>CM022300.1:301139047-301792936 GCA_011799875.1 Thinopyrum elongatum
AGAATGGGCCGATGATCAGATTTTCCCATCTCTAGATTACATAAACCAGCATGAGGATGCATGCTCATCCAATCTGCATTTGAGACCGCGCGATCCAACCTCTCCTTTAGACCGCCACGGAACCAGGTAAATTTGTCGCCAACATACCCCAAGTCCTCAAGCGCACAATCAGATAATGCATCTTGGAATGCTTGCAATCGTGCATGTTGCCTTGGGGCTCCACCCTCCTTATCAGATGAGACTAAGATCTCGTTGAAATCTCCAATTATAACCCAGGGTAGTCTGGACTGGCCATGCAAATCTCGTATGTGGCGATATGTCCGTTCCTTGTTCTCCCAGCTTGGCTCTCCATAGATGCCAGTCAACCTCCAAACGTCCCCGTTGCTCTCATGAACATCAACATCAATGCCATCAAGTGTTGTAGTCCGGGAGTAGATCCTCACCTCCTTCTTCCAGACTAACAACAGACCACCAGTTCTCCCATCAGGACATGGTGCAACAATCCTTTCATCCATGCCTAGTTTCCTCATTAGTGTTTCTGCCTTTGCTTCATCCAGATGCGTTTCAGACAAAAAAAACGCATCCGGCACATGTTGTCTCTGGATCTCCAGAAGCGAACGAACAGTCCGGGCTCCGAGCAGGCCCCGACAGTTCCAACTTATTAGTTTCATTGTTGACGGGCGATCTTCACAGCAATAGACCTGGCCTAGGCCAGATCACAAACCTCACGAATCAGCAGCCAAAAATCTGCATGTCGTACTTCAGCAACCTCAGACGAAGAAGCCGCAAACAAATCTACTCCTAGGTTCTTGGTGGAAGGCCATCAAGGAAACCTGCAGTAGAGACAGAGAACCAGCCGTGGCAACGTAGGATCGCCGCGCTGGGACAAAATTGCCGGCACAGCGCCGCCGCCGGGGAGGCGGCCGGCGATGGCCAGCAAAACCCTAACCCCTAGTCGCTTGGGCGTTCGCCTCTCTCCTAGCAAAAACCCTAGTCGCTCGTGCAGGATGGTGCAACCCTAGCGCACCTTACTGGTTAAGGAAAGGAAAGAAGAGATTGGATCGCCACGAGATTCCGATCGCCGAGCGTTTTGCATTGATGCCGAGCCAGCCGTCGAGCGCTTGGCCTCTTTTTTCCGCACATGTCAACATGGCAATGGGGGTAAAAAAAAGACGCCCACACGTGTGATGGGAGCGACACCCGCTCACACGCTCTATAACACACAGACTACGCCACATCACCGCATGCATGTATGTGGGAATCTTTTTGAATTTTCGGTTTTTAAATTGTTTTATCTCTTTAATGAAAAATCTGATTGAATATCCGTTTTTACCATTAAATCCATCGCGACGAGATCTTCGAAACTAGATCTCATATCAATATATTTCGATGACTTTTAAAAATTGCCATGTTTATTGCACATGAATTGCCATGGTATTTACACTGAAGTTGCCATGATATGTTTCAGCTATTTTCTTCTACATTTAAAAGTAAATTTTGACATATTATAAAACGGGGAATTAAGAAACTAGACTTGCCATGAACCATAAACTAAAATTTCCATGATACATGCACTTAAAATTGCCATGGTTCATACAAAAAATAATTTTCATGGTCAAAGTACTGGAATTGTCATGGTCAAAATACTAAAATTGCCATGCTCTATAAACTAAAATTGCCACATGGCAACTTTAGTGTAACACTATGGCAACTACAGTGTACACATCATGGCAACTTTTGGCCAAAAAAAATTTCGTCGAAACATATCAACATGGGATCTAATTTTGAAAATCTCGTCGAGATGGATTTAATGGTGAAAACGGATTTTTAATTGGATTTTTTAATTAGGAGATAAAACATTTTTAAGCCGAAAACCAAAAAAATTCCCGCTGATGTCATCTGTTTTGATGTGGCAAAATGAATGGTATTGGAGGCGTTTGGGCCATGTTGCTTCGTGCCACACGTGTGGGCGTTAACATTTGCGAAGAAAACCTATTGTTTGAGAAAAATAAATACACATGGGTTTATAAATGAGAAAAAATTATACCCATCAGGTAAGCTGGGTACAGGTATGAGAACACAGTACCCATATACTAATCCCTTCTAAATGGTAGGTATCATGTGCCATTCCCTAAAGGTAAAAACCTAGCCGCTTTATCCTAGGCTAACGCAGCCGCTGTCTCGACCCAAATCTCATCCCCTTACTCAGTGCATGATTTTGTTTAAATGAGTTGATCTTGCTTTGTGAACTCATGATTTTGTCTCTGATTTTGTTGATCTTATTATATAGTCTTCTTCATTTGATCATTTCAAATTAGGAGCTGTAGAAGTATCTTCAATAAAAATAGAGAAAATTGTGTTCCTCTTACCTGTCTTTTAGTTGAAACAAAAAGAAAGAACATATGTGAATATTTCTCTTGAAAGTTCACTTACAGGCTACTCATCCATGAATATAATTGAACATTGTATGGTGCCATCTAGTTCATGCTTATTGTTATCCACTTCTAAAAATTAATACCAATCTTTTCATTCTTATCCCATCGCATAGCAAATCGTAATATATATGTGCTGAAATGCTAAAATGCGGTATATATGTGTTGAAGTGTTGAAGTATAGATGCTGAAATGTTGTGTATATACGCGAAAATGCTGAAAAATACTTGGTGAAGCATGAATAGAATAAGGTGGCAGAGATGGGTATTTTTATGGGTATGGAAACAATTTGAAACCCGAGGTGCGGGTATGGGTATGGGTTTGGGCGAAAAATATTGAGACGGGTATGGGTTTGGATGACCATTACCTGCACCCGAACCCGACGGGTGCCATGTTGACAGACATGCGGTTTCTGCACCCGGGCGCACATGCACCCGGATGAACAGTATAATTAAAAAATACGTAATCCCCTTTCGAAATAATTGTCTAAATGGATAAAAATCATTACCCGCACCCAAACCCGACGGATGCCATGTTGATGGACATGGGGTTTCTGCACCCAGGTGCACATGCACCCGAATGAACAGTATAATTAAAAAGACGTACTCTCTTCATCCGGAATAATTGTCTAAACGGATAAAAATAGATGTATGTAAAACTAAAATACGTCTAGATACATACATTTCTTCGACAAATAATTCCAGACGGAGGGAGTATTAAATAGAATAAAAAACTCTTTAACACACATGTTTAAATGTTCTACTCAGTGCAATAAATCGTGCAGAAATAACATTCGATGTGCTCATGACAAAAAAAAACAAATCAATACTAAAGCTCATTTCCAAAGCATTTTGGGATGTATCTTTTGTATTTTTGTTACCCAAAGCATCATGAATGTAAAACACCCAAAAATGTTGTTCGACAAAAAGATCAGAATTTTTAGATTTGTTTTATATTTTTTGGAATTTACAATTCACTCAAGTGCATTTGCACCTGGGAGCAGAATGGCACTTTCAGCTTCTTTACCCTTTCGAGGGTTTTTGAACTTAAGAGTGCAAAGAGTTTTGGTATCCAGTAGTGTGTATGGTGCATCAGAAACTCAATCAGTGGGCCCTTGTTTTGTATGGTAAGCAGGAAGATTTTGGAAGCTTCTTTGTGATTTTGATCACACAAGACACGCCATTGATGCTCGCCTGCAATTTGTCTTGAGATATGGGTCAATTGTATATGTGAGAGTTTATTTTTAGAGAAAGTATATTTTTTTCGAAAAGGCACGCTTTATTACTTAAAAGATTTAAGCATTCCACCCGGCTTCTGCATAACTAAGATGCACACAGCCAAATAAGGTCCTCTCGTACAAATAAAAAATAAAAAAGGCGAAAATACAAAGAGACATGTAGAGTCCGTATAACGGCTAAAGCAGAGGGGGACCAATCCTAAGAGCATGCTGCCACCCATGTTGGATAAAAGTATCCCTCGTCGTAGCCTCCAATCGTGTACATACCTCCGTAAACAGGTCTCGATTCTCCACGCGTTGTAGAGAGGACCATAAACGGAGAGTCCCGACACATCTGTAGATAACCTGCATCAGAGACGTACTTTTATCATTAAAAACCTTATCATTTCTACATAGCCAAAGCGACCAAATAACGACAAGCGCTCCCACCCTGAGAAGAGTTCGAAACTTGTGATCAATCCCATGTAACCAGTTGCCAAATACGTTGGCAACACTACAGGGAGGATACAAGCTAGAAGCTATTTGGGTGACTGGCCATATAGAACAAGCCAATTTGCATTGAAAGAATAAATACTTTATTGTCTCATCATGGTGACAAAAGACACATTGCGGACTTCCATGCCAATTCTTCTTAATAAGATTATCTTTAGTAAGAATGACTCCGCGACGAAGATACCATGCAAAGATTTTATTCTTAAGAGGTATCTTCATCTTCCAGATCTTCATGTTATTATCAACTGGCACATCAGACTGGATTAATGCTCTATACATGGATTCTACTGAGAATTGTCCATTCCCATGGAGGTTCCATCGAAATACATCAAACCCATGTGACAATTGCACCGTGGGCAACCGCTGGAGCAGGGTGTTCCACGATTGGAGTCTGGGTCCAATTAAATCTCTTCTGAATGTCACATTTGGTGGAAATGATTCCATTACCATGGCGATAGTATCACCCTTGTGGCGCACAATGTTGTATAGAGCCGGGTATTGTTCCCGGAGTGTGGCATTTCCTAGCCACTTGTTCTCTCAGAATCTATTTTCCGAGACGTCACTAAACGAGAAGGGTCCATAGCAGAAGAAATATTTCTTCTTAGTCATTAGACCCGCCCAAAATGGGAATCTCCATGCTTCCAGTATACTTGGGATACCGCCTTGGAACCCCACATATTTTCTTCTTAGGAGGGTTTGCCATACACCATCTTCCATCAGTAATTTAAACAACCATATGCCGAGGAGGGCCCTATTCTTAACCTCAAGGTCATGAATGCCCAGCCCGCCTTGGTCTTTGGGACGGCAAACCACACTCCATTTAGCCAGTCGATGTTTTTTTTCTTTCGCTATCTCCTTGCCAAAAGAATCTTGATCGAAAATAATCCCATCTATGTAAAAACTCATTTTGGCAACTGGAAGAAGGAAATCATATATAGTACCATATTACTTAGTACTGAATTTATGAGGACCAATCTTCCACCCAGAGAGAACAATTTACCTTTCCAACTGGTAAGTCTTTTTTGCAGTTTCTCCTCGACGTGTTTCCATTCATCATTTGTGAGTCTCCGATAATGTATCGGTATCTCCAAACATGTGATCGGAAACTGGCCCAACCCACATCCGAACAGTTCAGTGTACAGGTGGGCCTCGTCCTGAGCGTCGCCAAAGCAAAACAATTCACTTTTATGAAAATTGATCTTAAGACCCGAGAGTTGCTCTAATGCTGATAAAACCAATTAAATATTTCTTGCTTCCTCGAGGTCATGATCCATGAAGAGAATTGTATCGTCGGCATATTGCAGTATAGAGAGATCATCATCAACTAGATGACTTACTACCCCATCAATTTGGCCAGTAACCTTGGCACGCTCAATCATGGCCACCTAGCATATCCGCCACTATATTGAATAGCATGGGCACAACGAGTCACCTTGTTGCAATCCCTTCTTCATTTGGAAATAGTGTCCAATGTCATCATTGACCTTAATGGCAACACTCCCTCCAGAAACGAAGCTATGGATCATAGCACGCCACTCTGCAGAAACTCCTTTCATTCTGAAAGTTTGTTGAAGAAAGGGCCACTTGACTTTGTCATAAGCCTTTCCAAAGTCTATTTTGAGTACCACCCCATTCAACTTTTTCCGGTGTAATTCATGGACTGTTTCATGAAGGATAACAACTCCATCTAGGATGTGTCTGCCTTGCATAAAAGCTGTCTGTGAAGGACGAACCACATGTTCAGCAACCAAATTTAGCCTAATAGTCGCAACCTTCGTGAATATTTTAAAACTAACATTTAAGGAGGCAAATAGGTCTATATTGATGTATCCTTTCAGACTCATTAACCTTAGGTAATAAAATAATCTCACCAAAGTTTAAGTGAAATAATTCTAGTTGGCTAACATGTAGGTCGCTAAACAAAAGTAGGAGATCCGGTTTGATGACTTCCCAGAAGTTTTGATAGAACTCTGCGGGAAAACCTTCCAGACCCAGGGCTTTGTTATGCTCCATTAGGAAAATCGCCTTCCTAGCTTCCTCCACGGAGTATGGGGCTGTTAGAAGGCTATTTCCACATCAGAGACCCGAGGGATGTCATCTATTCGGGACTCGTCCATCGAGAAATTTCCTTTCTCTGGGGCTCCGAACAGATTTTTATAATGATTAGTGATATAAAATTTAAGTTGCTCATGCCCCTCAATCGTACCCTCATCCTGTTGTAGGGAATGAATAACTTCCTTCCGGTGTCTGCCATTGGCGACTCCATGGAAATATCTAGTATTCGAATCACCTTTTAGGATAAATTGAGAGTTAGAATGTTGGTACCATTTGAGTTCCTCTTCACGCAGCATGTTAGCTATCTGTGCATTCGAATGACTCTTGATCTTGATTTCATGCTCAGATAGAGGTCTAACCTCTGCCAAAGCTTCTAACTCATCAATGATAGATGAAAGACGAAGCTTCTCCTTTTTTAGGATACCCACTGTATGCCTAGCCCAACTGATACGGGATGTGGAGCATCCCACGGTCATCCCCATGGACCTACCTACGTCTCCCATGACACCACTTGGACCAATGACAAGAGCTCGAGCAAAGGCTATCAAAGATAAGGTGAGCTCGCTCCTCTCCGAACTACCGCTTTCTACACATGCGACATGGCTACTACCTCAAGCGGAAACACTATGTGTGATCAGGTACTTGGAGGAAGGCCACGGAGCAGTTACACCCAACGGACAAGACGGCGAGGACACCAAGCATGAGGGACAAGAAGAAGAGCTGCAAATGGAGCTACAGCCACCGGACATCCGGCCAGGACCGGACGACTGGCAACTCCCAGCGACCGGACGTCCGGCCTCCACCGGACATCCGGCAGCTCATCACCCGAGCCGAATCTGCGGAAGTCCGACGCGACCGGACGACCGGCCGACTCCGGACGTCCGATGTCACTGCACCCGAGCCGATTTGACGGAAGTCCGGTGACCTCCGGACGTCCGGACGCCCTCGAGCCACCGGACGTCCGGTCCCTGTCTGTGCACAGTTTCGGGCCTGAGGCCCATGTACCCTTTCACTTCGCCCCCATTTGCACTACGACTATAAATAGACCTCCTCTACCTCCTAGTTAGGGTCAGCATTGGTTTAGCTCATACTTGAGATAGAGCTTTGCTCATCCATACGGATCTACTCCACCGCGAGGGACCGACACCTCTTCGGAGAAGATCCACCTTGGATTCAAGACCCCTTTATGGGATGACCCCTCAAGACCTCCTCACGGAGATGAACTAGCTACCCTATGTATCGTCCTTTGTTGGATTCGGATCCTGTATCTCTTTGTGTTTCGAGGATCTAGCACATGTGTGACCGTTCTTGTTAGTTTGAGTGTTCTCTCTCCTCGTGTTTCCCCTCGTGTTCTTCGTGTTCTTCGTAGGATCACCTCCATTTCGTGAAAGACTGGGCCCTAGGGTTCTACCCTACATCATCTTGGTATCATGAGCCAAGGTTGATCACGAATTTGGAGCCCCTACCCCCGTTTTCTAGCTTGATTTTGTTGTTTTTTGTCCTAAATTTCAAAAATCCCCACAAAAAAATAGCTCCAATTTTTGTGTGTGATGAAGTTTTGTTGGATTTGATCCGTGGATCTGCTTTGCCTTAAGTGGATCTAGCTTTCCCCCATCATCTCCACCATTTCCACCCACAAAATCGCCCAAATTCGACCAATTTCGCCACATCTACCATGAACCCTAGCTGTTCATCCCGTGCCCGAATCCGCCTAGGCACCGGACGTCCGCCAGCTACCGGACGTCCGGCGACCGGTCGTTCGCTATACACCGGACGTCCGGCGTTTCCTGACGAAACTGAAAAATTTCAGTTCGGCCACCACCACCTCTCCACTACCCATTCCACTTCCGCATACACACCCCGATACCACCATATCGCTTTCCGCAACCACCATCTCTTACACGCTCCGCACTCCGACACAATTTTGACACATTTGGTTTTGAGAATTTGAGTTGTGGTTCATCATTTCCTAGGGTGTTTCGGCTAACTAGGAACGGTTCGACATCGACATCACCGCCGCTCATCTTCGCCAAGGACTCGACATCGACCACTTCACCATTTTGACACCCTCAACCGTAAGCAAGGACGGTAATCTCGACGACATCTTGGTCTACTCCTTGCCATTACTTTGATAACCACCATAGCCCAATTTTGCATATCTTGCCTTTCGAGACTAGCCTTTGAGTATTGCTGGCAACGTTACTTGTGCACATTAGTGATCATACTTCCCATAGCATACATACCATTTCATCGTGGTGCATATCTTGGTATCATCTCTTGTGTCACAAGGTTGTCATAGCTTACACAATTGCTATCTTGGTTCATGAAGTTTTGCATAAGAAAAGAGCTCAAAAGAGAAAGAGCCAAACAAGCTTTTAAGCAAAAGGAAAAGATAAGCAACGAGCTTATACGCAAGAACCATAGCATCATACTACATTAAGATTGTCATACTCGATCATCTGGGATCATATCATTGGATTACCATACATATAGCATACTTAGGATAGAAGTCGTTGCATTTTTGCTTAGTAGGTTGTGCACAAGTTTCGTATCCGCCTATTGTGCAATCGTGCTAGCGTCTCTCTAGTGTTGTGCAACAAGAGCATTTTCCGTGGATTCCACATTTTCCGCTCATTTTTGGTTGCACGACCCCATTTATCTATTTGCGTGTGTGTTTCCGTGTAACACTACTTGCTTGGTCTACTTGTTGCATTTGCAAATTTGTGAATCTTTTCCAACATTATTGAGGCTCACTAACAATTGCATCGAACTTTGTGCCACTATCCTAACCGAGCTCCACCATAAGCTTTTAATTGTGTAGGTGTGAGAAACCGACAAGAATCGGTACCAATTGTGCTATTTCCTTGTTCCACATTTGAGTGATCATTGATCCATCTTCAACATCGGTCAAGGTACATTTGGTATAAGTTCATCTCTTTCTCCCACTCACATATTTGCTTGGAAGGATGGATAGGCCAAGTTCTTCTACCAACCCACTCTTCATCGAGCAAGACGACGACCCGAACACCTACATCACCAAGAGCCACCTCTTCGGTGCACAACGAGCTTTGCATCAAGAACAACAAGCAATGAGCGACCGCATCGACAATCTCGCCACCGACTTACGCCTCTCCGAGCAACGTACAAGAGACTACTTCGACCACAAGCTCGACCAACACAAACAAGAGAACGATGCAAGAGTGGATGAGATTCGTGCTTTGTTGGTCAACCGCTCTTCTACCACTACGTCCTCCTCAAGACGGAGCCACTCAAGTCGACATTCCTCCGACAACTCAAGTACACCAACGTCGAACACTCTTCGCCAAGCCGCACGCCAAGACCGTCAAGCAAACCGCAATCCTCTACACGGAACCGATTCTGAAGAGCAACTTCTTGCGCAAGAACATCGACATCACCAAAACCAAGCTACCTTTGCGCAAGCACAAGAACGACAACGCCAACGCCAACAAGAGGAAGAACGAGCACGCCTACACCAAGACGAGCAAGATGCCAAGGAACAACGTCAAGAACAACTACGGCGAGAAGCTCAAGCACTTGAGGCGCAACGTGCCCTCCACGACACAAGTCACGCCGTTGCCGCACGCAACCGCCATAGGCGCGAACAAGAAGAAGCACTTCGCGAAGAAGTTCAAGAGAGGGTTTATCAATCACGGTTGCATCGACAAGTTCCTCAAGTTCCTCCTCAAGCTCGACAAGTTCCTCCACAAGCGCGACAAGAACCGCAAGTTCCACAAGAGCAACAAGGCAATGGAAATCCTCCATGACAAGAGCAAGTTTAGGGAGACAATCCTCCTCGTCAAGGACGTCATCACCCTCAACCTCAACACAATGAAGAGCAACACTACGGCAAGCTAAAGTTCACCATGCCCAAGTTCAACGGAAGCAATGATCCCAAAGAGTACCTATCATGGGCATTGAAGGTCGACAAGATCTTTCGTTTGCACAACTATGAGGAAGAGAAGAAGATCGCTATGGCATCCCTTGAGTTCCAAGACTACGTCCTCATATAGTGGGAACAAGTCATTGAGCGTCATGAGGCAAGAGGTGAACCACCAATCACCACTTGGGCGCAAATGAAGGATGTCATGAGAGCACGTTTTGTGCCAACCTACTACAACCGCGACCTCTTCAAGAAACTCCAACTCCTCAAGCAAGGAACCAAGAGCGTTGAAGAGTACTACAAGGAAATGGAGATTGCCATGATACGAGCCAATGTCACGGAAGATGATGAGCAAACTATGGCACATTTCTTGAATGGACTCAATCATCCTATCAAGAAGATCGCCGACTTCCAACCATACTCAAACCTCATTGAGCTAGTGCATCAAGCTACCAAGGCGGAACGTCAAGTGCAAGATGACTTCAAGTATGCCAAGTTCTCATCCAAGTCCTATGGCTTCTCCAACACCCAAGCTTCAACGACTCCAACACCGTCTACCTCAACCAAGCCTTCTACAAACAACGGCGACAAGTCCACCTACAAGAAAACTTCGACAATCTCAAGCCGTCCTACTACTCCAAGCAACTTCAAGCCGAGAGCTTCATCATCTACAACTCCACCGGATGAGACCGTCAAGATAAGTTCCATCAAATGCTTCACATGCGGCGGCCGAGGCCACAAGTCCTTCAAATGTACCAACAAACGCACCATGATCTTCAACAACGATGGTACATATGACTCAATGAGTGAAGGCAAAATGGAAGCCCTTGAGCAAGTGGCCATGCACCGGCAAGTGAACGACGATGAAGATGATCAAGTCTTTTGTGACGAAGATCCGAGCCCCGCTCTTGTTGTCTCCAAGGTCTTGACTCTTCAACATCAACAAGACGAAGACCAAAGATGCCATATCTTCCACACCAAGGCCGGCATCAATGGAAGGTTGGTGAAGGTCATCATCGATGGAGGAAGTTGTCATAACTTGGCAAGTGAAGAACTATGCTCCAAGCTCCAACTAGTCAAGATGAAGCACCCGCATCCTTACAAGGTTCAATGGCTAAGTGACTCCGGCACTATCCAAGTCAAGCATATGGTGCAAGTTTCCTTCAAGATCGGAGCATACGAAGACACTTTGGAGTGTGATGTCGTTCCGATGTCCGTTTGCCACCTACTTCTTGGACGACCATGGCAATTTGACAGAGGCGTCTTCCACAATGGGCGAACAAATCACTATAGCTTCAAGATGAAAGGGAAGGAGTACGTGCTACGACCTATGTCTCCAAGTCAAGTGATCACCGACAAGCAAGCCACCCATCATGGAGAGAATAGTGAGAGAGCGAACCACCATAAAGAGAGTGAGCGCCACAAGCCCAAATCGAGTGCCTCCACGATGAGCGACAAGAAAAACCTACTCCTCTTTGCCACCAAACATGAGATGAGAGAAGTGTGTGAGAACCCATCAAGTGTTATGTACTATGTCCTTTTGTGCAAGGATGAGGCACCCCAAACTAACAACTCTCATAATCTACCTTTAGTGTTATCTTCTCTATTGCAAGAATTCCAAGATGTTTTCCCCGACGAGCTACCTCCGGGTCTACCTCCTCTACGAGGCATCGAACACCGAATCGACCTCATCCCCGGAGCACCCCTTCCTAACAAGGCTCCCTACCGCGTCAACCCCGAGGAAACCAAGGAGATCCAACGACAAGTACAACAACTCATCGACAATGGCCATGTACGCAAAAGCTTGAGCCCTTGTGCCGTCCCGGTAATCCTTGTTCCCAAGAAAGATGGTACATTTTGCATGTGTTCCGATTGTCGTCCTATCAATGCTATTACCGTGCATTATCGTTACCCTATCCCACGCCTAGATGATATGCTAGATGAGCTTAGCGGAGCCACCATTTTCTCTAAAATTGATCTTAAAAGTGCAAAATTTGGCTTATATGAATGGCTTGTTATGCCAATGGGCTTATCTGAAGCACCCGGTACTTTCATGAGAGTCATGCATTTTGTTCTTCGACCCTATATTAGTGTATTTGTTGTGGTCTACTTTGACGTTATTCTTGTATTTAGCAAATCTCTCAAAGATCATGTCACCCATCTTAGAACCGTGTTGCAAACCCTTAGGAAAGAGCGCCTTTATGCTAATATGGACAAATGCCTTTTTGGTGTTGATAAGCTTGTTTTCTTGGGTTTCGTTGTGTCTTCTAAGGGTGTTCATGTAGATGAATCTAAGATCAATGCTATTAAAACTTGGCCACAACCAACCAACTTGCAACAAGTGCGTAGTTTTCTTGGTTTAGCCGGTTTCTACCGTAGATTTGTTAAGGATTTTAGCACCATTGCGTCTCCTTTACATGCTTTGAGTAAGAAAAATGCACCCTTTGTTTGGGGACCATCTCAAGATGCCGCATTTAATGAGCTAAAGAATTTGCTTACTCATGCTCCCGTGCTTGCTTTACCCAACTTTGGCAAACCTTTTGAAATTCATTGCGATGCTAGTGGTAATGGCATAGGAGGTGTGTTAACGCAAGAGAAGCGCCCCATCGCATACTTTAGTGAGAAACTCTCCAGAGCGCAACTCAACTATCCCATCTATGACAAAGAGCTATATGCTTTAGTGCGAGTTTTGCGTGAATGGGAACATTATCTTCGCCCTCATGAATTTATCATTCATACCGATCACGAAACGCTTAAGTATCTTAAGGGTCAAACTAAGTTGAACAAGCGTCATGCTAAGTGGAGTGAATTCATTGAGTCATTTCCTTATGTCATCAAGTACATCAAAGGTAAGGAAAATGTTGCGGCGGATGTGCTTTCCCGTATATGCATGCTTGTTACTAAACTTGAATTGAATGTCATTGGCTTTGAGCACATAAAAGACTTGTATGCGCATGATCCTACTTTTACAATTCCTTATGCCAAGTGTTTGACGCATCCATCTTGGGAACGCTATTACATCAAAGATGATTATCTTATGAGAGCTAACAAACTTTGCATCCCCGAGTCTTCTCTTCATTTGTTACTTTTGCAAGAATCTCATGGAGGAGGACTAATGGGACACTTTGGACGAGACAAGACATTTGCTACGCTCTCTAAGAACTACTTTTGGCCCAAGATGTTCCGCGACGTCTCACGCTTCACCAACCGATGTTCGACATGTCGCAAAGCTAAGTCCAAAGCTCAATCTCATGGTCTTTATACACCCCTTCCAATTCCATATCACCCATGGGAAGATATTAGCATGGATTTTGTGCTTGGTTTGCCTAGGACTAGAAATGGAAAGGATTCCGTGTTTGTTGTTGTGGACCGATTCTCTAAAATGGCACATTTCATTCCTTGCAACAAGATAGACGATGCTTCACATATTGCAAATCTTTTTTGTAGAGAAATCTTGCGCCTACATGGAGTGCCAAAGACGATTATCTCGGACCGCGACGTCAAGTTCTTGAGTTACTTTTGGAAGACCTTGTGCGCCAAGCTTGGCATCAAGCTATTATTCTCCACGGCATACCATCCACAAAACGACGGCCAAACGGAAGTGACGAACCGAACGCTCTCCACTCTACTACGCGTGTTGATCAAGAGGAACATTAAGGAGTGGGAGGAGTGCCTACCCATCACCGAGTACGCCTACAACCGTGCAAGACATTCGACTACCGGCAAGTCCCCGTTCGAGGTCGTCTACAGTTTCAACCCGTTGTCCCCATTGGACATTCTTCCTCTACCACTACAAGAGCGCATCAACATGGACGCGAGTGCCCGAGTGAGCTACCTCAAGAAGATGCATGAAGATACAAGACACACCATCGAGTGCCAAGTACAATGACTCGCGACCAAGCTCAACGTCAACAAGCAACCCATGATATTCAACGTTGGAGATCTCGTGTGGCTACACCTTCGCAAGGACCGTTTCCCCAATGAACGCAAGTCCAAACTTCTAACACGAGCCGATGGACCCTTCAAGGTGCTAGCACGCTACAACAACAATGCTTACAAGATCGACCTTCCGCGCGACAAGTACAACGTGAGCGACGTCTTCAACGTCACGGATCTCTCGCTCTACCATGGTGATGAAGATTTCGATCCGAGGTCGGATCCTTCCCAAGGGGGGGGGGAGATGATACGGAGCATCCCACGGTCATCCCCATGGACCTACCTACGTCTCCCACGACACCACTTGGACCAATGACAAGAGCTCGAGCAAAGGCTATCGAAGATAAGGTGAACTCGCTCCTCTCCGAACTACCGCTTTCTACACATGCGACATGGCTACTACCTCAAGCGGAAACACTATGTGTGATCAGGTACTTGGAGGAAGGCCACGGAGCAGCTACATCCAACGGACAAGACGGCGAGGACACCAAGAATGAGGGACAAGAAGAAGAGCTGCAAATGGAGCTACAACCACCGGACGCCCGGCCAGGACCGGACGACCGGCAACTCCCAGCGACCGGACATCCGGCAGCTCATCACCCGAGCCGAATCTGCGGAAGTCCGACGCGATCGGACGACCGGCCGACTCCGGACGTCCGGTGTCACTGCACCCGAGCCGATTTGACGGAAGTCCGGTGACCTCCGGACGTCCGGATGCCCTCGAGCCACCGGACGTCTGGTCCCTGTCTGCGCACAGTTTCGGGCCCGAGGCCCATGTACCCTTTCACTTCGCCCCCATTTGCACTATGACTATAAATAGACCTCCTCTACCTGCTAGTTAGGGCCAGCATTGGTTTAGCTCATACTTGAGATAGAGCTTTGCTCATCCATATGGATCTACTCCACCGCGAGGGACCGACACCTCTTTGGAGAAGATCCACCTTGGATTCAAGACCCCTTTATGGGATGACCCCTCAAGACCTCCTCACGGAGATGAACTAGCTACCCTATGTATCGTCCTTTGTTGGATTCGGATCGTGTATCTCTTTGTGTTTCGAGGATCTAGCACATGTGTGACCGTTCTTGTTAGTTTGAGTGTTCTCTCCTAGTGGTTCCCCTCGTGTTCTTCGTGTTCTTCGTAGGATCACCTCCATTTCGTGAAAGATCGGGCCCTAGGGTTCTACCCTACATCAATACGTCTTCATCGTATCTAATTTTCCTAACGCTTTTCCTCTTGTTTTGGACTCTAATTTGCATGATTTGAATGAAACTAACCCGGACTGACGTTGTTTTCAGCAGAACTACCATGGTGTTGTTTTTGTGCAGAAATAAAAGTTCTCGGAATGGAACGAAACTTTGCAAGGAATTTTTATACAATAAAAGAAAAATACTGGAGCCAAGAACCACCGGAGGGGGGCACCTGGGTGGGCACAACCCACCAGGGTGCGCCACCCCTCCAGGCGCGCCCAGGTGGGTTGTCCCCACCTGGTGGCCCCGCAGACCCTGAAACCGACGCTATAAAATCTTATTTTTCCAGAAAAAAATCGGGGAGAAAGAATTATCGCGTTCCGCGAGATGGAGCCGCCGCCACCTCCTGTTCTTCATCGGGAGGCCAGATCTGGAGTCCGTTTGGGGCTCCGGAGAGGGGGATCTTTGATCTTCGTCATCACCAACCCTTCTCCATCGCCAATTCCATGATGCTCCCACCGGGAGTGAGTAATTCCTTCGTAGGCTCGCTGGTCGGTGAGGAGTTGGATGAGATTCATCATGTAATCGAGTTAGTTTTGTTAGGGCTTGATCCCTAGTATCCATTATGTTCTAAGATTGACGTTGCTATGACTTTGCTATGCTTAATGCTTGTCACTTTGGGCCCGGGTGCCATGATTTCAGATCTGAACCGTTTATGTTAGCACCATTATATCCATGTTCTAGATCCGATCTTGCAAGTTATAGTCACCTACTACGTGTTATGATCCGGCAACCCCGGAGTGACAATAGTCGGGACCACTCCCGGTGATGACCGTAGTTTGAGGAGTTCATGTATTCACCGTGTGTTAATGCTTTGTTTCGGTTCTCTATTAAATGGAGGCCTTAATATCCCTTAGTTTCCAATATGGACCCCGCTACCACGGGAGGGTAGGACAAAAGATGTCATGCAAGTTCTTTCCATAAGCACGTATGACTATTTACGGAATACATGCCTACATTATATTTATGAACTGGAGCTAGTGCTGTATCGCCCTAGGTTATGACTGTCACATGATGAATATCATCCAACAAATTACCGATCCTATGCCTACGATTTTCCTACATATTGTTCTTGCTAAGTTACTACTGCTATTGTTACTATTGCACTTGCTACAAAATTACTGACATCACTGTTACCATTACTATTGTTGTTGCTACTACTATCAAAACTATCATACTACTGTACTACTGATCACTTTACTGCAGATAATTAATCTCCAGGTGTGGTTGAATTGACAACTCAGCTGCTAATACTTGCAAATATTCTTTGGCTCCTCTTGTGTCGAATCAATAAATTTGGGTTGAATACTCTACCCTCGAAAACTGTTGCGATCCCCTATACTTGTGGGTTATCATGACCTTTTTCTGGCGCCGTTGCCGGGGAGCATAGCTATATTTGTTGAGTCACTTGGGATTATTATCAAATTATCACTATGAAGAATCTGAAGGATGCTAAGACTAAGATTTTTCCCTCTAAGACGAGGGGAGGTAAGGAACTGCCATCCAGCTCCGCTTTAGATTCACCTTATGTTATAAGTAGACTTGCAACACCACCACATGCTATCAATTCTGATATGTCGCAAGTTATTGATGATGCTACTTCTGCTATGAATGCTACTCATGATGATGCTAGTACCTTGCTTGATGATAATGTGCCACTAGGAGAATTTCTTGATGAACAAATTGCTAGAGTAAGACATCATGATATTGTTGAAACTGATGATGAGCTTGAAACTGAGAATCTTGAAACACCTGTTAGAGTTAGCCCTCCTAGATATGAATTGCCTAAGGTACCAGAAGGTTATGTTGTGGGTGAGGAGGCAACTAGAGATATTCTTGCTTGTAAGGATAGAGAAGATCTAGAAAAATTATTAAGCAAGTATAAAGAAAGATCTTTGAATGCTAGAATGAAACATGATCCTAAGTTTGCTACTTCACCTATTTGTGTTGATGATAAGGATTATGAATTCTCTGTCGACCCAGAGTTAATTACTCTGGTTGAATTTGATCCTTTCCATGGTTATGAAACTGAAACTGTTGTGGCACATCTTACTAAGTTGAATGACATAGCCACCCTTTTTGCTCATGATGAGAAAATTCGCTACTATTATATTCTCAAATTATTTCCGTTCTCATTAAAGGGTGATGCTAAAGCTTGGTACAATACTCTTGCTCCTGGTTGTGTGCGTAGTCCCCAGGATATGATTTATTACTTCTCTAAAAAATATTTCCCTGCTCATAAGAAACAAGCTGCCTTGCAGGAAATATTTAACTTTGTGCAAATTAAAGAAGAGAGTCTCCCACAAGCTTGGGGGAGGCTTCTCCAATTGCTTAATGCTTTGCCTGATCATCCTCTTAAGAAAAATGAAATACTTGATATCTTCTATAACGGACTAACTGATGCTTCTAGGGACTTCCTAGATAGTTGTGCTGGTTGTGTTTTTTGGGAACAAACTATTGGGCAAGCTGAAGAACTATTGAATAACATATTGAAAAATTATGATGATTGGACTCTTCCTGAACCACCGCTTAAACCCACTCCGAAGAAGAGGGGTATGTTATATGTCAGTCCCGAAGATATGCAAGAGGCAAAGAAATCTATGAAGGAAAAAGGTATTAAAGCAGAGGATGTTAAAAATTTACCACCTATTGAAGAAATACATGGGCTTGAAACACCACCACCACCTAAGGTGGTAGAGGTAAATTCTTTAATAAAGTTCAATGAAGGTGATATTCCTTATAATAAACATCCTAGCCAATGCCTTTATGAGTTTGATAATTACATTAGAAACTAAGATCACTTCAATGCAAATGTTATGAAGCAGTTGAAATACAATTCTGATATGATTGCTCGCTTGAGTGACTTGTTATTTAGAATCTCAAATGATGTTAGAGGTGTAGGAAAGCATGCTTCTATGGTTCAAACTCAGTTAGAACAAGTTGCTAAATCTCAAAGAGAATTGTTAGATGAAATGAATAATAATATCAATGATCATGCTGTTAGAGTAATGACTAGAGGAGGTAGGATGACTCAGGAACCACTTTATCCTGAGGGACACCCAAAAAGAATTGAACAAGACTCTCAAAGAGTTGACACAGATGCACATAGTCCTTCTAAAAAGAAAAAGAAGAAGAAAAATGATAGGACTTTGCATGCCCCTAGTGAACCTGAAGTAGAAAAACCTCCTGATAATGATAATGAAGTTCCTATCTCTGATGCTGAAACTCAATTTGGTAGTGAACACTCACCTTCTGATAATGAAAAAGATAATGATGAGGTTCATGAAGAATCTCAAACAAATAATAAAGAACCAGACAATAATGTTGAGATAGAACCAGCAGTTGATCTTGATAACCCACAACCCAAGAATAAAAGATATGATAAAAGAGACTTTGTTGCTAGGAAACACGGTAAGGAAAGAGAGCCATGGGTTCAAAAACCTATGCCCTTTCCACCTAAGTCAACTAAAAAGAAAGATGATGAAGAATTTGAACGCTTTGCTGAAATGTTGAGGCCAGTCTTTTTGCGTACTCGCTTGACTGATATCTTAAAAATGCCTCCTTATGCAAAGTACATGAAAGACATCATCACCAATAAAAGAAAAATACCAGAAGCTAAAATCTCCACCATGCTTGCTAATTATACTTTTAAAGATGGAATACCTAAAAAGCTTGGAGATCCGGGAATACCAACTATACCTTGCTCCATCAAAATAAATTATGTGAAAACTGCTTTATGTGATTTGGGAGCTGGTGTTAGTGTTATGCCTTTCTCTTTATATAAAAGACTTGATTTGAATAAACTCACACCTACTGAAATATATTTGCAAATGGCTGACAAATCAACTGCCATACCTATCGGTATTTGTGAGAATGTGCCCGTTGTTATTGCTAATGTTACTATTTTGACTGACTTTGTTATACTTGACATGCCCAAGGACGACAATGTCACACCCTAGCTAGTTCATGCAGTAGAGTGTTGCATCATGTTTAAATTTTTCCAGAAACTTGAAATGGGGATGACAGAAACCCCCAACACATCTTAAACAACTAGGGTTTACTAAAATCTTTTTCAATGAACCTGAAATGCCCTTCTAAAATGTCCATCATTTTTGTCTTGGGTTAGAACCTCTGCCAAAACTGGTTCACATTTTTCTAGGTCATCATAAGGTCACTGAATTAAATCTTATGTTATTTTCATTTGGGCATTTAAATGAGAGTAAATATTTTAAATGTCCAAATAATCCCAAACTGAAATGTTCCATGTTGGATATACTCTATACAGTGGGCATGAGCAGTTTGGTGAATTTTGAAAGTGCCTAGCTATTTTTAATAAAGCCACAAAGTTGCAGAAAAATAGAAAACAAGAATTAAAAGAGAGAGAGAGACCCACCTAACTTACCTAGCAGCCTACCTGGCCCAGCTCCTCCAGCCGGCCCAGCCCACTGGCAACTGCCAGTCGTCTCCCACCTCTGCCATAAGGCAGAGGCGTGTCGCCCGCGCGCGCACCGGACGCCACCTCCTGCTTCCTCCCCCTCGCCCTCGACCGAGCGCCTAGAGGCGCCACGCAGCCCCCGGTCCCTCCCGCTCAGTCCCCCGAGCTCATCCCCTTCCTCTGCTCTCTTTCCTCTCACACCCGAGCGCCACCGTCACCGCCGCTCGCCGCTGCCGCGCCCTGAGCCACCTCCTCGCCTCCCCGACGCATCCATCGGCCCCGCCGCATCGCCCTGAAGCTCTCCGCCAACGAACACGACGCCGGAAGCCCCGTATCATCGTCCCCGACCTCGTCTTGAAGCTTCGGCCGCCGGAGATCGTCGCCGTCGATTCGCCGACCCCAGCGCATCCCCGAGCTCGCTGACCACCTCATCGCCCTCGCTGTGAGCTCCACTGCGTTTCCCCTCTCTCCTTTTGCTCGCCCCCGCACCGTAGCGTCAAACCCGACCCCGCCCGAACTCCGGCCGCTGCCACGAGCTCGTTTCCGGCGAGCTCGGTCCACCCCAGCTACTGCCGCTAGCCATGTTGGATGCGTGCGAGTCCCAGCACCACGTAGAGCCTCTCCGCCGTCGTTTTGGTCGCTGGAGGAGGAATCCCGCACCGCCCCGCCGCGTCTGGCCTCGCCGGCGGCTAAACGCCGGCGAGTCAGCCAGTTTGACCAGGGATTTGACCCCCTGGGTCACTGACGTGTGGGCCCAGGGCCTTAACTAATCTGGTTTAGCATTAGATTAGTACTAATTAACTTAGATTAGTTAGTTAGACACTGACACTGTTGGCCCGACAGCTTCAGGTTTGACCTGGACCGTCTCCGTTGACCTGCTGATGTCACAACCGACGTCATGCTGACGCAGTAAATCATTTTCTGGTTTTTAATAATCAGAAAATTCCAGAAAATGTCCAAAACTTCTAAAAATTCATAGAATTAATCTGTAACTCCAAATGAAATAATTATATATGAAAAATGATCAAAAAAGAATCCAAAAATCTGAATATGGCATTTTCATGCATGTTTGAACAAGTTAACCTCACTGAATAGGACATTCATGATTTGGAATGAATAGTAATTAGTTTTGGAGTTGGAATTTGCTATAGGTTGAATTCCACTTCAATGAATATGACTAACTGTTGCACTAGGTCAATTCAGTACCTTAATATGACATATCTTTCATATAAAGTGCATCGCATTGATTGTGGTTCCTCTTGTGTTTTGCCGGTGGTTGCTCCCTCTCAGTAGACGTGGTTCACGACGAGTGTCAATGACACCGATGAAGAACTATATTATCTTCAGAAGTGCCACAAGCAAAACCCCCTTGTTCATTCCTATACAACACCACTATCTCGCTTCTGCTCTCTTTTTACTGCATTAGGACAACAACGATTCAACTGTTACATGCTGCGGTAGTTGAAACCCTTTCCCTCTGCATGACCTGTCATTGCCACATAAATAGATGAACCCCCTAGCATGAGTAGGAGTTGTTTGAGCCCTGATGTTGCCTCCTCATTCATGCTTGTTTGTCATGCCTGCTATTGCTTAGAGTTGTGTCAGGTCTGATTCACGGGGATGAATTGGAAAGTTGTGAACATATCCTACTGCTAGAGCTAAGTGTGTGAACACGATTTGGTAAAGTATCGATGAAGGCCATGTAGGAGTACATGGTGGGTTGTTTCATTGAGGCCGTCCTTAAGAACTGAGATCTGTATGCGTGATTTAAGATTCAGCTACTACCACACATTGGGATCCTTAATTGACTCTCTCGACTTATTAGCCGCCCTTGTTCTCTGTCCAGGAGTTGCAACTAGTTTCTGGTGTTTGTAGGATATGTGTTGGGGGCCGTGCGTAGCGCTGACCCTAGGGTGGGCTATGTTGCGGTAGATACACGTGGCACGGTGTACCGGCGCCCGTTTGGTGTCTCGGGAACCCTGCACACATCGTTTGGGCTGTGAGCGAAACTCCGGCCGGATCTCCTCGCGGATGGAACCCGAATAGGCGATAAACCTGGACTAGAGACTTGTGTGGTTAGTCAGGTCGTGGCCGACTCCCTCGCCAGGCTTCCGCTTGAAGGTTGCCGAGATACACGATGTGTACATGGTGGTAAGTGGCGAGAGCGTGTGTGAAGAAGTATACCCCTGCAGGGTTAATATGATCTATTCGAATAGCCGCGTCCGCGGTAAAGGACTACTTGGTTGCCTGTACAGTTCATAGACAAGTGAAAGTGGATACTCTAAAACTCGCAAGATAAGCGTGAGTGCTATGGATGGCGTTCTCGTAGGGAGACGGGAGCGGATCCATAGTGGTGTATTGATATGGCGAATATGTGGACTCGTGTGCGCCACCTCAAAAGAGTTACCAGCATTCGTAGTTCAGGATAGCCACTGAGTCAAAGCTGGCTTGCTGCAGTTAAACTCCACCACCCTCTTTGATGATACCGATGCATTGGTAGATAGTTTTGATGTAAGTCTTGCTGGGTACATTTGTACTCACGTTTGCCTATTTTATGTTTTGCAGAGAGACTTCAGTCTCGCTAGTAGTTCCACGTGGACTTCGACGTTTAGCTTGTTACCTCAGCTACGATCTTGTGCCCTCGGCAGGATCTGGTAGATAGTCAGGCTTCTCAGCCCTTTTCATTTATAGGTGTCTGTACTCAGACATGTTAAGCTTCCGCATGTGTTTTGACTTGTATGCTCTGAATGTTGGGTCATGAGACCCATGTTTGTAATACTTGGCTCCTCGAAGCCTAATGAATAAATACTCTGAGTCGTAGAGTCTTGTTGTGATGCCATGTTGTATTTGCCCATATCCAGCATATTGTGTGTATGATTGAAATGCTTGGTATGTGTGGGATCCGACAACCTAGTTGTTTATCCTTGGTAGCCTCTCTTATGGGGAAATGTAGTCTTGTGCTTCCATGAGCCATGGTAGTCCGCTACAGCCCGGTTCACCGGAATCCTGCTAGCCCAGCACTACTGCTCCAGAACACTTAGACTGGCCGGCATGTGTCCTTCCTCGATCCTGTGTCTGTCCCTTCGGGGAAACGTCACGCTGTGTCTTTCGGAGTCCTGCTAGCCCAGTTGCTACAGCCCGAATTCACTCGCTAATGACCAACACATTCGTTGCTGGGTCATGTATGCCTGTCCCCGTAAGTTAGCGCCACTTTGGGTTCACGACTAGTCATGTCGGCCCGGGTTCTCTGTCATATGGATGCTAGCGACACTATCATATACGTGAGCCAAAAGGCGCAAATGGTCCCGGGCCATGGTAAGGCGACACCCGTGGGAATACCGTGCGTGAGGCCGCAAAGTGATATGAGGTGTTACCGGCTAGATTGATGTGACTTGGAATCGGGGTCCTGACAGCTTTGGTATCAGAGCCTGACTGCCTGTAGGATTACCAAGCCAAACTGGTCGAAGTTGAGTCTAGAAATGCTTTAGTTATATAAGGGAATTGATTGTGGAAGGGAACGTAAGGCTCTTTTTACTCCTTTACCTTATGCCTTTTTGATCTGAGTCAACCTCTTCTTTTCTACGGGGTTTAAGAACTAGGCTTCTCATCTTTCTATCAGGATCACGTGTTACTAATCCGTAGACTTATAGCAATGATGGATTCAAGCCTCTGTTCTGTTCCTACTACTTTTGTGTGTTGCTAGTTGATCTCAGAACCTTGATATTGTGTTGCTAAGTGGTTATGCCACCAATTGCAGGATGTCTCAAATCTTTTGAGCATTTACAGCCGTTATGCTGTCCGAGTCATCCCAGGTTTCTAAATAGTCTGATGCATTTGCAAATCGCTTCTTTCCGTTCCCGATGTTTCTTTGGGCCAGTTTAACCACACCAATCAGTGAGTTGAGGTACTCTGTTGCATCGACATATATGTTGGAGCTATTGTTATGACCCTAGGTGTCCTAGAGAACCACCAAGTAATCTAGTAATGCTTTATATTCCTAGTGTGATGATTCTGGCCGTCATTCTCGAAAGCATCCCGTGATGCTATTTAGTTAGTAGGCATTCTATTTCTGGGTTCTTGAGCCCAAGATTCACTCTACTTACTTCCTGTTGTTAGTGTTCGCTAGTTCCTTTAGGATATTAGTAACCTTGCGACAGTCCTCGAGGTCCGTGGTATTTCCTTCTTCCAAATACCATGAACCATTAAGGCAGAAGTTCTTGAACCAAAAAGATCACAACCAGAGTGCTCTTGGTGAGTTCTCCATTCCATATTGTGACTCTGCCAGTTCTACCTTTCTGCATGGGTTATCTGGAAGAAACCTGTTGAACTTGGTTCCACATACTAATCTATGCATCCACAACTCAAAAAAAAAAGTTATATGTTCCTTTGAGTTGTCCCTCTTTAGTTGTATTCTGACCCTCTGTCTATCAATTGATAGTCAGGACTAGTTGTGCATTCGTGTTATCGATGCTTATTATTCTTGTGGTCCGTCAAGCCATTCTATTACGGAATGACTAGGAGAAACAAACTCCAGTACCTCATCCATATCTAGGATTTGGTTAAAGCGGTTGTATTCCGCAGATCAAAATGCCAATCCAGCTTTTGTTTTGTTCTACCCCGGAGTATTACCATCTTTATATCAAGAATATCATGGGAATTGCACACCATCCTATGAACTCTTGGTACAGTGATACTTCTCGCCATCATTATTCATTTCTCGGTCTCCGTGTTATTGTAACCGGAATACCGACAGGTGAATCGTGATGTGTGAAAGCAATACTCCTAGCAACTGCGTTGCTTGGTAGTTAAAGGACAATATTCTCATCCTTGGTGTGTTGGTTAATGAATCACCATCCTAGGACTGATCATGCTACCTAGTCCATTTTTGTTGGTGCACTCTTCGATCGATGAGTTAGGATTGTGTCAATCCATCACTCTCTTGATCACATCGTCTTGCCCTGAAAAGCAAGATTGTTCTCGAGCTTAGTTACATATCGGTGGTTCGTGACTTTCCGAATATCTTCTCGGAAGTGCTACCAGGTTGTCACCTGATCGCTATGTTGAGCTCGTGATCAAGTTGGTTTCTTGTAAACCACCCTTTCTCCAAGAATCTGTGTCGGATACCCTGAGCTAGTTGGTTAAGCTAAACAACAACTTGGAGAGCTGGAAGATGAGAGCTTGTCTGACTCAGTTCATTCCTAAGGGATATCTTCGTGTGTGTGTGTTGAAGAAATATGATACTTTCATTGATTGATCCTGGTGATCAATTGTTGGACCTATTATCTTATCCAAACTTTGATTTGAGTATGGGCTATCATCAAATCAAATTAGAACCAACGATGTTCGTAATGTTGTCTTATCCGTGGTTGTTCCCTCGGGCATACACCATTATATCTTTTGGTCTGACCCATGCTATCATCTTGTTCACATAATCATGTAACCCCATCTTATGGGAATCTTGATAAATTGCTGTTGAGCCCATCGACAACATCCTTATCTTGTCCGTGATTCATGTTGAACATTTAAGTTAGTATTGGAAACTTTTGTAAGCATTTCTTCATGCTAGCTCATGGAGCATATGTTTGGATGAAAGAAGTGACTTCCTGTAATTCATGTGTATTCGATGCAAGTTGCCGCAGTGAATTCGAGAAAGTTTGTTTTGCCTCCTCTGGAATCGTCCCAAGTTAGTCATGCACGTGCAAAGTGCTCTATGGTTTGATAGGTTGGCCGCCTCCACTCCATATGTGTTCCTAGCACACAAAGCCACTGATTGATTTGTTCAAAGAAAAGAAGTTCTTAAGTGCTAATCCTTAAGGACCCAAAGGTACATGCGCAGAACTTTGCTCTCCGCAATGATGGTTCCCAACCAGAACTCGATAGTGTTTCGTTGTAAGACTACTACATGGTCATGCTTGTCTTGGACAACGTGCTCACATGTATGTAGCAGAATCAACTCATGTTTTGGAGCTTGCCATCGTAGTTCATTTCCCGAGAGTCCGCAACGTCATCTCGTCGATTTGTGTTGCAAACTTTCATTTTTCTCTCTAGACTGGATGAGTCTGGAAATATTCCGTTACCAACCGGATCTGAATCTCAGGCAGATATGATGGTTGGAACTTTTCCAAGATCTATGACGTAGGTCCCGACAAGGTTGATGTTGGCCGACACACCTAGCCGGAAGATCTATTATTGTAGCTTCTTGATTAAGCAATTTTACCATCTTCTCCATGAGGATTTCGTGCGACTTATTCTAGAAGTTGCTCCCTAGGAATTCATGTGCTCCCAGTTCCTTCGATTATGCTATAATCATTCAAATAGTGGAATCACTTTCTTCTGATGAGCTTCTCCCCAGTTTCTAGAATCACTCCCAACATTTGCATTTTGTTCCCAGCCTGCACCTGCCGTGGTGCCATCCTACCATGGGTTCCACCCATTTCCGGTGATAAGCAAAAATCATCCATTGCGTTGTCTTCAACAAGGTAGTCCACATCATTCATCCTAGTTCGACTATGTCATTCTCTGGAACTCCTTCAAATGTTCGATTGTGATTGCCTTAGGCTGGTTTAGAGAATTTTATTGATCTCTGTATCAAAAGTAATTCTTTTTGCCACTTAAGGGAATAACTCTATGAGTCACCTCCTCTAAGGTGTCTCGTTATGGTATCATGGCAACTCAAATCTTCGCTACGTTGACAACCGTTCACCACCTTGTTAAGCGTGAAATTGTTGTCTACCTAGTGAACCTCCGTCATTTGTTTCACTCCATCCCTCTAGATGTATGCTTCGTGTCTCAGCTCGAGAGATGTTGCTATGTCTCATTCCATGAGCTGGTCCTGAGTTGTTCGATCTTCGAGAAGATCGATCCTTCTAGAGTTTTCCCTTTCCTCTTGTTGTCTTGTTAGTTGGAGTTCTCAGAGCAAGACATCGAGACAAAGATGGTGATCGGATCAACGTTCTTATGAGATGCAACCTGGATTGTGAAGATTGTGTTAGTTTGCGTTCCCCCTTCATCTTACCCTACGCTTGAATCTCGGGACGAGATTCTTTTGAGTGGGGGTGAGTTGCCACACCCTAGCTAGTTCATGCAGTAGAGTGTTGCATCATGTTTAAATTTTTCCAGAAACTTGAAATGGGGATGACAGAAACCCCCAGCACATCTTAAACAACTAGGGTTTACTAAAATCATTTTCAATGAACCTGAAATGCCCTTCTAAAATGTCCATCATTTTTGTCTTGGGTTAGAACCTCTGCCAAAACTGGTTCACATTTTTCTAGGTCATCATAAGGTCACTGAATTAAATCTTATGTTATTTGCATTTGGGCATTTAAATGCTAGTAAATATTTTAAATGTCCAAATAATCCCAAACTGAAATGTTCCATGTTGGATATACTCTATACAGTGGGCATGAGCAGTTTGGTGAATTTTGAAAGTGCCTAGCTATTTTTAATAAAGCCACAAAGTTGCAGAAAAATAGAAAACAGGAATTAAAAGAGAGAGAGAGACCCACCTAACTTACCTGGCAGCCTACCTGGCCCAGCTCCTCCAGCCGGCCCAGCCCACTGGCAACTGCCAGTCGTCTCCCACCTCTGCCAGAAGGCAGAGGCGTGTCGCCCGCGCGCGCACCGGACGCCACCTCCTGCTTCCTCCCCCCCGCCCTCGACCGAGCGCCTAGAGGCGCCACGCAGCCCCCGGTCCCTCCCGCTCACTCTCCCGAGCTCATCCCCTTCCTCTGCTCTCTTTCCTCTCACACCCGAGCGCCACCGTCACCGCCGCTCGCCGCTGCCGCGCCCTGAGCCACCTCCACGCCTCCCCGACGCATCCATCGGCCCCGCCGCATCGCCCTGAAGCTCTCCGCCAACGAACACGACGCCGGAAGCCCCGTATCATCGTCCCCGACCTCGTCTTGAAGCTTCGGCCGCCGGAGATCGTCGTCGTCGATTCGCCGACCCCAGCGCATCCCCGAGCTCGCTGACCACCTCATCGCCCTTGCTGTGAGCTCCACTGCATTTCCCCTCTCTCCTTTTGCTCGCCCCCGCACCGTAGCGTCAAACCCGACCCTGCCCGAACTCCGGACGCCGCCACGAGCTCGTTTCCGGCGAGCTCGGTCCACCCCAGCTACTGCCGCTAGCCGTGTTGGATGCGTGCGAGTCCCAGCACCATGTAGAGCCTCTCCGCCGTCGTTTTGGTCGCCGGAGGAGGAATCCCGCACCGCCCCGCCGTGTCTGGCCTCGCCGGCGGCTAAACGCCGGCGAGTCAGCCAGTTTGACCAGGGATTTGACCCCCTGGGTCACTAACGTGTGGGCCCAGGGCCTTAACTAATCTGGTTTAGCATTAGATTAGTACTAATTAACTTAGATTAGTTAGTTAGACACTGACATGTGGGCCCCAGCGTCAGGTTTGACCTGGACCGTCTCCGTTGACCTGCTGACGTCACACCGACGTCATGCTGACGCAGTAAATCATTTTCTGGTTTTTTAAGTTGTCACACCCTAGCTAGTTCATGCAGTAGAGTGTTGCATCATGTTTAAATTTTTCCAGAAACTTGAAATGGGGATGACAGAAACCCCCAACACATCTTAAACAACTAGGGTTTACTAAAATCTTTTTCAATGAACCTGAAATGCCCTTCTAAAATGTCCATCATTTTTGTCTTGGGTTAGAACCTCTGCCAAAACTGGTTCACATTTTTCTAGGTCATCATAAGGTCACTGAATTAAATCTTATGTTATTTGCATTTGGGCATTTAAATGCTAGTAAATATTTTAAATGTCCAAATAATCCCAAACTAAAATGTTCCATGTTGGATATACTCTATACAGTGGGCATGAGCAGTTTGGTGAATTTTGAAAGTGCCTAGCTATTTTTAATAAAGCCACAAAGTTGCAGAAAAATAGAAAACAAGAATTAAAAGAGAGAGAGAGACCCACCTAACTTACCTGGCAGCCTACCTGGCCCAGCTCCTCCAGCCGGCCCAGCCCACTGGCAACTGCCAGTCGTCTCCCACCTCTGCCAGAAGGCAGAGGCGTGTCGCCCGCGCGCGCACCGGACGCCACCTCCTGCTTCCTCCCCCTCGCCCTCGACCGAGCGCCTAGAGGCGCCACGCAGCCCCCGGTCCCTCCCGCTCACTCCCCCGAGCTCATCCCCTTCCTCTGCTCTCTTTCCTCTCACACCCGAGCGCCACCGTCACCGCCGCTCGCCGCTGCCGCGCCCTGAGCCACCTCCTCGCCTCCCCGACGCATCCATCGGCCCCGCCGCATCGCCCTGAAGCTCTCCGCCAACGAACACGACGCCGGAAGCCCCGTATCATCGTCCCCGACCTCGTCTTGAAGCTTCGGCCGCCGGAGATCGTCGCCGTCGATTCGCCGACCCCAGCGCATCCCCGAGCTCGCTGACCACCTCATCGCCCTCGCTGTGAGCTCCACTGCGTTTCCCCTCTCTCCTTTTGCTCGCCCCCGCACCGTAGCGTCAAACCCGACCCCGCCCGAACTCCGGCCGCTGCCACGAGCTCGTTTCCGGCGAGCTCGGTCCACCCCAGCTACTGCCGCTAGCCATGTTGGATGCGTGCGAGTCCCAGCACCACGTAGAGCCTCTCCGCCGTCGTTTTGGTCGCTGGAGGAGGAATCCCGCACCGCCCCGCCGCGTCTGGCCTCGCCGGCGGCTAAACGCCGGCGAGTCAGCCAGTTTGACCAGGGATTTGACCCCCTGGGTCACTGACGTGTGGGCCCAGGGCCTTAACTAATCTGGTTTAGCATTAGATTAGTACTAATTAACTTAGATTAGTTAGTTAGACACTGACATGTGGGCCCCAGCGTCAGGTTTGACCTGGACCGTCTCCGTTGACCTGCTGATGTCACACCGACGTCATGCTGACGCAGTAAATCATTTTCTGGTTTTTTAATAATCAGAAAATTCCAGAAAATGTCCAAAACTTCTAAAAATTCATAGAAATTAATCTGTAACTCCAAATGAAATAATTTATATATGAAAAATGATCAGAAAAATCCAAAGAATCTGAATATGGCATTTTCATGCATGTTTGAACAAGTTAACCTCACTGAATAGGACAATTCATGATTATGGAATGAATAGTAATTAGTTTTGGAGTTGGAATTTGCTATAGGTTTGAATTCCACTTCAATGAATATGACTAACTGTTGCACTAGGTCAATTCAGTACCTTAATATGACATATCATTCATATAAATGTGCATCGCATTGATTGTGGTTCCTCTTGTGTTTGCCGGTGGTTGCTCCCTCTCAGTAGACGTGGTTCCGACGACGTGTTCAATGACACCGATGAAGAACTATATTATCTTCAGAAGTGCCAGGCAAGCAAAACCCCCTTGTTCATTCCTATACAAACCCACTATCTCGCTTCTGCTCTCTTTTACTGCATTAGGACAACAACGATTCAACTGTTACATGCTGCGGTAGTTGAACCCCTTTCCTCTGCATGACCTGTCATTGCCACAGTAAATAGATGAAACCCACTAGCATGAGTAGGAGTTGTTTGAGCCCTGATGTGCCTACTCATTCATGCTTGTTTGTCATGCCTGCTATTGCTTAGAGTTGTGTCAGGTCTGATTCATCGGGGATGAATTGGAAAGTTGTGAACATATCCTACTGCTGAGAGCTAAGTGTGTGAACACGATTTGGTAAAGGTATCGATGAGAGGCCTGAGGAGTGTACATGGTGGGTTGTTTCATGGGCGTCCTTAAGAACTGAGATCTGTATGCGTGATTTAAGATTCAGCTACTACACACATTGGGATCCTTAATTGACTCTCTCGACTATTAGCCGCCCTTGTTCTCTGTCCAGGAGTTGCAACTAGTTTCTGGTGTTTGTAGGATATGTGTTGGGGCCGTGCGTTTAGCGCTGACCCTAGGGGTGGGCTATGTTGCGGTAGATACACGTGGCACGGTGTACCGGGCGCCCGTTTGGTGTCTCGGGAACCCTGCACACATCGTTTGGGGCTGTGAGCGAAACTCCGGCCGGATCTCCTCGCGGATGGAACCCGAATAGGCGATAAACCTGGACTAGAGACTTGTGTGGTTAGTCAGGTCGTGGCCGACTCCCTCGCCAGGCTTCCGCTTGAAGGTTGCCGAGATACACGATGTGTACATGGTGGTAAGTGGCGAGAGCGTGTGTGAAGAAGTATACCCCTGCAGGGTTAATATGATCTATTCGAATAGCCGCGTCCGCGGTAAAGGACTACTTGGTTGCCTGTACAGTTCATAGACAAGTGAAAGTGGATACTCTAAAACTCGCAAGATAAGCGTGAGTGCTATGGATGGCGTTCTCGTAGGGAGACGGGAGCGGATCCATAGTGGTGTATTGATATGGCGAATATGTGGACTCGTGTGCGCCACCTCAAAAGAGTTACCAGCATTCGTAGTTCAGGATAGCCACTGAGTCAAAGCTGGCTTGCTGCAGTTAAACTCCACCACCCCCTTTGATGATACCGATGCATTGGTAGATAGTTTTGATGTAAGTCTTGCTGGGTACATTTGTACTCACGTTTGCCTATTTTATGTTTTGCAGAGAGACTTCAGTCTCGCTAGTAGTTCCACGTGGACTTCGACGTTTAGCTTGTTACCTCAGCTACGATCTTGTGCCCTCGGCAGGATCTGGTAGATAGTCAGGCTTCTCAGCCCTTTTCATTTATAGATGTCTGTACTCAGACATGTTAAGCTTCCGCATGTGTTTTGACTTGTATGCTCTGAATGTTGGGTCATGAGACCCATGTTTGTAATACTTGGCTCCTCGAAGCCTAATGAATAAATACTCTGAGTCGTAGAGTCTTGTTGTGATGCCATGTTGTATTTGCCCATATCCAGCATATTGTGTGTATGATTGAAATGCTTGGTATGTGTGGGATCCGACAACCTAGTTGTTTATCCTTGGTAGCCTCTCTTATGGGGAAATGTAGTCTTGTGCTTCCATGAGCCATGGTAGTCCGCTACAGCCCGGTTCACCGGAGTCCTGCTAGCCCAGCACTACTGCTCCGGAACACTTAGACTGGCCGGCATGTGTCCTTCCTCGATCCCGTGTCTGTCCCTTCGGGGAAACGTCACGCGGTGTCTTTCGGAGTCCTGCTAGCCCAGTTGCTACAGCCCGAATTCACTCGCTGATGACCGACACGTTCGTTGCTGGGTCATGTATGCGTGTCCCCGTAAGTTAGTGCCACTTTGGGTTCACGACTAGTCATGTCGGCCCGGGTTCTCTGTCATATGGATGCTAGCGACACTATCATATACGTGAGCCAAAAGGCGCAAACGGTCCCGGGCCATGGTAAGGCGACACCCGTGGGAATACCGTGCGTGAGGCCGCAAAGTGATATGAGGTGTTACCGGCTAGATTGATGTGACTTGGAATCGGGGTCCTGACAGACAACATGTCGATTATCCTTGGTAGACCCTTTTTGAATACTGCATGGGTTGTTATTGATTGCAATAAAAGCAAGGTTACTTTTCATATCAATGGTAATGAGCATACGGTGCACTTTCCGAAGAAACAATTCCAAGTGAATGGTATTAATGTTATTGAAAAATCTCCGACAATCACTATTGGAAGTTTACAACTACCTCTACCTACTGTTAAAAAGAAATATGAAATGCTTATTGTTGGGGACATTCATATCCCCGTTGAGGTAACTTAGTGATTTACGAAAGTTCTTCGGTTTCATGCTAATCGAAAGTGGTTGTTAATAAGACTTGATTAACCTTATTAATGGATCATTTTTTAGAGGTATGAAGTTGATGAATTTAGTGAGCACTACCTTCTGTCCCTACCCTTTGTTTTCTGTTTTTATTAGTTAAATAAAATAAAATGCCATGCCCTGCCTGTTTTCTGAGTTTTCCGTGCAATAAAAAATGATCCAAAAATAAAAGTTCTCAGAATGCTCTAAAAATTTAATACTATTTTTTCTGATTATTTAAGAATTTTTGGTGCAAATAATATCAGAGGGAGGTGCACCAGGTGGGCACAACCCACCTGGGCGCGCCAGGACCCCCAGGCGCGCCCTGGTGGGTTGTGGTCCCCACGTGGGCCCCCTCACTTATCCCTTCATTCCACTTCACTACCTACCTCCAGAAAAAAAATCACCTTTGCTCTCTCTCTCGTGTTCTTGCTCTCAAACCCACGGATTTCGATCTCTTTGCTCGAAGCTCCGTTTCCGAAACTGTTTCGGGGGATTGTTGCTTGGTATGTGACTCCTCCGTTAGTCCAATTAGTTTTTGCTTTAGTGGTTTATATTTTGAATAATTATCTACTCTTGGTGCTGTTGTAGATGTGCTTGCATGTTGAATTCTTAGAGTTCTAAGTACTTTGAATGCTTGTTATGGCCTGTATGCATCTCTATGAATAGTTGTTTTCAATCTTACAAATTTTTGTTGACGAAAATTTGTGACACAAAAATTTTCAGAAAATTGTACGCGAATATTATGAACTTCTTTGGAAGGAGTTCTTCAAGGCGGAGGTCCTCGGAGGCATCTTCTAGTAGCAGCTAAGCTCGTCGGTCTTATGTTGAGCCAAGTGAAAGTTCTATACGAGATGCCGCCACCAAAACATGCTTATGGCCGTGCGATGATTATATGGTGAGCATGGGCATTAAGGAAGAATTTGAGCAATATGTTCACAATGTCGAGCTCGGTCCTTACATTTCAGATAAGTGCAACCAACACCTCACTCTCACTGAATCATTTGTCAAAGGATTTAAATTCCTTCCCGTGAGTCTAGGGTGTCATTTAAATTATATGAAAATCCATTTACCATTTCTTTAGAGAGATTTGCTCACCACTGTAAAATCCCATTTTGGGGTTCGCTTGACGAACCACCAAGGTCTGAGTTTGAGATATTCTTGACTAGTCTTTGTTATGGTGAAAATAGGGGAGTGACGCAAGGTAGAATAAAGAGCATTCATTTTCCCGCAATCCAGTATTTCGCATTATTCAATGGAAAATGCATTGTAGGCAAACAAGATTGCAGTACACTTTGTGCTCCAGACTTGAGCCTCATTCGCACCGCTCTCACTAGTGACAAAAGTTATAATCTTGGAGCGATTGTTGCACATAGGTTGCAACACAACACTGGTAGTGGATATTTTTATGGTGGAATTTATGCCACACGCTTAGCAAGAGAGCTGGGTGTTTCACCTTTGCCCTATGATCCTATTTTACCCACGCAGTACCTAGACTTTGATGCTATGAAACGTCATAAGATCCTTAGAGGTGAACCCCATAATTTCACTTATAAATTACTGTTTAATAAGGATTCCATTGTGGACACATATTTGCCTGCACCTGCTCTCTTTAATGTTCATAGTAGGGGAAGATATTATGTTCTCGAGAGCGAGGCCCGAGCTCATAACGCAGCAGTGGTGGCCGCACGGCAGGCTGCATTCGCACCAAGAGCCTCCGTGAGTTATCACTCCGACCATTATGCAGGCTACTGAAGATCACCAAGTTAGGCCAAAAGCCTAAGCTTGGGGGAGTACGTATTTCCACCGACATTACATTCATGTTCACACATTTCATTCCAGTTGTCGGTGTTCAAACTTTTTCATTTGGATTATCCATGTTAGATTTATTTTCTTGTTTTCTTCTTGTGTGTTTGAAAAACTTTGAGAAAATCCAAAAATATATTTCTTGCTTCTTTTTGATTTTTCTTCCTAGTTTAAACTGTTATAGCACTAAAAAGAAAACCCAAAAAGATTTCTTTGTTCTTCTTTTACTTGTTGGGAGCTTTCCCGTGTAAATAGTTTTTCTCGTTTTTGCTTTTCCCTTTTTATTTGCTTGTTTACGAAAAAACAAAGACTTCAAAAATATTTCAGTGTGTTTTTCTGAATTTCTTTTTCCTTTTTATCAAGTCGTACCGAGGAGAAGACCACGATGAAAATGTTGAGTGGCTCTCATATGCATTATTGTTGATCTGACGAAGAGCACATTTTACCTTGTCTTCTCCTTTTGAATAAAATGTTCGCAGTTTCCAGCTTAGTCCATGGCACTCTTGCACTATTATTATTTTCAAATCGTTCGGTCGTGCAAGTGAAAGGCAATAATGACGATATTTGATGAACTGGCCGTGGCAGAGAGAAGCAGGTATGAACTCGACTTGTTCTGTTTTTGTAAATATGTTTAACCTAGTATCCATGATTCGGCCTATTATGATCAAACATGTTTGCAATGACAATTAGAGATTATAGTTTCTCATGCCATGCATAAGTAGCTATGAGTGGATAATGATTTATCTTGGATGTCAACATTGCGTTAAAATGATTGTGATGTAGTATGATGATATGGTATCCTCCTCTGAATGTTCGAGTGGCTTGACTTGGCACATGTTCATCCATGTAGTTGAATCAAAACCAACATAGCCTCTATGATATTTATGTTCATGGTGTTCATATCCTACTCATGCTAGTATCCAATGTTACTTATGCATAATGCATGTTCATGACCATTGTTGCTCTCTAGCTGGCCGCTTCTCAACATATTTGCTAGCCTTCGCCTGTACTAAGTGGGAATTCTGCTTGTGCATAAAAAACCTGAAACCCAAGTTATTCTAGATGAGTCCACCATACCTACCTATATGCGGTATTACCCTGCCGTCCTAAGTAAATTTGCATGTGCCACCTCTAAAAACTTCAAATAAATATCCTTTTTGTGTGCCTGGATTGTTCATAGAGCGACAAGAGGTAGTCAGTATCTTCCATGCTAAGTGGGTTATTCTCATGATGATTGTTTTTTCACTCGTCCTTGTACGAGAGGGGCGGTAATAGGGATTCCCAGTCCCGAACTCAAAATGCAAATAATTAAACAAAACTCCCCCGTGACTATTGTTGGTATGGACGGCACCCGTTGTTTCGGACAAGCCGTGGAGTGTGACTGTTGGTGGAGGGGGAGTAAACCTTTACTTTTATTGCTTGGGAACTGCCACTAATGTGTTTAGCATGGAAGATATTGATAACTGATGGTCGCGAAGTAAACAAGAAGGGTGCATCCCTCAAAATTTCATTTACCTCTGTTTTTAAAACTTGAGCTCTGGCACCTCTGCAAATCACTGCTTCCCTCTGCGAAGAGACTATCTATTTACTTTTATGTTGTGTCATCACCTTCTCAAATAAGCGTCAGAACCTGCGAGCACTGCTGTCATGCTTATGCATTGTGTGTAGCTAATGTTGGGTGCATCATGACTGGATCTTTTCTACCATGAATTACAATGTTTAGTTGATGCTCGGACTTTGGAGGTGCTCTGCATTTATGTTTTGCGGTCTCAGAAAGGGCTAGCGAGATACCACTATTGTCATATTATATCATGGTTGTTTTAATAACGTGTTGTTGTTCGAGATATCTTATTATTGCTCGCTAGCTGATTATATCATTGTTATGAGTTAATGTAATTTTTCAGAGTTATTGTCGACATGGTTAGTTATAATCATTGCTAAAAACATGGGTGCTACTTAAGCTTATTTATGCAAACAAGAGCAAAAGAGTTCGTAAAAGTTTTTCTTTTTCACATTCAGTTCATCAACTGAATTGCTTGAGGACAAGCAAAGGTTTAAGCTTGGGGGAGTTGATACGTCTCCGTCGTATCTACTTTTCCTAACGCTTTTCCTCTTGTTTTGGACTCTAATTTGCATGATTTGAATGAAACTAACCCGGACTGACGCTATTTTCAGCAGAACTACCATGGTGTTGTTTTTGTGCAGAAATAAAAGTTCTCAGAATGGGACAAAACTTTGCAAGGAATTTTTATACAATAAGAGAAAAATACTGGAGCCAAGAACCACCGGAGGGGGGCACCTGGGTGGGCACAACCCACCAGGGCGCGCCACCCCCTCCAGGCGCACCCAGGTGGGTTGTCCCCACCTGGTGGCCCCGCAGACCCTGAAACCGACGCTATAAAATCCTATTTTTCCAGAAAAATCAGGGAGAAAGAATTATCGCGTTCCGCGAGACGGAGCTGCCGCCACCTCCTGTTCTTCATCGGTAGGCCAGATCTGGAGTCCGTTTGGGGCTCCGGAGAGGGGGGTCTTTGATCTTCGTCATCACCAACCCTTCTCCATCGCCAATTCCATGATGCTCCCCACCGGGAGTGAGTAATTCCTTCGTAGGCTCGCTGGTCGGTCAGGAGTTGGATGAGATTCATCATGTAATCGAGTTAGTTTTGTTAGGGCTTGATCCCTAGTATCCATTATGTTCTGAGATTGATGTTGCTATGACTTTGCTAGGCTTAATGCTGGTCACTTTGGGCCCGGGTGCCATGATTTCAGATCTGAACCGTTTATGTTATCAACATTATATCCATGTTCTAGATCCGATTGTCGGTGTACTAAGTATTGGGCCTTTAGTACCCCATACTTGTGCACGGGCAATTGTAGCCATACCTGCGGCAAGGCTTGTCGGGGGGACAGCTGAAGATCAATTCAAGGTTATCAGAGAGAGACATTCAAGCCAAGGATCAGAAGATAAGGAGAACTGGAGATCAGGGGCTCAGCTCCCGGCAAGACCTTGCCGGGGTAGCCCGCCAAGCCCGGGAAGATTCGCACCTGGCAAGGTTCCGCCACTGTGCCACCGCTCCAGTGCAGCGACCGGCCTGGCATTCTGGTCCCATCTCCGGATGCGTGGCGAGGTGCTAGTGGAGGCGAGCTTAAGCGGTGCTGATGGGATGGCCCCTTTTTCCATCCCCAAGAAAGTAGGGACACCTAAACGGACACCTCACGGTGCATTAAATGCATTTGTCCTAAACCGTCAGTGGTTAGGTATGATAACCATGTAGCTACTTTACACCTCACAAATGAGCAGTTCGCCACTGTGGTGACCCCTTTGAACATATAAAAGGAGGCCCAAGGCAACTGCTACAGGGGAGAAGAACTCTAGAGAGTGCACTCTCGGCCCATTCTGCATGCGTAGCTGCTGCACAAACGCACTGTTAATTGCAAGCGCTCCAAGAACTAGGACGGAAATCTTGATAATAAACTAAAGCAGGAGTAGGGTTTTACGCTGATCAGCGGCCCGAACCTGGGTAAAAATCCCCTCACGTTGATCTTCGGTTCTGCTCTTTGTGCATACCTCTCTCCCTGCCAAACCATAAAGGGGTCCTTCGGATCCCATAGGTGTCGTACGCCGACATCTTTGGCGCACCAGGTAGGGGGATCGAGGTTGCGCGAACCTGATCTGGTGATCAGCGCGTCAGTTTCTTCACCGTCTTTGTCACCATGCCGCCCAAGAAGAAGGGTGCGACAGCGGTTATTCTGTCTACGTCCGTCTTGCCCGTGCCTTCTCGGACGGGTGACAGCGTGGATGCAGGAGGTAGAGGTTTGGAGCCTCCACGACGTTCTGGTGATCCGAGCCAGGCGAGCGGCGTCGTTCACAGCGGTGACGGCAACCCGCACGCCGCTAGATCCAGAGATGGAGCCGTGCTACCTACGGGCGGCGCAGCGAACTCCAGAGATCGGAGGACGCCTTCTAGGGCTCCCGTGCCAGCGCAAGCATTGCGGCCTTCCCAGGTCGCACGCGACGAGCAGCGCCGTGGCGTTGGTGGTTCTGAACGTCCCCATGGAGAGACTTCTGCGCACCGATCCCAAGGTGCACAGGCCTAGCATGCACGCCAGACTGCTGGTGGAAGTGGCGCGCAGTCGCGTGGTCGTGACGATGCTCCTTCTAACACTGTTAGGAGTCAGAGCACCTCACGTACCTCGCACCTGTCGCCGCCGCCTACGCCGGCAGAAGCTTTGGCACGTGCGCAGCTGCTCCTCGATTTTACTCCTGCTCCGGAGAAGATGGAGGAGTGGCGATCTACTATCCAGAGCCTCATCGGCTTCGTCAACAAGGATAGGCCGCAGCAAGCGGGGCTCTCGCGGCAGCGGTCTGTCGATTTGGCGCGAGCCGATGGAGAGAAGACTGGAGGCAGTGCAACCACGGTGCACTCCCCTCCACGACAGCAGCGGCGGTCATCAACCCGGTGGGCCGACGGCCATGATGACGATTCCACGGTGTCGTCCGATCTGCGGATGCGCCGCGATCAGCGTCAAGTTCTCCAGGAACGAAGCAAAGAAGACGCTCAAACTACCATCGAGCGGCGACGGGAGGCGCGTCATCAGTCCGATAAACGCGCAGGACCTACTATCGACAAGCCTGCGCCGGGGAACGCAGGCTACTTGCCCTATGAGGTAGGTTGTCCAGCATTTACCCGTGAGCTGCGGCGAGTCCAGTGGCCCAACTCCCGAACGTTCAAACCAGAGGTCCCGGAGAAATATGACGGCAAGACTCACCCCTTGGAGTTCCTGAGCATCTACACCATTGTGGTGCAGGCTGCCGGGGGTCGAGATGACAAGATACTTGCCAACTACTTCCCGTTGGTGCTCAAACCCAATGTCAGGTCGTGGTTGATGCATCTGCCGGAGAATTCCATTTCTTCTTGGTCAGATCTGTGCCATCAGTTTGTTGGCGCCTTTGTTGGAGGCCACCAAGCTCCTGGCCAAGAAAGTGATTTGCATCTCCTCCCTCAAAAGGAGGGAGAGCCCTTGTGCAAGTTTATCCAGAGGTTTAGCCGGGTGCAGTACAATATCCCAGACGTTCATCCTACCGCTGTTGTTAGCACGTTTCATCAGAATGTGCATAACCGCAAGATGCGCGAAGAGCTGGCGATGAACAAGGTCAGAAGTATTGCTGAGCTTTACGCTTTGGCCGACAAGTGCGCTCGAGCTGAAGAAGGGAGAAAACTCCCCGGCGAGGGTGTTGGCACAGGCGGCGAATCTGAGGATGAAGATGTTGCAACCCCGTCGAAGAAAGGCCAGCGGCGGAACAAGAAGCACAAAGGCAAGGCCGTGCTTGCTGTCGAGGAATCCCGCAACCCCGGCACCGCCAAGAAGGCCAAGGTTGACGACCTCGGCAAGGAAGTTGCCGGGTGCGCTTCCTGTCAGGCCTTGGCGGCTGCCGACAAGCCGGAAGGCTCCGGCAAACAATATTGCAAGATCCATCGCACCAAGGGCCACGATCTCCAAAACTGCCGGCAAGTTGAGCAGCTTGTCGAGAAGCAGAGAGCTGAGTACGAAAGACGAGACAAGGAGAAGGCCCAGGACGGTGCTGAGGGATCCGGCAAGAAGCATGGTGGCCGAGGAGGCCGCCGCGGCAAGGCTAAGCAACAGAAGGAGAGGCCCGCCCGAGGCCGCGACAAGGACGAGGGAGGCGATGATGATGAGGAAGATGACGAATCCAGCGAGCACGAGTTTCAGAAAGCCACAGAGGCCATGTGTATTGACGGGGGCACCTCGTTGCATTCTTCTCACCACCGACTTAAACAGTGGGTGCGTGAGGTTAATGCAACGGAGCCGTCGTTTGATGCGCTGAAACCTTTAAAGTGGTCCCACACGCCTATCATTTTTTACGCCGAGGATCACCCTGATCGCACAACTGCGGTTGGGTGCTTGCCCTTGTTGGTCTCACCAACAATCCGCAACCTCAAGGTAACAAAAATGCTAGTTGACGGTGGGGCCGGGCTGAACTTAATCTCGCCGGACGTACTCAAGAAGCTGCAAATTCCTGATGAAGATCTCGAGGAAATGGGCACGTTTCAAGGGATCAATCCAGGAAGGACCCAGCCAAAAGGCAAGATTATGCTACCGGTAACATTTGGTAGCGAGCTCAATTACAGGACAGAGAAGGTAGTGTTCGATGTCGCCAAGATCCCCATGTCGTACAATGGGATCCTTGGCCGCCCAGCGCTGGCCAAGTTCATGGCGGCATCACACTATGCGTATAATGTGTTGAAGATGCCCTGACCGATTAGTGTCATCACTATCCACTCCGACAAGAAGGATGCACTAATCTGCACCAACCAACTCTACCGGGAGGCAGCCGCAGCACCTGCCGTCAAGGCATCTGTTCCTGCCGCTGGAACTCCCAGGGGGAAGGAGAAGAAGACCGGCAAGATCTCTGGCGCAAACTCCGGCAAGCGCACCTCTTCGGAGTGCTGCGCTTCCGTTGAGGACGCACCAGAGAGTTCCACCAGCAAGAACAAGAAGCCCAAGGCTGCTCCACCAGAGACCAAGAAGGTGCCCATCAAGGAGGACGGAACGGGAGGAACTTTCACCATAAGTTCCACCCTAGATGACAAATAGGAAAGCGCGCTCGTTGTCTTCCTGCGGGCGAATGTCGATGTGTTTGCATGGCAACCATCTGACATCCCCGGTGTTCCTAGGGAGGTAATTAAGCACCACCTTGCTGTCTGTCCTCACGTGCGGCCCGTCAAGCAGAGGGTGAGAAAGCAAGCCTTGGAGCGGCAAGAATTCATTGCCGAAGAAATCAGGAAGTTAGAAGCGGCAGGTTTGGTCAGAGGAGTGCTTCACCCAACGTGGTTGGCCAATGCAGTTGTAGTGCGCAAGGCGAATGGAAAATGGAGGCTGTGTATTGATTATACAGACATCAATAAAGCCTGTCCAAAAGATCCTTTCCCCTTGCCGCGCATCGACAAGATTGTGGACTCCACTGTTGGTTGTGACCTACTGTCGTTCCTTGATGCTTACTCGGGATATCATCAGATCTTCATGGCTAAAGAAGATGAGGAAAAAACCGCATTTATCACCCCATGTGGTACGTATTGTTTTATACGAATGCCTTTCGGGTTGAAAAGTGCTGGTTCTACATTTGCGAGAGCGGTCCAAATTGGTTTTGAGCCTCAGCTACATAGAAACATGGAAGCATACATGGATGACATAGTGGTCAAAACCAAGGATAAAGCGACGCTCGTACAAGATCTAGAAGAAACATTTACAAATCTACGCAAGATTAATTTAAAGCTCAATCCTGAGAAGTGTGTGTTTGGCGTCCCTTCCGGCAAGCTTCTCGGGTTCTTTGTATCTCAGCGAGGGATCGAAGCGAACCCCAACAAGATCAAAGCTATCGAGCAGATTGAAGCGCCAAGACGCATCAAGGATGTACGTCGTCTTGCCGGCTGCGTTGCTGCCTTAAGCAGGTTCATCTCCAAATCTGCTGAGCACACCCTGCCCTTTTTCAAAATTTTGAAGAAGGCAGGTCCAATGAGATGGACTCCGGAAGCGGAGGCAGCAGTGCAAGATTTGAAGAGGTACCTCTCCTCTCCGCCGACGCTAGTCGCGCCTAAACCACAAGGGCCGTTGCTGTTGTATCTAGCGGCAACAAATCAAGGGGTTAGTGCTGCGTTAGTGGCGCAGAGGGAAGTCGACGAGGGGGCAACAGCAGTGGCAGGACCGTCAAGTGACGCGCCGGGATCTTCCCCGGCAAGGTCTGGTGCCGGCAAGACAGGATCTGCGCAGTCAGAGGAATCAGTACAAAAGAGGAAGATGGTGCAGCGTCTAGTTTATTTTGTCAGTTCCCTTTTGCAGGGGGCTAGGTCAAGATACTCTGGTGTGCAGAAATTGCTCTTCGGCCTTCTCATGGCCTCAAGGAAGCTGCGCCATTATTTCCAAGCGCATGAGATTACCGTCGTCACTCGCTTCCCGTTGCAGCGGATTTTGCGAAATCCAGAGGCAACCGGCAGGATTGTGGAGTGGGCGTTGGAACTGTCAAGCTTTGGTCTCAAGTTTGAAAGTACTTTAGCAATTCAGAGCAGAGCCTTGTCGGAGTTCATTGCGGAATGGACCCCAACGCCAGACGAGGAGGTTCAAGAAACGGCTCTTCCCGGCAGGGAAACAGATCAAGAATGGATTATGTACTTTGATGGCGCTTTCACGCTGCAAGGCGCCGGTGCTGGCATGCTGCTTGTCGCACCCACCGGAGAGCACCTCAAGTATGTAATTCAGATGCATTTTCCCCGGGAGAGCTCGACAAACAACACTGCGGAGTACGAAGGCCTGCTTGCCGGTCTTAGGATCGCGGTGGACCTTGGTATCAAGAAACTCCTCATCAGAGGTGATTCACAGCTTGTTGTCAGGCAAGTCAGCAAAGATTATCAGAGTCCATTGATGCAAGCCTATGTGGATGAAGTGAGAAAAATGGAAGAGCGCTTTGACGGTCTGCATACAAAGCACATTCCTCGTGCCGAAAACAGTATTGCTGATGACCTATCAAAGCGTGCTGCCCTCAAGTTACCTGTGGAACCAGGAACTTTTGTGCTCCATTTAACTCATCCATCTGTAGCGCCATCAATGAGGCAAGAAAAGAGAAGGAAGTTGAATTTTGGTCAGTACTTTCTGGCAGAGCGCTCGGGAGCCGCCGGCAAGGAAGTTGCCGGGATCAGCGGCAAGCCTGCCGGGGAACAACAGGCTCCAGCAGGGGCTCAGGCCCTTGCTATCGAGACAAACATTCCCCCGACAGAAGAGATGCCTTTAGTCCTAGTTGTCGAGCCCCAGGCTCCGGCTTGGGCACAGCCCATTGTCCATTTCCTTCAGACAGGAGAACTCCCTGAGGAGCAAGAAGAAGCAGAAAAAGTAGCCCGTCAGTCTAGCATGTACCAGTTCATCGATGGCGTTCTGTACAGGAAGAGACTGAACGGTGTGAAATTGAAGTGTATTCCTCGGGAGGATGGACTGGAGCTGTTGGCAGAAATACATGGAGGCATATGTGGCTCTCACGTAGGATCAAGAGCGCTTGTCGGAAAGGCATTCCGACAAGGTTTCTTTTGGCCCACTGCTCTCCAGGATGCGGCTGCACTAGTAACCAAGTGTGAAGCGTGCCAGTTCCATTCAAAGAAATCGCATCAGCCAGCTCAAGCTCTTCAGACAATCCCTCTCTCCTAGCCATTTTCGGTCTGGGGGCTCGACATACTGGGCCCTTTTCCCCGTGCTACCGGGGGCTTTGAGTACTTGTACGTTGCAATTGACAAGTTCACAAAGTGGCCGGAGGTGGAAGCGGTGAGGAAGGTGACAACACAATCAGCCGTCAAGTTCTTTAAAGGAATAGTTTGCCATTTCGGTGTGCCCAACAGGATCATCACCGACAACGGCACACAGTTCACAAGTCGCACCTTCATGCAATACGTCCAAGACCTTGGCGGCAAAGTTTGTTTTACCTCTGTTGCTCACCCGAGAAGCAACGGCCAAGCGGAGAGGGCTAATGCTGAAGTGCTGCGCGGTCTCAGGACCAGAACTTTCGACAAGATGAAAAAGTGCGGAAGGCGCTGGATTGATGAGTTGCCGGCGGTTCTTTGGTTAATCAGAACGACACCAAATCGAGCCACTGGCCAGACACCCTTCGCTCTGGTTTACGGAGCGGAAGCAGTTATCCCCACGGAACTCATATACGGGTCACCTCGAGTGCTCGCTTATGATGAGCTTGAGCAAGAGCAACTGCGACAAGATGATGCTGTGCTCCTTGAGGAGGATCGTCTTCAGGCTGCTGTGCGAGCTGCACGCTACCAGCAAGTTTTGCGCCGCTATCATAGCCGCAAAGTTCATGCCTGAAGTCTTGAGGAAGGCGACCTTGTTCTTCGGTGGATTCAGTCTGCCAAGAATTCAAACAAGTTGACGCCAAAGTGGGAAGGCCCTTATCGGGTAGTACGAGTCACCAGGCCCGGCGCTGTCCGCCTGGAGACCGAGGATGGCGTTCCAGTGAGCAACTCCTAGAATATCGAACATCTTCACAAGTTTTACCCATAAGGCGCTGTTGCCGGGGGCTCCCGGCAACCTCCTTTTGTACGAGTCTTGCCGGCAAGGCATGTAATCCTTTGTACAAAGCCAGGCACAGACCCTGTGCGCAGTTGAATAAGCTTAAGTGTTGTACATTTCTTGTTGATCTCCATGTTTATATATATGCATGCTTGACTGAGATATTGTATGACACTTGTTCCCGGTAAGACTAACGAACCGCCAAGGCTCCATATCTTTATTTTCCCTTCTTTCTTTTTCTCAAAGGATAGAAGGTTCCCTCGCGCGCAAGTTTGCCGGGGGGGGGGGGGGGGGGGAGGAAGGTATGGATACCAATAGGCGATGATCAGAATTGATGTCTTGCCGGAAGGAGTACAGCGACGGAAAGCTAAGTTGCGAAACTTTGAGCAAGTTTTTCGATTTTTACTGTCAGGCTATTTTCTTTAGACGATTTCAGCCCTTGTATGGAAAACCTGCACGCGAAGGAACCCTTGTCATGATTGGTTGCGCCCTTATTTTGTTTCGAGTCCGCTCAACAGTATAAGTGGCTGTGCCAAGAACGCCAAGGTGTCTTGCCGGCTGCTGCACCTCCAGCAGGCTGCTGAAGTCCCGCACCCAGCGCTCGCGGTAGGTTGCGCGCCGGCAAGTTTCCACTAAGTGTAGGGCATATATCATACGGAAAGAAATCGGACAAGGGAAATAGCATGCATGTACTCAATCATAGCAAGTTATATTACATCGATAGTTGCCGCAGTTCTAACCTAAGACTAAATTGTCTTTGATATGGAATGGTGGCGGCAAGGAAAAGTGAGACGGCTAGTCCCTGCGCTGGCCTTCAACCCTCTTGATGGAATCTACCTTCTTGAGGATGGGCGCGACAAGCTCCTCAAGTGCCTTGAGATCTGCATCCTGCGGCAAGCGGTCGAGCACGTTGGTGAGGTCAACGCCAGGGTTCTTATGCACCACCTTGATGAGTACCTTGTGGAGGACGGCCCGGCAAAGCTTGCGGGATTCATTAGCCAGTTGGACCGCTCGGTTGGACTGGAGCAACTTCAGAGCATCAATGATGCTTTCGAAAAACATGGTCAGCCTGGCGCTCGGGGATATCCTTTCTTCAGAGGAATACCTGAAGTTTTGCAGGCCCTCCCGGCCCATGGTTGACAGTTGCGCTGTGAGCTTCTCCGCGGTGTCGACAAGGCGATCGGTCCAGATTTTCACACCCTTCTCGTAGTCAACTTGGGCGGCGGCAGCGCTCTTAAGCAAGTTCCTCTCTTCCTGGAGATCTTTGCTTAGGGCCTTCTCGCGGGCCCTGCCGTCCTTAAGAGACTTTTCCAGCGTGGTCAGCTTCAGCCTCAGATCGGCAATGGCATCGTTGGCTGAAGAGAGCTGCTTGGTCTTGTCGGACATAGCAACTTGCATCTCCGCCAGGCTGTGGAGAGTTTTCTCCCTGTCACTTTTGAGCGTCGAGAGCTCCTTGCTGTGTTCCTCAAGATCCGCCTCCAGCCCCTTCACTTTGTTGCTCAGCTCGTTCTTGGCGGCCTCTGCGGCCTCGGCGACATTGATGGCTTCTTTGAGCTTGCTGGCGTGATCTACAATTGCAGCTTCGAGCGCCTTCTTGTGCTTCTGCTCCAGCTCCTGGGTCCGCTGCGTGACAAGCTTTTCAATTTCCTCATCCTTGCCGCGGAGTTTGGCGGCAAGTGCCTGCTCGCGCGCGGCAAGATCTTCTTCATGAGCGTCAAGCCCAATGCGGCACTGCGTCAAGAGAGCTTCCTCAGCGGCAACCCTTTGCGCAGCTTCCTCTTGCGCCCTCTCCATGTCAGATTGACTCAGGAGGAGCTCCGTCCAACTTTGGCTCACTTGTTCCCGGCTGGCGGTCAACTCCTGAAGGGCCTCGGCGTACCAGATTTGCGTTTGTTCAACGCATTTCTGGAAGTCCGCCTCGGCTGCTTCGACAACTGCAGCTCTGGAATCTGCCTTCTCCTTTCGAGCACGGTGGAGCGCTTGGAGCTTGCGGAAATTATCGCCCATGGCCTGGAGGAGCCGATCTTCTTCAGATTTGCCGCTGCTGGCGCATGGTTCATCAACGATCTCGAGCCCGGCAGCGGTGATGACTTCTTCATCAAAAGTTTCCCCTTCGGTCGGCGCTCCAATACTTGCCGTCCCCGGTAAGTTGACGAATAGGTTGTCGCCAACCTTGAGATATTTGCTCAATGAGGGAGCCTCGGATGTCGATGGTTGATCTTCGGCTATCGTCTCGCCGGTGGCTGGGGGCTCTGTGGCCCGTGTAGCGCCTGGTGCTCCTGCGGCGGGAATGCCGTCAGTATGGTCATCAGTCTCCTCGCCGGCCCTGTTGGCAAGTTCCTTGGCGGCTTCCTCGGCAGCAGCTTTGCTGACCTCGACCGTGGCGTCTTTGGCGGCCTTGCTAGCGGCGATCTTGTCAGCTTCGGCGGCAGCGTCTCTGGCGGTCTCCTCGATGACGACGTCGACCTCCATGTGTTCCATCATAGGGAATTCTGGAGGACGAAGGAGGGAAGCAAAATCAAATCAAGATTGGAGTTCAGAAAGATAAAGGAAAGAATAACAAGTGCTCTGAGGCAAGCAGTCACCTGCGTCGAGCTGATGAGGGGTAGCTTCACCCCTCCCAGCAACATTGGTTGCCGGGGAAAGGTTGCTGGTGCCCATGTTTGCCGGCTCCTCCTCTTCCGAGGTAGGCTCGTCGGTAGGAGCTCTTGCCGGAGATGTGCTTGCGGGCGGCGTGGTTGACGGAGGCGGCACGACGGGGGCGTCCTCCAATGACTCTCCCTGTTGCTGTTCTTCTCCTGCAAGCCCGAAGATATAAGCGGCAAAGGTAGAAACCTCAGCACCCGCCAGACAAAAATGAGTAGTGCACTCACGCTGGGGGCTGCGTCGAGGGCTAAGCTCTGGGCTGATGGTGATAGTTTCTGGCACGCTTGTAGAGCTTGTCGGGGGCTCGTCGCCCGTGGAGGTCTTCGCCCTCTTCGCCATCCTTTCCGCCAAGGTTTCTGCCTCACTGCAGAGACAAGACAAAGCAAGGCAATAAGATCAATTGAATTCAGAATTTGGGAGATAAAGACTGTGACAGGATGCTTACTCTTCCTCTTCTCATTCCGGGCTGAAGCCGGAGATGTCGAAATCGACCTCCATTGTGATATCCGTATGGAGAGGCGGAGGAGGGCTCCTGGGTCGCTTGGCTACAGCAGGTGCAGGGGGTTGGCATGACTCTGCCGCCTCAGCCTCCGGTGCTGTTGTGTGAGACGCCCCTGCCGCCCCAATGGCTGCCGCTGGTGTGTGTCTCATGCACCGCACGGGTTGCTGTCGAACTCCTTGCCACGATGCAGCCTTGCCGGCCGCCCCCTTGCCAGGAGCCTCGCTGCTCGAAGAAGTTTGGCTTGCTGGGACGCCAGAGGCAGCTTTCCGAAGGACACATTTTGCCTTCTTTGGAGCTGGGGGCTCCTCCTGCGGCTGTTCTTCGGCTGCGTCCTCGTTCGATGAGCTCTCGGTGACTGCGCCGCTCTGTTCCCCGGCAGCCTTATCCTCCTCGGCAGGTTTCTCCTCCAATACAACTTCTGTGTCGCTAGTTTCCCATTTCGTGAAGCCGACGCTGCCGGCCTCCGCGGCAAGATTCACCTCTTCCACTCTAGTGGCAATATACGCCACTTCTTCATCAGTGGTGGCGCGGATGAGGTTTGTTTCTTCTCGGATGGCCCTCTCCGACAAGTTGTCGAAGAACTTTTGTGCCTCCTCCGCAGATGGCTCGACCCAGGTCGCGTCAAGGCCATGGGTGTTGAACATTGGCATTGCGGCAATGATTGACCCCAGGGCGGAGTTGTTGCACAAAGGGATAATTCTTGCCGGCAACCTATGCTTGTCCTCGCGCTGAAATAGTCCGTGGCGGAGAGCGCCAAGCTGCATAATTGTCAAGTTATTGTTCAGCCTGGGGCGCAGCCTGATGATATCTGCCGCGTTCCGGTACTCCCAAGCTGGTCTCCCCTTATTCTGCAGAGGGGCGATGCGGCGGCGAAGGAAGTCAGAGCCAATCATCTCTATTGTGAGCCCGACAGCTTTCAAACGGAGGATCCTGGAGGTGGTGATCGTGAGCTTGTCATCTTGAGCATCGAGATCACTCCAGTCCTCGCCACAGACCACCTTCTGCCGTCGGGGCGAACATAATGGATGGGGATCTGCTTCCTTAATCCAGCACCACTCGGACCGCCATTCTTCCCACTTCTGCGGTAAACCCCATCTAGATATATCTCCTTGTTCCATGCCCTTGGGATCCAGGCGATAGAACCGGCAAGGGCTTCCCCTTTTTGGAGGCGAGGAATAAAGTAATGGCGGAAGAGGGCGGTGTTGGGAACTACTCCGGCAAAGTTTTCGCAAAGATGAGCAAAGATAGACATGCATGTTACGGCATTCAGTGTGAAATCCAGGAGATGGAAGCCGTATGTATACATGATGTCGTTGAAGAAATCAGAGAATGGAGGACAGAGCCCGCAATAAAAATAAGCGGCGAAGAAGGGATATCTGTCTGGTCCACCTTTGGAAGAAGAACCTGGGGCCACGCGAGTCGCGGGGTGAGCCTTTGTCTCCCTCGCCCACATGCACTGGTACCGGTTCTTCAAGGCTTCCGCGTCGAGCGTCGGAGCGAAGACGATGTACTTCTTTCGTATCTTCACCAGCTCGCTCTCCGGGACATCAGCCTTCATCTCCTTGCCCTTGCTCTTGCTAGCCTTGGGTGGCATGGTGGTTGCGAAGGCGGAAGTCGAGGATAGAGCGGGTCCGGAGGCGGCGAGCGGATGAGGAGAAGTTCTACTCTGGGCTCAGCGGAGAGAAGATAATGGCGGATTCCAGATTGGAAAGAAGAGGGGGTAAATGGGCAGCGCCTTTGCGGATTCCTTTTTGTGGGGAAGGAGCGAGGCTGCCTCTTTTACTGCCCAATGTGAATACGCCTATACGAGCGCGCTGCGGCCGTGGCCGTTCAGCGCACGCTTCCCACGTCGCGCATTCAACGCGCGTAGTGGGGAAGCGCAGTAAGCAGAATAATTACAAGCAGTTAACCCCTGCCACGCGTGCCCGTGCACTGTTTGGGCCTAGCCCAACAACGCCTCGCACTCGTGTGTGACCTAGGCCGGGGGGCTCCTGTCGGTGTACTAAGTATTGGGCCTTTAGTACCCATACTTGTGCACGGGCAGTTGTAGCTATACCTACGACAAGGCTTGTCGGGGGGACAGCTGAAGATCAATTCAATGTTATCAGAGAGAGACATTCAAGCCAAGGATCAGAAGATAAGGAGAACTGGAGATCAGGGGCTCGGCTCCCGGCAAGACCTTGCCGGGGTAGCCCGCCAAGCCCGGGAAGATTCGCACCCGGCAAGGTTCCGCCACTGGGCCACCGCTCCAGCGCAGCGACCGGCCTGGCATTCTGGTCCCATCTCCGGATGCGTGGCGAGGCGCTAGTGGAGGCGAGCTTAAGCGGTGCTGATGGGATGGCCCCTTTTTCCATCCCCAAAAAAGTAGGGACACCTAAACGGACACCTCACGGTGCATTAAATGCATTTGTCCTAAACCATCAGTGGTTAGGTATGATAACCATGTAGCTACTTTACACCTCACAAATGAGCAGTTCGCCACTGTGGTGACCCCTTTGAACATATAAAAGGAGGCCCAAGGCAACTGCTACAGGGGAGAAGAACTCTAGAGAGTGCGCTCTCGGCCCATTCTGCATGCGTAGCTGCTGCACGAACACACTGTTCATTGCAACCGCTCCAAGAACTGGGACGGAAATCTTGATAATAAACTAAAGCAGGAGTAGGGTTTTACGCTGATCAGCGGCCCGAACCTGGGTAAAAATCCCCTCGCGTTGATCTTCGGTTCTGCTCTTTGTGCATACCTCTCTCCCTACCGAACCATAAAGGGGTCCTTCGGATCCCATAGGTGTCGTACGCCAACACCGATCTTGCAAGTTATAGTCACCTACTACCTGTTATGATCCGGCAACCCCGGAGTGACAATAGTCAGGACCACTCCAGGTGATGACTGTAGTTTGAGGAGTTCATGTATTCACTGTGTGTTAATGCTTTGTTCCGGTTCTCTATTAAAAGGAGGCCTTAATATCTCTTAGTTTCCAATATGGACCCCGCTGCCACGGGAGGGTAGGACAAAAGATGTCATGCAAGTTCTTTCCATGAGCACGTATGACTATTTACAGAATACATGCCTACATTATATTTATGAACTGGAGCTAGTGCCGTATCGCCCTAGGTTATGACTATCACATGATGAATATCATCCAACAAATTACCGATCCTATGCCTACGATTTTCCTACATATTGTTCTTGCTAAGTTACTACTGCTATTGTTACTATTGCACTTGCTACAAAATTATTTCTATCACTGTTACCGTTACTATTGATGTTGCTACTACTATCAAAACTATCATACTACTATGCAACTGATCACTTTGCTACAAATAATTAATCTCCAGGTGTGGTTGAATTGACAACTCAGCTGCTAATACTTGCAAATATTCTTTGGCTCCCCTTGTGTCGAATCAATAAATTTGGGTTGAATACTCTACCCTCGAAAACTGTTGCGATCCCCTATACGTGTGGGTTATCACCAACCACTAAGGAATTTATGTAATGCACGCATTTTGTTATTCCATCTGCGTATTGGGGTAGGCCCGGCCACCAGTTTCTCCCACACCTCCTTGACCATGTCATGGAAGCCATTCCGAAGCAACCACCCAAGTTCAAACTTGAACTTGCGTCTATGTTGTGGTCATGGCAACCCATTAGTTAGGAGAATGGGTGTGTGGTCTGATATAGCCTCGATACAAGGTAGAGCACGGATAGACACCACAAGAAATTTAGATTCCCAGTTGGTATCCATTAAAACGTGATCTACTTTCTCATATGTAGGTTCCGGAAGACCGTTCGCCCAAGTGAATTGTCTTCCAATCATGGAAACCTCTCGCAGATCTAGCTTGTCGATGATAACATTGAAAAGGAAAGGCCAATGATTATCAAACCTACCGCGACTTTTCTCATTTGGAAATCAAAGCAAATTGAAATCCCCACCTATAAGGATGGGATAGGGATTATCTTTCGCCAGATTAACCAATTCTCGGAGAAAATCGGCCTTGAATTCATCCTGGGCTGCCCCATACATGACGACGAGGGTCCATGTGAAGTTGTCAGCCTTGTTACGAATATGGAGTTTAACGTGAAACTCACCATTCGAACTAGCCAACACGTCCATAGTCCTTGTATTTACGCCAAGTAAAATGCCCCTAGAACGATCTCTAGGCGGTCGTGAAACCCAAGTAAAGTATATCCCACCGAAAGACGGTTAAGTAGACTCACTGAGAAATCACATCTCCCCGGTTTAGAGATAGCCAAAAAAATCTATATTGTATTCCCTATTACATTCCACAATAAATAAATGTTTAGCCAAGTCACGGAGACCTCTGCTATTAAAAAACATTCCATTCATGAGGAAACAGTAGAAGATTTAGAACACTTCGCCCTCTTATGGGACTTAGTATATTTTTTTGAATGTGCGGTCTTTGATTTACATCCGGATGTTGTAAGCTCAATCAATGAACTAAGCTCAGGTCCATCTAGACCCACGTCTAAAACCGCTCCTACTAAATGAGAGAGGAGCTAGTCAACTGATGTGGTATGCAGCTCCTCCTCATCAGTATGGGAGGCATAAGACTTGCTAGAAACACGTGGAGTAACTTTTAATCGGTCATATTCCAAATGTTTCAAAGACTAACACCCACATTATTTAAACAAGTCAAAAAAGAAACATCCTTCTCATTCTTTCCAAGACTAACACCCACATTATTTAACTTAGAAATGATGGCAGTACTGGAAAAAGCTAAAAAGGATTTGGGTGACGACGTAATACCTTGGTTGTCGAGGTTGTGCGCTGCTTTACACCGCATAGCCTTGGCCAAGGAGTCCTCATCTGTGTCCATAGAACCGTCTTCGGCAACTGTATGCCAACAACTTTAGCGTGTAGGAGTCACCCCCTGCTGTGGTCGTGGCGCCGACTCTACTGCCGGAGGAGGAGATGATGGTGGAGTAGCAACCCCCTCCCTGATAGTCTCAACCGCCGACTCTAGCAACGAGGTCGCCCTCAGAAGCGTGTCAGGGACAGGCTCCATATCAGGCTGAAGGTCAGCCAACTTCGTAGTGGCACGTGGCTGCACATATGAAGGCGGGCCAACTGGTCCTCCCCCGTGGGCAACCAGCGCGACCGGCTCGCCGTGAGCCACCCGTACGGCAGCACGTGGCTGCACCCCCATAGCCGGCTCCTCCTAAGCCGAGTGGCAGGTCGCCACCGTCTGAGCCACCGGTGCAGTAGCCCGAGGCTGCACACCTGAGGCCGGCTCCTCTTGAGCGTGAAGCTGCGCCAATTGGCCCATCATATCAGCCTCGTCCTCTGCATGCGGTAGACCATCTTTGAGGGCATGGACGGCTGCGTCGGAGGCGTGGACAGTGGTGCGTCAGAAGACGATGTCCCCTCACTAGTGGAAAAAAGTGCTAGCCATAACTTTTGTTAGTGGCACGCCAACTCCTAGCAACGCCAGTACTATTTTTTCCTATAGTGGTGGCATTGGACAATTAGGTACGACATTGATACGAGCTTACCGCTGGCGTAGAATGTTTCTCGTACGACATAGACACTTTATGAGTTTTTTCGTGTGCTTTCGTTTTCTATGGTGTGCGTGGCCCATTAGGCCTATGACAGCAGTATCCATTAGGCCCACGCCAGCAAAAAAACTACCCTATCCAGTAAAAATCAGTGTAACTCTGATTCACTAACCGGCCTTATCGTTTTCACCCCTTCTTCATCCCCCCTTCTCGACTGTCGCCGTCGCTGCCCGACACCGCAGCCGCTGCCCGCCGCCGCCGCCGCCGCCGCTGCCCAACTCCGGCAAGGAGGTGAGATATCCCCTCTTCCCCTCGCGATTTTTCTTCCCCTCCCCAAGTGTCTCCCTTTGATAGATCTGAGCCAGAAAATTTTGTGTAGATGGATATGGTAGTTGATTGGTTCATATATGAATGGATGAATGGATAGTGCTAGTTTTTTATATTAGTACTGTGATATTTAGTAGAAATTGATTTATTTGTACAAATTGATATATTTAGTAGAAATGGATAGTGCGCAATTGATATCTCTTTCATAGATGAATGGATGAATGGATAGTGCTAGTTTTTTTATATTAGTACTGTGATATTTAGTAGAAATTGATTTATTTGTACAAATTGATATATTTAGTAGAAATGGATAGTGCATAATTGAACTTAGTGTTCAATATGTTATGTGTAGAATGGGAGTTTTGCTTGGTAGTTTCTTTAGAAATGTGCACTGAAGAAATCAGGGCAAGTCCTCATGTTGCAAATTTTTGTAGCATTGGAAGTTAAAAGTGACCAATAATATTGTTTGTAGCATTGGAAGTTAATTAAAAGTGACCAATAACATGTGAAAGATCGAGGATGTCGCCTTGTGACAGCCCGAGACCGACGCTCTAGAAGCCTTCCATGTTTTTCGTCGTCGCCATGTGTTTTATTTGTGTGTTGCATTTCATCATGTCATCATGTGCATTGCATCTGCATGTTTTCATAAAACTCGTAGCCATTCGTAGTTGCCGCTTCTTCCTCATCTCCGTTGACCTTTTGTCAGGCCCCTTTGTCTTTGTCGACCTCTCTCAGACCCCCTCGTGCGCGTCCGAAAACTTCCCCGAACCCGACCGGGCTGTCATGACCGATGGGTCCGGATCATTCCCAAACATCCCTAAAATATCTTCGGTTTTTTGTTGGACTCTCCTAACCTATTTATCTCGGACCGTCCGATTAAGATCGGAGGGACCAAACAACCCCTACTCAAATCCACTTGCTATATATAGTGGACAACCCTAGGATCTAGGGGCCTTGTCCCATCCATCGGTCCCATCACCGCCGCCACTCTCTCTCGGGATCATCCCTGATCCGATCGAGCCAACCACCCACAGCTATCTCCCTCCTCATTTTCCTCTCCTGCCCAATCCACCATCGACCAGCCTCCTCCTTCCTTGGATCAAACCCGAGCCAACGAGTGCTGCTCCTGATCCCCTCGATCTCGTGTCTCTTGCCAACACCCTCACTCGATCTGGACCAGGAGGGCCCCGAGCTCCTCGACCACAGCCTCCTCTCGCGCCGGGGATCTTCATGGCGCCCGAGCCACCGCGAGCCGCCCAAGGCTCCAGCCTCCGTCGCGCCTCCCCTGCTCCCTGCTCTGTCCATCTCTCTTTTTCTTCTTCTTTCTGTCTCCTCAAGATCTCTCCCTCTCTCTCTGTAACTCGCAGCAACAGGAGACCACCATGGTCGCCAAGGCTGGAGCTCCCTCGTCACTGTTCGACCCAGCTGCTGTAGCTGAGGTGCCTCCGCCCGCATCCGACGCTGCTCTGCCTTCACAGCCCGGATCCACCTCCTCCTCGACCGGACCCCGCCGTCCTTCATCAAGTCCAACCACCGCCGCCTCAGCGCCCCACCTAGCCTGATCCGGCCTCCTCCGCGCCTCCCGCGTCCGTCCCAGCCTCTTCCCCGCCGCCCTGGCCTCGGATCCGGCCGGTTCCCATCGCGCCGAAGCCTCGCAAGTCCCTCGCCCGCGCCAAGTTCCTGTCACCGTTGCTCTTCCGCAAGTCCCGCACCTCGCAAGCCATGGCCGCTGCCTCTGTTCGATCCGAAGGATCGAGCCGCTTCTCGTCCCTTTGTCACGCATGGCTGCGTTGACCCCGCGTGGACTCAGCCCGCGCCAAGGCCCAGCGCTCTGCTTCCCTGCCAGCCCGTTGGCCCAATGTGAGCAGCTGGCCTAGTTCAGTTAGATTCGGCCCGATCATGTTTTTTCCTGCATGTGATTTTAGCATTTTTCCAGGAATTACTGTTTTGCAGAAAACCCTCATGTTCATGCATATCATATCTCACTAACCGTGCATCGGATTAAAATGATTTAAACATGTAAAATGCTTAGAATTTCATCTAGTTTCATAATATCCAACTTTCATCCATGTTAAAAATGTTTAAAATGCTGTTTGCATTTAATTTGCCAAATAACATGCTAATATGGTTTATTTCATAACTAAATAACCGTAGCTCCGAATTAAATAAACTTTATATGTAAATGTGGTGAAAAAATGCATAGATTTACATGGTGGCATTACTTTGCATGTTTAACAACTCTAAAATTGTGTTTAGGGCAGAACAGTACCAAATTCATAAATTGCATATGAGGATTTTCCCGAATTGTTGTTTGTTGTTTCCGGCCTCATTTAAACTTGCCTAAATAGTTAGTTTACTTATGCTTCACCGCTTGCCATGTTAACCAACATTTAATATTGTTGGGTACATAAACGAGAGCGAACTAAATGATTGAATGTGGTGTTTCGTCAATATGCAACTCATTGCATATTGAGCTCCACTTAACTTGTAGTATTGTTTGTTGCACTTTGCCATGCCATGATTCATTAAATCGGACATGCATCATACTTGGTTGCACATCATGCCATGTTTATGTGATGGTTGTTTGCTTCTTTCCGGTTGCGCTTCTCCTTGATAGTTCCGGTAACATTGTGATTGTGAGGATTCGTTCGACTACGCCCGTTCATCTTATTCATGGATTCGGTCTTCTTCCTAGCGGGATTTCAGGCAAGATGACCGTTACCCTGGATACCACTACTATCTTTGCTTTGCTAGTTGTCTCGATGCTATCGCTATGTCGCGCCACCTACCACTTGTTTATCAAGCCTCCAAAATTGCTGTGATCAGCCTCTAACCTTTTCTACCGTCCCAGCAAACCGTTGTTTGGCTATGTTACCGCTTTGCTCAGCCCCTCTTATAGGGTTGCTAGTTGCAGGTGCAGTTGCAGGTTGTTCCATGTTGGAACAAGGATATCATGGGATATCACAATATCTCTTATTTAATTAAATGCATCTATATACTTGGTAAAGGGTGGAAGGCTTGGCCTTTTGCCTGGTGTTTTGTTCCACTCTTGCCGCCCTAGTTTCCGTCATACCGGTGTTATGTTCCTTGATTTTGCGTTCCTAACACGGTCGGGGTTTATGGGCCCCCCTTGACAGTTCTCTTTGAATAAAGCTCTTCCAGCAAGGCCCAACTTTGGTTTTACCATTTGCCTAATAACAACTAAAACTTGCATAGGGACTTCCCGGGTCCCGAGGACTTAATTAACAACCCGGGCCAGTGCTCCTCATGAGTGTTGGTCCAAACTAGAGCAGCTTGCGGCGCCGCCCCTTAGCAACTTGGGGTATTTGGTCGTTGTAACCATAGCTCATCCGTCGTGGCCTGAGACAAGATACGCGCGGCTACTATCAGGGTGTCGGCACGTCGAGAGGTCTTGCTGGACTTGTTTTACCATTGTCAAAATGTCTTGTGAACCGTAATTCCGAGCTTGATCGGGTTGTTCCGGGAGGAGGATTTTCCTCCGCTGATCATGAGAGTTTGTGATGGACTAAGTTGGGACACCCCTGCAGGGTTTGATCTGTGCCCGCGGTTATGTGGCAGATGGGAATTTTTAATATTCGGTTGTAGAGAACTTTGACACCAGATCCGAATTAAAATACACCAACCGCGTGTGTAATCGTGACTGTCTCTTTTCGAGTAAGTTCGGGAAGAGAACATGGTGGGGTTATGTTTGATTCGTAAGTAGTTCAGGATCACTTCTTGATCATTACTAGTTGTGACCGTTATGCGTAGTTTCTCTTCTTACTCTTGTACTCGTAAGTTAGGCACCATACAAATGCTTAGTGCTTGCTGCAACCTCACCACTTATCCATTCCATACCCATTAAGCTTTGCTAGTCTTGATACCCATGTTAATGGGATTGCTGAGTCCTCATGGCTCACAGATTACTACAACCACAGTTGCAAGTACAGGTAATGCGTTGATCTAACGTGAGAGCGATGCTTGCTTGTTTTGGAGTTCTTCTGCTTCTTCGATCAAGGGATAGGTTTCGGGTCAGGAGCCTGGGATTAGCAGGGTGGATGTCGTTCTTCTTTTTCGTTTGATTTCATTCATAGTCGGATCCTGCTCTTCTGTATGATGATTGTTATGTATTGATGAACTGTTGTAATCATGTTGTAGCTTGTGGCGAGTGTAAGCCTTTATCTTGTATTCTCATCTATTCAATACATGGTATGTTGTAATGATATCCACCTTGCTATGCGCCCGAAATGCGATTGTGCCCTAATCATGAATTCATCACGTGATTGGGATAGAATCACATCTTGGGTGCTACAAGTTGGTATCAGAGCCTTACCGACCTTAGGAGCCCCCTTGATTGATCGAACCGCTGCCGTTGTTGAGTCTAGAAAAAAAACTATTTTGAGTCTAGTTATATCGGAGAGTAGGAACTCTTTTACTCCTTATCTCCTTCGTCGCTCTAGTGAGGACTCATGACGTAGGTGTTTTGGTTCCATTACTCTCCTTTTTCACTCAATTTTGTTTTTTAAGATCACGCGGGTATTATGGAATCGGTCCGATATCATTGTGACGGGAATTCTGTCTTGGTGCCTCCTGTCATTTAGGGGTTGTGGCAGTGTCCCGGGGAGTTGAGCTCCAAGGTGTTTTTGTCATAGTGCTTATCGTTTCAGTTCCGAAATACCAGAGGACGCCGACATCGAAAACGCTTCTATACTCTTTTAGGCGAGAGTAGTTTGGCGCCACCCAGTACTGGGGAGAGTGATCAGATGTATTGCCACAACTAGTATATCAGATGTTTTCGAAGGTCTGAGGTACACAATTTCCGAGGTTTTCTTGGTTATGTGTTGACGGATGGATACAGTTGGAGTGTAGGATTTGTTAGTTGTGTGAGATATTTGTGCCTCCTTGTATCCCCAACACCAGATTGCATAACCAGAAAGTTTTGGGAGTTTTTAGGTGGGAATTCAAGTAGTTACCCAGGATTTCTTTTCGACAGATGTATGAGTTGAGATTGGGGTCCAACATCTAGTGGTTCGTTTTTCACGGTCGATTTACAGTGGCCGCGAGACGTCTTAAAGAATCCTTGGCTATGCTGATTCGGGGACGTCTCGTTTATCGTTCATGATGTCCGCTGTACGTCATGCCCGTGGGGCCTCATCGTGAACACTTTGGGCGAAATCTCTATCATATGTTTGTTTCCGGCTTATTCTGCAAGCCAATCCTTTGTTTTGTTTTGTGTTGTGGTATTTGAGTTGCTTCAATGTCAAGTGTTGATTCCATACCTTCCCTAAGTGGTGTTCTCATACTTCTATGTGAATACTAATCCTTGATCATCGAAATTGTCATGTCAATTATTTTGCAACCGGTGTGCTTCTCATCAAGATGATCCTATCATTTTCCCCATTTGCAAGATCACCTCTCAGTTTTCTCAACAGTGTCCGTTTCATCCGTCCCAAGTTGCATTTGTTTTTTTTCCACCATCCCACCCTTTTTCTTCAAGGGCTCAGATTTCTTAATCAAGTATCCTTTTTATTCATGCAAAGTCTCTCCATCCTTTTCCTTCAACGTTCTTATCCGGTGATTTCTCATGAAGATGCTTAGGAACTTCAAGTTCAACATTCTTTGTTCTCATTTTCTTCCCCGGTGGACTAAATGTAAGCTTTCGGTGTTCATCACATCCCTTTATTCGTTTCAAATGCTTTCTCATGCCAGTGCACCTCTTAATCATCCACTTCTTGTTATTCATTATTCCGGAGTGCTAGAGGTATATCAGGAGATTCATGTTTCCATTCTCAATCCGTTCAAGCTATTTCGAGGTTGTTATCTCATTCAAGCCATTTAATTCAACTGGTGCAATCTCTCTTAAAAAAACGTTCAATGGTGTTTCTTTTGAGTGGGACCATAACCCACAGGTCTTTTCCCAGGATCTTACCTGACTCTTCTATTTTTTTCCAGAGTTATTCTCAAATTCATTTCAAAGTTTGACGTAAGAATGAATTCTCATCAGTCAATTGCCTTCTCCAAGATCGCTTTCAGATTCTTTTCATCTTTGGCTCAACATTAATATTCATCATTGTTCCGGAGTGTCTCAACAATTTTGGTGGTGTTCCTCGTCGTCATTCTTAGCATTAAGACCGAAGAAGAAGTTTCTCCTAAATCTTGGTCCGTTCCCTTGAAGATTCGTGGTTCTAGCTTCATGCCATCCTCATAATTGTTTCCAATCGTGAGAATTCTTTTCTTACCCATCCGACGCATTTCAAGAGTTGCTTTCCTTTCTCGATCATCCGAAGGCCATCATTTCAAAAGATTCCTTCATTCTCATCTTTCAACTTCATTTTCGTAATTCTACTCAATTCATGCCTCTTCGTTCGTCTCCACATTCTTCCGGTGCTTTGTTCGAGTATTCTCTAGTTAGCTCATGATCTCTTCGTTCTCTTGTATCTAAATTCTCTCAAGTATCTTCTTTCATTTTCTAATTCTTCCCGGTGATTCATTTTCTTTTCTTCGTTCGTTTTCAATTCCTACCGGTGATTCGTTGAAGATTTTCTCAAGTTTGCGCTATATCTCTCTTCAATCTTTTCAAGAAGAATAAGAGGCATGCCAATCCATTGGTTGTCATCAATTTAATTTGATGAAGGTTAAGCATGACATAATTCTTATTCTTATTCCATCAAGAGGATGAAATTCCTTCTTCCAGAGTTTGTTCATAATGAAGTAATTCTCGGTTCCAAGTTATTCATCTTTCTTGTCCAGAGTTCAAAGTTTTCTCGTTTCGTAGCTCATCTAAATCATTGCAAGGCTTCTACCGGAGTTCTTTTCAACTTTCCTTTCGTTTGATCATTCTTTTATTACCGGAGTTCTCACGAAGGCTCAACATGGTGGTTCGTCAAGGGTTCCTTTCATTCTTCAATTGTTCTTCAAGATTTCTCTCGAAGTTAAGATCCGCCAAGCTATACTCTGAAATAAACATGGTGCTCAACACATGTTCTGTTTTGAGGAGTTCAAGCATTCTTCATCTTGCATCCGAAGTGCACTTCTTTCTATCTCATCTTTTGAGGTGGTGTTATGTCATTCTTGACAAAGTTGTTAAGGATGAGATATTTAAACCCATCATTTTCTCTTCGTCCAGGAGATCCTTTGCAACCCGTCAGTCTCTTCATTGGAGTTATCTTGGGTTATATTTCACCTAAAGCCTTCCCTAAGGAATGTTGCTATTATGGTGCTTATCAATGATCCAAGTTATCTCTTATCATCTTGGAGGAAGAAGTGTTTCATCTCTTCGGTGCTCTCAATCAAATCAATTGTTTCCGTTAGTGGCAGAATTGCACCTCAAATTTTGAGATGTTTTCCATAAGCCCACAACAAGCTTATTCTTTTGTTGTTGATTTTTCAACAACTCTGTTCAACCCTTCTTTGCAAGGATGCTTTCCAAGTTCATTTGTGGCAAAGTTGGCATTTTCTATTCCGTTCTTTTCTTTCCAACGATTCAGCTTCTATTCTTTCGTTCCGAAGGCATTGTGATGTTGTTCTCTTCGTCCCATCATCTCGTTTTGTTAAGTTCATGTTTTGTTCCTTGCATCTCTTCAACCGGAGTGGTTTCAAATTCTTTCTTCACCCTTGAGCTCTTGGTTCTCCTCCTTGTTCCTCTTGTCTAACGGAGTGTTTTAAATTTCGTTCATCTCCGTCGTGTCATTTCTTCAAGCTTTGCAACCTCTCAAGGTTCGTGGTTTCACTCGTGTGCCGAAGAAGCAACTTAGTTTTACCTCTTCTCTCCGTTGTCATCCCTAGATCTCGGGGCGAGATCTCTTGTAAGTGGAGGAGTGTTGTGACAGCCCGAGACCGACGCTCCAGAAGCCTTCCAGGTTTTTCGTTGTCGCCATGTGTTTTATTTGTGTGTTGCATTTCATCATGTCATCATGTGCATTGCATTCGCATGTTTTCATAAAACTCGTAGCCATTCTTAGTTGCCGCTTCTTCCTTGTCTCCGTTGACCTTTTGTTAGGCCCCTTTGTCTTTGTCGACCTCTCTCAAACCCCCTCGTGTGCGTCCGAAAACTTCCCCGAACCCGACCGGGCTGTCGTGACCGATGGATCCGGATCATTCCCAAACATCCCTAAAATATCTTCGGTTCTTTGTTGGACTCTCCTAACCTATTTATCTCGGACCATCCGATTAAGATCGGAGGGACCAAACGACCCCTACTCAAATCCACCTGCTATATATAGTGGACAACCCTAGGATCTAGGGGCCTTGTCCCATCCATCGGTCCCGTCGCCGCCGCCACTCTCTCTCAGGATCCTCCCCGACCCGATCCAGCCAACCACCCACAGCTATCTCCCTCCTCATTTTCCTCTCCTGCCCAATCCACCACCGACCAGCCTCCTCCTTCCTTGGATCAAACCTGAGCCAATGAGTGCTGCTCCTGATCCCCTCGATCTCGTGTCTCTCGCCAACACCCTCACTTGATCTGGGCCAGGAGGGCCCTGAGCTCCTCGACCACAGCCTCCTCTCGAGCCGGGGATCTTCATGGCGCTCGAGCCGCCGCGAGCCGCCCAAGGCTCCAACCTCCGTCGCGCCTCCCCTGCTCCCTGCTCTGTCCATCTCTCTTTTTCTTCTTCTTTCTGTCTCCTCAAGATCTCTCCCTCTCTCTCTGTAACTCACAGCAACAGGAGACCACCATGGTCGCCAAGGCTGGAGCTCCCTCGTCGCTGTTCGACCCAGCCGCTGTCGCCGAGGTGCCTCCGCCCGCATCCGGTGCTGCTCTGCCTTCATAGCCCGGATCCACCTACTCCCTGATCGGATCCCGCCGTCCTTCGTCAAGTCCAACCACCGCCGCCTCAGTGCCCCACCTCACCGGATCTAGCCTCCTCAGCGCCTCCCGCGTCCGTCCCAGCCTCTTCCCCGCCGCCCTGGCCTCGGATCCGGCCGGTTCCCATCGCGCCGAATCCTCGCAAGTCCCTCGCCCGCGCCAAGTTCCTGTCGCCGTTGCTCTTCTGCAAGTCCCGCGCCTCGCAAGCCATGGCCGCTGCCTCTGTTCGATCCGGAGGATCGAGCCGCCTCTCACCCCTTGGTCACGCGTGGCTGCGTTGACCCCTCGTGGACTCAGCCCGCGCCAAGGCCCAACGCTCTGCTTCCCCGCCAGCCGGTTGGCCCAATGTGAGCAGCTGGCCCAGTTCAGTTAGATTCGGCCCGATCATGTTTTTTTCCTGCGTGCGATTTTAGCATTTTTCCAGGAATTACTATTTTGCAGAAAAACCCTCATGTTCATGCATATCATATCTCACTAACCGTGCATCGGATTAAAATGATTTAAACATGTAAAATGCTTAGAATTTCATCTATTTTCATAATATCCAACTTTCATCCATGTTAAAAATGTTTAAAATGCTGTTTGCATTTAATTTGCCAAATAACATGCTAATATGGTTTATTTCATAACTAAATAACCGTAGTTCCGAATTAAATAAACTTTATATGTAAATGGGGTGAAAAAATGCATAGATTTACATGGTGGCATTACTTTGCATGTTTAACAACTCTAAAATTGTGTTTAGGGCAGAACAGTACCAAATTTGTAAATTGCTTATGAGGATTTTCCGGAATTGTTGTTTGTTGTTTCCGGCCTCATTTAAACTTGCCTAAATAGTTAGTTTACTTATGCTTCACCTCTTGCCATGTTAACCAACATTTAATATTGTTGGGTACATAAATGAGAGCGAACTAAATGATTGAATGTGGTGTTTCGTCAATATGCAACTCGTTGCATATTGAGCTCCACTTAACTTGTAGTATTGTTTGTTGCACTTTGCCATGCCATGATTCATTAAATCGGACATGCATCATACTTGGTTGCGCATCATGCCATGTTTATGTGATGGTTGTTTGCTTCTTTCCGGTTGCGCTTCTCCTTGATAGTTCCGGTAACGTTGCGATTGTGAGGATTCGTTCGACTACGCCCGTTCGTCTTCTTCATGGATTCGGTCTTCTTCCTAGCGGGATTTCAGGCAAGATGACCGTTACCCTGGATACCACTACTATCTTTGCTTTGCTAGTTGTCTCGATGCTATCGCTATGTCGCGCCACCTACCACTTGTTTATTAAGCCTCCCAAATTGTCGTGATCAGCCTCTAACCTTTTCCACCGTCCCAGCAAACCGTTGTTTGGCTATGTTACCGCTTTGCTCAGCCCCTCTTATAGCATTGCTAGTTGCAGGTTGTTCCATGTTGGAACATGGATATCATGGGATATCACAATATCTCTTATTTAATTAAATGCATCTATATACTTGGTAAAGGGTGGAAGGCTTGGCCTTTTGCCTGGTGTTTTGTTCCACTCTTGCCGCCCCAGTTTCCGTCATACCGGTGTTATGTTCCTTGATTTTGCGTTCCTAACACGGTCGGGGTTTATGGGCCCCCTTGACAGTTTGCTTTGAATAGAACTCTTCCAGCAAGGCCCAACTTTGGTTTTACCATTTGCCTAATAACAACTAAAACTTGCATAGGGACTTCCCGGGCCCCGAGGACTTAATTAACAACCCGGGCCAGTGCTCCTCATGAGTGTTGGTCCAAACTAGAGCAGCTTGCGGCGCCGCCCCTTGGCAACTTGGTGTATTTGGTCGCTGTAACCATAGCTCATCCGTCGTGGCCTGAGACGAGATACGCGCGGCTACTATCAGGGTGTCGACACGTCGGGAGGTCTTGCTGGACTTGTTTTACCATTGTTGAAATGTCTTGTGAATCGGGATTCTGAGCTTGTTCGGGTTGTTCCGGGAGGAGGATTTTCCTCCGCTGATCGTGAGAGTTTGTGATGGACTAAGTTGGGACACCCCTGCAGGGTTTGATCTTTCGAAAGCCGTGCCTGCGGTTATGTGGCAGATGGAATTTTTAATATCCGGTTGTAGAGAACTTTGACACCAGATCCGAATTAAAATACACCAACCGCGTGTGTAATCGTGACTGTCTCTTTTCGAGTAAGTTCGGGAAGAGAACACGGTGGGGTTATGTATGATTCGTAAGTAGTTCAGGATCACTTCTTGATCATTACTAATTGCGACCGTTATGCGTAGTTTCTCTTCTTACTCGTGTACTCGTAAGTTAGCCACCATATAAATGCTTAGTGCTTGCTGCAACCTCACCACTTATCCATTCCATACCCATTAAGCTTTGCTAGTCTTGATACCCATGGTAATGGGATTGCTGAGTCCTCATGGCTCACAGATTACTACAACCATAGTTGTAGGTACAGGTAATGCGTTGATCTGACGTGAGAGCGATGCTTGCTTGTTTTGGAGTTCTTCTGCTTCTTTGATCAAGGGATAGGTTCCGGGTCGGGAGCCTGGGATTAGCAGGGTGGATGTCGTTCTTCTTTTTCATTTGATTTCATTCGTAGTCGGATCCTGCTCTTCTCTATGATGATTGTTATGTATTGATGAACTATTGTAATCATGTTGTAGCTTGTGGCAAGTGTAAGCCTTTATCTTGTATTCTCATCTATTCAATACATGGTATGTTGTAATGATATCCACCTTGCTATGCGCTTGAAATGCGATTGTGCCCAAATCATGAATTCATCACGTGATTGGGATATAATCGCATCTTGGGCGCTACACGCCTAGAGGTGGTGGGGGGGGGGGGGGCTGAATAGGCGTTTTAAAATAATTACGGTTTAGGCTTGAACAAATGCAGAATAAACCTAGCGGTTAATTTGTCAAGCACAAAACCTACAACAACTAGGCTCACCTATGTGCACCAACAACTTATGCTAAGCAAGATAGACAACTAAGTGATAGCAAGATATATGACAAGAAACAATATGGCTATCACAAAGTAAAGTGCATAAGTAAAGGGCTCGGGTAAGAGATAACCGAGGCACGCGGAGACGACGATGTATCCCGAAGTTCACACCCTTGCGGATGCTAATCTCCGTTTGGAGCGGTGTGGAGGCACAATGCTCCCCAAGAAGCCACTAGGGCCACCGTAATCTCCTCACGCCCTCTCACAATGCAAGATGCCGTGATTCCACTAAGGAACCCTTGAGGGCGGTCACCGAACCCGTACACTTTGGCAACCCTTGGGGGCGGTCACCGGTACCCGTCAAATTGCTCGGGGCAATCTTCACAACCTAATTGGAGACCCCGACGCTTGCCCGGAGCTTTACACCACAATGATTGAGCTCCGAACACCACCAACCGTCTAGGGCGCCCAAGCACCCAAGAGAAACAAGCTCAAGGGTACCAGGCACCCAAGAGTAATAAGCTACTCAACTTCACTTCCACGTATCACCGTGGAGAACTCAAACCGATGCACCAAATGCAATGGCAAGGGCACACGGAGTGCCCAAGTCCCTCACTCTCAAATCCCACCAAAGTAATGAAAGCTATGGAGGAAAATGAGAGGAAGAACAAGAAGGAGAACACCAAGAACTCCAAGATCTAGATCCAAGGGGTTCCCCTCACATTGAGGAGAAAGTGATTGGTGGAAATGTGGATCTAGATCTCCTCTCTCTTTTCCCCAAAAAACTAGCAAGAATCCATGGAGGGATTGAGAGATAGCAAGCTCGAAGAAGGTCAACAATGGGGGAAGAACACGAGCTAAAAGGATAGGGCTCAATGGGGAGAAGACCCCCTTTTATAGGTGGGGAAAAATCCAACCGTTATCCCCATTCTCAGCCCGCAGCGGGTGATACTACCGCTCTAGGGTGCGGTACTACCGCTGGCCATAGCGGTACTGTCGCTTGGCCCAGCGATACTACCGCTGGGACCTCGCACAGCGCCTAAGGGAGAAGGAACAGAGAGGAGGGCCATTGAGCGGCACTAGTAGCGGTGGTAGGGGCGGTACTACCGCTTACAAGCGGTACTACCGTTCCTACTGCCACTGCTACTGCCGCTAAACCCGACACGAGACACGCAGGTCTCGAGTCGAGGCGGTACTAGCGCGGAACCGGAGCCGTACTACCACCTGTGGCCGTGGGCGGTACTACCACTGTGAAACAGCGGTACTACCGCTTATGGCTTTCAGTGGTACTGCCGCTCCGGGGCTGCGGTACTACCGCTGGCGCCTCCCTTATGCCACTTCCAAGCAAAACAGATGCTCCAGGAAAACCAGAACTGCCACAACTTCTGCAAATGAGCTCCGAATTGAGCAAACTCAAGCTTGTTGGATATAAGACGATGAGTAGCATCCAACAACGACTGGTTATAGTAAGAAGAGGCAGGGGAGGTATGCCAAGATATAGAAGAGAGAAACCTCCAACAGAGAAGAATTGGCATAACCTCCAACATCGAAAACATCATAGAAGAAGCATGTGAACTCCGTTTTCGATGAACTCAAGCTTGTCATCAAGATGACCATATGCTCTAAGACTCACAGAGAGAACCAAACAAGAACCAAGAAAGATGATGCAAGGATGCAATGGTTTGAGCTCTCTATGAATGATATGATCAAGCTACCAACTTGAGAGCCCCCGTTGATAGTACAACAATCGATCCTATAACCCGGTCTCCCAACTACCACCATGAGACCGGTAAAATAGAAAACCTATCAAAGGCAAACCTTTGCCTTGCACATAGTCCACTTGAGCTAGATGATGACGATCTTGACTCCCTCAAGTTGGACCACCTTACTTGATTGCGTTGGCTCGATGAAGACTAGTTGATTGCTCCCCCATACTCTACTATGGGTGAGCCACTCTTCGGCACATCTTCACAAGTCCATTGCCACCACAGTGGACGGCAAGCTTCAAGCACTTGATCTCTTCGTGATTCTCCACTTGAACTTGCACTTCGCAATCTTGATGACGATCACCACTTGATGTCATCCTCTCCATGGGTTGTATGATATCTTCCTCTTGACGCAAGCCCATGGAAATATACCTAACCCCACATAGAACTCTCACGTAGACCATGGGTTAGTACACAAAGCATAATGGACAATGCTTACCATACCGTGGGATCACATGATCCCACTCGGTACATCTTCTATGCTTTGTGTGTTGATCAACTTGAATCACTCTCTGTTCTTAGTCTTGATCAACCTTGAATCTTTCCAACTCTCTTCATTTGGATGATGTCTTGAAGGTAAACATGAATGATCACACAATCTTCTTCTTCTTCTTCAAGACATGCTTGCAATAAGCTCAACACTCACATGACCAATCTTTGGATAGTTCCTTAATAGCACCTTGGTCAACTCATAAACTCCTTGAAACCAACACATGGACTTCAAGAAATGCCTATGGACAAATCCTTCAAATATAACTCAATGCAACCATTAGTCCATAGAGAATGTCATCAATTACCAAAACCACACATGGGGGCACCGCATGTCTTTCAACATGTGAGAATGCTTCAACGGCCACAAAAAGTAGTTGAACTTGGATAGAATAAACCATGCATCTTGCTCTTTCCTTTCTCTGTTTATTATCTTTATGTTGGTTGTCTTATGAATCATCGTAAGCATATATATATATATATGATCTACCTATAATCAAGTACTCCTTTTAATAGGCATGCTTAATTGTAAAAATTTACTTGATAGATTAGAAAAATTAGGCAGTGGCAATTTGCTGTTGTAGGTCACCAATTTTTTTCTATTAGCACTAAGGCCCACATGCTATCTAGTTTGCTATAGGTCAACCCTCGGCATTGAGATGCTATCTAGTTTTCAAGGCCATTGTGATGTTATCTATATTTTTGTATAACCTATACTTGTTATTATTTTGAAGTTGCAGCCATGAGTAGCTTGAACAGCCACTACCAGTTGTCCTCGTCCAACTTCGCGACCTATGAAGAAGTTGATAAAGGCAAAACGAGCACCAACCAGGTAAGATTACAAAAACATCCATGAGAATTGCAAACACATGCATATATACATATACCATCTAACCATTCATTATTGATAATTTCAAATATTTGACTTGCCAGGCGTATGCACGAGACCCATCTCCAGAACCGGACCAGTAGCATCTGATATCTACTAAGCAACTTTATTCTTGTAGACTCGTGTTGGGCCTCCAAGCGCGGAGTTTTGTAGGATAGTAGCAATTTTCCCTCAAGTGGATGACCTAAGGTTTATCAATCCGTGGGAGGCATAGGATGAAGATGGTCTCTCTCAAACAGCCCTGCAACCAAATAACAAAAAGTCTCTTGTGTCCCCAACACACCAAATATAATGGTAAATTGTATAGGTGCACTAGTTCGGCGAAGAGATGGTGATACAAGTGTAGTAATGATAGTAGATATTGATTTTTGTAATAGTAACAATAAAAAACAGCAAGGTAGCAAGTAACAAAAGTGAGCATAAACGGTATTGCAATGCTTGAAAATGAGGCCTAGGGTCCGTACTTTCGCTAATGCAATCTCTCAACAATGCTAATATAATTGGATCACATAATTATCCCTCAACGTGCGATGAAGAATCACTCCAAAGTTCTTATCTAGCGGAGAACATAAGAAGAAATTGTTTGTAGGGTACGAAACCACCACAAAGTTATCCTTTTCGATCGATCTATCCAAGAGTTCGTACTAAAATAAGACCATATGATACACATCAACCAACTCTAATGTCACCTAGATACTCCAATGTCACCACAAGTATCCGTGAGTTGATTATACGATATGCATCAAACAATTTTAGATTCATAATACTCAATCCAACACAAAGAACCTCAAAGAGCAACAAATATTCAAAACATAACAACAAACTTTCTGTTTTCAAAAAGCAACATATAGACTTGCAAAATAAGCATGGTAAAGGCTATGCTTGACATTTTTATTGAAATAAAAGATGCAAAATATTATTATAAATAACAGTAAGCAAATCCAAATAAAATAAAATGACGCTCCAAGCAAAACACATATCATGTGACGAATAAAAATATAGTTCCAAGTGAGGTTACCGATAATGTTGAAGACGAAAGAGGGGATGCCTTCCAGGGTATCCCCAAGCTTTGTTGCTTGGATCTTCCTTGAATATTACCTTGGGGTCCCTTGGGCATCCCCAAGCTTAGGGTCTTGTTACTCCTTATTCTCCTCATATCGATATCTCACCCAAAACTTGAAAACTTCAATCACACAAAACTTCACGGAACTTCGTGAGATGGGTTAGCATAGTAAAACAAATCATTCACTTGGGTATTGTCAAAGACAAGATTAAAAATTGTTTCCTCATAAATACTACTGTACTCTATAATTTCCAAATTTTATATTAAGCAATATAAGCCATAGAAACCATAAAACAAGCAAACTATGTATTGCAAACAGAATCTGTCAAAAACTGAATAGTCTGTAAAGATCTGAATTATGGTCATACTTCTGTCACTCCAATTTTTTTTGAAAAATTAGGAACGTAGGAAATTTGTATATCAATCATCTTTAAAAAAATTCAGAACTTTTCGATGCTCCAGTGATTTTTAACAATTCTTTTACTGGGCACAAAAGTTTCTGTTTTTGCACAGAATCAAGTCAACTATCATCCACACTATCCCAAAGGCTTTACTTGGCACTTTATTGAAACAAAAGCTATAAAACATGATTACTACAGTAGCCTAATCATGTGAACACACAAAAACAGTAGGGGTAAATGTTGGGTTGTCTCCCAACAAGCGCTTTTCTTTAATGCCTTTTTAGCTAGGCATGATGATTTCAATGATGCTCACGTAAAAGATAAGAATTGAAACATAATGGGAGCATCATGGAACACATGGCAAGCACATTTAAGCCTAACCCACTTCCTATGCATAGGGATTTTGTGAGCAAACAATTCATGGGAGCACGAATCAACTAGCATAGGAAGGCAAAACAAGTGCAACTTCAAAACTTTCAACATAAAGAGAGGAAACTTGATATTGTTGAGATATGTAAAAGCATATGTTCCTCTCTCATAATAATTTTCAGTAGCATCATGAATGAATTCAACAATATAGCTATCACATAAATCATTCTTTTCACGATCCACAACCATAGAAATTTTCATACTCTCCACATAAGCAAATTTTCTCTCATGAATAGTAGTGGGAGCAAACTCAACAAAACAACTATCATGTGAGGCATAATCTAGTTGAAAATCAAAATCATGATGACAAGCTTCATGGTTATCATTATGCTTTATAGCATACATGTCATCACCATAATCATCATAGATAGCAACTTCGTTCTCATAATCAATTGGAACCTCTTCCGAAATAGTGGATTCATCATTAAATAAAGTTATGACCTCTCCAAATCCACTTTCATCAATATAATCATCATAAATAGGAGGCATTCTATCATCATAATAAATTTTCTCATCAAAACTTGGGGGACTAAAAATATCATCTTCATCAAACATAGCATCCCCAAGCTTATGGCTTTGCATATCACTAGCATCATGGATATTCATAGAATTCACACTAACAACATTGCAATCATGCTCATCATTTATGCCAAACATTTTATTGAATTCTTCTTCTATCAAGTGAGCACAAATTTCCTTTCCATCATTTTCAAGAAAGACATGACAAAGACGAATAATATGAGGCCACCTCAATTCCAATTTTTTTGTACTTTTCTTTTATAAACCAAACTAGTGATAAAACAAGAAACTAAAAGATTTAATTGCAAGATCTAAAGATATACCTTCAAGAACTCACCTCCCCAGCAACGGCGCCAGAAAAGAGCTTGATGTCTACTATGCAACTTTATTCTTGTAAACTCGTGTTGGGCCTCCAAGCGCAGAGTTTTGTAGGACAGTAGCAATTTTCCCTCGACTGGATGACCTAAGGTTTATCAATCCATGGGAGGCATAGGATGAAGATGGTCTCTCTCAAACAACCCTGCAATCAAATAACAAAAAGTCTCTTGTGTCCCTAACACACCAAATACAATGGTAAATTGTATAGGTGCACTAGTTCGGCGAAGGGATGGTGATACAAGTGTAGTAATGATAGTAGATATTGATTTTTGTAATAGTAACAATAAAAAACAGCAAGGTAGCAAGTAACAAAAGTGAGCACAAACGGTATTGCAATGCTTGAAAATGAGGCCTAGGGTCTGTACTTTCGCTAGTGCAATCTCTCAACAATGCTAATATAATTGGATCACATAACAATCCGTCAACGTGCGATCAAGAATCACTCCAAAGTTCTTATCTAGCGGAGAACATAAGAAGAAATTGTTTGTAGGGTACGAAACCACCTCAAAGTTATCCTTTTCGATCGATATATCCAAGAGTTCGTACTAAAATAACACCAAGTTATCCTTTCCGATCGATCTATCTAAGAGTTCGTACTAAAATAACACCATATGATACACATCAACCAACTCTAATGTCACCTAGATACTCCAATGTCACCATGAGTATCCATGAGTTGATTATATGATATGCATCAAAAAAATTCAGATTTATAATACTCAATCCAACACAAAGAACCTCAAAGAGTGCCCCAAGATTTCTACCGAAGAAACAAAGACGAGAACGTGCATCAACCCCTATGCATAGATTACCCCAATGTCACCTCGGGAATCCACGAGTTGAGTGACAAAACATATATCAAGTGAATCAATATGATACCCCATTGTCACCACGGGTATTCATAGCAAGACATACATCAAGTGCTCTCAAATCCATAAAAGTATTCAATCCGATAAGAATGAAATCTCAAAGGGAAAACTCAATTCATCACAAAGAGATAGAGAGGGAGAAACACCATATGATCCAACTACATTAACAAAGCTCGCGATACATCAAGATCATGCCAAATCAAGAACACGAGAGAGAGAGAGAGAGAGAGAGAGAGAGAGAGATCAAACACATAGCTACCAGTACAAACCCTCAGCCCCGAGGGTGGACTACTCCCTCCCCATCACGGTGGCCGCCGGGATGATGAAGATGGCCACCAGTGATGATTTCCCCCTCCAGCAGGGTGCCGAAACAGGGTCTAGATTAGTTTTTCGTGGCTACAGAGGCTTGCTATGGTGGAACTTCTGATCTAGGGTTATTTCTTGAGGTTTATGTATTTATAAGATTTTTGGTGTCGGTCTCATGTCCAGATGGGCTTCGAGGTGCCTACTACTCACCACCACATGCCGGGCCCACCTGGCATGCCCAGGTGGGTAGTGGGGCCGTCGTGGCTCTTCTCGCCCTCCCACGAAGCTTCGGGGGTCTCTTTTCTTCGAAAAAAATCATCGAAATGTTTCGCTACATTTGGAGAACTTTGATTTCTGCACAAAAAACAACACCATGGTAGTTATGCTGAAAACAACATCAATCCAGGTTCGTTCCATTTAAATCATATAAAATTGCACCCAAACCATATAAAATTGTTGTAAACATGTCATGAATACTTCATAAATTATATATACGTTGGAGACGTATCAACAGCTACCGGTATGTGATGTGGACATGCTCAGCCATGAGCTTGTCGCGTCAAAGGAGAGTACAATGAAGGCCCTTAAGGAGTTTGATACGTCTCCAACGTATCTATAATTTTTGCTTGTTCATGCTGTTATATTATCATTCTTGGATGTTTTAGAATAATTTTATAGCAACTTTATATCATTTTTGGGGACTAACCTATTGACATAGTGCCCAGTGCAAGTTGCTGTTTTTTGCTTGTTTTTTACTTCACAGAATATCAGTACCAAACGGTGTCCAAATGCAACGAAACTTTTTAGAGATTTTTTTCGGACCAGAAGACAACTTGGGAGCCAAGGAAGTGGACAAGAGAAGGCCCGTCGGGACCACAACCCACCAGGGCGTGCTAGGAGGCCCAGGTGCGCCCTGATGGGTTGTGGGGCCCACGTAGCTCCATTGCACCGCCTCTCAGCTCTATGAATTCCCAAATATTCCAGAAACCCTTGGGGAGTCGACAAAACACAATTCCAGCCACCGCAAGTTCCAGAACCACGAGATCCAATCTAACACCATCACAGAGGGGTTCATCATCCTCATTGGTGCCTCTCCGATGATGCGTGAGTAGTCCACCATAGACCTAAGGGTCCGTAGGCAGTAGCTAGATGGCTTCCTCTCTATTTTTGCTTCTCAATACAATGGTCTCTTGGAGATCTATTTGATGTAACTCTTTTTGCGGTGTGTTTGTTGGGATCCGATGAACTTTGAGTTTATGATCAGATCTATATCCATGAATATTATTTGAGTTTTCTTTGATCTCTTATATGCATGATTATGTATAGCCTCGTATTTCTTCCTCAAATCTTTGGTTTGGTTAGGCCAACTAGATCGATTTTTCTTGCCATGGGAAGAGGTGCTTTGTGATGGGTTCGATCTTGCGGTGTCCTCTCCCAGTGGCAGAAGGGGCAGCGAGGCACACATGTATCGTTGCTATTAAGGATAACAAGATGGGGTCTATTCCTACATGAATAGATCTTGTCTACATCGTGTCATCGTTCTTATTGCATTACTCCGTTTCTTCATGAAGTTAATACACTAGATGCATGCTGGATAGCGGTCGATGTGTGGAGTAATAGTAGTAGATGCAGGCATGAGTCGGTCTACTAATCTTGGACGTGATGCCTATATATTGATCATTGCCTTGGATATCGTCGTAATTATCCGATCTTCTATCAATTGCCCAACAGTAATTTGTTTACCCACCGTGTGCTATTTTCTCGAGAGAAGCCACTAGTGAAATCTACGGCCCCCGGGTCTATCTTTTATCATATTGCTTTCCGATCCATTTTTCATCGCATTTGTTTTCAGATCTATTATTCCAAAAACCCAAAAATACTTTGCTGCACTTTTTATTTACATCTTTTATTTCGCATTTTATTCAGATCTATTTATCCAAACACATACAAAACAATCTATCTTTTTACCGAGGAGGGATTGACAACCCCTCTTACGTGTTGGGTTGCGAGGATTTGTTCTTTGTGTGCAGGTACCGTTTACATAGTGTTGCTTGGTTATCCTACTGGATTGATACCTTAGTTTCATAACTGAGGGAAATACCTACCGTAGCTGTACTACATCATCCCTTCCTCTTTGGGGAAATACCGACGCAGTCTCAAGCCGCATCAAAAGGAATTTCTGGCGCCATTGCCGGGGAGGATCAAGTCAAGATAGTCTCCCGTCAACTTGTGAATTTCTGGCGCCGTTGCCGAGGAGACATCATCAACACCTATCATGTTCCTAATCACAAATCTCATCTCCTTGCAATTTACATTATTTGTCATTTGCCTCTCATTTTCATCTCCCCCACTTCACAAGATTTGCCGTTTTATTCGCCTTCTCTTTTTTGTTCGCCTTTTTCTCGTTAGATCTTTTGTTTGCTTAAACTCATCATTATGAGTGACTTTGGTATGGCAGAAACAGATGATGGCCTAACTCCTAAAAATGTACGATCTGGCAATCTGGGTGCTAAAACTTTTGTCTCGAGGCAAGGGAATGTTATGGGAAAAGAACATATCCAAGAATTTTTTAATTGTGTTGGAAATTTGACATTTGATGATGCCCCTATACTCAAAAGAACTAAAACTTATGCGGAGGCTATTTCAGCACTAGTTCTGAAACTTGAAAATAGATTTATTCATACTCATCCTTCCTTGCAAAGATTGTTTTATGAGCTGCCCGTTATAAAAGATCCAAAAGCTAAAAAAATAGCCACACATGTTCTTATGAATGAATTTGATCACTTAATACGGGAAGCTAGGGAAAATTTTGATTTTTATGGTATGAGTCATGAAAAATCGGTGATAGATGAGATCCTTTACAATAGTGACTATATGTTGAGACATTTGCTTGGAAATAATCAAATTTTTGATGATAACCTTAAAAAGGAAATCCCCGTTTTAGATATGATCCAACAAGTTTTCAATAATGTTAATCAACAATATTCTTGGATCGTAGCCGAAAATCAAAGAGGTTACGTAGATGGACAACTTGATAATGCTAAAATTTCTATGAATAATTTGTTTCAAGTTATATTTGCAAAACCTCCTGAAAAAAACACATCTATGGAAAATAAGAAGAAAGATGACAATTCTTGAATCTATGCATTATGCCTAGCTAGGGGCATAAAACGATAGCGCTTGTTGGGAGGCAACCCAATGAATAAAATTTATTTTTGCCTTTTTATTTCTGTTCTTGAGTGTTTTCACAATTATGCCTCTGTTATGATTGTGTTTTTTATGTTTTAATTCGTATTTGTGCCAAGTAAAGCCTTTGGGATAGCTTTGATGATAGTTGACTTGATCCTGTTGAAAAAACAGAAACTTTTGCGTCCAGTAACAGAATTGTTTAAATTCACATAAGCGACGAAAACTTCAGAATTTTTTACACAAGATTTATATACAAATTTCCTCTGTTATCCTAATTTTTCAGCGTTTTTGGAGTTACATAAGTATGAGAACAATTCGCATCTTTACAGACTGTTCTGTTTTTGACAGATTCTGTTTTATTTGCATTGTGTGCTTATTTTGATGAATCTATGGATTGTATCGGGGGGTATAAGCCATGGTAAAGTTAGAATACAGTATATATAATGCAATAACAATATTTTAATGGGTTTGCAACAGTAGTTAAAGTAAAGATTGGTTTTCTTATACTAACGGGTCTCACGAAGGTTTTGTTAAGTTTTGTGTGATTGAAGTTTTCAAGTTTTGGGTGAGATCACGATGGATGAAGGAATAAGGAGTGGCAAGAGCATAAGCTTGGGGATGCCCCATGGCACACGAAGTTAATATTCAAGGAGAACCAAGCAACTAAGCTTTGGGGATGCCCGGAAGGCATCTTTCTTCTAACGACCATCAGTATTTTACTTGGAGCTATATTTTTATTCGTCACATATCATGAGTTTTGCTTGGAGTGTCTTGTATTATATGAGTATTTGCTTGTTTTGATTTTTAGTTTGTCACAAGTATCCTTTCTGGACACACCTATTTGAGAGAGCCAAAATTATGCTATGATTTGTTAGAATTGCTCTATATGCTTCACTTATTTTTTTTTGAGCTATGTAATTTCTCTAGTGCTTTACTTATACCTTTTTGAGCATGGTGTGCTTTAATATTTTTGAAGAAATACTCTCATGCTTCACTTAGATTAATTTGAGAGTTAGTAAATTTTTGAAGAAACTCTCTCATGCTTCACTTATATTATTTTGAGAGAAGAAAATTTTTATGCTCATGTTCTTCACTTAAATTTATTTGAGCTTGTCAAAAGCAATTGCAACATATGAAATTAGTCCCAAAGTGATAGATATTCAAGAGGGATATAATAAAAACTTTCATGAAGATCATTGGACAAAATAAACTTGATTATTTGTAATAGTTTTGAGATATGATGATAGTAATATATGAGTCATGTTGGTGAGTAATTATGCTTTAGTAAGAATATTGGTGTTAAGGTTTGTGATTCCCTATGCAAGCACGAAAGTCAATAGTTATGCAATGAAATTACATCCTACTTGTGGTGCATTATTCGCTGTTAGTTATGCTCAATGCTCGCTTAAGTGAATTTTTGTTTCTTGGTTGGTTGCTTCTCAATCTTTTTGCTAGCCTCCACTTATACTAAGTGGAAATACTACTTGTGCATCCAAACTCTTTAAACCAAGTTTTGCCATATGAGTCCACCATACCTACCTATATGCGGTATTTTCGTGCCGTTCTAAGTAAATTTGTATGTGCCAACTCTAATTTTCAAAATGAATTTCCTTTTTGTGTGCCTGTACCGCTCATGAAGCGGCAGGGGGTGGCCAACATTTTCCATGCTAGATGTATTATTCTCAAGATGAGTGTTTATTCACTTGTCATTGCACGAGAGTATGGCGGTAATAGGGATGCCCAGTCCCGAAATGAAAAAGAAAATTACTTTATGTTGTCAAATAATAAATTCCTTGGAAAGTGTTGGTATGGACGGTACCCGTGGATACAGCTAGCCGTGGAGTGTGAAAGTATGGTGGAAAAAGGAATAAAATTTATTTTCTATTTGGGAACCGCCTATGATATATCTAGCATGGAAAGTGTTGGGAATTATTCGGTCGTTTTCGTTGACGGGAAAAGCGTGCCTCTCAAAATATTTTTATCTCTCAATCTAAGCTTTGAGCTCTGGCACCTCTACAAATCCCTAATTCCCTCTGCGAAGGGCCTATTTATTTACTTTATGCATTTTTTATTTTTATTTGAGTCTCCATCTTCTCTTATAAAGCACCAACTAGGGAGCACTATGATCATACTTGTGCATTGGATGTAGCTAATATTCGAGTGTGTTTCATGAATGGATCAATGACTGGGCATGATGGGCTAGGGATAACTTTCTTTAGTGTTGATATTTTGAAAGACATAATTGCTTGTTGATATGCTTGAGTATTGAAGTTATCATGTCAAATATAGACTATTGCTTTGAACCATCTAAAAGTCCAAAAGTCCATGCTACAAAAGAAATCAATATGAGATGAACTTGTTAGGCAACATTCCACATCAAAAATTCTGTTTTTATCATTTACCTACTCGAGGACGAGTAGGAATTAAGCTTGGGGATGCTGATACGTCTCCAATGTATCTATAATTTTTGCTTGTTCCATGCTGTTATATTATCATTCTTGGATGTTTTACAATCATTTTATAGCAACTTTATATCATTTTTTGGGACTAACCTATTGACATAGTGCCCAGTGCCACTTGCTGTTTTTTGCTTGTTTTTTTTACTTCGCAGAGTATCAGTACCAAACGGAGTCCAAACGCAGCAAAACTTTTTGGAGATTTTTTTTGGACCAGATGACAACTTGGGAGCCAAGGAAGTGGACGAGGGAAGGCCTGTGGGGACCACAACCCACCAGGGCATGCCAGGAGGCCCAGGCGCGCCCTGATGGGTTGTGGGGCCCACGTAGCTCCGTTGCACCGCCTCTCAGCTCTATGAATTCCCAAATATTCCAGAAACCCTAGGGGAGTCGACGAAACACAATTCCAGCTGCCACAAGTTCCAGAACCACGAGATTCAATCTAACACCATCACTGAGGGGTTCATCATCCTCATTGGTGCCTCTCCGATGATGCGTGAGTAGTCCACCATAGACCTAAGGGTCCGTAGGCAGTAGCTAGATGGCTTGCTCTCTCCTTTTGCTTCTCAATACAATGGTCTCTTGAAGATCTATTTGATGTAACTCTTTTTGCGGTGTGTTTGTTGGGATCTGATGAACTTTGAGTTTATGATCAGATCTATATCCATGAATATTATTTGAGTTTTCTTTGATCTCTTATATGCATGATTATTTATAGCCTCGTATTTCTTCTTCGAATCTTTGGTTTAGTTAGGCCAACTAGATCGATTTTTCTTCCATGGGAAGAGGTGCTTTGTGATGGGTTCGATCTTGCGGTGTCCTCTCCCAGTAACAGAAGGGGCAGCGAGGCATGCATGTATCGTTGCTATTAAGGATAACAAGATGCGGTCTATTCCTACATGAATAGTGAAGGAAATATGCCCTAGAGGCAATAATGAAGTTGTTATTTTGTATTTCCTTATTCATGATAAAGGTTTATTATTCATGCTAGGATTGTATTGATCGGAAACTTAAATACATGTGTGAATACATAAACAAATACAGTGTCCCTAGTAAGCCTCTACTAGACTAGCTCGTTGATCAAAGATGGTTAAGGTTTCCTAACCATAGACATGTGTTGTCATTTGATAACGGGATCACATCATTAGGAGAATGATGTGATGGACAAGACCCATCCGTTAGCTTAGCATATTGATCGTTCAGTTTATTGCTATTGCTTTCTTGATGACGAATACATATTCCTTCGACTATGAGATTATGCAACTCCTGGATACCAGAGGAATACCTTGTGTGCTATCAAACGTCACAACTTAACTGGGTGATCATAAAGATGCTCTACAGGTATCTCCGAAGGCGTTTGTTGAGTTGGCTTAGATCGAGATTAGGATTTGTCACTCCGAGTATCGGAGAGGTATCTCTGGGCCCTCTCGGTAATACACATCATAAGAAGCCTTGCAAGCAAAGTGACTAAGGAGTTAGTTGCAAGATGATGTATTACGGAACGAGTAAAGAGACTTGCCGGTAACGAGATTGAACTAGGTATGAAGATACCGACGATCGAATCTCGGGCAAGTAACATACCGATGGACAAAGGGAATTACGTATGTTGTCATAAGGTTCGACCGATAAAGATCTTCGTAGAATATGTAGGAGCCAATATGGGCATCCAGGTTCCGCTATTGGTTATTGACCGGAGAGGTGTCTCGGTCATGTCTACATAGTTCTCAAACCCGTAGGGTCCGCACACTTAACGTTCATTGACGATCTAGTGTTATATGAGTTATATAATTTGGTGACCGAATGTTGTTCGGAGTCCCAGATGAGATCACGGACATGACGAGGAGCTCCGGAATGGTTCGGAGGTAAAGATTGATATATAGGACGATAGTATTCGGACACCAGAAGTGTTTCGGAGTGTACCGGGTAATCATCGGAATACCGGAGGGGGTACTGGACACCCCGTGGAGGGTAATGGGCCTATTGGGCACACCAGCCCACAAGGGGCTGGCACACCCCCCTATGGCAGCCGGCCAAGTGGGAGAAAGGAAGGGGGGGGGGGATTCGGCCTCCCCCTTCCTTCCCTCTCCCCCCTTTCCTTACCTCCTCCGGCAAATATGGAAGGGGGGTGCAGCCAAGGGCAGGAGCCCAAGTAGGATTCGGACCTACTTGGGGTGCCCCTTGGCCTCTTCCCTCTCCGCCCACCTATATATATGTGGGAGGGGGAGCCACACATAACCACGACAATTGCTTAGCCGTGTGCGGCGCCCCCCTCCACCGTTTACACCCTCGGTCTTATTTTCGTAGTGCTTAGGCGAAGCCCTGCAGAGATAAATTCACCATCACCGTCACCACGCCATCATGCTGCTGGAACTCATCCACTACTTCGCCGTCTTGCTGGATCAAGAAGGCGAGGACGTCACCGAGCTGAATGTGTGCTGAACGCAGAGGTGCCGTACGTCGGTACTCGATCGGTTGGAGCGCGAAGAAGTTTGACTACATCAACCGCGTTAACAAACGCTTCCGCTTACGGTCTACGAGGGTATGTAGACACACTCTCCCCTCTCGTTGCTATGCATCTCCTTGATAGATCTTGCGTGTGCGTAGAAATTTTTTGTTTTCCATGCCACGTTTCCCAACAGTGGCATCCGAGCCAGGTCTATGCATAGATGATATGCACGAGTAGAACACAAAGAGTTGTGGGCGGTGATAGTCATACTGCTTACCACCAATGTCTTATTTTGATTCGGCGGTATTGTGGGATGAAGCGGCCTGGACCAACCTTACATGTCCACGCACATGAGAGCGGTTCCACCGACTGACATGCAACTAGTTTTGCATAAAGGTGGCTGGCGGGTGTCTGTTTCTCCTACTTTAGTTGAATCGAATTTGACTACGACCGGTCCTTGAAGAAGGTTAAAACAGCAAACTTGATGAATCACCATTGTGGTTTTTGCGTAGGTAAGAACGGTTCTTGCTAGAAGCCCGTAGCAGCCACGTAAAACTTGCAACAACAAAGTAGAGGACGTCTAACTTGTTTTTGCAGGGCATGTTGTGATGTGATATGGTCAAGATATGATGTGATATATGTTGATGTATGAGATGATCATGTTTTGTAATATTGACAACCGGCAGGAGCCTTAGGGTTGTCTCTTTATTGTATGAAATGCAAGCGCCATGTAATTGCTTTACTTTATCACTATGCGTTAGCAATAGTTGTAGAAGCAATAGTTGGCGAGACGACCCCGACGCAATGATGGAGATCAAGGTGTCGAGGCGGTGACGATGGAGATCATGACGATGCTTTGGAGATGGAGATCAAAAGCACAAGATGATGATGGCCATATCATGTCATATATTTTGATTGCACGTGATGTTTATCCTTTATGCATCTTATTTTGCTTAGAACGGCGGTAGCATTATAAGATGATCCCTTCACTAAATTTCAAGATAAAAGTGTTCTCCCCGAGTATGCACCGTTGCCAAAGTTTGTCATTTCGAAGCACCTCGTGATGATCGGGCGTGATAGACTCTATGTTCACATACAATGGGTGTAAGACAGTTTTGCACATGCAGAATACTTGGGTTAAACTTGACGAGCCTAGCATATACAGACATGGTCTCGGAACACTGGAGACCGAAAGGTCGAACATGAGTCATATAGTAGATATGATCAACATAGAGATGTTCACCATTGATGTTCACCATTGATGACTACCCCATCTCACGTGATGATCGGACATGGGTTAGTTGATTTGGATCATGTGTCACTTAGATAACTTGAGGGATGTTTATTTAAGTGGGAGTTCATTAGTAATTTGATTAATTGAACTTAATTTATCATGAACTTAGTCTTATAGTTTTGCATATCTATGTTGTAGATCAATAGCTCGCAATATAGCTCCCCTATAGTTTTGACATGTTCCTAGAGAAAACTCAGTTGAAAGATGATAGTAGCAATGATGCGGACTGGGTCCGTGATCTGAGGATTATCCTCATTGCTGCACAGAAGAATTATGTCCTTGATGCACCGCTAGGTGACAGACCTATTGCAGGAGCAGATGCAGACATTATGAACGTTTGGCAAGCTCGATATGATGACTACTTAATAGTTCAGTGCGCCATGCTTTACGGCTTAGAACCGGGACTTCAGAGCGTTTTGAACGCCACGGAGCATATGCGATGTTCCAAGAGCTGAAATTGGTATTTCAGACTCATGCCCGTGTTGAGAGGTATGAGACCTCTGACAAGTACTTTGCCTACAAGATGGAGGAGAATAGCTCAGCCAGTGAGCATGTGCTCAGAATGTCTGGGTACTACAATCGCTTGAATCAAGTGGGAGTTAATCTTCCAGATAAGATAGTGATTGACAGAGTTCTCTAGTCACTATCACCAAGCTACTAGAGCTTCATGATGAACTATAATATGCAAGGAATGACTAAAATGATTTCCGAGCTCTTCGCGATACTGAAATCGGCGGAGGTAGAAATCAAGAAAGAGCATCAAGTGTTGATGGTTAATAAGACCACTAGTTTCAAGAAAAAGGGCAAGGGAAAGAAAGGAAACTTCAAGAAGAATGGCAAGCGAGTTGCCGCTCCCGTGAAGAAGCCCAAAGCTTGACTCAAGCCTGAGACTGAGTGCTTCTACTGCAAAGAAAATGGTCACTGGAAGCGGAACTACCTCAAATAGTTGGCAGATAAGAAGGATGGCAAAGTAAACAAAGGTATATTTGATATACATGTTATTGATGTGTACCTTACTAGTGCTCATAGTTGCCCCTGGGTATTTGATACCGGTTCAGTTACTGAGATTAGTAACTCAAAACAGGAGTTGCAGAATAAACGGAGACTAGTTAAGGGTGAGGTGATGATGTGTGTTGGAAGTGTTTCCAAGATTGATATGATCACCATCGCACACTCCCTCTACCTTCGGGATTAGTGTTGAGCCTGAATAAATGTTATTTGGTGTTTGCGTTGAGCATGAACATGATTAGATCGTGTTTATTGCAATACGGTTATTCATTTAAGTCAGAGAATAATTGTTGTTCTGTTTACATGAATAAAACCTTCTATGGTCATACACCCAATGTAAATGGTTTATTGGATCTCGATCATAGTGATACACATATTCATAATATTGATGCCAAAAGATACAAAGTTGATAATGATAGTGCAACATACTTGTGGCACTGCCGTTTAGGCCATATTGGTGTAAAGCGCATGAAGAAACTCCATGCGGATGGACCTTTGGAATCACTTGATTATGAATCATTTGATACTTGCGAACCATGCCTCATGGGCAAGATGACTAAAACTCCGTTCTCCAGAACAATGGAGTGAGCTAATGACTTATTGGAAATAATACATACCGATGTATGCGGTTCGATGAATGTTAAAACACGTGGCGGGTATCATTATTTTCTGACCTTCACAGATGATTTGAGTAGGTATGGATATATCTACTTGATGAAACACAAGTCTGAAACATTTGAAAAGTTCAAAGAATTTCAGAGTGAAGTAGAGAATCATCGTAACAAGAAAATAAAGTTTCGATGATTTGGTCACGGAGGCGAATATTTGAGTTACGAGTTTGACCTTCATTTAAAACAGTGTGGAATTGTTTGACAACTCACGCCACCTGGAATACCACAGCGTAATGGCATGTCCGAACGTCATAACCGTATTTTATTAGATATGGTGTGATCTATGATGTCTCTTACCGATTTACCACTATCGTTTTGGGGTTATGCATTAGAGACAGCCGCATTCACGTTAAATAGGGCACCGTCTAAATCCGTTGAGACGACACCGTATGAACTTTGGTTTGGCAAGAAACCTAAGCTGTCGTTTCTTAAAGTTTGGGGTTGCGACACTTATGTCAAAAGGCTTCAGCCTGATAAGCTCGAACCCAAATCGGAGAAGTGCGTCTTCATAGGATACCCTAAGGAAACAATTGGGTACACCTTCTACCACAGATCCAAAGGCAAGATCTTTGTTGCCAAGAATGGGTCCTTTCTAGAGAAGGATTTTCCCTCGAAAGAAGTGAGTGGGACGAAAGTAGAACTTGATGAGGTAATTGTACCTTCTCTCGAATTGGAGAGTAGCACATCACAGAAAACCGTTCCCGTGATGCCTACACCAACTAGAGAGGAAGCAAATGATAATGATCATGAAACTTCAGATCAAGTTACTACTAAACCTCGTAGGTTGACGAGAGCATGATCCGCACCAGAGTGGTACGGTAATCCTGTCCACGAAGTCATGTTACTAGACCAAGGCGAACCTACGAACTATGAAGAAGCTATGATGAGGCCAGATTCCGACAGATGGCTTGAGGCCATGAAATCTGAGATAGGATCCATGTATGAAAACAAAGTATGGACTTTGGTGGACTTGCCCGATGATCGGCAAGCCATAGAAAATAAATGGATCTTCAAGAAGAAGACTGTCGCTGATGGTAATGTTACTGTCTACAAAGCTTGACTTGTTGCGAAAGGTTTTCAACAAGTTTAAGGAGTTGACTACGATGAGACTTTCTCACCCGTAGCGATGCTTAAGTCTGTCCAAATCATGTTAGCAATTGCCGCATTTTATGATTATGAAATCTAGCAAATGGATGTCAAAACTGCATTCCTTAATGGATTTCTTAAAGAAGAGTTTTATATGATGCAACCAGAAGGTTTTGTCGATCCTAAAGGCGCTAACAAAGTGTGCAAGCTCTACCGATCCATCTATGGACTGGTGCAAGCATCTCGGAGTTGGAATATATGCTTTGATGAGGTGATCAAAGCATATGGATTTATACAAACTTACGATGAAGCCTGTATTTACAAGAAAGTGAGTGGGAGCTCTGTAGCATTTCTAATATTATATGTGGATGACATATTGTTGATTGGAAATGATATAGAATTTCTGGATAGCATAAAAGGATACTTGAATAAGAATTTTTCAATGAAAGACCTCGGTGAAGTTGCTTATATATTGGGCATCAAGATCTATAGAGATAGATCGAGACGCTTAATAGGACTTTCACAAAGCATATACCTTGATAAAGTTTTGAAGAAGTTCAAAATGGATCAGTCAAAGAAAGGGTTCTTTCCTGTGTTACAAGGTGTGAAATTGAGTCAGACTCAAAGCCCGACCACTGCAGAAGATAGAGAGAAAATGAAAGCCATTCCCTATGCCTCAGCCATAGGTTCTATCATGTATGCTATGCTGTGTACCAGACCTGATGTGTGCCTTGCCATAAGTCTGGCAGGGAGGTACCAAAGTAATCCAGGAGTGGATCACTGGACAGCGGTCAAGAACATCCTTAAGTACCTAAAAAGGACAAAGGATATGTTTCTCATTTATGGAGGTGACGAAGAGCTTGTCGTAAATGGTTACATCGATGCTAGCTTCGACACTGATCCGGATGACTCTAAGTCACAAACCGGATACGTATTTATATTGAATGGTGGAGCTGTCAGTTGGTGCAGTTCCAAGCAGAGCGTCGTGGCGGGATCTACGTGTGAAGCGGAGTACATAGCTGCTTCGGAAGCAACACATGAAGGAGTCTGGATGAAGGAGTTCATATCCGATCTGGGTGTAATACCTAGTGCATCGGGTCCAATGAAAATCTTTTGTGACAACACTGGAGCAATTGCCTTGGCAAAGGAATCCATGTTTCACAAGAGAACCAAACACATCAAGAGACGCTTCAACTCCATTCGTGAAAAGGTCAAGGATGGAGACATAGAGATTTGCAAAATACATACGGATCTGAATGTGGCAGACCTATTGACTAAGCCTCTTCCACGAGCAAAACATGATCAACACTAAGACTCCATGGGTGTTAGATTCATTACAATGTAATCTAGATTATTGACTCTAGTGCAAGTGGGAGACTGAAGGAAATATGCCCTAGAGGCAATAATAAAGTTGTTATTTTATATTTCCTTATTCATGATAAAGTTTATTATTCATGGTAGAATTGTATTGATCGGAAACTTACATGTGTGAATACATAAACAAATACCGTGCCCCTAGTAAGCCTCTACTAGACTAGTTCGTTGATCAAAGATGGTTAAGGTTTCCTAACCATAGACATGTGTTGTCATTTGATAACGGGATCACATCATTAGGAGAATGATGTAATGGACAAGACTCATCCGTTAGCTTAGCATATTGATCATTCAGTTTATTACTATTGCTTTCTTGATGACAAATACATATTCCTTCGACTATGAGATTATGCAACTCCCGGATACCGGAGGAATACCTTGTGTGCTATCAAACATCACAGTGTAACTGGGTGATCATAAAGATGCTCTACAGGTATCTCCGAAGGTGTTTGTTGAGTTGGCATAGATTGAGATTAGGATTTATCACTCCGAGTATCGGAGAGGTATCTCTGGGCCCTCTCGGTAATACACATCATAAGAAGCCTTACAAGCAAAGTGACTAAGGAGTTAGTTGCAAGATGATGTATTACGGAACACTTGCCGGTAACGAGATTGAACTAGGTATGAAGATACCGACGATCGAATCTCGGGCAAGTAACATACCGTTGGACAAAGGGAATTACGTATGTTGTCATAAGGTTCGACCGATAAAGATCTTCATAGAATATGTAGGAGCCAATATGGGCATCCAGGTTCCGCTATTGGTTATTGACCGGAGAGGTGTCTCGGTCATGTCTACATAGTTCTCGAACCCGTAGGGTCCGCACGCTTAACGTTCGTTGACGATATAGTGTTATATGAGTTATATGATTTGGTGACCGAATGTTGTTCAGAGTCCCAGATGAGATCACGGACATGACGAGGAGCTCCGGAATGGTCCGGAGGTAAAGATTGATATATATAGGACGATAGTATTCGGACACCGGAAGTGTTTCGGACTGTACCGGGTAATCATCGGAATACCGGAGGGGGTACCGGTCACCCCCGGGAGGGTAATGGGCCTATTGGGCCATTAGAGGGGAGCACACCAGCCCACAAGGGGCTGGCGCACCCCCCTATGGCAGCCGGCCAAGTGGGAGAAAGGAAAGGGGGGATTCGGCCTCCCCTTCCTTCCCTCTCCCCCCGTTCCTTCCCCCCTCTGGCAAATATGGAAGGGGGGGGGGGGGGGGGCGGCCAAGAGCAGGAGCCTAAGTAGGATTCGGACCTACTTGGGGCGCCCCTTGGCCTCTCCCCTCTCCCCCCACCTATATATATGTGGGAGGGGGGCGCCACACATAACCACGACAATTGCTTAGCCGTGTGCGGCGCCCCCCTCCACCGTTTACACCCTCGGTCATATTTTCGTAGTGCTTAGGCGAAGCCCTGCGGAGATAACTTCACCATCACCGTCACCACGCCATCGTGCTGCCAGAACTCATCCACTACTTCGCCGTCTTGCTAGATCAAGAAGGCGAGGACGTCACCGAGCTGAACGTGTGCTGAACGCGGAGGTGTCGTACGTTCGGTACTTGATCGGTTGGAGCGCGAAGAAGTTTGACTACATCAACCGCGTTAACAAGCACTTCTGCTTACGGTTTACGAGGGTACATAGACACACTCTCCCCTCTCGTTGCTATGCATCTCCTTGATAGATCTTGCGTGTGCATAGAAATTTTTTGTTTTCCATGCAACGTTTTCCCAACAAATAGATCTTGTCTACATCATGTCATCATTCTTATTGCATTACTCCATTTCTCCGTGAACTTAATACACTAGATGCAGGCTGGATAGCGGTCGATGTGTGGAGTAATAGTAGTAGATGCAGGTAGGAGTTGGTCTACTAATCTTGGACGTGATGCCTATATATTGATCATTGCCTTGGATATCGTCATAATTATTCGATCTTCTATCAATTGTCCAATAGTAATTTGTTTACCCACCGTGTGCTATTTTCTCGAGAGAAGCCACTAGTGAAATCTACGGCCCCCGGGTCTATCTTCTATGATATTGCTTTCCGATCTATTTTTCACCGCATTTGTTTTCAGATCTGTTATTCCAAAAACCCAAAAATACTTTGCTGCACCTTTTATTTGCATCTTTTATTTCACGTTTTATTCAGATCTATTTATCCAAACACATACAAAACAATCTATCTTTTTACTGAGGAGGGATTGACAACCCCTCTTATGCGTTGGGTTGCGAGGATTTGTTCTTTGTGTGCAGGTACCGTTTACATAGTGTTTCTTGGTTCTCCTACTGGATTGATACCTTGGTTTCATAACTGAGGGAAATACTTACTGTAGCTGTACTGCATCATCCCTTCCTCTTTGGGGAAATACCGACGCAGTCTCAAGCCGCATCAGAGTTGAGTATCTCCCTGAAGAATGAGAGGGATGAGATAATCAACGAGAACTCTAATTTCTGCAATAAGAAATTGAAGTTCATCGACCAGAAGGATAAACTGGTCACCGAGATCGATTCTCTGAAGAAGGAGATACGGCTCCTGAAGGCCGGGAGGGTGGAATTGAAGACCCTCAAAGTCCATTACAAAAAGGAGGGACAGAGCAACAGGAACAAGTTTCATGAGATGAAGATCATTCTTCATCGAGACATGTAATGCATGCATATATGTAGGTAGTTATTAGCTAGTGAATCACTTTTGCTAGCAGATCACTTTTGCTTATAGCTAGTTAGCTAGTTGATCACTACTGTTTGTGGATTTGAAGTTACCACTAGAGTTTAAATGACTGCACATATACTAATAGCTGGGTATATTTTTTATTACTGAAAAATACAAATTGCTGGCATTGGTGAACAATAAACGCCATAACTAACACAATATATTGCTGGCGTTAGCCAGGTGGCACGCCATCAGTACTAAATATTGCTCATGTGTCTGCTAATGCCACCACTAAATGTTTTCACTGGCGCCATATTTGTGGCGTTGGGCATATACGCTAGCAAGGCTGATTTTGGCATGCCATAGCTAGGCCTTTTTCCACTAGTGCCTGGTGCTACATCGCCGGCGATCTCTCGAGACATACTCATAACACTGACTTAGCGTGAAGATCTGCCGCTAGCTGAATACCACTTGGGGTCTGAGGGGTGAAACTAAATGGCGTCACCGCCAACACCATAGAACCAACACCCAACACACTAGCAGAGATAGGAGTCGCAGGCCCTCGATGCTGCACTTGCGACATGAGCACATCATTAGTGGGAGCAGAACTGGATGACTGAAGGTTGGAGGGGTAACTGGCCTGCTCTGAAATATCCATCTCGTCATCCTTCTCCCCATGCTATCATCATCCACATCATCACCCTTGCACTTCCACATAAACAGAGAAAATCTAGATCCAGTGTATATCCTGCTAGTTCCCTTCTTAAAGTGAAAGCATAACCTTTGAGCTTAACTATGACATCTGTGGAGACGAAGTGCCCAACATTATCCTTCTCCTTTGACAAAATCTGAGTGTTAGTCATGGCAACCAGAATACGGACAACCCCACGACGTCTCAAGCTGATGAGATCAATGTCCAGAGTCTTTCCCATTAAGGAACCAACTGCCTAGAGACCCCAGAAGTGACGAACAATGTGGGGAACACCCTCTACATGAAGCCAAACCTGCTGAATCTCCAACTTATGCAAAATATCCTGAGACTTCCATGCAGAAATGGTGATCTGAGCAATAACTGATGGCACATTTACCTGAATACCGTCAACTCTGTCCAAAACCTCAAAGGAAGGAAAGCTAACAAGGTAGGCGTCCTCCCCGTGCGGAATAGCCTCCCATTTCCATTGGGTCTGAACCGGGCATCTCCTGGCAATCTGACTCTCAATAACACTAGCAGGTACCATCACACCACTGACATGAACACATGTGATAGGAGTCTGGGTAGGAGCCAAGTTATCCTTCACCACACAATCCGGAAGCTGGGCAAAATACGTCTCTTCAGCTCCCACACCCGACACAAAAGCATTGGGCTTAGGGAGCTTAAGAATAGGGCATCGCAACATTGGATGGGCAATCTTGTCGCAGATATAGCAGTAATGCTGAACCATGTAGTCCTTTGCAGCATGTGTGTCAACTGCACACTTCCAGCAACACACCCCTTTCTTAGCCTTGCCCTTGGCCGCAGAGGTACCCCCATGAGAATTGGCTAAAGGAGCCACCATGGACGGTCCAGCCACGAAAGAATCAAGTGTCTGACCCTAGGACAACTGTGACATCGATGACTGCTGAGAATACTCTGTCTGGTGTCCAACCTGCTGGCCCTGCCCATACTGGTGCGGCTGCATAAGTTGCTGCGGTGCCAACTGATTCTGAACCTCCTGCTGATGTGTCACATACTGCCGCGGGTACTGGAAGCCTTGCTGCAAATTAACTCCGGGGTGCGGTTGCAGATTCTGTGTATTCTTCTTTTTGTATGCTTCTGAGTCTACTGCTGCATAAGCGGAGCCCCCATTGGCATGAACTAAGTGGGAGGGGCCGCAACCGGGCAGGGGCCAAATATGGAGAGGTATGACCTGCCTGTCACAAAAATTGACCGCCGTGACCTTGAGCAGTAGCCGGACCTCCATATACATACACTAGATGTGGCCCTTGTTGCTGCATGTGCATGGCCGACGAGCCAGTTGCGCCAGCCATAACAGCTATGGTACGCGCCTGGCCAGGATCCAGGGGACCAACCGAAGGTTGCCCTCCCCAGTCGAGGCCCCCCAAGCAAGATGGGGGCACCCGCCATGGGCCGTAGCGGCGAGGCCGCGACCTCTGTGTATGAACGCGCGGAGCCGGCGGCAGGAGGCGCCACGATCGAGGCCGGCGTCGCGAGCGTCAACGAGCCAAAAGATGGGAAGAGCGGCTGAGTCGGTGATGGTGAGCGGACGATCGGTGACGGTGTGGTCGAAGTTGTAGACGAGAGAGGTGTTGTGTTGTCGATCACAGGCGGTTCTAACAGCGAAGAAAACCCGGGCCCTGAGAGCATCTGCAGCCAGACCTCTCAAACCCGCCTCATATGCCGAGGCGGGCCACCCGGTCACTTCCCTGTCACAATTTTTTGACCCATACGGGCCCCTCAAATGCCCAGGCTGACCGGCACCCTGTCGGTGTCAAAACTGGCGGATCTCAGGTAGGGGGTCCCGAGCTGTGGGTCTTGGATCAATGGGGAACAAGGGACGAAGGACACAATGTTTACCCAGGTTCAGGTCCTCTCTAAGAGGTAAAACCCTACGTCCTGCTCGATTATATTGAAGTGTATAGGATGGTTACAGATTCGATCTACCACGAGATCAGATGAACTAAACCCTAGGCTAGTAGGATGATGGTTGTTGTTCTAGCCTACACGGACTAAACCCTCTGGTTTATAGACACCAGGGGTACTAGGGTTACACATGGTCGGTTACAACAAGGAAATAACATGTCGAATCTCTTATCTTGACTTGGAGGACACACCAAGACTCCCAAAGTCTCCTGCCTGGATACGAAGCGGCCTCGTAGTTTGGCTCCCCAATAGCTGTAGCGCGGCCCATCTGACCGGTCCATGAGAGAGGAGGCAGCGACCCGAGGACCCCCCCAGTCCAGGTCTTCCTCACACCCCCAATATCCAGCCCAAATATGGGGCAGATATGGGGGCACCCGGGCGCCCCCGGGCACACCCGCCATGTCGGCCTGACGGCGTGGCCCCACACGGAAACGCCCGGAAACCCGACGGTCCGATGGACGCCGCATCCGTCGCCGCGGTGTGAACGTCGCGTGGCGCTGCTCCGGCTCTCCGCCCAAGACGAAATCCGGCTATTTAAGCCGGTCGGCGTCCTGCAACCCTAACCCACCCCCCCCTCTCCGTGCCGCCAGTCCGAGCCCATCCACCTCCTCCCTCTCCCTCTTTGGCGCTTTGCCCACGGCCGGACACTGTGCCCACGCTCCGGCACTCCGCCATGGTCCGGAGCAAGATCACCTACTATGCCATGCTGACGCCGAAGCGCCACTACGAGATCCAGCAGCAGATCCGGGAGAGGCAAGCTGCGCGCGCCGCCCGCATTGCTGCCAGGCTGCCTCTGGATTCGCCAGAGCCGGAGGAGGAGCAGCCGGGGGAAGAGGAGGAGGAGGATATGGCTCTGATGGAGGTGGAGGAGGCGAAGGAGCCGGACCAGCAGGTGCCGGCCTTTAACATGGAGCAGGCGGAGACGGAGTTCACCGTCGCCCAGTCCGACGAGATGGCTGAGCAGCAGGCCAGCCTGGAGTCCATCCAGGATGAGGCATATGTGGAGGCCAACCGGGCGTTCCTCTGGCGGGAGCAGGCGGAGTCCATGTGCTCTTCGCCGAGCTCGACGCGGAGGAGGCCGGAGCGGAGCAGCCGAAGGCGCCGGACGAGCCAGAGCTGCAGCTGCCGCCCATGCTGCAGGAGCCGGGCACGGAGATCGTCGTGATCTTCGATAAGGAGTAGCTAGGATCGATGTAGTACGTAGGTTCTACTTCCTTTTGCATGTCTTTGTATGGAGATGTCCGGACGCAACAAGTGAAATTTAAGATGTGCCCGGTCACTGCCTGCGGATGCACCCGGGCGCGTCCGCGGGCATTTGAGGGGCCGGATTTGCCATATGTGGCTGTAGATGCTCTCATTCGACGCTGAAGAAAGGCCCAGGAGAAGTCTGGGCCTGCGTCAGGCTGTGCATGCGTCGATGGCCCGCATGCCGAGACAACGCCAGTTTGAGCCTCCGTTGATCGCACGATCCTAGCGCTTGCAAACCCTGCGATAGTAACCGACAGTGCTTCCAGGGACGACGAACAGCAGCGGCCCTCTGACCTGGTGATGTGTGCCTTCTCTAGAAACTGTCCGAGGACCGGCGGTGGTGTTATCTGGCATGGCGGCAGCGGCCCCTGCCACTTTCCCATCTGGGGTGGTCGGGTGATGCGTAGGCCGGTTGGCGACAACGGTGATCTCCGGCAAGGTGCCGCCGCTTCACAGGCCGCCGAGCTACCAAGCTGACGTGGGCTTGTCTGAACCTCCGCACCACCGTCCTCCTATTCGTCCCAAACCTCTGCGGCGATCTCCGTCTAACATTGCCTCTCCCAGAAACATGACGCTGGGGTAGGAAAGCTGGCGTCCTCCCAGAATTCTTGCACTAATTCGGCCTCCGTCTTCCTCCTCCGGCCAACCATCTGAGTCCACTCCGCGGCAGACCCACCTTCATCGAGCATGTCCATGGCCATCTGGATCCCGATGGCAGGCACGCCCTCCTCGTCAGATGAGATGGATTCCGCATCAAGGCACGGAAACTTGGAACCTCTAGGGCTTCCCACTGCAGAGAGCGACACCGGTGAGGGCAGCGGCGGCCGGAGTTCCAGGGTTAGATGGTGGCCACGACTTGCCCCGCGAGTCGCCATAGAGAGGGGAGCTAAAAGGAGACACAATGACTAAGAGTAGAACACAAACATACCATGTGAGTGAGAGGTTACTTGGACCTTAATTGTTGGTAATTTATGTTGTGTGATCAACCTCAACCATGCACTCATTCAGAAAAAACTCGACCATGCCCTAATTTCTTGGAATATGGTCTACGTGCCAAAAAGTCATGGAGATCTGCAATTTTTTTATATTGCTACTAACAATAAAGTTTTGCTTTTATTTCTAAACTTGTTGATAAGGATTGTAACTCTATGAGTTTGGAATTATAAGAAAAAACAAAGCTTTGTTGATAAAAAAATATGCACAGATATATACCTACTAATAAAAGGAGGTGATATTCTTGGCTTGGTCCCTCATGCAATTTTATATAAAACCCCCTAACATTTTTTAGATAAACAAACCGCGGTCCATTTGTCAATCCGTATGTAGCGTTTTCGGACACACACGTTGCACGCACTCATCGTGCCCATACTGGGCCACGTTGTTCCACCGTTGAGCCCTTTTTATGGGCCGTTGAGTCACGTGAGAAAATGCTAGCAATGGTTGATCGAACTCATGTTAAACAGTCCCACCTAGTTTATTTAGGCCAATTCACACCTATTTATATACATAATTTAATTACCTACAATATCAGCAAGATGGTGAGAACGAACAAGGGGCTTCGCAATGAGCGCTGATGTGCATATCATAGTTTAATGACGATTTAGTCTCGTATCCCTCGGATGGGAGCGACAACTGGGAATACATCCGAGAGGAGCCAACCTTTCCACATGGGCTCACGGGCGCCGTACTGAATGGATTTGACGGCGGCATGAGCTCGCCTGGCGTTGTGTTGGATGGATTTGACTGCGGATAATCCCAGGATATGGGTGGGGGCAGCCAGTACAATAACGACTCTCCCTCTGTCATGGAAGAACAACATATTTTACCTCCGTGGATGTTGATTTCCTACGAAACAAAAAACAAGTAGAAAATAGGAATTGACACTTGGCAATAAATTAATATAGGTTAGTCCAGAGAAATAATATAAAATGACAATAAAAGTATATATAATGATAATATGGCAACATGAAACAATAAAAAATTATAGATACGTTTGAGACGTATCAGTATCCCCAAGCTTAATTTCTGCTTGTCCTTGAGTAGGTAAATGATAAACAAAGATAATTATTTATGTTGAATGCTATCTAGCATGATCTTGATCAAATAATGTAACAATGGTGTGAATGTAGGACAAAAGTGATTCAAAGTAATTATCATATTTTTTTACGCTAAGCAATTATCATAGTTAACAACAAGCAAGCAATGTCAAAATGTGTGAAAAAATTACTATTGTTTTCCGTGGATTAATGTTTTTAAGTAATGCCAATTAATACTCATGATGTCATATACATGTCCCCAGTCACCCAAGGTTTTATCATATTCAAACATCTTCTCATAACACAACCGAGAACTTTAGTCAAGCAACCGAATCTGTGATGAGCCATTTTCAACTACTTAGCACTTCGCTTAATGCTCAATGCACAAGCTTTGGTCTTAGCACTTAGGATCGTGAATGGAATGATGACGGGGATTTAATTGATAAGAAAATAATAATAAGAAAGTCTCATATTAATGAGGCTTGATCGTTAGACAAGAGGAAGTCTTACAAACGATATTAATGCAAGGAGTAGAGGTTGCCATGCAATAAATGCACTAGAGCTATAAGTGTATGAAAGGTTTCCCGATGAAGCTAAGTGGGTGTGCATCCAACTTACTTGATCATGAAGACCTCAATCATTTGAGGAAGCTCGTCATTGAAATATGTAAGTCAAGTTCTAATAATGTAAAAAATCCCACTAGCATATGAAAATGGAAAACATGAAAACTCTCTATATGAAATTCATGGTGCTACTTTGAAGCACAAGTGTGGTAAAGAATAGTAGTGCATCCCTACCTCTCTTTCTCTCTTTTTCATTTACTTATTTTATGGGCTCTTTTTGGCCTCATTTTCTTCTTCATTTTCTCCTTTTCCAATATCCTCACTGGTAGGGGCACACTCTAGAATGCATCACACTTTTATTTTACTTACAACCCATAATATGAAACAAAATGATGACTACATATGAATGCCTCTAATAGTGTACCAGGACATGCAATAATCTAGCGTAACATGTATACTAATCATGAATGGTGGCTTTGCCACAAATATCATGTCGGCTCTCATGATCATGCAAAGCAAAATGTCAATGAATGCTTAAGTCATGTAATGAATAGTAATAATAAAATTTGCATGGCAATATATCTCGGAATGACTATGAAAATGCCATAATAGTTAGGTATGGTGGTTGTTGTGAAAAGATATAATGAGGTTTATGTGTGAGAGAGTGTATCATCCCATGGGGATGGATGCACCGGCGAAGTCTGCACCATGTCTCGATGTCAGAGTGGGCAATGCATGTTATCGAAGAGGCTAGCAGGATATGGATGGTGGAAGTGCATAAAAGACCACATTCATAAACCAAAACATCTCACTAATACTTCATAGTCGGTAACCACAAGACGGAATCATCCAAGGGGTGAGTTTTATGAACTGAAGTCCGCTAGGCTTCCCGACCCATTCTACCAGGTGGTTACTTACAATGTTCTTCAACTTAGACCCCTCACAATCAATTCCACTTAAACGACCACACGTACTTACGTGTATGGCCTTATGACACCTTTCCACTACTTCACGCAAGTCCTTAAGGCTACACAAAAATTATTACCCACTCACTATCTCAAAATTATTGGAAGGAATCCAGTTATCAAAGTTCAATTGATCTACAAGTTCAGTAAGTTTTTATTATACCACTCATATTTACCCATTATTTTTAGACCAACCATATAATTCATGCAATTACCAATTCCTATTCAGCTCTCTAGAAAGATGTAAGTGAGGCAAGAGAGTGATAATATTTTCTATAAAAACATATCACCATGTTCAAACAAATATAAGTGAAATACAAGAGTAATGCCTCAACCCAAATAGATATAAGTGAAGATCAAATTAGCATTTTATAAATGAATGGCCAATGTGTGTCTCTCTATTAACTGTAATCAAGGCACAATGATTGTAAAGATCAGAAAATAAAAAAGCAAACAAAAGCAAATGACGCTCCAAGCAAAACACATATCATGTGAAGAATAAATATAGCTCCAAGTGGGACATACGGATAATTTTGAAGACGAAAGAAGGGATGCCATTCGGGGCATCCTCAAGCTTAGCTGCTTGAGTCTTCCTTAGATATTTCATTGGGGTGCCTTGGGCATCCCCAAGCATAGTCTCTTGTTGTTAGTGTCCTGGATTAGGGGGTACTTGCCACATCGGCCCACTAGTGATGGGCCGGGCCGAGGACCCACTGAAGATCGATGACATGGCCATTCTAGCCCTGGCCCTCGGCGCGATCAAGACGAAGATCTCCTGAAGACTTGGTGTACACTTCAAGCGTATTTTACACCGGCATACTTATCTCTAAGATTGTAACCATCCACTTGTAAACCCTAGATACCCCCAGTGCCTATATAAGCCATGGGGTTTGTTCTGTAGAAGCTTAGTGCTACTTATGAGCTACGTTGGGATTTCCTCGAAGAGGAGAGGATGATGCAGTACAGTAGAGATAAGTATTTTCCTCAGTTAAGAACCAAGGTTATCAATCCAGTAGGAGAACCACGCAAGACCTCATGAACAACGCCTACACACAAAAGAACAAATATGTGACGCCCCCGCCTCGATCGTGCACTAACCATACACGTAAATGCGCATGATCAAGATCATAGACTCACGGGAAGATACCACAAGACAACTCTAGACACAAATTCAAATGTAAGGGAGTTATATTACAAACCAGGGCCACGAGGACCCGAATACATGAGTCAGGGAAAGCAACAATATCTGAGTACAGACATAATTATACAAGTTTGCCTTAAGAAGGCTGAGCAAAACAACGACAACTAGATCAAAAAGGCGCAGGCCTCCTGCTTGGGGCCTCCTAACTACTCCTGGTCGTCAGCCTCCATGTAGTAGTAGGCTCCATCGGTGTAGTAGTAGTCATCCGCGGGATCAGCTGGCTCCTGGGCTCCATCATCTGATCGCAGCAATCAGAAAAATGGGAAAAAGGTAGCAAAGCAACCGTGAGTACTCATCCAAAGTACTCGCAAGACTTACATCAGATCTATGCTAAGTATGCAATAGTATCAATGGGAAGGGGCTATATCTGTGGACTATACTGCAGAATGTCAAAGTAGAGGGGTAAGGCCTAGCCTATCAAATACTAGCATCTTGCAGCAACAGAAGAGAGTAGAGTAACTTAACATATATTAACAAGTATATATTAGCATGCCCGGAGATCCTTCCTCGTCTATCCCGCGAGGAAGGGATCCCGGAGCCATCATATCAGTTTAGTGTAACAAGCATCCAGTCCTAGTTGTAGTAGATCAGGATACAACTCCGAGCGTCCGTTACCGTGGACATGGCTATTCGAATAGATAAACTTCCCTGCAGGGGTGCACCAACTTACCAAACACGTTCAATTAACTCTGGCCGGACACACTTATATTTTCAGTTCATGCCCGACCTCGGCTGATCGACACGCCGTAGTCCTACCTAGGCTCAACATAGAGGCCAGCACGCCTGTCTAAATACTAAGCGCTCAGGGGTCTGGGCCCATCGCCCTTTGCACTCCTACGTGTTGCGTACGTGGCCGGGACCAAACCTAGCCCGTGTATACAAACGCAGGCGTTCCAGTTCACTCGGGCGCGCGCCGCACAACTGCTGGCGTCTGAAGAGATTTCGGGAGAATCATACAACGCCGAGTGCCCATACTTATTCCCGCGTGGTGGTTAGTGCAAAAAGTCCAGAGGCCTACTCAGATCACATATCCAAACCCGTTAGTGTATTGGGAGCTCGCGAAAACGATCAGTGATCTTGTCGCCCCGTCTCACGGACTTACGGCAAGGGCCAAGCCCATCCCTCTCTAGGGAGGTCAGCCTGCCCGGTCGTGCCATGTCATTATCTCTCGGGTACCCTCATGGTCAACCCGACTTCAATAACTCTCACGGTTACTGCTTGGGTCAACCCGACTTCAATAAAGGACTAAGGTGAAGGTCAAGGTATCCGTGTGTCCATAACATCAAGGGGGGATATGAGAATCACCCTCGATGGATTCCTACTCGATGTAACCATCAAGGTGACCTTGGAGGAATCACCCTCGAAGGGTTCACACTTGAGGTGTTGCACGACAGAGTCATCATCAGGAGTGGTGAATGAGGAATCACCCTCTGTAATCCACGACCGATTGGCTACACTACAGAGAAATCATCAGTAGTGAGATGCGAGGTATCACCCTCGTCACTCGATAGTAGCTCTGTAGAGTCGTACAACTAAGGGGGTGCCGATGATGTGTCGGTCTCTGCACATCGATCTCATCGATCGAGACATTCGGAAGCAAATCTTGGCAACACGGACAAGGGTGCGAGGCCACTGATGGATCACTATCCAGTCTATACTAAGCATATAGGATAACAGGTAAAGTAACAACAGCAGGTTACAAAAGCAGACTATGCATCAGAATAGGAGCTATCGAACAACAGTAGCAAAATCTAATGCAAGCATGAGAGAAAGAATGGGCGATATAGAATGATCAAGGGGGTTTTGCCTTCCTGGAAGCTCTGCTGAAAGGAGCGTAGTCGTACTCGGGAGCAGCGTCGGTCTCAAGGTCTACCAAAGAGAAGAGGGGGGAGAAACAGTAAATCTAAAGCAAACAAATTCATCACAATGCATGACATGGCAATATGCAATGCTAGGGGTGACCTAATGCAGTGCTAAGTGTTATGGACGGAGTGGGAAAATATTCAAAAATATTTTCCCAGCTCCAGGCATTTATCCGTGAGATGATCTGGAGGGAAAGGTTCCATGTTTGCAGGGTTGGGGCAAGTGACAGGTATGTGGATGGCATATTCGGATTTGTCTTATTTTTCTGATCATTTTTCATATATAAATTATTTTCATCCGAGTTACGGTTTATTTTCTAAGAATTTCTAAAGTTTTAAACAATTTCTAGAATTATTATTAATTCAAAATTAGATGGTTAAATTGCTATAGGTACACAGAAGTGTACCAACAAAGTGCATTAAGAGGCTGACAAAGGGGCCCGGTTGATGGTGTCCTGGACTAGGGGGTACTCACCACGTCGTCTACCGACCAGGTGGGTCGGGCCGAGGACCCCCATGGTGGTTCACTAATGGGCCACTTCGGGCAGCCAATGCCGTATACAAGGAGGTTTCCACAAGACTTGGTGCACAAGACAAGGACTCCTCTAAACCCTAGGCCTGCGGTACATTATATAAACCGAGGTCAGGCTAGTCAATAGATCAACTCATATTCATTAGAACAATCTCGTGGTAGATACATGTACTCTGTACTATCCCCCATATGAATACAATCAAAAGCAGGACGTAGGGTATTATCTCTTCGAGAGAGCCCGAACCTGGGTAAAATCATGTGTACATGTTACCATCGCTCCAAGACGCCTAGCTTAGGACCCCTACTACAAGATATGCCAGATTCAGAACCGACATTGGTGCTTTTATTGAGAGCTTGCTGGGTGTTCGTCGTGAATCGACGGGATAATCAGGTGATATTTTTTCAGTCAGATCTATTTTACGTAAATCATCTTTTTCACAAATCATGGCGGCCGAGTCGGGCTATTTTGTTCGCGGACGTACCAGGATCAAGAAAGTTTTAATGATGGCGGCCGTACGCCGGATCCGGAATCCATGGCTACTATGAGCACAATTATCTCGTGAGGACGCGCTACCCCACGTGTTGTGGAAGCTCCTGATGAAACGCACGTATGCAGCAGCAGCCTAGTTAGAGTTGCAGGTCTGTTGCGTGGGTTAATGCAATAATTAAAGAAGAAGAAAAAACAGCCTGGCCGACGGCAATCCAGCCAGGGAGATGGTGCCGAGCAGTGCACACGGGCCGACCAGACTTCAGCTCGGTGGAGCACGCACAAGGGAGATTTGTTTTCTTTCCCTTTTTAATTCAGCTCCTAGTTCGGCCGCTGTTCCTCCACTACTTTTCTTGAAAACGCCCAGCAACAGTACTAGTTTTCAGCACGGAACCCCATATTTGATCAGTGAATTGTGGTAATCCAGGTGATCAGCGTCTGACTCCTCGTTCGCGGCCTGGCAGACCATATCTTGTCGTCACCTCGGTCAGCCGACCTACGCGTTAGAACCTTCGCCAAACCAACCTCCACATTTAGATCGTCCGTTCCGTATGTTGGTCGGCCCGACGTAGTCTTGAGGCACTCCAGCCAGGAGGTCCCTCGCCCGTAATTATCTCGTCTACTATCAGTTTGGACATCGTCGAATAAATCATCAGGTGCAATTGTTCTAGTTATTCGTCATGTGCCTATTAATAATTGTTTTAGTAAGTATGTATGAGTAATCTAGATGATAGATGTACAAAAGGTGATCAGAGCAGCTCTATGGGCTACTTTAACCCTATGTTGGAGTAGTAGTAGATCCTGCTTGAAGTGTTTGAGCCAAGAGCCCACACAAGGATTCAATCTCCTGAAATGCTTATTGTTCCTCTCCTTCCATATGCTCCAAGCCGCGGTCAAAAAGGTTTCAAAGAAAAAAGGATTTGGCCAAGAGTCCTTTGTTTCATGAAGGAGAGTGAGTCGACAGTCGAAGGGTGGCCAGTCAATGTGGAGTTTAGCCCAACAGCTCTGACTGAATTGGCAGGTGAAGATCATATGATCCACTGTTTCTTCAATGTGTTGGCCGCAGAGGATGCAATTAAAATTATCTCCTATATTATAGTGCCTTCTCTTCAGCATGTTACGGGTATTGAGCCTGTTATGGAATAGGAGCCAACCAAATACCTTGATCTTCATGATGCATTTTGATATCCAGAGTTGGCCGAAGGCGGGGTGGGTCTCCACATCACGAAAATAGTTGTTGTAGTAATCCTTCGGTTTATAATATGCCGTGTGAAAGTGCAACTAATCCCTGGGTGGTTTTGGTAATTCATAACAACATATAGCTCATTGAACTAATAACTTTTCAAGATGATTATTTCAGATAGTTCAATGAATGGCATGGCATGGACTAGAGATGTGGACCCCTCAAAATGCTAAGGACAAATATTGGCAAAAGCTCAAGACTCTACATTTCTATTTTAGTGATCCAAGATCACATTGAGTCCATAGGAAAAGCTAATACTATTAAAAGGGGATGAGGTGTTGCTTAATGGTCTACTTGCTCAAAATGCTTAGTGATATGCTCCACAGCCCTCAACCATCTTCTCATATCCAAATATGTCCTAAATCTAAAGTCAAACTCGGCCCCACCGATTTGATCTATCCGGCGCCACCGAGTTCACTTGACATAGCCATAGCCAGAAACCTAATCAGTTTGGTCTAACTGATAGGGATCTCGGTCTCACCGAGATAGGATTGCAAACTCTCTGTTTCCCTTCGTAACATTTCGGTCTCACCGAGATGAGCGATCGGTCCCACCGAGTTCGCAATGCAAACTCTCTGTTTCCCTTTCGTAACATTTTGGTCTCACCGAAAGGAGCGATCGGTCCCACCGAGTTTGCCTGACCAACTCTCTGTTTGCTTATTACTGAAATCGGTCTCACCGAGTTGAAGTAATCGGTCAAACCGAGATCAAGTTTTGCCCTAACCCTAGCTCATCGGTTCCACCGAGTTGATCATATCGGTCCCACCGAAAAGGCTAACATTCACATTTTTGACTGGATCGGTCTCACCGAGTTTACCTATTCGGTCTGACCGAGTTGGCTCATTTGTGTGTAACAGTTAGATTTTGTGTGGAGGCTATATATACCCCTCCACCCTACTCTCCATTAGAGAGAGAGCCATCAGAACGTGCCTACACTTCCACTACTCATTTTCTGAGAGAGAACCACCTACTCATGTGTTGAGACCAAGACATTCCAATCCAACCACAAGAATCTTGATCTCTAGCCTTCCCCAAGTTGCTTTCCACTCAAATCATCTTTCCACCATAGCCAAATCTGTGAGAGAGAGTTGAGTGTTGGGGAGACTATCATTTGAAGCATAAGAGCATGGAGTTCATCATCAACACACCATCTATTACCTTTTGGAGAGTGGTGTCTCCTAGATTGGTTAGGTGTCACTTGGGAGCCTCCGTCAAGATTGTGGAGTTGAACTAAGGAGTTTGTAAGGGCAAGGAGATCGCCTACTTCGTGAAGATCTACCCGAGTGAGGCAAGTCCTTCGTGGGCGATGGCCATGTTGGGATAGACAAGGTTGCTTCTTCGTGGACCCTTCGTGGGTGGAGCCCTCCGTGGACTCGCGCAACCGTTACCCTTCGTGGGTTGAAGTCTCCATCAACGTGGATGTACGATAGCACCACCTATCAGAACCACGCCAAAAATCTTCGTGTCTACATTACGTTTGCCTCTCCAAACCCCTCCCTTTACCTTCATATGCAATGATTTACATTCCGCTGCTATACTCTTAGAATTGCATGTGTAGGTTGATTTCTTGACTTGTGCTAAGTTGTTAAAATCTGCCAAGACTTAAAATTGGGAAAAGGCTAGATTTTTATTTGGTCAAGTAGTCTAATCACCCCCCCTCTAGACCTACTTTTGATCCTACACCGTGCCCCAAACATAGTGCCAAACATCATTGAGTGACAGAGAGGGGGAAATTCTTCTTGACGATGCTTATATATCACGTATCTCTTCAAGCGCTTGAGGTGATACTGGCAGGTGAAAAGTTTCATGTAGGTTGGTGGTCGCCAGCGCATCAGCCGCCGATATATCTTCATGCACGGCAAACGAGAACGCACATGGGTGTGAGATCTACAGGACCTTCTCCATCCATAAATCTTTCCAAAAGAGGGTCATCGTCCCATCCACCACCTGTACTCGGGAGATCCCTCTGTAGATTGGGGTCAGTTTGAGGATACCTCGCCACCAAAATGAACCCACAGGGTCAACGGCGTGTGGAATTTTGTCAACATAATGATTGTCCCAAATCAGGTTGACCCATGGCACATCCTGCTTGTTGAAGAACTTGTGTAAAAATTTTAGCAGCAGGGCTTCGTTGTGAATTTTCAAGTTGACCACCCCTAAACCCCCTTTTTTCTTGGGCCGGTAGACCATGCTCCATGCAGCTAGGGAGTTACATTTGTCTCCTTGCTCAGTTTTCTTAGTCCAAAGGCATCTGTGCCTAATTTTGTCGAGTATCTCAATGAGTTTAGGCGGGAACTTAAGAGTACACATAGCAAACACCAGAAGGGATGTGACCGTAGCGTTTAACCACGAAAGTTTACCACCGTATGACATCATAGCAATGGTGGACGTAAGTCAACGTTCCATTTTGCAAACCAAAGGCATAAGTTCTTGAATAGAAGGTCTGGTAGTACCAAGAGGGAGTCCGAGGTAGGTGAATGGCATCGATCCAATAGTACAGCCAAAGACTCGGGCAAGATTGGCCGTAGCTGTCATGTCCAGGTTGATCGGGATCAGTGTGGACTTGTGGAAGTTAATTTTGAGGCCAATGGAGGAGGCATAATCTGATAAGATTTGTTTGACCATGGTGGCTTGTCGTGTGCATGCAGGAAGGACAATTAGCATGTCGTCCGCATATTGAAGGACCGGGTAGTCAGTCTGTCCATTACACGGGAATGGGAGGTTAATTCTGCCCTGTCTGAATGCATCGTTGATTGCTGCTTGAAGTAATTCTGCTGCAAGGACAAAGATTAATGGTGATAACGGATCGCCTTGCCTAACCCCGCAGCGGCATTGGAATTGTCGGCCAGGTACACCATTAAGAAGTGCAGACGAGCGACCAGAGGAGAAGAGGCACTTGACCCAAGAAATCCATCTATCGTTAAACCCCATGTGACGCATCATATTGATCATAGGTTCATGCGCGGTCTTCTCGAATGCCTTTGCGAAGTCAAGCTTGAGTAAAATGATTTCTCTACCAGATGCATGGCATTGATGAATGTAATGGTAAGCCCATTCCAGGCAATCTTGGATGGTTCGTCCTTTGATAAACCCGTATTAGTTGCGGTGGATCAGCTTGAGGATGATGCGTTGCAGCCGGTTTGCTAACAGCTTCATGAGCAGTTTTAGACAGCAGTTGAGAAGGGTGATTGGTCTGTAATGATTGACTGATTCAGGTGAGTTAACCTTGGGTATAAGAGTGATGAGCCCATGATTGATACTGGTGATGTCTAGATTCCCCTCATAAAACTATGAGCATAGAGAATAGAAGTCATTCTTGATGATCGGCCAGCATGCTTTGAGGAATGCCCCGCTAAAGCCATCGGGTCCTGGTGCACGGTCAGGGGGCATTTCTTTGATAACACCATCAATTTCTTCATGAGTGAAAAGTTCTGTGAGGTGGTCGAGGTTGTCTGCACGCTGGATGATTGAAGGCAAATCAAACTTCATATCACACTGTGACGTGGTACCCAATCTATTTTTATACGTGAGATGAAGAAGGGCCTCTTTGCCAGGGTGGTCTTCAATCACTCGATCATCTTAGTACGAAAGCAGGCAATGTTGTTCTTATGATATCGTTCGGTGGCAATGGCTTGAAAAAACTTAGTGTTCTCATCTCCGAACTTGATCCATCGAATAGTGCAACATTTTTTCCAATAAAGTTTCTGATATTTGAGTAGCTTGATAAGGTGTGCCTTGAGGATGTTTCTGAAGTTTGTTTCTGGAATCGTCAGACATCTTTTGTTTTCTAACTCGTCTAAATCCGCCAGGACTGCATTACAATTTGTGATCGCAATAGAGAGCCGAGAGATGTTTCTGCTCCATATCTTCAGGGCATGTTGGAGGGCTTTAAATTTGTGACAAAGCGTAGTTGCTGCATTTTTAGTACGAACTGGCTTGTTCCACACCTCTTGCACCACTTCCATAAAACCCGGGTGTAATATCCAGTATGATTCAAAGCAAAAAAGCTTGCTGCGCGGGATTTTGGTTTCAATGGTTACCACACATGGGATATGATCTGAGACAGGTTTGTCGAGGGGTTTTACTAGGGTTTTAGGATATGTAATTGTCCAGTGGAGGGAGGTGAGAAACCAATCAATTTGCTCCAGGAGGGGGTCTACTTGCATGTTACTCCAAGTATAAGATCTACCTTGGACCGGGAGTTCAATGAGTTGTTGCTTGCGTATAATGTCATTGAAGATGATCATGTCATTTGTGTTCCCCCTAGGTTTGTTTCGGTTGTTGGGGGCGCGCATATAATTGAAATCGCCAAGCAATAACCAATCGTGTCCGTTTGGAATATGAACATCATACAGCCAGGTGGTAAACGCATCCCGATCTACCCCCACGCAAGGACCATAGATATTAGCGAGCGTCCAGGTTTGAGATGACTGAGTACTGACGAAATTGATGACTAACGCAAAGATGTGAGAGGACACTACCGTTCCCAAAAATAACAAGCTTTTCCAAATAGTAAGGAGGCCTCCAAATGCACCACGAGAGGGGACAAAAGCAAAACGATCAAATTGTCTTGGAAAGCAGGTTTTAATGAAAGCAAAAGTAACATCAGTCATTTTGGTCTCTTGCAAACAGACGACCGCACAACCACTCGAGACGACCGCTTTATTAAGAGCTAATTTTTTCTTCTCTGAATTTAAGCCTCTGATGTTCCATGAAAGCACATTCCAGCAGCTCAAGGGAGGCATAGCAGCGCAGGAAATCACTCTAGGCTTGGAGAGGGAACTTCTCCCAGTGCTTCTTCAGACGAAGGCCCTGGAGGTGACAGTGGAGCCGAGGGTGCATCAAGCAAGGATTCAGAGGTCAGCTCAGCTTTAGGAATTGCACACGTGTTAATGACAATAGCTTGCAGTGTAGGGATTGGGGTTGGTTGAGGGATCTCATCATCCATCTGCTGTGCGTTGCTTGAAGATCCAATCGAGGGCATCACCCGAGGTTTCACTATGGATTTGGTCGTACGGTTGTCCTTGACAGAAGGAATCTTAAAACCGTCGTACTTGGTTGAACACTGACTGCGCCTGACTTCAGTTGTGGAGATAGGAGCGGCTGCCCGGGTCGTCTAGCCCGAGCCACAGGCTGTGCTGGGGGGGCAACATTGTCAGGTTGCAGGGTAGCAAGAGTGCCTTGTGGATCACCAAGAGTTGGCATTTCAGTATCCTCAGGGAGTTCTTCAATAACAACAGAAGAAGAAGTGTTCTGGTTGGCCCTGATGATCTGTTGCTATGAGAAGTTGATACTTGTGGAATCATAAGTGATCATGACAGCAATCTCAACACTGGAATTCCTCAGTCCATAACCCTCTCTCCAAGGACCAATGGAAGCAATGAGAGGGCGGAGAGCATGAAAGATATAGCTGCTGAGATTCTGACGTGGGATTGGGTCATTCAGTAAAATGGAGAAAAGCTCATCGCCCTGGGCAGACAGTCCAAACCGGATCCCCTGGTTGTGAACATCCACGGTGACAGACAAGGATTCAGAGAGCGCAGGATTGTCCATGACTGCAACTTCCAGGGGGAGCAACACACCTAGATCAGACTGGGTCGAGCTAGAATTGTCTGAAACTGTAATGGAGTCATTCCAAGCTTGAAAACCGTTATCAGTGATGTTGTCTTCAGGTACTAGGCCATGTTGAACTGTCAGACCTTGCGCTGCAAACCAAGCCTGATAGTTGACAAGATGCGGTGGCATGGGAGGGAGCTGCGTAGGTTGAGGCGCTGGCCAGTGACCCCATCCCCCATTTTCTTGGACTGCATGCGCCGCACCAGGCCCGGCATTGTTGCCTGCCAGAGGTGCACCATTCTGAATAAGCCAGTTGTGTACCTGCTGCTGGTACAACTACTCTGCAGTGAGTTCAGGCCCGAATTGAGGATGGGGGTTGCCGTCCGGAGGTGGCGGCTCCTCCCCTGGCAGCAGCACCTCTGGTAGCAGACCGTTCCAATCATTGCTATGCAGAATCGTGACCTGAACTGTCCAACAGTCACGGGCCCCTCCAAGCTGCCAAACAATGAAGCTCTTGGGGATCAGACGGAGGCGGATGACCCGAGCCTTGAGCAACACAAACCTGCGATCTTGCCGCGGATTATACCAAGAAACCAGAGACCCATACCCCCCAATGCTTTGTTGATATAGTAGTCTGTTTGGTAATCATAAGGAAAGCCAAAAAACATCAGCCAAACTTCCGGACCAAAGGAGGTGGTGCGTCTGTTGAGTGCCTCATTGTGGGGGACAAAGGTGACAAGCAAATCCTCTTCCTCCAACTCAATTGGTGTAGCTACCACCGTATCCCGCATGAAGGAATCAACAAAGCTGAAAATCCCAATCCCAAATGGATGATCACTGACCTCGGTGGTGAACAACTAGGCTTCATGGAGGAGCGCGACGATCTGATTGTGAATGGCGGCCCTGTGATGCAGGGGAACGTAATGACTGGTCTCTGCGATGGCCAGGAAGTCATGGTTGAGGGGGGCAATGGGGCTGACGACCATGCCGCTGCGCACAAGGCGGTCCGCTGGACCCGGCTCAACGGAGAACCCCGGCGGGAGGAAGGGGACGGGATTCAGGGGGTAGTTCGCCATGGTCAAGGTGCGTGAGGGTGAGAGCTTCTACTGTGGTGATGGGACTGGGTAGAGCGGGGGCTTTTGGGTTTTCGAGGTTGAAGACGGAGCATGAGAGGGGGGATGGGGTGGTTGTGATTCTTTTACTACCCATCTCCATTCCTTCTAAAATTTCAACTTACGGCAAGATCGTTCCATGTGTCCATAGAAGCCACAAGCAGAGCAGCGGATGGACGGCTTGGATTTACGAATCGGTGGATGTGTACATATGGGTTTACCCAAAAATCCGGCCGAAATGATCCTAATCTTGTCAGTTGATACTATCCCAGTAATCTGCGTTGTATTAGCACGTGTGGGGCAATCAATGGCTTTGTGACCAGGACCCGAGCAATTAATGCAAATGAGTCGAGCTTGGCAATTAATCCTGCTGTGTCCCCATTGAAGGCATTTTGAGCATAAGGTAGCCCAATTAGTGGCAATATCATTGATTTCCTCCTGCGAGTATTGCGCCCGGGCTAAATCAGCCTGACATTGAGCCTTGAGCAAAGGTGGCCAAAGATCATGAGGAGGGGCATATTTAAACACCGATTTTAAAAAACACAGAGGTAACGGGGCATAAGGCAAATTCAGGGGGCATTTAAAGGTACCCAATACAAGGCATTCAATGGCTTGATTCTCCTCTGACTCCGCTTGAGACAAATAATGATTCATCAAAGTAATGTGATTATTGTCCCTTGCAGTAACCGCGCCCAAACCGTTGCTAGGAGGAATTGAACCAAATTGAATTTGAGAATGCTGCTTTGGACGAATCGATGAGGATGAAGAAGCTTCATGTGCATTTTTTGTTTGAGAAATTCCAATTATCTAGCTGAATGAGACCAAATTTACTAAGCTCCCTCGAGGAAGTATGATCAAGATGATTCCTCAAACTCAAAAAGTTAAGAGGTGCTGTCAGAGCTACTGTGTGACAATCCATGATGTCAACCAATTCCTGATCAGCATGCCAATGAGTATCAAGAGAGTGCGCTTTGGCAAAACGACCATTGAACAAATGAAAGTGTCACACAAAATCTAGCCAAATGCGGTCTTTGGGCCCATAAAAGAAATGCCCCACTTTGTTATTGGCCACCGAAAAACGAAATGATCTTGAAGTGATCTGAGTCACCTTGAAACCCGAGGAAATTCCTCCAAGACAACATTGCAAAGCAATCCCAACTGATTCCACCGAAAGAGGGAATGAGGCCGAAGAGAAAGAAACCACCAAAAAGAACTCTTTGGTGTCTCGAGAGGGAGAAAAGTGCACCGTTGATCCAAATTTTCTTCTCACCTGATCTGCAAGGGCCAGGCCCGGAGCAAAGTCCCAATGCAGTAAGCTTTCCATGGAGGATTAGGCTAGAGATCACCATTGGAGGTGGAGTGCAAGTGGGAGAGGAGGAGGAGGAGGGGAGGAAGGGAGAGGAGAGCCATGAAAGACATCCTTTTGCTTTCTCTTACCCAAGTTAACTGGGGGCTCTTAAATTTATATGAGCCATTTTATAATAAAAGTGTTTTCTTCTACGTCGTTGCAAAGTCTTTTTCTATCACTCCTTTCTTGACTTGAGTGTGTGATCAATAGCCGGATAGCCTGGTTTCTCTCTAAAGCCGCTCGAGTTTAGTTCGCTAAACCGGCATGAGAAGCACTCCGCCTTCGGGATTGGAGGTTAAAGCCGAAGGCTGACCCACTTGAAGTCTGAAGATCAGATGTATCATGTTAAAGCACAAGAGAAGATCAAATCAATTTTAAGACCAATTTCGGATTGACAGCCAAAAAAACTTGCTTTAAATTAGACGTAAAGTTTTTATGTGAGTTTTTTTGGTTTTCCGAGTTTGTGGCACTTTAAACCTATTTGTGTGTCTCCGGCGTAACTCTCGCAGTACAACGCCGGACGCCTTTAAAGCATTGGCAATATCAACGGGGGATTGCAGCTAGTGCCGAACCCACCAAAAGCCGAGGTATTCCATGGAGTCCTCGGCAAAACGTTCTCGGATATTGCTTTATATGCATCAGTTTCGAATTGTGTCTTCGGTCAAGAGTTGGGTTGCTCGGCTCCTGTGCTTGCCTCCTGCGTTCTGCTTTGTTCGGCTAGGTGTGCAAAGGGAGCACCACTACGATTGTACTTCGAGCTCGAATGGTTAAGCGCCTCAGTGGAGAAAGCCGAAAACTGACTGTCACAATGGGCGTAAACTGGTCAGCGATCCGATGACTGTGTCAAACTATATATCGATAGAGGTTACCCCGTGTTAACGATGGGCCTTTCATAAAATTTGCTGAAGTGTTAATGGCTTGACCTCGGCTGACGCCGAACACTAACCGGGGGCTAGTAACTAGCCTCCCAACTTTAAGCTCCTATGACTACGTGAAAGTTATAAAGCCTTCATATCTGACTGCCTCGTTTCCGCTAACGCAACCGCCTCCGGGCACCGAGACGTCAGCTAAGGGTTGTCTTGTTCCTGCGGAAACACCCTGCGTAGCATCTACAAAGGTGTAGAAGCCGACGATGGGCCACTTTCAAATGATAAACGGCCGCAACGGAGTCAAAATAAACATATATCATCAGCATTTGTATTCAGTATACAAGTGCTTCCTTTCGTAATCATCGTTATAAAGCCATAAATATGCATCAAATTTGACTTAAGATATTGGCCAAGCTGGGTTGCCTGGCTCCTGTGCTTACCCCCTACGTTCCTGATAGTTCGGCTAGGGGGTAAAGGGAGCACCTCTGTGATTGTTACTTCTGGGTCATCCGGGTTAGTACCTCAGACTGGGTGAAGCTGAAAGCTAGCCATCTTAAGAATATAATTGGTCGGCAACAACGGAAGTGAAAATTTAGGTTCACTAAAGACCACAGAGTTCGGGAACTTTACCCAAACTAAATCCTCAATATTTTGCTCCCACATTGATCGGAGTTGAGGTTTCACGATCATGGTCAACATGATAGCCTGGGAAAAGGAACTATTTTTCCCAGAAGATGTTTCTTACGTTTAAAAGTAATATAACATATCTCTCCACGTACCTTTGTTGATAAAACCATATGGCCAGATTGCCTTGTTTGTCGTAAATCTTTGCCCTCATAAAGGCTTTATAAAGTGGGACAAACACTCCTCGGCTACTGGCCAAGGAGGTTGAAGCCGATGGTCGGTCAACAAAGTTTTGTACAATGCGGATCCGAGCATTAATGATGTAAAGTACTTGGATACATAGAATTATTACACATAAATTGCGAGTACAAGTCAATTTACTGCAGCCCATCTTTTAAAGAGTCGAGGGCACAATCTTGCTAAGACAACTGAGCAGCTGACATAACGCTCTCATAATTCCCTATTGGCATTGATTTCCTATCTATTAAGCCTCTTGGGGCCGACCTTGGCAAGCTCGGCTTTCGCTAGCTCTAGCTCCTTTAAGAGATCTTTATTCTCTTTCCAAGAAGTCTGTGTTAAACACAACAAAATTTTCTGTCAAACGGATATCGATCCTTAATACAACCACCCGTGCCCACATTAAGGCTCGGGGGCTACTGGGCTTCGTGCTTATCATTTACAAATATTAAAGGGGCACATCGATCCCCTGATCTGGTGTTGCCACCCGACCAGTGGCTCGGGGGATACTGCATTGCCTATACAATGCAGAAAATTCAAAGTGCTCAGTGTTCAGCTTGACCGAGCTATGGGCAAACGCATCTTCGGACAACAATAGGAACCATCTGGGACTTATCCGGCATCAAGCTAATATATTACAGTGACTTCTCAAAACCCTCTCTCAAGGGCCCGTCCGCCGATCACTATCTCCTCTAATGTATTACACTGTGTTTCTATTCCTACGTATGCTCCCGAGCTAGGAGTTGATCCTCAGGCCGATTTCACGAATCGACCTGAGTCTCAGAGGCTACTGGGATCAGCGGTTTCATGTTTTCCTTCAGGTGCATCTCGGATTTTAGGCCGACACACACACCTTGAGGGCTACTGGCTATACATCTCGTCAGCAATTAAATTGCACCAATCGGAAATAAAATCCGCAAACAATCAGCCCACGCATGAGGTGGTGCACCACTTCTGAAGTAGTTCGGCATAAAGCTTAGATGCAAGTGGTTGGCTCCCTGGAGGGCGTTTCCATATTAAGCTCGGCTGAATTCTTTCAACTTTTTCAAGACAGAGATAATCTCTGGCACCTCGGATGCAGTCTAGCATTGGAGCTCGGATGCAGTCCGGCGTTGTAGCTTGGATGCAAGAGGGCACCTCGGATGCAGTCCGGCACTGGAGTTTGGCTGCAAGAGGACACCTCAGATACAGTCTGACGTTGGAGTTCGGCTGCAAGAGGACACCTCGGATGCAGTCCGACGTTGGAGCTCCGATGCAAGAGGGCACCGCTGCACGAGAAGAACTTCGAATCCGAGGTGTGGCGTAAAAATAACAAGGCATTGATAGAGGCCGAAAACTTAAAGGGGCTCCTCGGATACCCGATGTGTGAACTCTTCGGATTTGCCTCGACGATCCTCAAGATCGAAGATGGGAAGATTTGTTGAAGCAATTTTCAAGACCGATGGCCAAAGACATAGAATAGTTCGGAAAAACCAAGGAGCGTCCCCAACTTGAAGACCGGTTCAAGGGGGCTATTGATGGTGTCCTGGACTAGGGGGTACTCACCACGTTGTCTACTGACCAGGTGGGTCGGGCCGAGGATGCCCATGGTGGTTCACTAATGGGCCACTTCGGGCAACCCATGCCGTATACAAGGAGGTTTCCACAAGACTTGGCGCACAAGACGAGGACTCCTCTAAACCCTAGGCCTCCGGTACATTATATAAACCGAGGTCAGGCTAGTCAATAGATCAACTCATATTCATTAGAACAATCTCGTGGTAGATACATGTACTCTGTACTATCCCCCATATGAAGACAATCAAAGCAGGACGTCGGGTATTATCTCTTCGAGAGAGCCCGAACCTGGGTAAAATCCCGTGTCCATGTTACCATCGCTCCAAGATGCCTATCTTAGGACCCCTACTACGAGATATGCCGGATTCAGAACAGATACGAGTGACTGTCCAGCTAGCAGTCAACATGGACCAGTTGACTAGTTAAAGGGCCCAGGGGGACCCACCTGGCCGCGTCACAGCCGCGTTCAAATGTGGTGGCGCGTCGGCGGTGACCTAATCCGCGGTGAATTGCACGGGAGGTCGCCAAAAATCCTCTATGGGGGCCAAATCGAGCGCTGCAGGCGGCGTTCGGCCGCGGGCGTCAAGCCGCGCCCAACGGTTGCATGGGCTCGGGCTGGGGTGGCTGGAGTTGAGCTCCCCGATGAAGGCAAGCTGCGGCCGAAATCGGATGACGACGGGACCAGAGGGACAACGAGCAAAATGATTGGCGGGTGGCATCTACGGCACCTAAGCGAGCTAGCTAAGCGACCGGAAGCACGCAGCATGCATGGGACCAATGGCCACCGGAGCCTCGTCGGAGACGAGCGCGTGAGACAGAGCATTTCGGTCGACGGTGGATCGGGTGCTAGAGCTCGCGATCGAGCGTGTGGAGTGAGGGGAAAGAGAGAGGGGCTCACAGGGGTCCTACAGATGTGCTAAGAAGGCACGGGGAAGGCTCGATGACGATGAACGACCGGCGGTAATTTGCAGTGGCCGAGGAGGAAGACGAGGTCATTGCGGTCGATGCAGGGGCTCCAGGCTTGGTCTCGAGGGCGAGGGAGGTGTAGTGGTCGACGACGAAGCTCCTGGACACAACGACGAGGTGCGAGGCGGTCAGTGGCTGCGGTGGCGACGAGCCATGGCGACGGCGATGCTCGGGTGAGCTCGGGAACGAGCGATGGAGGCGAGGGGAGAGGGGGATAAGGACTGGGGACTGCCCCGAGGCGTCAGCATTGGCATTCTTATCCCCCCACGGTGCTGTACCGGCGCGAGGAGGCGAGCTGGCTCGATGGCGACAGTGCCCGACTCGATCGCCATTGCCACGTGGAGGAGGGAGGAGGGGCAGGCTTGGCCTGTTGGGCCTGCTACTGTGCACTAAGGCCCAGTGCATAGTGGCCTTTTTCCTTTTATTTCTTTTCTATTTTCTATTTTCTATTCTATTCTTTTGCAACATCAGTTTTACATTTTATTTAGCCATCAAATGACTTTTGTAAAATATGGGACTTAGCAACATATTTTCTTTGCATTATTTGGCACTGCCTAAAAAAGTTTGGAAAATATTTGAAGTTGTTTGAATTTTTGCATAAATGGAAAACCATTTAAATAGGTTGATTTTGTACTGCTTTAATTGCTAGAGCCCAATTAAGCAAATAAGTAATGTTGTTTTCCTTAACAAATAATTCTTATGGAATATTTGCTAAATGATGGACTATTTTGCAACAATGTTTGTTAAACTTTAAATTTCACTTGCAATTTGATTTGATTTCAGAGGTGGAGTTTGAAATGAGATTTGAACCCATAGTTATCAAGCATTGCAAAGCAAAGTGGCTTAGCATAATCATGGGGGATTAGTATAGCTTAATACATGGGCGTGTTACCCATAGTTATCAAGCATTGCAAAGCAAAGACGATCCTCGCGTTCCAAAGTGGCTTCATCTTCAGTATGATTCGACCACTGCACTTTAAGGAACTTGATTACCTTCTGATGGGTTCGATGTTCAGCTTGATCAAGAATGCGGATCAGATGCTCTTTATAAGAGAGATCATCTTGCAATTTGTGCATTTCATGGTCCACTGCACAGTGTGGATCCTTAAAGCAACGATGAAGTTGCGATACATGGAAGACATCGTGGACATGAGAGAGCTGCGGTGGCAATTCCAATTTATAAGCCACATATCCATGTCTGGCGAGAATGCAGAAGGGACCAATGTAGCGAGGAGCTAACTTTCCCTTGATTCCAAAACGATGAGTGCCCTTCATAGGAGTGACACACAGATAAGCTTGTTGACCAGGTTGATAGATTGATCCCCAGTGTTTACGGTCGTAGTTGCTCTTCTGGCGGGACTGGGCCGCTTTGAGATTTTCCTGGACAATACGGACTTGCTCTTCAGCTCGTTGGATAATATCCAGACCGATGAGCAGCCGTTCCCCAGTTTCTGACCAATTCAGAGGGGTTTGGCACTTATGTCCATATAATACCTTAAAGGGTGTCATCTTCAAGCTAGCTTGATAGCTGTTGTTGTATGAGAATTCAGCATATGGGAGAGATTCTTCCCAGTTATTGCCAAATGAGATGACACAAGCACGTAGCATATCTTTCAGCACTTGATTAACTCGTTCAACTTGACCTTGGGACTTGGGGTGATAAGTTGTGCTCCATGGTATATGAGTTCCCAAAGCTTCTTGGAAACTTTCCCAGAACTTTGAGGTGAAGAGGCTGCCACGGACAGAACTGATCTCCTTCAGAATACCATGGTGTGTCACAATTCTGGAGATATACAAGTCTGCTAACTGACTAGCAGTGATTGTCTCCTTGACTGGTAGAAAATGTGCAACTTTGGAGAATTGGTCGACGACGACAAGAATAGCATCGTGACACTTTTGTGATTTGGGAAGGCCAGTGATGAGATCCATTTGAACCTTATCCCATTTCCATTAAGGGATAGGAAGCGGTTGCAGAATTCTAGCACATTTTTTATGTTCTGCTTTGACGCGACGGCAAACGTCACATTCAGCAACATATCAAGCAATGTCTTGCTTCATATTAGACCACCAGTATCTCTGACGAATGTCTTGGTACATTTTGGTACTTCCCGAATGAATAGATAGAGGTGTGTCATGTGCTTCTCTCATAACTTTGTCTGTCATATTGTTGAATTGGGGTACCACAAGGCGATCTCTGAAGAACAAAGCTCCACCTTCATCAAGCGAGAAATCTTTGGCCTTATCAGAGGCAAGATCACTCTTAGTCTGATCAACTTCAATGTCTTTATCTTGCGCAGACTTGATAGCTTTCTCGAGAGTTGGTTCCAGGACATGGGTATTAAGAGAACCCTGTAGAACAACATGAAGGTTCAACTTGCGAAGTTATTTATGAAGGAGGGGTTGAGCTTGTTGAACCATGAGGTTGTTGCAATAAGACTTGCGAGTCAAGGCATTAGCCATAACATTAGCCTTATGAGGGGTATAAGGAATACCACAATCATAGTCTGTAATTGCTTCCATCCATCATTGCTGACGGAGATTCAGATTTTGCTGAATAAACAAATACTTCAGACTTTGATGATCAGTGTAGATCTCACAACAATTATCGAGAAGGTAATGTCGCCACAACTTCAGTGCATAAATAACTGCAGCAAGTTCGAGATCATGAATAGTTCTCTTAATGAGGACGCAACTGTTGAGAGGCATAAACAATAACCTTGCGCTCTTGCATTCGGACACAGCCTAATCCTTGACGGCTGCGTCGCAACAAATGACGAATTCCTTGCGAGAATCTGGAGGAGCAAGCACTGGGGCAGATGTCAACTTGTCCTTGAGTGTCTGGAAACTTTCCTGACATTTTCTGTCCACTCAAACTTAACGCCCTTGTGAAGCAGATTAGTCAAAGGCTTGGCAATCTTGGAGAAGTTCTCGACAAAACGGTGGCAATAGCTGGCAAGTTCGAGAAAACTTCTGACTTGTTTGACATTCTTCGGGGGAGTCCTGTCAAGAATAGCCTGAACTCATTCTGGGGGTACGGCAATACCATCCTTGGAAATCACATGACCAAGGTAGGTCACTTTAGATAACCAGAATTCACATCTGGAATATTTGGCATATAGCTGATGCTCTCGAAGCTTTTCCAGTACAATACAAAGATGTTCAGCATGTTCTTCTTTATTCTTGGAATATACCAAGATATCATCTAGATAAACCACGACGAACTTGTCAAGGTAATCCATGAAGATATAATTCATCGATCGAGAGAACGTTGCTGGAGCATTGGTTAAGCCGAAAGACATAACGGTGTACTCGTATGAGCCATATCGAGTAACAAAAGCGGTCTTCGAAATATCCTCTTCACGAACTCAGATCTGGTGGTAACCCAACCTCAAGTTGAGTTTAGAGAATACGGAGGAACTAGCAAGTTGATCATACAGATCGTTGATCCGAGGAAGCAGATACTTGTTCTGAATTGTTGCGTGGTTGATAGGTCGGTAGTCTTGGACCAAACGATTTGTACCATCTTTTTTCTTGACAAAAAGAGAAGGTGCTCCCCAAGTAGAGGAACTTGGACGAATGAAACTCTTGCAAAGTGATTTGTCGATTTCCTCCTTTAGTTCAAGGAGTTCACGCGGCGGCATCTTGTAGGGTCGCTTGGCTATAGGAGTGGTGCCTGGTTTCAAGTCGATGACAAATTCGATAGCTCTAACAGGGGGTAATCCCAGAAGTTCTTCTGGAAAGACATCTTGAAATTTGTGAATGACTGGAACGTTTTCAATTCCCTCAAGAGGAGAAGCGTTCAACACATTCAAAGAATAAATATGAAGTTCGACATTTCGAATAAGACGAGCAGAGTAGTTTACTATCTCGTCTGAAGGATCTAGGAGTTGGACGGATTTAGTGGCACAATTGATTGAAGCGGTATGAGCTTTCAACCAATCCATTCTGAGTATGATATCGATGTTGGTAGTCTTCACTACAAAAAAAGACACATCCGTGACATTATGGCCTGAACGAATTTTTTTTCTGTCATGCTTATGACACTTCTATGACGATAATTGTGACAAAAACACATATCATCATTGATGTGGTGGGCTCCTACTTCTATGACAAAAAATCATGATAGAAAATGGGCTTTTCATCCTGGGCGGGCCGGAGGCACAGCTGCATGACATTCTTTAGGCCGTCCATGATGGAAAAAATCATGGTAGAAGCGAGGGCGAGGAAAATATCGGGGAGTTCCCGGTTACGGTGGGTGGTTGGGGCCGAGCGATGCACTATGGTTTGCGCATTTCTCTCTCGTACGCACGTGTGTGCGAGACGTTGGCTAACTGAACCTGAGCGATTGCACTAGCTACATTACTGAACCCGATCGATTGATCCCTGCTGTTAACTAAACCCGAGCGATTCCTTCGCTGCTGCTGCTAACCGAACCCGAGCGATCGATCGCTGCTGCTGCTTACTGAAGCCGATCGAGCCCCCGTGCGAGACATAGCCAGCCGGTGTTGGGTTGCCTCTCGATGAACATGACCGTTGCTACCATGCGCGCAGTACGTAGAACGAGTCGAGACATGGTGAGTCGAGCTGGTTGGTTGGCTCTGGATGAACAGTTCCCTGTGGGGGTTGGATGAAGAGGACCCCGTGGTAGTAGGCGGTTGCCGCTGGATGAATATGACCCCAAGGAGGCCACCACGCCGGTTGGGGGGTGGATGAACAGTACCCCATGGAGGCTGGATGAACAGTAGCCTGTGGATGAACAGTAGCTGGTGGAGGCAGAAGGAAGTCGCGGTGGATGAACAGTAGCAGGTGCAGGCTGGAGCGAGGCCGTAGACGGTGGATGAATAGTAGCCCGTGGAGTCTCGTTTTGCGGTACGCCACACCCCTCCTGATGAACAGTACCCTGTTTTGACTGTAGGCATTCAAAGAGAAGTCCATTTTCTCCATTTTGCGGTATGCCAGACCCTTCCCGATGAACAGGGCCCCATTTCGACCGTAGGCACTTGAACAGAAGTCCGTTTCCTCCGTTTTGCGGTGTGCCAGACCCTTCTCGATGAACAGGACCCCGTTTTGACCGTACGTGGTCGAACAGAAGGCCGTTTTCCTCCGTTTTGTGGTACGACAGACCCCATTTCGGCTGTTTTGTCCAAGCCAGTTGGCTCCCGATGAACATGAGGCTGTTGCTGCCGTCCGTTGCCTATACATGCATGTACATGAGCCCTGGCCGTACGTATGCGCGAGTACACATTCGAGACCCCGACCGTATGTATTTACGTGCCCATAGTTTTTGCAGCGTGGCTGTACGTACGTGTACTCCATTTAGATGGGACTGCGTGGACTGCTACATAGGGGCCGGACTGTACTATGACACGTGTCGCTGCTTGCTCGGCCATGGTTCATCCTTGCAGAGACACCAATCAGCCAGTATGTATGTACACGTTGGCGACCAGACAGACAACGCTACGTACGCTTCGGCCGGATGGGTCCCAAGCTGTCAGGGAGGATAAGGAGGCACTTCTTTGAGTGCGAAGATATAGCTGCTGGGTCCCAACTGTCAAGGGGAGGAATCATTTTATTTTGCGCGTAATATGGAGGCACTTCCTTGCGTCCGAAGATGTAGCTCGTGGGTCTAGCTGTCAGTGTCACCGCGTACAGTCGTCTTCCGATGCCTGTCATTCGTTGACCACGTTGACCACGCCGCGCTGAGAGCACCAAGGCGGTGGACGGTGGTGAGGCCTAGGAAAGGAACGACACGGAGCCGGGGAAGACGCGACAGTGGATGCCCACGCGGAGGGGAGTATGAGGGTTGACTGGCTCGGCTGCGGTGTGGGTGAGTAGAGGGGATTATGCCGTCGCTGGAGAATAACAGGAGGTGTGGGTGAGTAGAGGGATGGCATGGCCAGCGGTGGCAGCACAACCGGCCACAAGAGGCAGGAGCAGGCGGTACGGCGGGCGCTGGTTCGGGCAGCTGAAGCAAGAAGACCAGAGGTTGAAGACGTAGCACGGCGGTTGGATTAACATCCAACGATCACTGCACCTAGAATCGTTTGTTGACTAAGTTGACAAAGCCCTGCATACACGTCAACTTAGTAGGCCCACAAGTCAGCCTCCAAATCTGGTGGGTCCCAGCTAGCAGGGGGAATCATTTTTTTGCGCATAATAAGGTGGCACTTCCTTGCGTGCGAAGATGTAGCTGGTGGGTCCCAGCTATTAGGGAGAGGAAGATGTAGCTTGTGGGTCAAACCTGTTAGGGGGAGAAATCATTTGTGCATAATAAGGAGGCACTTGCTTGCTTGCGGCCATGGACCATGTGGGTCCCTGCTGCCAGCCACTCCACGCACACCCCTCTTCCAATGGTTGTCGTTTATTGACAAAGTTGACCACGCCGCGCCGAGAAAACCAACGCGGTGGACGAGGCGAGGCCTAGAAAGGGAACGACCCAGAGCCGGCGAAGACACATTAGTGGAGACCCACACGGAGGGGAGTACGAGGGTTCACTGGTTCGGCTGTGGTGTGAGGCTGCTGTCGCCGGAGAATAACATGAGGTGTTGGTGAGTAGAGGAACGGCTTGGACGACGATGGGAGTAGGGTGGGCCGATAAGGCCTGCGTGACAGCACAGCCGGCCACGGCAGGCGGTAGCAGGCGGTACCACCGGCAGTGATTTGGGCGGCTGAAGCAAGAATATCCGAGATTGAAGAAGCACGAGAGCCGTTGGATGCACATCCAACGACCACTGCTGCTAGAATCGTGTGTTGACTATAAGTTGAAAAAGCCTTGCGTATGTGTCAACTTAGTAGGCCCATAAGTGAGCATCACATCTGTGGGAGAGAGCATGTACCCATTTGCGATTTGTAATAATTTACAACCCATTTCTTAATTCTAATGGAATTTACTACAACCCATTCACTGTTTGTTAACATTACAACCCATTTTCCAGCCAGGACAACGGTTTATAATTTCAACCAAATGTCACACATTTTGATGGGATTCAAAATATTTTTATCCCAAAATTTCGAGTCAGATTAAATCTAATTTGAAAATAAATATATATTTGGTAAAAATTCAACAAAATTTTGCGCGCAACAAGTAATGAAATTAAAATTTTAAAAATCCAAAAAAACTAATTTTGAAACTAATTACCTGTTTGGCACATTTTTATATTTACATCACATTTTTTTAATTACAGCCCATTTATTATTTCTTAAAGCCCATTTTCTCCTAGGAAAGATTTGCAGCCCAGCAGGGCGGAGAATAACAAGTTGGCCTGAGTTGGGTATTCCTCAAAAAAAGTATAGCTGGGCAAGCCATTTTCACCTTGAAAATTTAATATCTGGGCTGGATATTTGGTCGACATAAAATAATAGCCTGGGCTAGACAGGCCACAGCCCGCCCAGGTGCGCGCGCTTCCCGCCTAAAACATCGCTAAAAATATTTCTGCTCACCCCTAAAAAAACAAATACTGCTTGAGCTGCTGGGTCCCAGCTGTTGGCCGCAATTCTCTTGTTTATTGACTATATACGTTGACAATGGTGTGGGACCGTGATGTCAGGAAACCAGAAGGAAGCAATTTTTTTATAGTTGTAATAAGGAGGCACTTGCGTACGTACGGCTATGGCCCTGGTGGGCCCCTACTGTCATCCTCTCCACATAAAGTCATCTCCTGATTCCTCATGTTCGTTGACCATGTTGACAACGCGAGACGGCAGCGCCACGACGAGCGCAACAACTCGAAGGTCGACGGAGAGGGCCTCGTGGGCCCTACAGCTGGTCTGATACAGCACCCGTTGCTCATCCAGGAAGCCAGGATCATCGGACAGCATGTCCGCGACAGCATTGACATTTGCCTGTTAGCCGGTGATTCGTCCCTCCGCGAGTCGGCGCTCGTTGAGGAGACGGAGGTTGTAGCACTGCTCCTCTTGTGCTTGCCGGAACGCCGAGACCGGCAGCGCTGGTAGCTCTTCCGCCATTACGGCGTCGAAGTGCGGCCGCACCTGCTCTATGGTGAATACGGTATGAACCGGCGCGGGCGGTGGCGCCGGCTCCAGGTCGGAAGCCTCGTCCATCGTCTGGTCCTGGTCGCTGAGCTCAGCGAGCTCGCCGGCGAAGAAGACGGGATTAATCGAAAAAAGAAAAAAAAGAGAAGGGATTAGAACAGAAGACATGTGCTGTGTAGCAGCTTACTGCATCTACAACTGGACACTGGCCGGTGAAGCCTCAAATTTGCTCATCTGCATCCAGATATCTCATACTAGAAATCTTAAATCCATACATACAAAAGCATGCAAATGAAAAAACCTAAGTACTACGTAGATCAAGTAGCCTACTCATCGTCGGAGATGTCCATTATCTCCGTGCCCGGCACCGGGTACATGGCCGGCAGCCGCAGCTGGGGATCCTCCAGCTACTCCACATCCATCTCCGCTTCGACCTCGTCGAAGAGGGCGTCGGTCATCGCCCGTTCCTGCCGGATGAAGCGCCGGTTGGCTTCCACATAGGCCTCATCTTGGATGGACTCCAGGATGGCCTTCTGCTCCGCCGTCTTGTCTGCATAGGCGACAGCGAACTCTGCCACCGCGTCCTCCGTGTTGATGCCCAGAGCCAGCGCCACTACTGCTCCGGCTGCTCTGCCTCCTTGTCGTCTTTCGGATCCACCACCTCCATCGGAGCCGGCTGCTGCTCCTCTCCGTCCTCCTCCTCCTTCTCCGGCTCCGACGAGTCCGGAGGCAGCCCGGCAGCGATGCGGGCGGCGCGCCTCACCAGGATCTCCTGCTCGATCTGGTACCGATACTCCGGCATGAGCGTGGTGTAGGTGGTTATCTTCTTCTTGGCCATGGTGAATTAAGCCGGAGAGCGTGGGAAGGGTGCCGGAGCGGGAGGATTTATTGGCCTCCGGTGGCGAGCCGGACCGGCACCACGCACCATTCACACCGCCCTCCCCCCCGACCGGAGGAGGCATCCGTCGGACCGCCGGGTTTTCGAGCGATCCTGCATGGGATCCCGACGTCAGTCCAACATGGCGGACGCGCCCGGGCACACCATATTTGGGCTGTATATGAGGGGTGCCGGTCGGCCTGGGCGTTTGACACCCGTTTGAGGAGCCCGTCTGGGTCGAATTTTGTGACCGGGCCGTCCGCCCTGTTGTTTGAGGCAGGTTAGGGGTGTCCGGCTGTAGATGCTCTAGTTTCTAAAAAGAAAAAGAGGCAGTAGATGCTCCTATGACTACAAGGCCGGAGAATTTAAGTTATTCCATACATTTATATTTGATAACATAGGTTATGCATGAAACAGTAAGATGATGAGTTGGTCGGAAGATCATATGGTTTCACCTCTAGCCTACCCGAACTAGTTGTCGTATAGGCTATGAATGAAACATAAGATGATGAACTTCTTAAGCACAGAAACAACAGAAGAGGATGATCTTCTTAACATGCAAATCACTGGCATTAGATCAACATGCAAAACAATACGAAGCATTATTCTCAGGAGGCACGGTGAACAGCTCGTGATGCCGGGTGCCACGGCATTCCAAGCTCAACTTTGCAATCAAACTCACAAGGCCTAGCATTTCATAGACAACATTCAGAACAAACTCTTAAAATACCATACATAAGTCAACATTCATGATTATGCATCTCATCAGAGCCAATATTTACTTCTGAACTGAACACACGAATAGGAAAAAACAATCAACGCTGCTCACCGCAAAGGGCGTCCCATTCTAAAATATCAAATGCATGTCTTCTGGCTAACATCAATGAGCAAAATTTGACAAGGTTTTCCAATTCCAAAATATCAAACAAATGTCTTCTTGCCAACATCAATGATTAAACTTTGACAAGCTTTTCCCATTCAAAATATCTAATGCCTATGATTGTGGAACGGGCGGGGTTTGTCATCAGTTTGCACATTACAATGGGACATGGAGCTGGATTAACCAGCTTATCTTTTTGTGCAGTTCCACTGAAATCAACCAATGTCTTGCGTAGCATGGTGGATTTCGTATTCATATGTTGCAAGGCCTTAAAGACATTGGTAGCTCCTTTCATGTAGATAGTCCGGTGGCTCAAGGTGACAACGAATGATTAGAGAACCATTCGATGTATTGTGCATGATGAAGTATTATGGAGGACACGAACCATCTGAACATTTTGTGTTGTTCCACTGAAATCAAGCTGAGCATCCCTGTCTGCATAAATAGAGAAAAAGTGTGATGAATATAATAGTGGTACTAGTTGATTGAACATACACTCACAAATATAATCATCTTCATTATCTTAACAGGAAAAGATAGCAATACAATAGCTTCAATTAAACATTTATTCAAAACAATACAACAATATAAGTAGCACAACATAACAAAGCACGATCATGTGGATGAAGGCCGATACTGACCTTGTTTGTACAGTTGCGTCGGCCACTGACTTGGTCATACCTTTCCTTGTGGAGTGAATTTTGCACTCCACGTGCTGTTGAGTTTCCCATGCTCTCTGCAGACTAGTCATGTCACCAGCGTCTACTAATACTCTCTAAACCTTCTCAATCATTCCTTATGTAATGTAGCACAAACAGTGACTGCTTCTTTCTGCAAAGTGGAAAGATCAACTGGGCCCAATAATGCAACAGTTTTCCTTCAACACATTGGCTCCTTTTGTGCAGTTCAACTAAAATAAAAGTCAAAATAGCAATGAGCAGAGGTTTTGATATCTCTGTATGCACTAATAGGTATAAAGGAAACAATTACTGAGCAATAATGGTTGATGACTTATATACGCCCAAAAGAAAAAACATCTACCTTATCTTAATGGGAAACAAAGCAGGACAGTAGCAATTCTCAAACAGTGTGATTCATTCATATTTACTGAGACATTATCATAACAATACCTTGGTTAAACATGTATAAAGAACGACAAAGCACGAAAGTACCATTCCTAAAACAGTGTAACTGATTCATATTAATAGAGACATTATCTTAACAATACCTTGGTTAAACATGTAGAAAGAACTACAAAGCAGGATAGTACTATTTCTAAAACACTGTAACTGATTTATAATAATAGAGACATTATCTCAACAATACATTTGTTAAACATGTACTCACGTCGATCCCTAACAAGTGTTGCAGTTTTGAATTAAGATTTAGTAGTTAATTCTAAGAGTGGCATTGCTTAATTTTACCAGTGGCATTAGATTAACAAAAAGCATAAACAGTTGCAAGGGGAGAGTGGGCGCAACAACACCATGTGCTTCCATTGACTTATAAAGGGGGTGATGCAAAGTTTGTTGTAACAAAGAAACAAGCATCATGTCTGGGTTGGTCCCATTTTTGTTCACTTAATGGGAAAAGAAAGCAATACAGTAGCTTCAATTCAACATTTATTTAAAACAGTACCAGTACAAGTAGCACAACATCTCAAAGCACACTGCACAATCATGTGGATGAAGGCCGGTACTGACATTTCATGAGGCAGACAAGATCAAATATGAATCTGCCAACACGAATAGGAAATCCAATCTTGTTTTGTGCAGTTCAACTAAATCAAGCAAAGTTGCTGGTGTGACATTTAACTTGAACTACACAAAACACTCTTAAAACAAAAGTGTTTTGCGTACTGAAGCAAAAGGCCGCAATAGCAATGAGTTGAATAGATATCCCTGTTTTCATAGAGGTAAAAAAGGAAACAATTACTGGCCAATAAAGAGGGTGAAACATGCGGCCACAAAAAGAAGCATCTACCTTATCTTGATGGAAAACAAAGTAGGACAGTAGCATTTCTAAAATGGTTGCATTGATTCATATTAACAGAGACATTCTCTTAAAATAACATTCGTTAAAAATGTGATTTAGTTTTAACAGTGGCATTGCTTCAATTTTTCAGCGGCATTCTTAGATTATCAACAGAAAAATAGTTGTATGGGACATGGGACATGCCAGCACCATGTGCCTCCACACGTATAAATGGGTGATGCAGAGTATGTTGCCAAGCAGCATATCTGTGTTGGTCCCATATTTGTTCTCTTTGAACCTTTTTCCTATGTGAGGGCAGCAAATCTAGTCCTACACAAACTCTCCGACCCCCCGGTTTCTTTCCTTTTTGAACAAACAGATCGGTTCCTTACAGATGTGTGTACTGGGTTACCCCCTTTTCCCTTTTCACCCAACAGAGCGGCTGGATAGCCAGTCTGTAATACTTTCTCTCCCTCCTTTCCTCATTGAACCATGTCCTAGATTCATGCTCCACCCCATCCCCTTCTTTCCTCTTTGAACCAAGACCAAGATTTGACTACAGAATCGAAAAAGATCCGCATGTAGCTAGAGCAATGACGGTTTCAAAGAAAGTTATACCTTAGGGTCGTCGGGATGTGGCTAGGCGTGCAGCGGGAGGCCGGATCTGCCCACACTATGTACGACAGCGAGGAAGAAGGGGTCGGAGGCCCTCCCCCACAGGCGCTAGGTGAAAGAGAACAACGCAGCCAGCAGTGGATTGCCTCCCTCACTGAAGGCGATAGAGTGAACGCTACACCTCCTCCCCTTCTCGGTCCGACGGGATCCGGACGGCTCCTTGACTAGCTGTGAGGGGGGGGGGAGAGATAGGCCAACGCAGTCTTGTTTAGATCTGATGAAGAGGGTGAGAGATTGTGAATAGAGCAAACCCTAGCAAAGGACCGCTGAACCTCCAGCGTGTATATATATGTAGTGCAGCAAGAGTGTGAAGTGTGCAAATTCTAGCGAACAAGCGCTGAGGCTCCAGCTTATATAGTACTCGTATATGGTACTAATATAGTGGAGTGGTTTTTTCTCTCTCCATAACAATAGTTTTAAATTGTGTACGAAACAAAACTCTTTATTTAACGTACCAGTGAAGAAAACTACGATCAACTAACGATCCACGCGTCCTGGTCACACTTCCTGTCGTTCACATGCGGTACACTACCCTCTGTTAAGTGAACAACCACACACGCGCCAAATTATCGAAAAGGTGTGAGAGTGTGTACAAATAAAGAAATTTTATTTCAATTTTTTTGTATGTACAGTTTGCCCTCTCTCAATAATTATGATTTTTTGTGTTCGGCCTAAATCAGTGTGTCACCATATCTCATAATCCCTCCGTTTTTATTTAGTCCGCATATTATCTTTGGTCAAAGTCAAGCTTTGTAAACTTTCACAAAGTTTACAAACAAAAAAATTAACATAGACAACAACAAATCAATACCATTAGATTCATTATTGAATGTACTTTCACATCATATAGATTTATCATGGTAAATATTTATATTGTTTTCTATAAACTTGGTCAAACTTTACAAAGTTTGACTTCAGTCAAATCTAATATGCAGAGTAAATAAAAGCGGAGGGGTACTACCTCCATCAGGGTTTTTAGTCCACACCATATTTTTAATCAAGGTCTGACCACATATTTAGTTAATAGCTGGACAAATAAAATTACAGGGGAGCTGAAGATAAAGTTGTGAGAAGGCTTAGAAATCAATACAAAACTTTTGCTCTTAGTACCAATGTCGATGCTTCTTTGAGGAAACATTTGGTTCATATCCAATTATGTGATAAATTGCACCAACGTAGACGACAACGTCTCCAACGCAACCAAGGTGAACTGATGAAGGATATCGTCTTTTGTGGGTAACAAGAAAAGAGCACTGATGTAAGACAACCCTTTCTTCATTGAACATCGATCAGGTTCACCAGCCGATGTAACCATGAGACGCAACCATGAGCATCGATAGGTCATCATGGTGATGCATCATCGATTTTGGCATCAATCTTGGGTCAGGCACCACTGAAGTTTGATAATCCTCACAGTGGTTTGTTTCTTCTCGGTAATCAAGCTCGAGAAAGGAAGAACCACTTGGCAGAGGACAGTGAGTCGGAGCAACAGTGGCCATCCAATTTTGTGCAGTTCCACTAAAATTGAGGAAGACATGCCTGGGTATGGAGATACGCATCGCTGTTTGCAAAAATATAAAAAAGGATATTTAAGTACTCTCATTACTTTATTTTGGCAGTGGAACAAGATTAACAATAGCATCTTAATTGTCAATAAGAATTAATGAAATGTACACCAAAAAATAGAAGCATCATGATTATCTTGATGGGAACTAAAGTAGGATACCCGAAAAAAACTAAAGCAGGACATAAGATTTTATCGACGCCTCTAGATTGACAGCAGCAGTACTTAAAAGGGACGTCACTTTAACATGGGCATTGCTTCATTTAACCAGTGATAGTATTAGATTAGCAGCAACAATAGGAGCATATGGACAATGGCCGCACAACCACCATGTACTTTTGTCGAAAAAATGTATACCTCCACCGAGGCATAAACCAGGACAACTTTTGGACTGGACTTTCCTCTATAATACTACTCCCTCTATTCCCAAATATAAGTCTTTTTAGAGATTCCAACAAGTGACTACATAAAGAGTAAAATGAGTGAATCTACACTCTAAAATATGTCTACATACATCCGTATGTTATAGTTCATTTGAAATGTCTAAAAAGACTTATATTTAGGAATAGAGGGAGGAAAAAATAGGTGATGTTGGACCAACCGACGAACCCTAGCTACTGTACATGGGGAGCTGGGGAGTAGTGGTATAGAAGAAAACCCGCATGCAGTGACCTAGGGAGCTGCACTAGTACAATGAAGCATGAAATCCAAAAGAAGTTATACCTCAAGTGGGAGATGTGGCTTACGCGGGCGGGCGGGATCTGCCCACGTGATGGCAGCGAACAAGGGCGCGGAGGACCTTCGTCCGCGCCGGCGCCAGCTCAGAGAGGACGGTGCGCATTGGCTTTCTCCATCGCTGACAGCGACAACGTCAACGCTGCACCTCCTCACCTCCCGCAGCGGACGGGATCCGGCCGGATCTGTGACCATCGATGAGGAGAGAGATAGAGTGGACACTATCATCTTGTTTAGATATGGAGAGGGTGAGAGAGCAAGACATGAGAAACCCTATCAAACAAGAGGCTACACATACAATGGAGTAAAAATATCTCTCCATAGCAGTGGTTTTAAATAGAATATGCGCGTTCCCGGAAACAAGAAATGAAAACTAGAGGACAAATCTTTTTTAACGTACCAAGAAAGAAAACTCGATCAATAACACGCCCCCGCTTCCAGGCTGCACTTTGTATCGCTCACGTGTGGTCCCCGACCCTCCATTATTAAGTGAACAAATTAAAGCATCAAATTATTACGTAAGCTGCCTCTTCATGTACAAATGCGCTCCATCGTGTACTCGCGGGTATGTCCGAGGCAGAGTGAGTGCGTGTATATTTCTTCTTGTATGTAGTACTCCATTTATCTCACTTCATATTGTTTCCCACTCCTATGATATTTCTATCCTAGGAACAAAATGAGGCGGTACTAAGTTTGTGTGTGTAGGGAGAACGAGTCATCGATGATGTGTACGAGTAGTTGCGAGAGTCGTCACTATGTGTGTGCGCGCACACACACACATAGAATAAATATCCGTGTTTACATAAAATTCTTACTTTATCTCCATCTCCATCTCCAATCATATTTGTCCAACTGGCACATTATTTACATTATTAATTCCGTAGCAATATTTACGTACGTCCAGCATCTGTCATTTGTGGGCGTCCGGACCTGCCATGCCCGCTCCTGACCGCACTGGCCAACCCGAACCCTATTCATCACCCGCGCGCGCTTCCCGCCCGAAACAGTTAGTGCCGCATTCATGCCCGGCCAGAGTGGACGCGACCTCTCACTGGCGCCTGCATTGAAGCGGCGCGCCGGCCGAGAGAGCGCGGCCCGCGCCGCTTCCCGTTGCACGCGACTGCTCCGCGTTCAAACGACACCACGGCCGGCCACAACATGCATGTAAAAAAGTTCTTGGGAGTCCGTGCTACAACTAGCTGTCCTACCCCTCCTCGTCTATCTCTTCCAGTAGTACTCCATGGTGCGATCCATCGACAAGCAGGTGGGAAAGTTTGCGTATATTCGGTTTGCGGTGAGTGGCATGCCGAGCGACCGTGTGGGGCGGAGGCTTATGTGGGGTGAGACACGAACGCGACAGACGTGATTTAAACATTTAGTTTTGCTCGATGGCGCGATCCATTGAAATGAAACATTCGTTTCCAAAAGAATACTGTAGTATACTGTACTGCATGAGGGAGAAGCAGATTCAACGAAGAGTGATGGTTGCTTCTTTCGTCCAACTTAGTGTCGGGTCTATGTGATTTGATGGCTCATTGGTCATTATTACTGCAGCGGTAGAGCGTCGTAGAGCATCTGCACTCTTATTTATTTATTCTGTGATAAAACTAACTTTCTCCACTCTTACACCGGAGGAGTGCGAAACACAGCAGCCCAGTGAGTACATGGCCCACCTCACACTATCACCATATTCCTTGGACATCGTGCGACACCTCCGATCCTTTTTTCTTTGCGTTTAACAAACAAACTGTAGTACGTAGTAGCCCGCATGCCAAGAAAAAATTACTATACACCAAAGTGTATAGACTATTTTGCCCCCGGATTTGCTATGGAGGAAATGTTGGGTACTTACGCGCATGCAAAGTATTGTCTCAGCCTGCAGACCTCAATTCTCATGCACTATTACTCCTCTCTCCATCTCTCTAGATGCAGGCTCACTAGATCTATCTGCATGCAGCTCCCTCTCTCTCCGGTTTTGCATGCATGCGACGCGACTCTCTCTCTCTCTCTGGGCAAGCATGCCTTAAGCATGGTTAATAATATATCTGGTTGATGGCTAACATGTTGCCATGTCATCTATAGCCAATGTAATATTCAACATGTATAGTAATGTGCTACAAGAAAGTACTACTTTTTTACTATACATGTATAGTAATGCTGGGTAGTAGCTTCTTGGAGCCCGTGCTACAGCCGGCTGTAAATCTACAACCCGCTTCTCGTCTCTCTCCTCTCCTCTCTCATCCAACTCAGCAAAGATACAATATTTAAAGGCTTGTAGCCCGCCTATGTCACCTTATTATACTTGCTCTTAGGAAGGGACAAGGAATATGGGAGAGAGAGATGGGAATTATTGTGGCTGCGTGTGCGGTAGTACTATTGGAAAGAGCAGCGCAAAGATGCTAAGGCGCAGACCATTGCAGGAAAAGTGAGATTTTCTTATACATATAAAAAAAAGGACCAGAGGGACTACTACAATGCTAGTACGAAGCTTTCAAATTTTGTTTCATGTATGTATCCTAACTCCAAGGTTGCCCTGTTACAACATTCCATCAAATACAAAGGAAAACTAACACGCATGCTAATGCATCCCAATGATTCACAGATCATAGCCAATATTTACTTCACAACTAAAGACAAAGTTGTGAGGGTGTGTACAAATAAAGAAAAAAAAACGATTGATGTAGTCCCTAGGCCATAAACCCTAAACACTAAACATGATTTAATTTCCTGGCTAGGTAGAACCTGTCGAAGGAAAGAAGCCTGGAACCCATGGATCATACGATGCTTTTGTGCAGTTGCACTAAAATCGAGCTAAGCATCCCTATTGGCAAAGATATTGAAGAAGTGTGATTAGAATAATAATAGTGGCACTAGTTCATGAGACATAAGCCGGTTGAAGTAGAGAAAGATCCACATGGAGATAGAGCTACGTGGGGAGCTGCGGCAGTGGAGCAAGCCGGCTCCAAAAGGAAGTTGTACCTGGGACGTCGGGGTGTAGCTAGAAGGGCGATGGGAGGCGGCATCAACCCATACCGCGGGGACCCTCGATCGGGACACACCAGCAGTGGGTTTTCTCCCTCGCCGCTACCGACCGCGTCTACGCAGAACATCCTCCCCTTCCACCGGCGGCGGGATCTGGCCGGATCTATGACCAGCGGTGTGGCCACTGTCGTTCTATGCTTGTGAAGAGAGCAACCCAAGCAAGCAGGCTTGTAGCTTAGGCTCCTACTAGTGTATATATAGTGGAGCGGTTTTCTTTTTCTCTCCATATCAACCTTTTTATATTACGTACGTGTCATTGAAGAGTGAATGGATGGTTACTTCGTCTGACCAACTTACTATGTGATTTGACTGCTCATTAGTCATATTACCATGGCCCCTGCACGTAGTCCCCCTATGTGTATAACCATTCCCGAGTCTCACTTGTACTTATCTCTATTTTCTTGCATGATGCATGGACAGGATGGGCATAAAGGCATTTTGTTCCTGCACGTTGTTACGTACCTACTCCCTCCTTCCGATTTACTACTAGTACTCCCTCCGTCCTGGTTTATTGGTCCCCTTTGTACTCAATTCATGGGCTCATTTTCCTCATGAAATTGTATTTACCAACGTATTAACATCGACAATGCATGCGTGAACAACAAATGATTAAACCTTGCATGCAACATTTTGACAAAGCATTGACATATGAACATGTGAATGTGAGGGACTACAACCTTGTGCATGCATGCAACAGTCACACATACACATGCACACAAAAACGCGTGCGACGCCCTAATGCATGCATGTCCGAGCACACGACGGAACACACACGGTCACGCTCAAGTGCTCAACCTACACATGCATGCACACACATACTCAGCTAGGGTGAGCTAGTGACCGTATAAACACCGGGAAATGTATATATTGACCGCAATGAGCATATTATGAAGTCGACTGACCATATTTTTACAAATATACGGTGACAGCCAGTGTATTTATCTCATTTCTAATTAAGCCATATTAACCGGAAAGGAGCCAGTATGGACTAGCATTACTTTGTTGTGTCCTGTCAACTTGCAGAACGAGGAGAAGCTTGCAGGACGAGGAGAAGCTTGTGCGCGATGGCTCGTAGGACAAGGAGAAACGTTTGACTAATGCAAGCTCCCCCTTGCTCAGGCGGTGGACGTGCAACAGTTAATTCGGTGTCAGATTGCCAGAAGCATACACTGTAGTACCATCATTGTTCGACTTCCCGAAGAGGCGAAGAGCCAAGCGCAAGGTTTACTAATACGTACTACGAGTAGTATTACGTAATACTAGTACTACTATACAGGTACTACTAGGAACCGCATGGTGGAGCGTCTGCACTCTTATTTTATTTTAATCTGTGATAAAGCAGTCTTCAACACATTTGCTTCTCTTCGAGGGTTCTCGCATGTGATAATGGAAGTTGATTGCATGGAACACTCGCCACAATTCTTGCTTAATTCTGGCTCCTATCCTGTTAGAAATAGGAAAGCTCAGTAATAATTTCTTTTCTTTTGTTATTCAGCATGTAAACAGGTCAGCAAACCTTCCAGCGCATCTTTGTGCAAAGCGTGCTTGCACTTTGAATGTGACCGAGAGCTGGCTGGATGAAACACCTCACTTCCTAGTGACCAGTCTCTTGGCTGATTGTCCTAAAAATGCTTATATATGAATAAAGCTCTCTCATTTACCCGCAAAAAAATTAAGCCATATTACCAAAAAGGAGGCAGTACGGACTAGCACTACTTTGTTGTGTCCCATCAACTCGCAAAACGAGGAGAAGCTTGCAGGACAAGGTGAAGCTTTATTATGCCCTCTCCATCTACCTCAAGCGTGGTGGCTCGTAGGACGAGGAGAAGCTTTTGACTAATGCAACCTACCCTCGCCCAGGCGGTGGACGTGCAACAGTTCATTTGGTGTCAGATTGCGAGAGGCATACACTGTAGTACCATCATTGTTCGACTTCCCGAAGAGGCGAAGAGCCAAGCGCAAGGTTTAGTACTAGTACGAGTAGTACTACTAGTATACAGGTACTAGGAACCGCATGTTGGAGTGTCTGCACTCTTATTTTATTTTAATCTATGATAAAGTACACATTTATTCCGGAGAAGTGTGGAAAACAGCAACCCAATAGTACTATTAAAAAACATCAAACATGTAATGATGACATCAATCAACCATGCTCTAATATTTCTTGGCCTCCGTGCGACACCTAGCCCGTCTGTGTTCTCGCTCCTCGTCTCTCTCAAGGAGCGGTAGGTTGGTCATTTTGCCATCAATTGAGATCGGTTTGCTCACACTCCGGTCCCACATGTCAGTGATATGCCAAGAGGAAGCGCGTTGACCGACAGGCCATACGCGCACTTGGTTTTGCACCTCCATATACTAGTATGAGTGGATTCAAAGAAGAGTGTATTGATGGTTGCTTCGTCCGAGCAACTTACTGTGGGAAAGGTGGGGCTTATGATTTGGCTGCTCATTACTCACTATTAGTGCGGCGCAACGACCGGACTGAGTCTCCCATGCGGTTGTGCACTCTGATTTGGTGCATGGCACATGGACCCGGATGCTGAATGGCTTCTGGCAATGCTATCAAGCTTCCAGCATTTGTTTACATAATTGACGTACACATAATTTTCCAGCGACATGAAATTGTACAATGCTCTGAAGCTTTCAGCTTTCGTTTCATGTGTCTTGCCAGCTGGAAGGTTGTCTCGTTACAACATCAATCAAATACTAGAAAGGAAACTAACATCCATGCTCTTTCGGAAAAAATATATAAAAAACTAACTTCCTTGCTAATGCATCTCAATGATTAGCAGATCAAAGCTAATATTTACATCACAACTGAAGACAAAGTTGTGAGAAAGTGTTAAATTAAAATTGATCCATGCTTTCTGTGGGTGTAGTGAACAGGGGGTGTTCATTACCCCTGGACACGCACCAGCGAGTTGCAGCCCCCAGGCGGGAAGGGCATGGCAGGGGAGCGAGCCTTCCTGGGAGAAGACAACTGGGAACAAGCACAAGACTATCCAAAAAGCATTCGAGTCAATAATTGGAAGGCAGAAGACCAAAGGCCGAAGCCCCAGCAAGATTCTTGCTGGTGAGCCCCGGCAAGATTCTTGCTGGTGAGGCCCGGCAAGATTTTCCCGGCAAGCTTGGTCCCGGCAAGATGACCCCGCCAAGCTGCCACCGCTCCAGTGCAGCGACCAAACCTGTCAGATGGGTTTTGTCCTCCTGGATGCGTGTCAAGGCACCAACGACGGGTGGGTATAAGCGGTGCTGATGGGACGGCCCCTTTTTCCATCCCCAAGAAGCTAAGGGACACCTAGACAGAGCATTTAATGCGCTTGTCCTGAGCCGTCAGTGATAAGCATGTAAATGCTGTAGCAACTTTCCACCTCATGTAAACCCTGTAGCTACTTTACACCTCAATGTATGTACGTTTTGCCACTGTGGTGACCCCTTTGAGCGTATAAAAGGAGGCCCAAGGCAACTGCTACAGAGGAGAGGATCTTCTGGCCCATTCTGCATGCGTAGCTGCTCTTTGAACGTACTGTTCACCGCGAGCGCTCCTGGAGCCTGGGCTCAAGAACACCGATAATAAAACAAGGCAGGAGTAGGGTTTTATGCTGATCAGCGGCCTGAACCTGGGTAAAATCGCCCCGCGTCGATCGTTGGTTCTGCTCTTTGCGCATACCTCTCCCCCCGCCGAATAGTAAAGGGATTCCTTGAGGGTCCCATAGGTGTCACACGCCGACACTTTCGTTGGCAGCAACTTCCCCGCAGCTCTGTCTAAATCAACAAGACATGTTGGGAAAAAAAGTAGCTGTCAGGAGCATGGAACATTGCGATCATTTTGTGCAGTTCCACTAAAATAGAGCTGAGCGTCCCTGTTCCAAAGATATTGAGTAAGTGTGATTACAATAATAGAGGACTGTTGATGAAACAATAAACACACAAATAGAAGCCGGTCACCTTTGCAGTCTCTCTTAGGACTAACTAGTTGGAGAAGATTAAGCAAATAGTTGGAGAAGATTAGGCTCGGAGTTGGATGAGGAGGATAGAGCAAAACCAATCTCCCTTTGTGCAGTCCCACTGAAATGTAGAAACGTTGCCCGTGTGACATTTCAGCAAAACTGCACAAAACACTCTTAAGAAAAAAGTCATTTGTGCAGTTCACCAAAAGGTCGCAATAGCGACGAGGTGAAATGGATAGCCTTGTTTGCAAAAAGAGGTGGAAACACTACTGCAGGATGGTCCAAACGCGACAGTCCAATCAGAGACCCATCACCGAAACTGTGTGTGATGCATTAATCACAAATGGTGATGTAATAAAACCGTCAAAAAAGATACAAAACGTTTGCGATGGCGGAGACATCGAATACGATTCAGATTAAAGTTGCATGTGCGATGGGTGGCATATGGTTCACTCCAGTGAACTGTTTGCGATGAGGCAGAACAACAGAAATGGGTAGCCAGATGAAGGTGTGTGTGCGATATACGACATACAGTTCACTCCGATGAATTGTTTGTGATTAGGCAACACAACAGAAACGGTCAGCCAGATCAAAGGCATGTGCGATATACAGTATACAGTTCATTTGGACGAACTGTTTGCGTTGAGTCAAGACAATAGAAACGGTTTCCCTAGTATGTTCCGTGTGTGATCTGATTGCATACAGAACAACAACATATATACTAATAAGGACATGATTGCACAACCAAATTAAACATCCAATTACATAGGTGGCTAGTACACACTTGACATTTCCACACACCAAAGTAAACTACTAGATGCATAATTAACCAGGGTAAACGATCATCTGATCATCATCTACTTCTTCTTGTGACGCTTGCCGCGACTGCTCTACTAGGATAAACGGAACAATATTCTTTACTGTGAATAGTGTTCTCTGTTGGGCACACAAGTACATGGATCATAGCCTTGGGCAAGCAATGTGCCCGCACGCGTCGTGCTAGCTCGATGTTCCTTCTATGCTAAGTATCCATTAATTGATGGTGTTTTATGAACACGCCACCGTTTCCCGCCATTTCCTCACCGGTTTCCCGCCACCACCCAACGATATTGCGCATAAACCTAGGTGGCACGCGACACACTGAGGCAACAAGCGTGGCCTATAGCACATCCACCTTTTCCAAGCATGCCAACCCACGGAAGTGCCGTCTCTACCATGAACCTCCTCGACGAGGAAAACGAGAAGGCGCCACGGTCCGTCAAGGCTGAGGCGCTCCCCGGCAACGTGATGGACGATGCCGTGCCCCGCATCATCGCTAGGGTTGAGCAGACCTTTGGCGCATGGTGCTTCAGCGCCGCGGATCAAGATAGGCATGTTAGCGCCAAGAAGTTGTAGCTCGCCGCACAACATGATCGATGGTGCACTACGGAGCAAGCTAGGTGCAACCGCACCGATAGGTTGCGGCTCGCCGCACAGCGAGACCGTTGGAGCACCGCAGAGCGAGAGGCGCGGCACGCCGCACAGCAAGAGTGGATCCATCGACGCTTGCCTGATATCAACAGGGCGTCGCAGCTGGGTACGCATCCCGTCAGTACCCCCATTCCTTGCCAGGAGTGGGCAGAGGCCATCTGCGCCGTACTTGCACCAGAAGCCTACCGCGTCGTACTTGCACCGGACACCCACCGCACCGTTCGCATGGGTCGCACTGTTTGCCTTGTCCGTGGCCCGCGATGATGCCAACGCGCTGGTCGCTAGGCTCGACCACCTCCTTGGCCCAGGTGTCCACCTGGGCACAGTAGAGGAACATGGCCGTCACATCCTCGAGCTGTTAATCTCCGATGAAATAGCCAACTTGGAGCTCGAGGTCGCGCTCCAGATGTACCACGAGCGTGTCGACCACTTGGACGAACGCCTGCACAAGTTCAGGCAGAGCCAAGAGCTACCGTAGTCAAGGGCTGCTGGTCAGGGATGCATTTTATTTTGTTGAGTTCTTTCGACATGGATCGCTATGTATTCACAACAATCATAATATTGCTCTGTTTATTGCTTTGTTTCAATGTGTGTACTCTGTTTTCTGTTCTTATGTGTTCTATTTCAATGTGTGTATATATGCTTTCCATTCTGTATATACGGATGATAACAACTAGATACAAATTATTATACGAAAATAGATAAAAATGGAATTCATAATATATATTAATTGTTCATTAGTTCATCATAGAATATATATAATAACATCACTTATACGTGATGATACTTAACTACCATGTACAATGCATAAAATTGAAAACGAACAATACAAAAACTAATAATCCCTCCTGGGGGCAGTATTCCAACAGCCCCTCGCCAACAGCTCCCTGGTGCGCGGTGTCTTCCTAGCGCGAAGGCAGTACTCCTCCTCCGCCGCCTCGCAGCGCTTGGCGTACCGATCTGCCTCTTGCTGGCGGACAAGCGTGAACGATCTTGCCATTTCGTTGGGCACCCATCGGAGCTCCTCGTCGGTGGCACGCTGGAGCTTACCATCCCACCTACACACAGCGATGAGGCGCCTAGTGCCTCTGACCTTCCTCGGGAAGTACCCGTCTTCGTACACCTCCTCCGCACGATGACGCGCCCGCCCCCAAAGCTCCAGCGCCTCCTTTTTCCAGGCGGCCTCACAGGCTTCACAGGCCGCCTGGTACCTGGCTTCCTCCTCCGCCATCTCATTCTTGAATGCCACTTGCCCGGCTTTCTCAGCCGGCGGCAGGGACTTCCACAGACAAAGATTGTATTGGCCCCAAAACCACTCCAAAGTTGGGGGGGGGGGTCCGGCACAACCTCGTCCGGCGGCCCGTAGGGGTCCTCCTCATCGCTGCTCTTCAACTAAAGGTCCTCGGGGGGCGGCGCCTCCTCGTCAGCGCGTGGGCAGATCAGTGGCACTATGGCAGAGATTTGTGTGTGTGTATGTGAGAGAGAGAGGGCGAGCGAGGGGAGGATGTAGATGAGAATGCAGGCGGGACGACATGAGCAAGGTAGTATTTATTGGCGGCCTAAATCTAGATCGACGGGAACAGTGCAGATGCCGGCCGCCAGAATTTATGAGTATTGTAGTTTGAATCGCACACGATTCCCGCAGCAAAAGCCGTGTGTGAATTTAATAGCTCTGACGGTTTCCAATACAGAACCACGTATGATTAATAACCCGCGCCACTCACCTTCCAAACCTCGAGGCGCAAAATAGAGTGCCAATCGTGTCGGGCCCGGTTGTCTTGCCAGATATTTATATTTTCTTTCCTCGTATAAGACACGAGTGCTTATTTTGTGTTTCCATGGCACTCCATGAATGTGTCCAAGCCGTGACACCAATATGTTTGAAAATTCCTTCCAATTTACTGCACATGGAATTAACTCGCACACAAGTACACATATATGATTTTTCAAACCGTTATGGTTAGCTGTTGCATGTACATGTAGTTCAAATTTGAATTACGATCATTAAATGGCTAGAAAATCACTTAAATGTCTTAAAAAGGTTAAATGACCCCTGAAATTTTCCAAATTTTGACATGACAGTTGTATTAGTGCATGTTAACTGTAGACAATTTTTGATGGCCATAAGTGGAAGCTATCGTCGGTTCGTCATCAAACATGCATTGTTACCTCTCGGAACCACGAGCCTTCTAGTGAGTTGCTCCAGTTTATGGGGGGTGTGTGTCCAAACTTTCGTCAAACATGCCAATTTTTTTACCATAGCATCTTGGTGGCATGCCATTACGTCAAGCAAGGTTTCATGTATTTCTGATCAATTTTTAATTTTTTGGAATTTAAATGCCATGGCACTCCATGCTTTGTGTCCAAGCTGTGACATCAATATGTTTGAAAATTCCTTCCAATTTACTACACATGGAATTAACTCGCACACAAGTACACAAATATGATTTTTCAAACCGTTATAGTTAGCTGTTGGATGTACACGTAGTTCAAATTTGAATTACGACCATCAAATGGCTAGAAAAACACTTAAATGTCTTAAAAAGGTCAAATGACCCATGGAATTTTCCAAAATTTGACATGACAGTTGTATTAGTGCACGTTAACTGTATAATTTTTTTTGAAGGCCATAAGAGGAAGCTATCGTCGGTTCATCATCAAACATGCATTGTGCCCTCTTGGAACCACGAGCCTTCTAGTGAGTTGCTTCGGTTTGTGTGGGGTGTGTGTCCAAACTTTCGTCAAACATGCCAATTTTTTTACCACAATATCTTGGTGCCATGCCATTACGTCAAGCAAGGTTTCGTGTTTATGATCATTTTTGAATTTTTTGGAATTTAAGTGCCAGGGCACTCGATGTTTTGTGTCCAAGCCGTGACACCAATATGTTTGAAAATCCTTCCAATTTACTGCACATGGAATTAACTCGCACACAAGTACACAAATATGATTTTTCAAACAGTTATGGTCAGCTGTTGCATGTACATGTAGTTCTAATTTGTATAACGGTCATTAAATGGCTAGAAAATCACTTAAATGTCTTAAAAAGGTCAGATGACCCCTGGAATTTTCCAAAATTTGACATGACAGTTGTATGAGAGCACGTTAACTGTAGAAATTTTTTGAAGGCCATAGGAGGAAGCTATCGCCGGTTCGTCATCAAACATGCATTGTGCCCTCTCGGAACCACAAGCCTTCTAATGAGTTGCTCCGGTTTGTGAGGGCTGTGTGTCCAAACTTATGTCAAACAGGCCAATTTTTTTACCACACCATCTTGGTGCCATGCCATTACGTCAAGCAAGGTTTCATGTGTTTCTGATCATTTTTTAATTTTTTTGATTTTAAATGCCATGGCACTCGATGCTTTGTGTCCAAACCATGACACCAATATGTGTGAAAATCCTTCCAATTTACTGCACATGGAATTAAACTCGCACACAAGTACACAAATATGATTTTTCAAATCGTTATGGTTAGTTGTTGCATGTACATGTAGTTCAAATTTGTATAACGGTCATTAAATGGCTAGAAAATCACTAAAATGTCTTAAAAAGGTGAAATGACCCCTGAATTTTTCTAAATTTTGACATGACAGTTGTATTAGTGCACGTTAACTGTAGAAATTTTTTGAAGGCCATAAGAGGAAGCTATCGCCGGTTCGTCATCAAAGATGCATTGTGCCCTCTAGAAACCACGAGCCTTCTAGTGAGTAGCTCTAGTTTGTGAGGGGTGTGTGTCCAAACTTTCATCAAACAAGCCAATTTTTTTACCACACCCTCTTGGTGCCATGCCATTACGTCAAGCAAGGTTTCATGTATTTCTGATCATTTTTGATTTTTTTGGAATTTAAATGCCATGGCACTCGATGCTTTGTGTCGAAACCGTGACACCAATATGTTTGAAAATTCCATTCAATTTACTGCACATGGAATTAACTCGCACACAAGTACACACATATGATTTTCAAACCGTTATGGTTAGCTGCTGCATGTACATGTAGTTCAAATTTGAATTACGGTCATTAAATGGATAGAAAATCACTTAAATGTCTTAAAAGGTCAAATGACCCCTAAAATTTTCCAAATTTTGGCATGACAATTGTATTATTGCACGGTAACTGTAGAAAAGTTTTGAAGGCCATAAGAGGAAGCTAACGCCGATTCGTTATCAAACATGCATTGTGCCCTCTCGGAACCACGAGCCTTCTAGTGAGTTGCTCCGGTTTGTGAGGGGTGTGTGTCCAAACTTCTGTCAAACAGGCCAATTTTTTACCACACCATCTTGGTGACATGCCATTATGTCAAGCAAGGTTCCATGTATTTCTGATCATTTTTTAATTTTTTGGAATTTAAATGCCATGGCACTCCGTGCTTTGTGTCCAAGCCGTGACACCAACATGTTTGAAAATTCCGTCCAATTTACTGCACATGGAATTAACTCACACACAAGTATACAAATATGATTTTTCAAACCGTTATGGTTAGCTGTTGCATGTACATGTAGTTCAAATTTGAATTACGGTAATTAAATGGTTAGAAAATCACTTAAATGTCTTAAAAAGGTCAAATGACCCCTGAAATTTTCCAAATTTTGACATGACAGTTGTATTAGTACTCCAAATTTTCTCGTACATTTAAAACACCATCTATTGCCACTGTACTCCAAATTTGTCTTTCACAGCTAATACAAAATACCAACAACATCACACACAGTTTGTTGTAGGAACCGTTTGTGATGGAAATTTGTGGGTCTATTTAAGTCTTCCTCCATAAGCTTCACCGACTTCGTTTGCTCTAGTGCCGGTCACTCCCGAATCCACGAATCCTTGATCCCCATTCCTACAACCCCTTCTTGCAAAGAATGACGCTGTGGAAACGCGTCGTGAGGGCCCGTATGGTGGCCACGTACTCCTCGAGCGCCGCCACTTGCGCAGAGAGCGCGAGTGCATACGCCGAGAGCGTGGCCGTATCCGCCGAGAGGGCGTCTGCGGCAGCCGACAGGGCAGCTACAGCAGCTGCGACGGTGACTGCAAACACCAAGAGCGCTCGAGCTGCCATCCGTGTCGTCGATGTCGCCCTAGCCCGGGTCGAGGCCATCCACGCCAAGATCAAGGACACACACACCAAGATATTCTAGGCCACCTCAGAATCCAGCATGCAACCCATGTCCGAAAAGGCGGCGGAGGCCATGGAGCACCTACTTCCTCATGAGATCATCGAGCGGGAGCTGGAGATGCATGAGGCGGCGGAGATCGAGGAGCGCCAGGAGGAGGATTTGCGCTTGGCTAAGGATGAGGTAGAGAAGATCTTGTCCATCGAGGAATCGGCGACGAAGTACCAACGCGAGCTCTAACGCAACCACTACTACAAGTACTACAACCTTGAGGGCAGCGCCAAGGACGAGGACGACGACGCGGTCGACTTCAGCCGGGGGGACGCGGAGTCCACCAATGGCGGCATGTCGCCAGGACAAGTCATCGACGTCTCATCTTACACCGGTGAGGCATAGGGCAGCGCGGCAGCGGCTTTGTTAAAATTATGCGTACTTAGCCTTTGTTTATAACGCTGGTCTTTTGTTAGAGCAATGTTTAGGTCAACTGGCTCTGTTTAATTACTAAAATTGCTCGATTCAGTAAGTGTGGTCTGTGTGCTGTAGGCTCTTTTGTGTGCCCAAATTAGCAAGCGATGTTAAATTATGCAATGACGTGGATGAGGACAGTACCCAGGGAAATTTCCACCAAAATTTGAATGATCAAACTCATTGCGCGTAAAGCGGAAGAATCGTTTGTGATGCACACATTCGTTCAAAGTGAATGGTGTCCGGCGGCACCACGCGCAAAGTTTCCCTCCATCGTTCGAATTTTTTGGCCTACCACCGAAATATCTAACTCCGCCCCTCCCCACCCCCTTTTCTCCCCGACCACAAGTCACATTTCCCCTGTTTCCTCCTTCCTTCCTCTCCAAGCTATAGCCGCTTCCTCGCTTGCTTCCTCACTCTCGCCGTCTCGCATCCGACCGCCGCGGTCGCCATGGTCTTCTTTAATGACCTCTCCAGCGGTTCCTCCTCCTCCGACGACTCTTTCACCACCCGGGTATGCCTCTCTTCTCTCTCTCGGGTTATGATTTGGAATGAAGGATTTTAACCCAGCGGTTGATTTGAGTCATTTTTTCCTCTCGTAGCTCCCTATGACCATCAGTTGCAATGAATGGAGCGGGGTGGCTGAAGATCTGCCTGAAGGTAGTTGTGTTTGAATCTGTGGACAGTGGGAGGAAGTTTCTGGCATGTGCAGAGAAGGTTAGCCCCACTTTCATTGTTACAAATCATTTGATAGATGTGATTCAGACATTGTCACTGTGCTATGTTATTCTGGATGTGATTGTTGGCGTTCTGGGAATGGGGGTACCCAGACTTGCCTGCCTACGGCCCACGGCGTGGCTCCATCGACGGCCTGGTACGGCCCAGCTTCAGTGATAACAACTCAAGACCCTCGCAAGGGGCCAAGCCTTGCGAGGCGGACGACACCAAGACCTCCACGAGGAGCGGCCTCCTCAGGCTGGCTCCCGAGGAGCAGAGATCTCTATGCAAGCCTCACCTCATGAGGCCCGGATGACGTGAGCCATGACGACCAAGGCCAGGCGAGCGCCAGCGGGCGCAGTGTACCAGTTTCCTCTTTGGTGCTAAAGAGGCAAGCGCAGGCGCAGAGTCCCGAGGAATTAGCCAAAGGTTTCCATTCCCATGCAACAAGACCAAGACCGCCAGGGCGGCAGGACGGAGGTCATCACCGAGCCCACCACGACGTCACGACCAGAGGCTTTTGCAGGCGAAGACTACTTTTGTCAGGATAGCATGTACTAGCTGTCTTCCTTCGAATTTGGCCGTTGTGGGATCCCTTCCCACCTTTCATTTGGGAAGAGGACCAAGGCCACTATAAATAGGGCTTAGCCACCACCATAGTAGGCACCGAATCTGATCGACGGATCATCCAGATCACCCACACACTCACCAGCTCACCCGAGCTCAAGAACACCTCTCCTCCTGAGGCTGTTCGCCACTGTACTAGTTCATCCTCAGCCCCTCAAGGCCAATCCACCACAAAGCAGGAGTAGGGTTTTACACCGCAAGGTGGCCCGAACCTGGGTAAACTGCTGTGTCTCTTTTCCTTACAGTTCGTTGAGCTAGGCTGTGAGATTAGCGAGTAGGCAGACTGGGGAGGACGAGTTCTTCGCACGCACCCCAGAGTTCGAACCTCTCAAGGGTTTGCGGAACCCGAAATCTGACATTTGGCACGCCAGGCAGGGGTGCGTCGAAGCTTCGCCTCTCCGTCCACCGCACTCTGCCCTCGCCGTTCAGCTCTCATGGCGGGCGCCTCTTCTCTGACTGGATCGATGGGCACGCACGGAGGCGCCGCGGGTCTCCGGGCCTTCACCCCCGCCTTACGGCGAGTGCAGTGGCCGCCCAAGTTCAGGCCGGAGATGCCGCCTCGCTACGACGGCGCAGCTGACCCTGTGGGGTTAATCCAGGTGTATGAAGAGGCGGTCCTGGCGACCAGCGGCGACGACAAGGTCATGGCGAATTGGCTCCCCATAGCCCTCACGGGCGCGCCGCGCGCTTGGCTCCTGGGCCTGCCGGGATCTTCGATGGTCTCCTGGGAGGAGCTGCGCGGCCTCTTTGTCACGCAATTCGCGGTGCCGGCACCTCATGTCGTCGCAGCCATCCTCGGCGGCTCGCAGGCGCCACCCTCGGATCGCCACATCAAGCAGTTCTTTCGCCAAGCAGGCGACGCCCACGTGCAGCGGGCGGCGCCGCCGGGTTGGGCGGCGCCCAAGGCCGACCTCACCTTCGACTCCGGGGACCACCCCGCAGTCACGGCCGGCACCGGCGCTCTCCCGATGCTCTGCACCCCCACCATTTGCAATGTGGCGGTCACCAAGACCCTCATCAATGGGGGAGCCGGCCTCAACATGCTCTCGGTGTAAGCATTCGGCTTGCTTCATGTGCCTCATGGCCGGCTCCGCCCCACGAAGCCTTTCTCTGGAATCATCAACGGCTCCACCAACCCCATTGGGCAGATCCGCCTCCCCGTCACCTTTGGCACCCGCGACAACTACCGCACTGAGCTTATCGACTTCGACATCGCCCGCATTGGCCTCCCGTACAACGCCATCCTCGGGTACCCGGCCCTGGCCAAATTCATGGCAGCAACTCACCCTGCCTACAACCTCATGAAGATGCCGGGAAGCAGCGGCGTCCTCACCGTGGCAGGAGACACCAAGGATGCGCTGTTGGACCTCAAACTCGCCTTCAGGGCCGCGGCGGCCGCACGGCCGACTGAGGAAGGGGCCCCAGAGGCTCCGGGGGCTGCGCCGGCGAAGAAGAAGCAGATGTTCTCTCAAGATCGGGCCGAGACAAAGCAGGTGCCGGTTGATGAAGACGGGGCATCGGGTGCCACCTTCACCATAGGAGCTAGCCTCCCTCCAGATCAAGAAAAGGAGTTGGTCGACTTCTTGCGCGCAAACAAGGAAGTGTTCGCATGGGAGCCCAAGGATCTGGTTGGGATCCCGAGGGGAATAATCGAGCATCACCTGAGGGTGTGCCCCAACGCACGACCGGTGAAGCATAAGGCGCGGCGGCAGTCCATAGAGAAGCAATCGTTCATCATTCAAGAGACCCGCAAGCTGCAAGAGGCTGGTGTAATTCAGGAGGTGCAGTACCCAGAATGGTTGGCGAACCCGGTTATCGTCCCCAAGAAGGGTGGAAAGGAGTGTTTGTGCATCGACTTCACTAACCTCAACAAGGCTTGCCCTCAAGACCCCTTTCTGCTTCCGCGTATCGATCAGATCGTCGACTCCACCGCTGAGTGCGACCTGCTGTGCTTCCTGGACGCCTTCTCGGGCTATCACCAAATCAAGATGGCGATGCAAGATGTTGAGAAGATGGCTTTCTTGACTCCATGCGGGGTGTATTGCTACACCTGCATGCCATTTGGGCTGCGTAACGCCGGAGCAACCTTCCAGCGGCTGATGCACATCGCTCTGGGCCGGCCGCTCGGGAGGAACGCCGAGGCATACATCGACGACATAGTGGTGAAGTCTCGGGAGGCAAGAACTCTTATTGAAGATCTGGAAGAAACATTTGCCAGCCTGTGCAAGGTGGATCTGCGGCTCAACCCGGAGAAATGTGTATTCGGCGTCCCATCCGGCAAGCTGCTGGGTTTCTTGGTATCACACAGAGGGATCGAGGCCAACCCGGAGAAAGTCAAGGCCATAGAGAGGATGAGCCCGCCGCAGACCCTCAAGGAGATGCAGAAGCTGGCAGGTTGTGTGACCTCGCTGGGGCGTTTCATCTCCAAGTTGGGAGAACGCGCCCTCCCGTTCTCAAGCTGATGAAAAGGAAAGGACCGTTCGAGTGGACTCCGGAGGCTAACACAGCCTTCCAAGACCTCAAAAAGTACCTCACCAGCCCGTCGGTGATGGTGGCGCCACGTCCCCTTGAGCCCCTGGTGCTCTACTTGGCTGCCACGCCTCACTCAGCCAGCGCAGCACTGGTGGCAGTGAGGGAGGAGCGCCTGGTCAAGGGCCCACGTTGGGGCACCCCGTCACTAGATGGGGCACCGCGGTCTCAAGAAGGCGCCCTTGAGGCTTCGACTCCACCACCGGCCAACAACGCTCCTGAGACCTCAGCCAACCCCCCAGGCAGTGGGTCTCCTGAGGACGATACTCCTGAGGGCATGGTAGCCATGGCGGGTGATGAGGCTCCAGAGGACCCGCAGACTCAGGAGTTGCAAGACCTCACCAATGCTCCCTCCCACATCGAGCACCCGGTATACTTCGTCAGCATGGTGCTGCGAGACGCGCGGGCACGCTACCCCATGCCACAGAAGCTACTGCTCGCGCTCCTCGTCGCCTCCCAAAAGCCGTGCCACTACTTCCAAGGCCACCCCATCAAGGTTGTCTCAGCTTACCCTCTAGAGAGGGTGCTCCGGAGCCCCAACGCTGCAAGAAGGGTCGCCGAATGGAACATTGAGCTGCAAGCGTTCCAGTTGGAGTTCAGTACCACCAGGATCATCAAGGGTGCGGCCCTCGCTGACTTCGTGGCAGAATGGACTGACGTCCCTGGCCGCGAAATGTGCGAGGATAACTCCCTCATACCCGGCGACGAGGCACCAGATGGTTGGGTCATGTACTTCGACGGCGCGTTCTCACGCCAGGGCGCAGGGGCTGGAGCTGTGCTTGTTTCACCCACCACAAACAAGCTCTACTACGCCATGCAACTCTGCTTCCAACACGGCAAGAAGGTCTCCAACAACATTGCGGAGTACGAGGGCCTGATCACGGGACTCAAGGCCGCCGCAGCACTGGGGGTCAGGCGCCTCTCCATCAGGGGTGACTCGCAGCTCCTCGTCAACTTCTCCAACAAGGAGTACACCCCGAAGGACGAGCACATGGAAGCATACCTTGAGGAGGTACGCAAAATTGAGAAACAATTCTTGGGTCTGGAATTGCAGCACGTGCCGCGAGGCGCAAACAAGGAGGCGGATGACATCACCAAGAGGGCGTCCCGGCGTCTGCCCCAGGAGCCCGGCGTCTTCGAAGAGCGGCTCTTCAAGCCATCGGCAGCTCCACCCACCGCAAAACCAACACCGCCTCACGAGGATCTCCCCCAGGCTCCTCCGTCGGGCGCCCCAGCTTGTGGCCCGACCTCAGGAGCTCGTCTCCTTCTTGCGATGGAACCTTAGGAGGGGTGCTGGACCGAGGAGTTCAAGGCGTACCTACTTCGGGGCACCCTGCCGGAGAAGGAGGAAGACACGGAGCGTGTGGCCCGCCAGGCCACAGCATACTGCATCCAGGATGGTGAGCTCTATCGGAGGCGTCCAAACAACGTTTCTTTACAGTGCGTCTCCAGGGACCAGGGATGTGAGCTGCTGGCCGATATACATGGTGGGGACTGTGGGCATCACTCTTCATCACGCACACTCGTGGGCAAGGCATTCCGCAGCGGGTTCTACTGGCCCACGGTGCTCAATGATGCTACCGAGCTGGTGAAGTCCTATGAAGCCTGCCAGTTCCACGCCAAGCAGATCCACCAGCCCGCTCAGGGCCTCCAGACCATCCCGCTCACATGGCCATTCGCGGTCTGGGGGCTGGACATCTTGGGGCCATTCCCACGGGCGCCCGGGGGCTACCGCTACCTCTACGTCGCCATCGACAAGTTCACCAAGTGGGCTGAGGTGGAAGCCATCCGCACCATCCCGACCGGCTCGGCCGTCAAGTTCATCAGAGGCCTCGTGAGCTAGTTCGGGGTTCCTAACCGCATCATCACCGATAATGGCTCACAGTTCACCAGTAACCTCTTCAAAACATACTGTGCTAACCTTGGAACGCAGATATGCTACGCTTCGGTGGCACACCCCAGGAGCAATGGCCAGGCCGAGCGCGCCAACGCAGAAGTCCTGAGAGGCCTCAAGGCAAGGACCTTCAAGAAGAAGCTCGAGGCCTGCGGCAGGGGCTGGCTCGACGAGCTCCAGTCCGTGCTGTGGTCCATCCGCACCACCGCGACCAAGCCGACGGGCGAGACTCCATTCTTCCTCGTCTACGGAGCCGAAGCGGTTCTCCCTCACGAGGTCAAGCATCGCTCCACGCGGGTCTTGGTATTTGACGAGGCATGCCAGGACGCCACGCAGGGGATGGACCTCATGCTGGGGGAGGAACGCCGCCGTCAAGCCTCGCTCCGAGCGGCAAGGTACCAGCAGGCGCTGCGGCGGTACCACTGCCGCAGCGTCCGCTCCAGGACGCTCGAGGTGGGTGATCTCATCCTGAGGCGGGTGCTCTCCAGGGAGGGGCTGCATAAGCTCTCACCCATGTGGGAGGGCCCATTCAGGATCGCCCGTGTCTCCAGGCCTGGAGCCGCGCGCCTGGAGACGCAGGACGGGATCCCCATCCAGAACGCCTGGAACATCCAGCACCTCCGGAAGTTCTACCCATGAAGCAAGGCCCCGTGCCTGTGAAGGTCTCCGCTTGTGACACTCTCACGTAATAATGAGTGGGGCTGTACACGCCCCGGAGTCTCCTGAGTGTCGCCCGCGGGCCTCATGGGGGCTCCCTCCCATGTCCTAGTGGCAGCACTTAGCTCCGCGCTGGTGAGAAGACTAGACTAGGTGCCGGACACGGCTGTTCATTTGCTTGCTTTCTGTAGTTGGTTTGCAACTTCTTAATGGAATTTGGAGTTTTCGCGTTTCTCGTTTGCCAAAGCTGGAACTTTCCTTTCCCCTGTTCGTTCGCCTCTCCAGCCTTGTCCCAGGAAGAGCGGCAGTTACCCGTCACTCCTCCTCGCGCGTCCCTCGCGCGGGGGCTAGGTAGGTGTGTGCGCTCGGTGCTCGCCGTGACCACACCTCACCGAAGCCCTGTCGCCCCAGTGCTTCGGTCCTTAAATCCTTGCGGGACGCTCTCAAAAGAGCTCGTGGGCACGCGTACCTTCTCAAGTCCGTGCCTCCGGGCATCACGACACGGTGCACCAGCCACAACCAACCCACCCTCGGGGGCTCGCCCAAGGAAGGGCATGACGCCCTGTGAAGTTTTCTAATAATTCTGCAGCTGTACAATGCCCCCTGAGGCCCGATGGCTCTTGGGTCGTCAAGAAGCAAACTTCGCCAGATGTTACTGGAGAAGCGCACCCTCGCAAGGCGGAAAACTACAGCAAGCACATCAAGCTAAGTTACTCTAACCGCTCCTGATTGGAATATCGGTATCCCGGCACGATATCGAAATAACAAACATAGCATAATGGCACGAGTGCCTTGGTTCATTACACACCCCAGCAGGGCCCTCTACCTTTTTTCAAAGTGCAGGAGAAAGGAAAGGTTAAACAAAAGTGGCCCGCGCAGCCGCAACGGCTCCCGAGGCCAGGCTCCGGAGGCCCCGGGCTCACCCCGAGTCTTCCTCCCGCTTCACCGGAGCACGGCGACGAGCCGACCCATCGCCTTCCCCGATGCAAGCCCGGTGGCGTGGTGGCTGGTCGTAGCCGCCACTGTTGGTGCTCTCACCGGAGGAGGAGCCGCCACTGCTGAAGGAAGCGCGACCGTCGTCAAGGCCAAGCTCATCATCGCCGCTGCCGTCTTCCCGATAGCACCCCGCACGACGCCCGTCCTCCCCGAACACCCTCACGAAGAGGGTCGCGAGGCCGTCGTACCTGAAATGAAGGGTGCGCCTCCCGCTCAGGCCCCGCGCGCGGGCAAACGCCTGCCAACCACGGGTCAAGGACACGCCGCCCGTCTCGGTGACTTTGACCCCAACCCAGGAAGCCTTGCTGCAACAACCGTCAGCCTGCAGCCAGAGGCCGTCAAGCCCCGCGACCGGCAGCTCGCTCACGAAGAAGCACGGGAGTGGGAGCCAGGTGCCGGCGGGCTTCTCCGACCACACGATGAACTCTGGGAGCGCATCCACCGAGTGGAAGCGCAACCGAGGAGGCCGGGTAACCACGGCGTGCTGCCCCCCGTCATAGGGGCTGCCTCGCCCATGGCGGCCCCTGCCTTGAGAAGAAGCGCCGCCGCGGCCGCCGAAAGCAACACCGGCCCCCGAGGGAGTACGCCCGCGCCCCCGAGGAGCTACCGCCGGGGTCGCAGCACGCTTGCGGGGGCGGCCTTGCCCTCTCTTGGGTGGCGGCGAACTCGGCCCCTCCTTGGGGGCCTTCCCCTTCTCGGCGGCAGAGAACCTCCTCATCGGCGCCATGGATGCTACGACAAGACGGGGAGGTGAAGAAGGAGAAGGACCGAGCAGCGAGAAGATGGAGATGAGTGAGGGGGGGGGCTCTGCCTCTCCCCTCATTTATAGCCGGAGTGAGGCCAACCGTCGGCCTCCACGTCCCCACGCAATGATGGTTCTTCTCTGCATGCAGCGGAGTCTCGTCAAGTCGAACGGTTGTCGGGGCAGCGTGGGGAAGCGGAGACGCCCACGTCCCATCCATTGCCACGTGTCGACAAAGGCCGCAGGCGGTTAGGGCCCGCGGCGCTCCGCACTTGCTCCTTGGCTTCGCCTCGAAGCCAAGTTCGAGCGCGCCTCGGGCCCGGGGGCTACTGTCGGCGTTCTAGGAACGGGGGTACCCAGACTTGCCTGCCTGCGGCCCACGGCATGGCTCCATCGACGGCCTGGTACGGCCCAGCTTCAGCGACAACAACTCAAGACCCTCGCGAGGGGCCAAGCCTCGTGAGGCGGATGATACCAAGACCTCCACGAGGAGCGGCCTCCTCAGGCTAGCTCCCGAGGAGCGGAGATCTCTATGCAAGCCTCACCTCGTGAGGCCCGGATGACGTGAGCCATGACGACCAAGGCCAGGCGGGCGCCAGCGGGCGCAGTGTACCAGTTTCCTCTTCGGTGCTAAAGAGGCAAGCGCAGGCGCGGAGTCCCGAGGAATCAGCCTGTAACACCCTGGATTTTGCCCATTTTCTTTTGCTTTTAATTTTGGTCCGGATTTGCTTTTCTGTGACTTAGTGGTCTTGAAACCTGGAGGGATCACCCTTAATTCTTCTTCCCGAGTGGCTTGCCAACTTCAAAACCATCCCAAGACCTTATCATTTCCATTTTGGACCAATCCCAATATTCTTTTTCTTGGGAATATTCCTTTTTCTATTAAAGGAATAACTCTGTTTGCCCTGAGTTGTGAAGCAACTCATATTTCTATCGTTCCCAAAATTCTCAAATAATTCCCATAAATCCTTTGGGACATATCTTATACAGACATGTCAAAATATTCCTTTCCATACCCAAAAATATTTCACAAATATTCCTTTTCCGATTCTGCCCTATCTGTGAGATTGAGAAGCAAGTACCCTTTATATTTGCTTGCTTGCTATCAAGCATTTTGTGCACTCTTTCCTATCCATATCATTGCCACATGCCAAAATTCAACTTTATTTGGATATTAAATCTCTCTTGGCTAATTTCCAAAGTTTCTGGGCAACCGGAATCTTTGTGAAGCAAGTGCTAGCTAGGAGTATCCAAATGAGTTGAAATTTTGCAAGCATCTTAATATGCTCAAATCCTGACTCTCCACCAAGTTTCAACCTTATCCAATCATCTATGTGATCACAGCATCAAATCTTTGTTTCTGGTAATTATTATGGGTTGTGAAGCAACTATAATTTTTATTGCTCCATAATTCATGAATAATTTCCAGAACATGCTTCTACCCGTATCTCACTTCTCCACAAAATTTGGGCTCATTCCATTTCACCAGTAATTTCCTAGAATTTTTCAAAGATTCTGTCCATTTGGAAGCTGTGTGAAGGAAGTACCATTTTGGTTTATCCAAATGGTATGAAATTTATACAGTACCTTCATATGACCATATCAATCATCTCCTCCAAAATTCAGCTCAATCCAAGCAAGTATGTGAGTGCCACTTCATATTTTGCATTTCTGTTCAGTAAAGCCCATTGAACTGCAAGTGCTATTTATCTCCATCCAAATGGTCTGCAAATTTGCAGTGATGATCACCCTAGTGAGTGATCACTCTCAGCCAAATATCTAAGTCTAGTTCCTTCTCAACTTTTCTCAGCTCACATCAAACAGCTTGCTGGTGCATTGTATCCAAGCTCCCTCTAGTCATCTCCTGGCCTCTTGTGATGGGATTTCTCTCCCAAGCTTCCTTGGGGAGCAAGGACTTCCCGCTAGACATCAAATTAGGTAGCAGAGTGCACCGCGTGCGCCAGTGCACGCGGTGACCATGCGGCTGGTGTGCAGTACGCGCGCTCTGTGCATTGGGGCCCTCGGCCTCGTCGGTTTCTTCCTCTCTTTCGACACCTAGCTATGTCTAGGGACTTTGTTTCATCGTCGCCCTCGCGCTGGACCCCTCTCCCCCTCTCCCGTCCCATCCGACGCGGTGCACCGACGGTGCCCGTGCCGCAAACCTCCTCTGCTCCTCCCTGTTTCAGTCGCCCGCGAGCTCCCGAGTCTTCCCGACCTCGCCTGAGCCTTCCCCGATCCTCCGTGAAGCTCGTGGATGTCTCTCCCCTCCTCCCCGCGGCTTCCCGAAGGCTCCGACGCGTGGTGGACGTGTCGCCGTGGCCGAGCCCAGCCACCCTCGTCGCCCCGCCTATAAAAGGGCCCCGAGCCCCTCTCGTCTTCACCACCAACCCCACCTCCCTCCACTGGTCCTCCCCGACCCATTCAACCATCGCCGGAGCTGCTCCTCGCCACCCATCGCCGCCATGGCCGCCGCACGGCCTCGGCTAAATTCGTCCATCCCCAGCCCCCGTAGCTCCACCGAACCACCGTAGCCAACCACCACCATCACCTAGACCCTCCCCGCAGCTCGCCGCCCTCCTCTCAGTAGCCGCAGCGCCGTGCCCGAGGTCGCAGTGGCCGCCGCCCGCCGCGGCCAAGGCCTCGCTGGCCCCGCTGCCTCCCGGCGAGGGCAAAGCCCACTGGCGGGTGCGCCTCTCCACGCCGGTCACTCCGGTGGCCGGGGCTCCGCCGGAGGTGGCCGGAGCCGCCGGGACGAGCGCCGGCGCGCGCGCCTCCTCTGTTCTGCGAGCGAGCGTGAGGAGGGAGATGGTCCTGCCAGCAGGGCCCCCTCGTTAGTGTCTCCTCCCTCCCTCCGTTTTTTTTAAATGGAGCCGCAGCAAGGTGGGCCGGCCCAAGTGGAGCAGTAGCACCTGCGCGGCTCGGCCGGTGTCCAGGCACTGTTCTCTTTCGGCCCAGTTCAGCTCAGGCGCACAGTGCATTTTAATCTTTTTCCAGAAAAAAACTGCTGAGGACCCAGAAGTAAATATTTATTTTATAGAAAGGTCCTTCTGCAGTCAAACTATCACATCTCTTTGCTCGGGACTCCCATTCAGGTGAAACCAAAGCCCACTTCTTCGTCTCGTGGAGCCCGTTCCGTTGGTATCATTTTCACCATGTGTTCACATAGTGGAAATGACTATTTTGCCCTTGACCGTAAACAGCCCCCTCCGGGAGAGAACTATTTCCGGCAATCGTCTCCGCGGACTCTCCGCACTCCTTTCCGATGGTTCCTTCATCCCCAGGCAAGCCACAACTCTCATCTGCATCATCGCATTGCAATGTCATAGTTTGACTATTTGCTTTATCAGCTAGTATGGGTATCTGTGAAATGGATTGGATTATACAATACTTGAATAAATTCTCGGATAGGTGACTGTCATGTTGAGTACCAGATTGTTAATGACTAGTAGTTTACCCACTTGTTGATACTATAATGTTGAGATCACTGTCTATGATTATTTTGGAGTTCATCCGGCAGTTCGTAGAGATGAATTAGCAGCAGTGGCTTAAGCATACTGGTTATCGGAGTGTCAGCCATGACAGAAATATTATTCGGGGACTAGATATTTCATGGTTGACCTTGAGTCACCTGTCCGGACTTATTCGTGCAACCACATTTGCCGGTATGGGACGGCCTTGACTTGGTCTGATCGCGTGCTCTTTTATCGGTACCACCAAAGAGGGAAGGTTATGCGTGCGCGCTACCCTGGCCCGGTAGGCGGCGATAACCTTGTGAGCCCAGTTGAGTTGTTTGGGATCCCGTCCCCGTTTGGGACAGTTTGTTAGCCACGACGGTGGCAGGTGTCACGAGGTGACACAGGGGCCACCCAGGGCAGGACTCCGGGGGAGAATGAATGCCGGTGGTACGATGGGAGAGTCACGGGTCAGGCAGGTTTCGTTGGAGCAATGCTGGTCCACCCGAATGGGATCACGAGGTCAGTGCTCCATAGTGTGGGTAAAGTGCGCAACCTCTGCAGAGTGTAAAATCTATTCGAATAGCCGTGTCCACGGTATTGGACAGTCCGCCCAGACCTCACTAGGTGGTCAACCATAGTAGTGATGATGATGATGATGGAAGAACTCGTCGTAGGATCAGAAGTACTCGGTGGATTGTGAGTATTCTAAGGGTTGTGAGACAACCCGAAAGAGAGTAAGTTTGTCAGACTTGCTGTGTAGATGGAATCAGGTATATGATATGATAGCCATGGGATGGCTATGAGTTGAGTGGTCGGATGACCACATGCTTGGGAATTGGGATTTGGCACAGGTTTGGATTGCATCCTGAGATTATTCGGAGTACAAATTTATATATGCTTCACCTTACTGCATTTACTTCAGAAGATATCTTGCTGAATAACCCTGCTTGTTAATCTTGACTGCTATGATGTTGTCTTGCCTTAATGCTGATGTTTGTTGTGAGCTTGCGAGTACATTCAAAGTACTCACCTGGCGTGTCATGCCAGTTTGCAGGTCATGCCATGATTGCTTGCTTGTCGAGGATCCTGAGTTTGCGACCTAGGAGACGCGTTCTAGCCAGAGTCCCTGCGGAGTGGAGTCCATCACCGTCGTCGTTGTTCCGCTGCCAAGAGAGTTAGTCCGCTGTTAGCATAGAGCTACCCCGGGCAGGCGTAGTGTCGCCGTGCCGATGTAATCCATGTACCCTTGGTAACCCTATCCATTGTAATAAAGAGCTGATTTGTTCTATGCTAACAGTGCCGTATTCTAGAGGACTTGTCCCTGGGCTGGAATACGGGGCATTCCGGTTTACTCTGAGCCGGGGTGCCACACAGCCAAAGGTTTCCATTCCCATGCAACAAGACCAAGACCGCCAGGGCGGCAGGATGGAGGTCATCACCGAGCCCACCACGGCGTCACGACCAGAGGCTTTTGCAGGCGAAGACTACTTTTGTCAGGATAGCATGTACTAGCTGTCTCCCTTCGAATTTGGCCATTGTGGGATCCCTTCCCGCCTTTCATTTGGGAAGAGGACCAAGGCCACTATAAATAGGGCTTAGCCACCACCGTAGTAGGCACCGGATCTGATCGACGGATCATCCAGATCACCCACACACTCACCAGCTCACCCGAGCTCAAGAACACCTCTCCTCCTGAGGCTGTTCGCCATTGTACTAGTTCATCCTCAGACCCTCGAGGCCAATCCACCACAAAGCAGGAGTAGGGTTTTACACCGCAAGGTGGCCCGAACCTGGGTAAACTTCTGTGTCTCTTTTCCTTACAGTTCGTCGAGCTAGGCTGTGAGATTAGCGAGTAGGCAGACTGGGGAGGATGAGTTCTTTGCACGCACCCCAGAGTTCGAACCTCTCAAGGGTTTGCGGAACCCGAAATCCGACAGTGATTAAGACAGTGTCACAGTTTCTACCTAGTATCTAAAAATGTTGCCATCTCATCAGTGGTGCCATTAGAAAATTATTTGGCACCGCTTCGGCAGTTTGTGCAGCCAACTTTGGTCCACACATCTGAGCAGCCAAGCAGTAAAATACTAAACTTTATGGCACGAAGGAACTAGGCATCGGAGCAACTAGGTGCTCCGGAGTCCGGTTCCCTGATTTTTTCCTCTGCATCGGCTCGCCAGTGCAGGGCACCGGTGCCAAATGTAGCAACAGTTGTCTTGACACCGGTTTTGGCATACATAGTGGGCGACCTTAGTGCTATTTGTTCTATGTTACTAAATTTGTGCATGTGCACACCTGTTGGTATCAATTTGATGTCATCCGAACACTGTCGCTATGCTGTTGCAGTTATATTTAGCTTCCTCACAAAATGTTCAATTTGTTATTTATAGTACATGACTAAGAACTTGTAGCATTGTTGCAGTTAATTAAAGCTTCTGATGTTTCTGAATTTGGTTGTTGTCTCAGTAGCAATTAATTCATTTGCACATTGATCTTTTTGAGAAGATATGTCATAATTAACCTGTTTCTTCAGTTTTTCATTTTCTTTGTTGCTAGAAACCCATTTCCTCTACAATTGTTACTGATTTAGTTTTAAATATTATAGGATGAACAGAAGTGTTCTTACTTGGAGTGGGTTGATCAAGAGTGGCCACAGTCTTTGAAGATGTGCCTAGCAAAGCTCTGGTGCATGTATGAGGAAGAGAACAGAGATAGGCTTAGAGAACAGAAACGGTTAGCCAGATCAAGGTGTGTGTGATAGAGGGCATACAGTTCACTCGGATGAACTATTTGCGTTGAGCCAAGAGAACAGAAACGGTTCAACTTAGCAAGATGTGTGTGATACGTGGCAAACATGTCTGTAATCAGAAATGTGTGCGAAGACCGATAATAACACAGACGATTGCTGCTAATAAGACGTGTGTGTTGTGCAATGTGATTGCATACAGAACAACAACATATATATATATAGGTGGCTACATAGGTGGCTACTACACACATGACATTTCCACACACCAAAGTAAACTATTACATGCATAATTACATAGGTGGCTACTACACACATGACATTTCCACACACTAAAGTAAACTATATATTATAGGCATAATTAACTAGGATAAACGATTATCTGATCATCATCTACTTCTTGTGACGCTTGCCGCCACTGCTCTGCTGGTGGCTCGATCCGGCCTCGTCGATTTCGGGAAGGAGGCACTTCCAAATGTCAACGATCCGCCTGTGCATCTCGTCGCATGTGTACATGCTCTTGGCCGTGAACCTGAGATGATGTTCATCCAGTTGCCGCATCCAGGCCCCATGCCAGGATACAGGACGTGTTCTGTTGGCATCCTGCTTCATCTTTTCGTAGTAGGGGTCGATGATGGCCGAGGCGAGTTCAACCAGGGAGTCCTTCTTTGTGTTGCCCCAGACCCTGTAGTGGTCACGGATTTCAACAAGGTTCTTGCAGGCCAAGCCCGTAACCTTGAGCGCTTTTACATCATCAGAGGTTTCCACCATAGCGAACTTGTAGTTGGTGCTGTTAACAAACCTGGCGAAACGGTGGCAAGGCTTTGTGGCCAAGTAGTAGTGGTAGATGAGGACATGATGGCGCATGCACAACTGGGCGACGACAACCTTCTGATCTTTGTCGGGATGACCACCTTGTACTTGTCTCGAGCAAGCAACTGCTCCACAGTGTTGATGTAGTCCTCCACCACGGCCGGGTCGATGGTGTACACCACCGAGAGATCCGTCTCCCTCGCGTGGGTCTCCATTGGAGCACTGCTAGATATCCTCTCTGTATGTGTCATCATGGGTGTGCTTGTTGTGTTGTGGGGCACGATCAAAAGGTTGAAGAGACTAAGGTTATAATGGCCGCGGGAATTAATGGGGAAGCCGGACGGCCTGGAATATTGGCATGCCCGGATGGCAGTTCTAATTTGCAGTGCGTAACTCCATCGTGCCGCACGTAACTACATCACGGCAACGTGCGTGGCGCAACCGCATGCATATGGGGCCCCCAACATGACCGTGCGCCGGGCCCAACCGTTGGCAGAGCGCGCGCGGAGGGACGCGAGCAGAGCGATCTGCGGCTACCTCAATGGCGAGCAATCATATATATGCATATAGCAGTTGAACACGCAAGGAAAAGCTGTCCACAAGCAGACCATGTGGAGGTACGCGAGCAGAGTGCGCCACGGTGCCTAACGGCGAGCAGAGCACGCCGAGGGATGCGAGCAGAGGCCGGCATAGTGATACGTGGCAAATAAGAGGAACTGTGCGAGCGATGGTGGAGATATCAAGCACGATTCAGATTAGAGTTGCGTGTGCGATACATGGCATACAGTTGATCCATCCTAGATGTTTGTGATGGAATAAGTCGTGTGTGTTGTGGGCAAACGCTTGCTGGTACACAATTGTCAGCGATTGATGAATTCATCACCGACGGGTTCCCTAGTGTGGTCTATGTGCGATGTGATATGCTCTGTCTGCACAACATCTATGCTCTGTCTATAGAAGAACATATATACTTATAACAAGACATGATTGCAAAACCAAATTAAACATCCAATTATGTTATATAACAAATACCATAAATATTGCAAGGTTCAAATTCTAGCATTACAAGGCCCAAATTCAAAGATTACAAGGTTCAAACTATTTTGACAAAAAAAATTCATCTTCTTCAGAATCTTTTTCATTCATTATTTCTGTGAAAGGATCAGCCACCGAGAAGTCATATAGCGGACTTCCGACTAATCTGTCATATGAAGTTACAAACTGAAATTCAGCTTCTACAGAGCCTTTCCCATTTAGTTGTAGACGCATGTGCTCTTTAGCAATCCATTCACTTCTGCACACTAAATATAGGGCAAACCTCATTACCTTGAGCAACCTTGCTTTCTCAACAAAGAACCTGGCGAATTTAATTTCTGGTGTGGTGCCTCGGTACTCGTTAAAAGTAATTTATGTGAGATGAAGATCAAGGCATTCAATGGGATTGTTATATTCCCCTACATTTTCTACTTTCGGGCCTGCTAGTATCTGCAAACGAAGACAACATATTAGTGCCTAGCTGTAGATTTGAACACTTCGGGCCTCTTTGATTTGTAAGATTTCTAAAATACACGAAAAGAGTGAAATGCCACGTTCAATCTTTCATGATTAACATCTCAAAAAATATATGTATTGAAATCCTCCAAATTTCCTTTAGAAATCATTCTACATTTGTCATTGTAATCATGGGTAAAAGTAACAAAAAATTGAGCTCCGTTGTGGTTAACAATTAATAGGAAAGGAGCATCACCTCGATGTATAGCTTCTCCGTACAAGGAAAGCATCTAAGGAATCTAACAACTTCATCTAGACCGGGGCCGACAGACTGTAGTGCCAAGATCTTCACTGTGCGTAGATGCCGGGTCAAGCTTGTGGGAATCATTTTATGGATGACATGCGAACATATATGTCAACAAAAATTAGATAAAATGTGCTATCCAATAATATATAAGAAGGAGAAGAAGAAGACTATTGCACCTGAACGGATAATGATCCAGTAACAAGTTCGTTGAATTTAGCACACGAATAGCCCAATACTATCAATTTCGGTGCGTGAATGACCCTGATTCTTGCTGGACCTAATTTATCAAGTACATACAATCTCTCGAGAAAAGGCGCATTCTCAATGACCATATCGTGAAACACCTCAACTGATAGCCTTGGGCGGCACCAGCAATGCACATAAGTCGCACGAACATTCATCGAGGTGACGTGGAGGCTACTATACCCATCCATCGCCTGAAGATGATGGTACTCGAGCGCTGTACAGCCGACGAGCAGGCGCTCCAAATGCTCCTTCGAGATGCGAAAGACCATGAGCTCGAGGTGCTTAAGTTTAGGGAGATGAAGAGCGCGCGTGGTATCAATCCGGGGGAAAATGCACTGCCTGAATGTAGCGCGGCGCAGCGTGGGCGCGAGGCAAAGCGCGGATGGCGGCAGTGAGCATGGACGTCTAGCATGAAAGCTGAGCTCCTCGAGCCGATCTAGGGCCGGGGATAGGAACCAGTAGTGAAACCTGGGTTCGGCCTTGTAGTGGGAACTGAACTTGCCGATAGCAAAGCGTTTGACCGGCCCAGGGTGCGTGGTGAGGACTGATGACCCAGAAGTATAGGGGATCAATTGTAGTCCTTTCGATAAGTAAGAGTGTTGAACCCAACGAGGAGCAGAAGGAAATGACAAGTGGTTTTCAGCAAGGTATTCTCTGCAAGCACTGAAATTGTCGGTAACAAGTAGTTTGATAGCAAGATAATTTGTAACGAGCAAGTAATAGTAATGGTAAATAAAGTGCAGCAAGGTAGCCCAATCCTTTTGTGGCAAAGGATAGGCCAAAGCGGTCTCTTATGATAAGCAAAGCGTTCTTGAGGGGACACGGGAATTTCATCATGTTGGTTTGATTCATGTTTGCTACTTTGATAATTTGATATGTGGGTGGACCGGTGCTTAGGTGCTGTTCTTATTTGAACAAGCCTCCTACTTATGATTAACCCCCTCGAAGCATCCGCAACTATGAGAAAAGTATTAAGATAAAATCTAACCATAGCATTAAACTTTTGGATCCAAATCGGTCCTTTACAGAATAGCGCATAAACTAGGATTTAAGCTTCTATCACTCTAGCAACCCATCATCTAATTACTACTCCACAGCGCATTCCCTTAGGCCCAAATATGGTGAAGTGCCATGTAGTCGACGTTCACATGATACCACTAAGGGAATCACAACATACATATCATCAAAATATCGAACACATATCAAGTTCACATGATTACTTGCAACATGACTTCTCCCGTGACCTCAAGAACAAAAGTAACTACTCACAAATGATAAGCATGCTCAAGATCAGAGGGGTATTAAATAGCATAATGGATCTAAACATATAATCTTCCACCAAATAAACCATATAGTAATCAACTACAAGATGTAATCAACACTACTAGTCACCCACAAGCACCAATCTAAGGTTCCGGTACAAAGATTGAACACAAGAGATGAACTAGGGTTTGAGAGGAGATGGTGCTGTTGAAGATGTTGATGGAGGTAGCCCTCCCAAAGATGGGAGAGTTGTTGGTGATGACAACGATGATGATTTCCCCCTCCGGGAGGGATGTTTCCCCGGCGGAATCGCTCCGCCGGAGGGCAAAAGTGCTCCTGCCCAAGTGCCGCCTCGAGACGGTGGCGCTTCATCCCGAAAGTCCTCTCGTTATTTTTTGTAGGTCAAAATGACTTATATACCAAAAGAGGGGCACCGGAGGTGAGCCGAGCAGGGTACAACCCACCAGGGTGCGCCTGGGGGGCCTGGCCCACCCAGGTGGGTTATGCCCACCTGGTGGGCCCCTCTGGTAGTTATTTACTCCAATAATTCTTAAATAATACATAAAAAATCTCCATGAAGTTTCAGCTTATTTGGAGCTGTGCAGAATAGGTAGCTCTGACGTGCTTTTTCAGGCCCAGAATTCCAGCTGCCGGTATTCTCCCTCTTTGTGTAAACCTTGCAAATTATGAGAGAAAAGGCATTAGAATTACTCCAAAAAGCATTATTATGCATAAAACATTATAAATAACAGTAGGTAAATATGATGCAAAATGGACGTATCAAGGACGTGGGACAATGCGTCCAGGCGTTGCCACTCCCCGCTATAGAACTCGTCGTTGACGATGAGGTCCAGGTGGGTGGAGTGCCAGAGGGGGCGCCACCGCCGCGAGAGGACAGTGGTCCGGACGCCAGATTTGATGGGGAGGTGGGATATGATGGTTACCAACATCTCATCGGGGAGGCTGCTGATGAAGTCCATGCTCGCCGGAGGCTCTTGCGGTTCTGGCTCGACCCGCCCCCGCTTGTTGGCCGGCTCGTCCTTCATCTCACAGCGGGCGGCGATCCTCGGCGGTGGTGCTTGTAGCTGAGAACGAAGGACTATTCTACATACCTTCCCAACGCGGCCGTTACCAAAAGTCCAAAACCAGCAATAAATTGCAGCGCTCGTGGCTCGCTTCCCGGTACGGTGAGCGTGCGTGGCAGACTGCTCGCAATCGTCCCATCTAATCAAATAGCTGCCCGCGGTAGTAAATGATTAGTTGAATGCCCACAGTTCGAATAATACCACCGTTTGCGATAATAATGTGGTGGCTATTTGTTAAAAAAATGCCTAGGAAAATAAATGTATAAAATGGCAAAATGAACCCTGAATAATTTCATATTTTTAGCACGACACTCCTATAGTTGCATGTTGCCTCTGTAAAATAAATCAAGGCGGGAAGAGACAGCGTATGTCGTTTCGCACACAGATCAGGTAACCAAGTTCCCTCTCAGAACCATGAGGCTTCTTGAGAGAAGCTCCGGTTTGTATGAAAGAAAATAAGGGACAAAGCCGAGTTGAAAAGGGTAACAATATCTAACTCTAGATTACAAAAGGTACAAAAGCACGAGGATTAATTGTTCATCAGGTTTACACAAAATCCTGATTGAACAGGACAATAACATCTAACTCAACCAAAGTCTTCGGCAGTCACAATCAAATGGATCAGTCTGATCCATAAAATCAACATCCTGGGCCAGAAAATCTACTAGTACATGAAGACAAGTTGTTCTAAATAGAAACCGAGCATGTTCAGAAGCCCTTTTGTCCACCTGAAACTTCTTTTTATGTTGTTCATCATGTCCATCTGTGAGAAAGTTTTTGTTAAAAACCTTAATCCTCATGGACAATAGTACCCTCGCATTCAACAGGAAGAATGTGACAAAGCTAGTGTTTGCATGGTTGGATGCATATCCTTCTAGCGTTATTGTCCTCAAACGAATGTCATGAGAACTGAGAAAATCCCTGTGCTTCTTATGCCACTGATTGGTTATACCTTTTTGTCCATGTGCTTTTGCCTAAATAGACATGAAGACTGAAAACAATTAATGTCTAAAAAAAAGAGTATGTCGAAAGAGCGACAGCTGAACGGTTAATTCTAGTAAATTATATATGGGCTTTCAATGTTCTTGAATTCATCACCTCTATATACGAATTCTACAGACATGGAAAGCATCTCAGCTAGCCGATAATCATGTTCAGGTCAAAACACAACATACTGATATGTAAGGTCTTGACAGAATCCAACACCATTGATAGGGTATCCATGGACAAACTCTTCATTGAGCATAGAACATAATATTAGTACCAAAAGTGTACTCCAAGATGATATAAAACTTATGCGCACAAATGAAAAATGCAGCTTATGATTACAAAAGTGTTGACGATAATATACACTACTTGAATAAGTGTGGATCCAACCACCGTCTTGTAACCTTCAAGCGGATCAGGAATTACACCCAAGGTCTCCAGTTTGGGCTCAGAGACCACAGTTATTTGCGAAGGTGCATAACGATAATCAAGGAGCAACCTTTGGAGTGAAGGGGCATCTTTGATGATGAGCTCCTCTCCTTTAAAGCAAATTTCAATGCTTACAATGTGAGGTGACTTTATTTGAAGACAACGGATATGAATTTCTTTTCCAAAAACAAGCAGTAAGCACTCCAGGGCAGGGCAGCAGGAGTGGATGATGTTGTGTAGTGAGGCCTTCGACAGATTGACCACCACAAGCGCGAGTTTTTTAGCAGTGGGAGTCAAAGCATTTGTACCATATTGTCTGCTAGATGGCACCGGGCCAAGGTGGCGGTGTGGAGAGAGGAGGAAAACCTTGAGCTGGACATTGATGGTGAGGGCACAGCTACAATGCTTGGTGGGAAGCTATTTGCGTAGTAATGGTAGAACTCAAGATGCTGGAGTTTTTTGAATTGATGGGATGTCATCTAGGCGTCCACCATGCAGGGTATGTGCAGTAGGCAGCATGCCGAGATGCATAGGCATTGAATGGAGCCCTGGTAGGAGGAGAAGATGGCTCTGTGGAGTTCAAAATCATGAACGACAGATAGCTGGCGACAGTCGAGATTAAAAGGTGTGACGTGCCATAGAGTGCGCCACCGAGATGCGAGGACCTGTGTGCGGCAGCCATCCTTGGTAGGGAGAAGGGAGATGATCTCCTCAAGGATGGTGTCCGGGATATCGCTAATGCGGTCTGCCTGAGATTCTACGGGTTCCTCGGATCCAGGGGCATGGCCACTTCTGCCCGCGCTGCCGGGTGCAGGATATACAACCGGCGGCACCGCTGGCCGGAGCCTCATCAGTGTACATACCGATCTGGGGGAAAAAATGGCACAAACATATATGTAGGACATTCAAAATCAATTCTAAAGATCTGGAAGAAAAAAATGGCACAAATATATGTACGACAATCCAAATCAATTCTCAAGATCTGGCTATGAATTATTAGCACGAACGCTAACCCTAGTCGGATTATTAGCAAAAAATTCATTTGTATAGAACAAACAATTAATCACTAACCATAGATACCATTCAAACAATCAATACACTACACGGATCTAACGAATCTTACTCTGATTTCATGGACTGGGTGAACATAACCACATGATTTCTATTCTAAGAAAAGAAGGGGGGGTGCTAACCGGTTTTTCGTCAGAGTCGGAGTAGTTGCCGGAGTAGCTGCGGACCTCCGGCTTTGGCTGGGGAGGCACAACGACGGCGATGAAGTCAAGGTCGTGCTGCTGGCCGCACGAGACCTCATCGATGGCGACCGCAACCTCTATGCCCAGCTTCATGCGTTGTGTGGGTGCTTCACCAACCCCGACATCGCCACTCCCTCCGATGGTGCCCTTCGGCGGCATCCTCATACACTCCAGGCGGCGGTGAAAACTGTGGACCGGGGGGGGGGGGTGCGGCCGCCAATTATGACCAGCAGATCGGGCGCGCCACTAATATGGAGCAGTGGGAGCGAGGTAGGTGGTGGTCAAAGGGCTGGCTCGCCTCCCGGTGAGCCTGCGCAGCAGACTGCTGGCATGCCTACCGTCATTTCACACAGCTATTAGCACGCCGCCCGGTGACAGTGCGTAGCGAACACGCGCATGCCTCGGCCTCCCGGTTTGCCTGCGCGGTGGACTGCTCGCATGTGTCTCGTCAACTCACGCATGCTCGTACGGCACACGGGATGCCTGGTGGCACGTATTATATTGATTTTTCCTTTTTGATGATTAATTCTGCCGCTTTATTGCTTAACTGAAGCACAACACGTACATTGTTGGTCTAACACACATGGTTCAAATAAAGAGTCCTTTTGCGATATTGGTTGCTAATTATTGATAATTTCTTGTCTGTAAGAAGATTATATCAAAACTTGTCTCAAATTTGGCAAAAAAATGTAATATCATAGTCTATTGGTGTCCATATGAGACCACGATAAGTTTCATGAATTTCAACTTAGTTTTGGATTTACTGGATTTTACAATCAAGATTCTCGATGTTAGAAATTTCTTGCATGGGGACTAAACATGCACCGAGGGACACATACACATATGATTTTCCAATCCATTTTGGTGCACTATCACGGGTCTCATGTAGCTCAAATTTAATTTTTGCACATTAAATCCCTAGGAAATCAGTCAATGTATAAAAACAGATGAATGATATCTTTTTTTTTCAATTTTTAACACTAAACTCCTTTGGTCGCATGTTCGCTGCAGAAAAAGTTTGACATGCATCTTTGGGCCACATGCACGCGGTGGTCCTAGGACACTCACTCCCATGTGATGCTCTCTGTGGGCCCGCAAGGTCGTCGTCCATCACTATGACCTGCGGTGAGAGAGGTTAATTTGACCAACAAGGATGGTCATTTTTTGGTTTGTGTTACGTACGGTATGAGTATATAGATAGTACGCGTCGAAAGGGTGGGAGCAACATATACTACACGTCATATAGGACAGTCACTCGTGTGCGATGCTTCCATCCGTGTGCCCGCGAGGTTGTCCTCCATCACTTTGACCCAACGAGAGAGGTTAATTTGACCAACAAGGAGGTTTCTTTTTGGTTTGTGTTGCGGTAGGAGTATATAGTACGTGTCGAAGAGGGGAGGAGGGGGCCAACACATACTACACACACGTCATGAACGATCTCGCTTCGTGTGGGGACTTTTTGGTTTCCGAGGCAGGTGCAACATTGAAGTTGTGCATATTGGGTATTCAAACATCACAAACACCTCTTTGGGCCACGTGCAGATGATGGTTGTCACTCACTCGCCTGCGACGCTTCTCTCCATGGGCCCGCGAGGTCCTCGTCCATCTAATTTGACCCAAGAAGAGAGGTAAATTTGACGAACAAGGAGGAATATTTTTGGGTTGTGTTACGGTAGGCGTATATATATATTATGCGTCGAAGAGGGGAGGGGACCAACATATACTGCGTCATGAACCTCGCTTTGTGTGGGGACTTAAAGGTTTCCAAGGCAGGTGCCATGTCAAAGTTGTGCATATTAGGTATTCAAACATCACAACCACACATCTCCATACATGTGTTTGGCCCACATGCAAGCGATGGCGGTTGTCCTCTAGCACTCACTCACAGGGTTATCGACGAGATGCTTCATCCATCTGTGTGCCCGCTTGGTCAATCACTTTGACTGACAGCGATAGAGGTTAATTTGACTTATAATTAGGAGGGGATTATATTTTGGTTCATCTTATACGGTACATGTCATGCTATGAGATCACATAATATACTTTGAGCGCATGTGTACGCATGAATCCCTCCCATCGGGTCAAAGTGGGGGCCGGGGGGGGGGGGGGGGGGGGGGGCGAGCACGCGACGCGTCATGAACATTGCTCTGTGTGGGGACTGTACGATTTTTTACGCATGCGCCACATCAAAATGTTGTGCTTTTGGTATTAAAACATATGCATGCCTCACACATGTCCATACATATGTTTGGGGCACATGCATGTAGTGGTTGTCTTTGGACACTCTCCCTCGCTTGGTTATCATCGATGACCTATATATTCGTGGGCCGGCGTGGACGTCCATCACTTCGACCGATAACGAGAGAGGTTACTAGGGTGGATTCTTCTCTTGGTTCGTGTTACCGTATAGTCGCACGTCGATCATGGTGAGATTCCAGACCTAAGTTTGAGCGCATGCATACACATGAATCCCAATATATATATACTATTCGCGTTGTGAACCCTCACTCTATGTGAGGACTTTCCAATTCCAAAAGCACGGCCACATCAAAGTTGTGCATTGGGTATATTCAAACACCACATAACACTTCCATACATATGTTTGGGCCACATGCAGGCAGTGGTTGTCTTCAGGCACTCCCTCGCATGGTTATCGGCGACAAGCTAGCCTATTTGTGGGGCCGCGTGTGGACGTCGTCCATCACTTTGACTCAACAACGAGAGACGTTATACGACCAAGGTGGTGATTCTTCTTGGTCCATGTTACAATACTTCTTGGTGAGATGCCCCCTCCCACCACCTCAAAGTGTGTGTGTGTGTGTGTGTGGAGGGGGGGGGGGCAACTTCACACTTGCTAAACCTATGTGGGGTCGGGGATGTCTGGTTAATTTGCGAGGCACATGTGCCACATCAAATTTGTGAATTGGGTATTTAAATATCACACCACACCGTTTTCACACACACACACACACACACATATTGGGCCACCCGCAGGTGTGGTTCCTATGTGGTCTCACCCATCTCGCGCCACAAGCACATATTTGTGGGCCCGCACATGGTCCACATTTGACCGGAAGCAAAAAAAGGGGGGTGACCATGATGTACTCCTTTCGGTTTTGTGTTACGATAGGGTGAGATGTCAGACCTAGCTATTTGGGGGCATGCGTTCATAGCTAGGATTCCCCTCCCACCAACACGAAGTGTGTGTGGGGGGGGGGGGCTAGCAATAATAACGTGCGCTTTGTGCAATAGGTGCCACATCAAAGTTTTGCATTGGGTATTTGAACATCAAACCATCCTTTTCATACATATATTTGGTCCACATGCAAGTGCGTTCATGTTCTGACCCTTTCCCGCATTTTTTGCAAAATTTATAAACAATAGATGAGTCGGATGCATCAACCGTCTGCAATCGGGTACGCAACAGACATGGTTCCCTCAGACTACCCGTGTGCCGTGCCCTTGTCGCCCTGTCGGCTTACGACACCTATGGGATCGCGTGGATCCCTTTTATGGTTCGGCAGGGAGAGAGGTGTACACAAAGAGCAGATCCAACGATCAACGCGAGGGGATTTTTATCTAGGTTCGGGCCGCTGAGAAGCGTAATACCCTACTCCTGCTTTGGTTTATTGGGGCTGTTTAAGCCCAAGCTTCAGGAGCGCTCGCCGTGAACAGTATGTTCAAGCAGCAGCTACGCATGCAAAATGGGCCAGAGAGTCCTCTCCCCTATAGCTACGCCTTGGGCCTCCTTTTATACGTCCAAGGGGTCACCAACGGTGGCGTACAGTACATACAAGAGGTGTAAATTTGCTACAGTGTTTACATGTTTATCACTGACGACTTAGGACAAACGCATTAAATGCTCTGTTTAGGTGTCCCTTACTTTCTTGGGGACGGAAAAAGGGCCCGTCCCATCAGCACCGCTTAAGCCCGTCCACCACTAGTGCCATGACATGCATCCAGGAGGACAAAACCCAAATGACAAGCTGGCCGTTGCGCTGGAGCAGTGGCAGGGTGGTGGAGTCTTGCCGGGTGCGAGTCTTGCCGGGTCTTCGCAAGCCATCCTGGCAAGTATCTTGCCACAGATTCGGCCTTTGGGCTTCTGTCTTTTGGTCACTGGTTTGAATGCCTTCTTGATAGTCTTGCACTTGCTTCCAGCTGTCCCCCGGCAAGCCTCATCGCTGGTATGGCTACAACCGTCCATGCACAAGTATGGGGTACAAAAGGACCCAAACTTTATTACACCGACAGGAGCCCCCGGGCCTAGGCCATACACAGGTGCGAGGCGTTGTTGGGCTAGGCCCAAACAGTGCATGGGCACGCGTGGGAGGAGTTAGCTGTCGTAATTATCTCATTTACCGCGCTTCCCCACGACGCATATTGAGTGCGCGATGTGGGATACGTGCGCGGAACGACCACGGTACAGCGCGCTTGCAAAGGCGCATTCACATTGATTAGAAAGGAGGCAGCCCCGCGCCCTCCCCATAAAAAGGAATCCGTAGAGGTGCCGCTCATTTACCTCCCATCCTTTCCAATCTGGAAACCGCCGTCGCCTTATTCCTCGAACTCAAAGCAGAGCCTCTCCCATCCATCCGCCGCCTCCACTCTCTCATCGCCCTCGGCCCCTGCTTCCTCAGTCGCCATGCCGCCCAAGGCGAGCAAGGGCAAAGAGGTGAAAGTCGTCGATTCGGGTGCGCAGGTGGAGGGGAGCGAGCTGGTGAAGATGCGGAAGGAGCATGTCGTCTTTGCCCCGACGCTCGACACGAGCGCCTTGAAGGTTCGGTATCTGTGCATGTGGGGGAGGGAGACGAAGGCTCATCCCGCTACTCGTGTAAACCCAGCTTCCTCCGAAGGTGGCCCAGATAAATTCCCTTTCTTTCCTGCTTACTTTTATTGTGGGCTCTGCCCTCCGTTTTCTGATTTCTTCATCGACATCATGTACACATACGGCTTACGTCTCTTGGATTTCAGGCCGAATGCCGTGACATGCATGTCAGTCTTCGTCCATCTCTGTGAAAATTTCGCCAGAGTAATCCCCAGCACAGCCCTCTTTCACCACTATTTCATTCCCCGTATTGAAAAAGGAGATGCCCTTTCCGGTTCTATCGCCTGGATTCAAAGGGCATGGAATAAAGAGATATACCCAGAAGGGCTCTACCGTACGAAGTGGGAAGAATGGCAGGGCGAATGGTGCTGGATTAAGGAGAAAGATCCCCAGCCTTTCTGTTTGCCTCCACAAATGAAAGTGGTCCGCGGCAATGACTGGAGTGCTCTCGATCCCAAAGATGAGAAGCTCAGAATCGCAATTACCAGGATCCACCGTCTCAGGGTTGCCGGGCACACAATAGAAATGGTTGGCGCTGATTTCCTTCGCCGCCGCATTGCCCCTCTGCATAACAAAGGGAGACCAGCCTGGGAGTTTCGGAATGCGGCAGATATCATGAGGCTGCATCCTGGTTTGAACAATAACTTGACGATCATACAACACACAGCTCTCTGCCACAAACTGTTCAGGCCCCGGCGGAAAATATAAGTTGCCGACGAGCGTAATTCCTCTGTGCAACAACTCCGCTCTGACCTCAATCATCGCCATGATGCCGGCGTGTAATGCTCACGGCCTTGACGGAACTTGGGTCGATCCATCCGCAGAGCAAGCACAGGGGTTCTTTGACAATCTGTCGAAAAGAGCCTTCCGGGAAGAGACAAATCTCATCCGCCCCACTACTGACGAAGAAGTGGCGTATATTGCCAGCAGGGCGAAAGAGGCGAATCTTGCCACAGAGGCCGGAAGCGCTGGCTTCGTGGAAGGGAAGGCTAGCGAAGAAGAAGTGATGTCAGAGGAAAATCTTGCCGGGCAGGGTGAGACTGCCGGGGAGCAGAGCGGCACAGCTGCCGGGAGCCCTTTTGTCGAAGACACAGCCGAGGAGCAACCGCACGAGGAGCCCCCAGCTCCAGAGAAGAAGAAGCGAGTTCTTCGGAAAGCCGTCTCTGGCATCCCAACACATCAGCCTTCCTCAAGTGGTGAGGTTCCTGGCAAGAGGGCGGCTGGCGAGGCTGCGCAGCGGCAAGAAGCTCAATAGCAACCCATGCGACGTACGAGACGCATGATCGCGGCAACAACTGGAGCGGCGGGGGTGTCTCATACGACAGCACCAATAGCCGGGGCAGTAAGATCACATCAACCTACTGCTTCTGCCGCAGCCAAGCGACCCAGGACCCCTCCTCTACTCTCTCGCGCGGACACTATAGTGGAGGTCGACTTCGACATCTCCACTTTTAGCCCGGAAAGAGAAGAGTAAGGGCCATGCCGGATCTTTTAACTTCTGAGTTCCTGGTTTGCTTAACTCATTTGTCTTGCTTTGGCCTGTCTCCACAGAGGTACGGAAACACTGGCGCAAAAGATGGCGAAGAAGGCTAAGACTTCAACGGGCGATGAGCCTTCGGCAAGCACCGTAGGCACACCAGAGCCCATCGTCATCAGCCCGGAGCTCAGCCCTCAACGCAGTCCCCAACTCAGCCCCCAGCGTGAGTCCACTACTCATTTTCCGCTGGTGAGCATTGAGATGTTTATCCTTGCTACTGACATCACCGGGCTTGCAGGAGAAGAATGGCAACAAAAAGAGCCACTGGAGGCTGTTCCCGACATGCCGCCCTCGTCAACCGCGTTGCCCAGAGATGAATCTCCGGTAAGGGCTTCCACTGGCGAACCTATTCGTGTTGAAGAAGAGCCAGCAAGCACGGGCACTGGCAGTCCTACATCGGCAACAAATGTTGCCAGGAAAGGAGAAACCACCTCTCAAGAGCTCGACACAGGTAAACTGCTTGCCTCCAAGTACTTGTCACTCTGTCTTTATTTTTGTCTTCTTGATCTTCAACCTTGGTCTCATCTTGTTTCCTTCCTCGGTCTTCAGATCTTCCTTCGATGGAACAAATGGATGTTGATATCGTCATCTAGGAGACCGCCAAGGATGTTGCCGCTGAGGCCGACAAAGTCGCTGCTGACGAGGCCGCCAAGGTCGCACAAGAAGAAACCGCCAAGGGGTCTGCTGAGAGGGCCGGCAAGGAAACCGGTGACCATACTGATGGCATTCCTACCACAGGAGCGCCTGGCGCTACACCGGTCATGGAGCCCCCAGTTCCCGGCGAGGCAGTTGTCGAAGACCAACCATCAACATCTGAAGCCCCTCCGTCAAGCAGATACCTTAAGGTTGGCGACAACCTGTTCGTCAGCATACCAGGGACGGCAAGCACTGGGGTGCCAACCAAAGAGGAAATTCTCGATGAAGACGTCATCGCCGCTACTGGACTCAAGATCGTTGACGAGCCACGCGCCAGCAGTAGCGAGTCCAAGGAAGAACAGCTCCTCCAAACCATAAGCGACAACTTTCAAAAGCTCCAGGCGCTTCACCACACCCGAAAGGAGAAATTAGACTCCAGGGCAGCAGTTATTGAAGCAGCGGAGGCAGATTTCCAGAAGCGCATCAAGGAAACGCATGTCTGGTATGCTGAGGCTTTCCAGGAGCTGATGGCTGGCCGGGAACAACTGAGTCAAAGTTGGAGCGAGTTCCTCTTAAAGCAGTCCGACGCCGAGAAGGCACAGAAAGAGGCCGCGCAGCGGGCCGCTGCAGAGGAAGCTCACTTAACGGAACGCCGCGTCGGGCTTGATGCTCATGAAGAAGACCTTGCTGCTCGCGAGGAGGCGCTTGCCGCCAAGCTGAGGAGATCGAAAAACTCGTCGCGTAGTGAACCCAGGAGCTGGAGCGGAAACACAAGGAAGCACTCGAAGCTTTGGCCATAGACCACACCGGCAAGTTGAAGGAGGCCATCGATGCCGCCGAAGCTGCAGAGGCCGCCGAGAATGAGCTGGGCGATAGAGTAAAGAGGCTGGAGGCGGATCTTGAGGATCATGGCAAGGAGCTCTCGTCGCTCAAAGCCGACAGAGAGAAGACTCTCTACAGCTTGGCGGAGATGCAAACTACCATATCCGACAAGACCAAAAAGCTCACCTCAGCCAATGAATCCATCGCTGATCTAAATCTGAAGCTGACCATGCTAGAGAAGTCCCTGGAGGACGGCAAGGCTCGCGAGAAGGCTTTGATCAAAGACCTCCAGAATGAGAAGGACCTGCTCAAGAGCGCCGCCGCCACTTATAATGACTTTGAGAAAGGTGTGAAGATCTGGACCGAGTGCCTTGTCGACATCGCGGAAAGCCTTGGAGGAGAACTGTCCACCATGGGCCTGCAGAACATCAGCTACTCTTCTGACGACAGAGTGTCCTCGAGTGCCAAGCTGACCATGTTCTTAAAGGGCGTCATTGATGCCCTGAAGCTGCTCCATTCTGAACGAGCAACCCATCTGGCCAACGAATCCCGCAAACTCTACCGGGCCGTCCTTCTCAAGGTGCTCGTCAAAGTGGTGCACAAGAACCCTGGCATCAACCTCACCAACGTTCTCGACAGCCTGCCAGAGAATGTCGACCTCGAGGCACTCAAAGAGCTTGTCGCGCCCATCGTTGACAAGGTGAGCCAAGTCAAGAGGGTCGAAGGCCAGCGTAGGGACTAGCCACTTCGCTTCATCTTTGCCGCCACCATTCCATGCCAAAGACAATTTCATCTTAAGTTAGAATCGCGACAACTATCAACGTAATATAACTTGCTATGTTTTGGATGAATGCACGCTATTTCTCTTGTCGGATTTCTTCCTGTATGGTACATGCCCTACGCTTATTAGAAAAAACTTGCCACGAGCGCTTTGAGGAATGGATCCTTAGCAGCCTGCCGGAGGTGTCGCTACCGGCAAGATACCTTGACGTTTTCAGTGCAGCCACCTAAGCTGTTGAGCGGACTCGAAACAGAGTAAGGGCGCAACCGATCACGACAAAGTTCCTTCGCGTGCAGGTTTTCCATACAAAGGCCGAAATCGTTCAAGGAAAATAACCTCAAAGTAAAAAATTTACTCAAAGTTCTACAACTTAGCTTTTTGTTGCTCAACTCCTTCCTGCAAGATGTCAACCTTGAACGTCACCTGTCGGTATCCATACCATCACTCCCCCCGGCAAACTTGGACGCGAGGGAACCTTCTATCCCTTGAGAAAAAGAAAGAAGACAAGACAAGGATATAGAACCTTGGCGGTTTGTTAACGCTTACCGGAAGCAAGTGTAATACAATATCTCAGACAAGCATGCATATAGATTAACATGAAAATCGACAGGAATTGTAAAACACTTAAGCTTATTCAACTATGCACAAGGTCTGCGCCTGGCTTTGTACAAAGGATCACATGCCTTGCCGGCAAGACTCGTACAAAAAGTGGTTGCCGGGAGACCCGGCAACCGCGCCTTATGGGTAGAACTTACGAAGATGTTCGATATTCCAGGAATTGCTTACTAGAATGCCATCCTCGGTCTCCAGATGGACAGCGCCAGGCCTGGTGACTCGTACTACCCGATAAGGGCCTTCCCACTTCGGCGTCAACTTGTTGGAATTCTTGGCCGATTGAACACGCCGAAGAACAAGGTCGCCTTCCTCAAGACTTCGGGCATGAACCTTGCGGCTATGGTAGCAGCGCAAGGCTTGCTGGTAGCGTGCAGCTCGCACAGCAGCCTGAAGACGATCTTCCTCAAGGAGCGTAGTGTCATCTTGTTGCAGCTGCTCTTGCTCAAGCTCATCATAAGCGAGCACTCGAGGTGACCCGTATATGAGTTCTGTGGGGAGAACTGCTTCTGCACCGTACACTAGGGAGAAGGGTGTCTGGCCAGTGGCTCGATTTGGTGTCATTCTGATTGACCAAAGGACCACCGGCAGCTCATCAATCCAGCGTCTTCCGCACTTTTTCAGCTTGTCGAAAGTCCTTGTCTTGAGACCTCACAACACTTCAGCATTTGCCCTTTCCGCTTGGCCATTGCTCCTCAGATGAGCAATAGAAGCAAAACAGATTTTGCCGCCAAGGTCTTGGACGTACTGCATGAAGGTGTGGCTCGTGAACTGTGTGCCATTGTCGGTGATGATCCTGTTTGGCACACCAAAATGGCAAACTAGTCCTTTGAAGAACTTGATGGCTAATTGTGCTGTCACCTTTCTCGCTGCTTCCACTTCCGGCCACTTTGTGAACTTGTCGATTGCGACGTACAAGTAGTCAAAGCCCCCGGTAGCATGGGGAAAAGGGCCCAATATGTCGAGCCCCCAGACCGAAAATGGCCAGGAAAGATGGATTGTCTCAAGAGCCTGAGCTGGCTGATGCAATTACTTTGAATGGAACTGGCACGTTTCACACTTGGTTACTAGTGCAGTTGCCTCTTGGAGGGCAGTGGGCCAAAAGAAACCTTGCCGGAATGCCTTACCGACAAGAGCCCTTGAGCCTATGTGGGAACCACATATGCCTCCATGTATCTCTGCCAACAGCTCCAGTCCATCTTCCCGAGGAATGCACTTCAATTTCACGCCCTTCGGTCTCTTTCTGTACAGGACATTGTCCACGAATTGATACAAACTAGATCGACGGGCTACTTTCTCCGCTTCTTCCTGTTCTTCGGGGAGTTCCCCTGTTTGGAGGAACTGGACGATGTGCTGTGCCCATGCTGGAGCCTGAGGCTCGATAGCAAGGACTAAAGGCATGTCTTCTATCGCGGGCGTGTTTGTCTCTATGGCAAGGGCTTGACACTGGTACGCGTCGGTGCTATACAAACGAATTTTAACCCCTTTCCGCGATGGTATTTCGAACCATCGCCAAGTGAGTGTGGGCGATAGGGGGGTCCTTCCCACACGACCCAGAAACCGTCGGGGATAGGCCCTGCTGGCACACAGGCTGGGGTAAAATGAGCTCGTGTGCGATCGAGCAAGGCATCAAAACCCAATCGTTTCCGTTCGTATGTACATCCCACACGGTGAATCCCAGAAAAACATTTCCGTTCGTATGTATATCACACAGTCAATCCAAGGAGTACGTTTCTGTTCTTATGTACATCCCACACAATCAATCCAGGGAAAACGTTTCTGTTCATGTGTACATCCCACACAGTCAATCCAGGGAAAACATTTCCATTCGTATGTACATCCCACACAGTCAATCCAGGGAAAACGTTTCTGTTCGTATGTACATCCCACACAGGTTTATGTATAGGCTCATGTGTGATAGGTGTAACTATCACACACGCTCTGCCTTGGTTAACCGTTTGCTTTATCAACTACATCACACACGATTTGATGAAGAAAACTGTGTGGCATTCGGCTATCCATCACAAGCGCTTTTACTGCTAGAACCGTTTGCAAAGTTCCATGACACATTTAGCAGGTTTACTAGTTTACAATTAATAATTCCAGTATTACGCAAATTCACATTTCATATCGAACAGCTGTTTGCCAATTTCATATCAGGCACATAAATATATTTTAACATCACAGTACGATAGCTACCTGAAAACAGCACAGTACAGCATATAGCTAGTTCAACTTCATAAGAACAATATTAGAACAATATATTCATTTCCCTAATCGAGATCATCCAGGCTCGTCTTATCCACCTCTGCTTTCAGTTCAGTAAGAACCTGTTTTGCACTGGCCAACTGGGAAAGTGCCTCCTCCTTTGCCAACACCATCTTAGCAAAGTCTGATTTAAAAGATCTGAGCTCATTCTCCACCTTCCTCTTTTTATCCCACATCTTCAAATATTCTTTAGCGTTGACAACACTTTCTCTAAGCCTACCTCTGTTCTCTTCCTCATACATGCTCCAGAGCTTTGCTAGGCACATCTTCAAAGACTGTGGCCACTCTTGATCAACCCACTCCAAGTAAGAACACTTCCGTTCATCCTATAATATTTAAAACTAGATCAGTAACAATTGTAGGGGAAATGGGTTTGTAGCAACATAGAAAATCACCAATACTTATTTTGAAAAACTGAAGAAACAGGTTAATTATGACATATCTTCTCAAAAAGATCAATGTGCAAATGATTTAATTGCTACTGAGTCAACAACCAAATTCTGAAACATCAGAAGCTATAATTAACTACAACAATGCTACAAGTTCTTACTCATGTACTATAAATAACAAATTGAACATTTTATGAGGAAGGTAAATATAATTGCAACAGCATAGCGACAGTGTTTGGATGACAGCAAACTGATACTAAGGTGTGTACATGCACAAATTTAGTAACATAGAACTAATAGCACTAAGGCCGTCCACTATGTATGCCAAAACCGGTGTAAAGACAACTGTTGCTACATCTCGCACCGGTGCCCTGCACTGGCGAGCCGATGCAGTGGAAAAAAATCAGGGACCCGGACTCCGGAGCATCTAGTTGCTCCGATGCCTAGTTCCTTCGTGCCATAAAGATTTAGTATTTTACTGCTTGACTGCTCGGATGTGTGGACCAAAGTTGGCTGCACAAATTGCTGAAGCAGTGCCAAATAATTTTCTAATGGCACCGCTGATGAGATGGCAACACTTTTAGATACTAGGTACAAACTGTGACACTGTCTTAGGATGCGTTTGGTTGAAGGTGTGGTATGAATGGGTTGGGACCGTGACAGTGTCTGAATCACATCTAACAAATGATTTGTAACAACGAAAGAGGGTCTAACCTTCTCTGCACATGCTAGAAACTTCCTCCCACTGTCCACAGATTCAAACGCAACTAGCTTCACGCATGGAGATTGATGGTGACAACTAGCAGACAGATCTTCAGCCACCCCGCTCCATTCGTTGCAACTGATGGTCCTAGGGAGCTACAAGAGGAAGAAATGACTCAAATCGACCGCCGGGTAAAAATCCTTCATTCCAAGTCATAGCCCGAGAGAGAGAAGAGAGGCATACCCGGGTGGTGAAGGAGTCGTCGTCGTCGGAGGAACCGCGGGAGAGGTCATTGAAGAAGACCATGGCGACCCCGGCGGTAGGATGCGAGACGGTGAGAGCGAGGAAGCAAGCGAGGAAGCGGCTATTGCTTAGGAAGGCAGGAGGAAAAAGGGGAAATGTGACTTGTGGTCGGGGAGAAAAGGGGGTGGGGAAGGGGGGTAGATATTTCGGCGGTAGGCCAAAAATTTCGAAATGTGGAGGGAAACTTTGCGCGTGGTGCCGCCGGACACCATTCACTTTGAACGATTGTGTGCATCGCAAGCGATTCTTTTGCTTTACGCGCATGGGATGAGTTTGATAATTCAAATTTTGGTGGAAATTTCCCCAGGTACGTCATTGCATAATTTAACATCGCTTACTAATTTGGGCACACAAAAGAGCGTACAGCACACAGACCACACTTACTGAATCGAGCAATTTTTATAATTAAACAGAGCCAGTTGACCTAAACATTGCTCTAACAAAAGACCAACATTAAAAACAAAGCCTAAGTACGCATAATTTTAACAAATTCGTCGCCACGCTGGCCTATGCATCGCCGGTGTGAGATGAGACATCGATGACTTATCCTGGCGACATGCCACCGTTGGTGGACTCCGCGTCCCCCCTGCTGAAGTCGACCGCGTCCTCGTCCTCGACCTCGTCCTCGGTGCCGCCATCAAGGTTGTAGTACTCGTAGTAGTGGCTGCGCCAGAGGTCGCGTTGGTACTCCATCGCCGATTCCTCGACTGACAGACTCTTCTCTACCTCGACCTCGGCCATGCGCAACTCTTCCTCCCGGTGCTCCTCGATCTCCGCCGCCTCCTGCATCTCCAGCTCCCGCTCGGTGATCTCATGTGGAAGCAGGTGCTCCATGGCCACCGCCGCCTTTTCGGACGTGGGTTGCATGCTAGATTCTGACGTGGCCTGGAATATCTTGGCGTGTGCGTCCTCGATCTTGGCGTGGATGGCCTCGACCCGGGCCAGGGCGACATCGATGGCACGGACGGCAGCTCGAGCGCTCTCGGCGTTTGCAGCCGCCGTCGCAGTAGCAGCTGCAGCCGTCTCGGCTGCTGCAGCTGCCCTGTCGGCTGCCGCAGACGCCCTCTAGGCGGATGCGGCCGCGCTCAATGCGGATGCGGTGGCACTCTCGGCGTAGGCGGCCGCGCTCTCGGCGCAGGCGGCGGCGCTCGGGGAGGACGCGGCCATTGTACGGGACTTCACGAAGCATTTCCACGGCGTCATATTTGCAAGAAGGGGGTGTAGGAATGGGGATCGGGATTCGTGGATTCGGGGGTTGCCGGCACTGGAGCAGACGAGCCGGCGAAGCTTAAGGAGGAAGACTTAAATAGACCCAGAAATTTTCATCACAAACGGTTCCTACAAAAAAACTGTGTGTGATATTGTGGATATTTTTTATTAGCTATGAAAGACGAATTTGGAGTAAAGTGGCAACGGATGGTGTTTTAAATGTACGAGAAAATTTGTAGTACTAATACAACTGTCATGTCAAATTGTGGAAAATTTCAGGGGTCATTTGACCTTTTAAGACATTTAAGTCATTTTCTAGCCATTTAATGACCGTAATTCAAATTTGAACATGTACATGCAACAGCTAACCATAACGGTTTGAAAAGTCATATTTTGTGTACTTGTGTGCGATTTAATTCCATGTGCAGTAAATTGGAAGGAATTTTCAAACATATTGGTCTAACGGCTATGACAGAATTAAGCATGGAGTGCCATGGCATTTAAATTCCAAAAAACTAAAAAAAGATCAGAAACACATGAAACCTTGCTTGATGTAATGTCATGCCACCAAGATGATGTGGTAAAAAATTTGGCATGTTTGACGAAAGTTTGGACACACACCCCTCACAAACCGAAGCAACTCACTAGAAGGCTCGTGCTTCCGAGAGGGAACAATGCATGTTTGATGACGAACGGGAGATAGCTTCCTCTTACTGCCTTCAATTTTTTTTCTATGTTTAACGTGCACTAATACAACTGTCATGTGAAAATTTGGAAAATTTCAGGGGTCATTTGACCTTTTAAAGACATTTAAGTGATTTTCTAGCCATTTAATGACCGTAATTCAAATTTGAACTACATGTACATGTAATGGCTAACCATAACAGTTTGAAAAATCATATTTGTGTACTTGTGTGCGAGTTAATTCCATGTGCAGTAAATTAGAAGGAATTTTCAAACATATTGGTCTCACAGCATGGACACATGCATGGAGTGCCATGGCATTTTAATTCCAAAAAATTAAAAAATGATCAGAAAAACATGAAACCTTGCTCGATGTAATGTCTTGCCACCAAGATGATGTGGTAAAAAATTTGGCCTGTTTGACGAAAGTTTGGGCACACACCCCTCACAAACCGGAGCAACTCACTAGAAGGCTCGTGGTTACGAGAGGGAACAATGCATGTTTGATGACGAACGGGAGATAGCTTCCTCTTACGGCCTTCAAATTTTTTTCTACGTTTAACATGCACTAATACAACGGTCATGCGAAAATTTGGAAAATTTCAGGGGTCATTTGACCTTTTAAAGACATTTAAGTGATTTTCTAACCATTTAATGACCGTAATTCAAATTTGAACTACATCTACATGCAACGGCTAACCATAACGGTTTGAAAAATCACATTTGTTTACTTGTGTGCGAGTTAATTCCATGTGCAGTAAATTAGAAGGAATTTTCAAACATATTGGTCTCACGGCATGGACACATGCGTGGAGTGCCATGGCATTTTAATTCCAAAAAATTTAAAAATGATCAGAAAAACATGAAACCTTGCTTGATGTAATGTCATGCCACCAAGATGATGTGGTAAAAAAATTGGCCTGTTTGACGAAAGTTTGGACACACACCCCTCACAAACCGGAGCAACTCACTAGAAGGCTCGTGGTTCCGAGAGGGAACAATGCATGTTTGATGACGAACGGTAGATAGCTTCCTCTTACTGCCTTCAAATTTTTTCTACGTTTAACATGCACTAATACAACTATCATGTGAAAATTTGGAAAATTTCAGGGGTCATTTGACCTTTTAAAGACATTTAAGTGATTTTCTAGCCATTTAATGACCGTAATTCAAATTTGAACTACATGTACGTGCAATGGCTAACCATAACGGTTTGAAAAATCATATTTGTGTACTTGTGTGCGAGTTAATTCCATGTGCAGTAAATTAGAAGGAATTTTCAAACTTATTGGTCTCACGGCATGAACACATGCATGGAATGCCATGGTATTTTAATTCCAAAAAATTAAAAAAATGATCAAAAAAACATGAAACCTTGCTTGATGTAATGTCATGCCACCAAGATGATGTGGTAAAAAAATTGGCCTGTTTGACGAAAGTTTGGACACACACCCCTCACAAACCGGAGCAACTCACTAGAAGGCTCGTGGTTCCGAGAGGGAACAATGCATGTTTGATGACAAACGGGAGATAGCTTCCTCTTACGGCCTTCAATTTTTTTTTCTACGTTTAACATGCACTAATACAACTGTCATGGGAAAATTTGGAAAATTTCAAGGGTCATTTGACCTTTTAAAGACATTTAAGTGATTTTCTAGCCATTTAATGACCGTAATTCAAATTTGAACTACATCTACATCCAACGGCTGACCATAACGGTTTGAAAAATCATATTTGTGTACTTCTGTGCGAGTTAATTCCATGTGCAGAAAATTAGAAGGAATTTTCAAACATATTGGTCTCACGGCATGGACACATGCATGGAGTGCCATGGCATTTTAATTCCAAAAAAATAAAAATGATCAGAAAAACATGAAACCTTGCTTGATGTAATGTCATGCCACCAAGATGATGTGGTAAAAAAATTGGCCTCTTTGGCGAAAGTTTGGACACACACCCCTCACAAACCGGAGCAACTCACTAGAAGGCTCGTGGTTCCGAGAGGGAACAATGCATGTTTGATGACGAACGGGAGATAGCTTCCTCTTACGGCCTTCAATTTTTTTTCTACGTTTAACGTGCACTAATACAACTGTCATGTGAAAATTTGGAAAATTTCAGGGGTCATTTGACCTTTTAAAGACATTTAAGTGATTTTCTAGCCATTTAATGACCGTAATTCAAATTTGAACTACATGTACATGCAACGGCTAACCATAATGGTTTGAAAAATCATATTTGTGTACTTGTGTGCGAGTTAATTCCATGTGCAGTAAATTAGAAGGAATTTTCAAACATATTGGTCTCACGGCATGGACACATGCATGGAGTGCCATGGCATTTTAATTCCAAAAAAATTAAAAAATAATCAGAAAAACATGAAACCTTGCTTGATGTAATGTCATGCCACCAAGATGATGTGGTAAAAAAATTGGCCTGTTTGACAAAAGTTTGGACACACACCCCTCACAAACCGGAGCAACTCACTAGAAGGCTCGTGGTTCCGAGAGGGAACAATGCATGTTTGATGACGAACGGGAGATAGCTTCCTCTTACGGTCTTGAAATTTTTTTCTACGTTTAACATGCACTAATACAACTGTCATGTGAAAATTTGGAAAATTTCAGGGGTCATTTGACCTTTTAAAGACATTTAATTAATTTTCTAGCCATTTAATGATCGTAATTCAAATTTGAACTACATCCACATGCAACAGCTAACCATAACGGTTTGAAATATCATATTTCTGTGTACTTGTGTGCGAGTTAAAAAATCATCAGACGATGTAAATATCTGGTGTTCAAAAAAGAAAATGTAAAGATCTGGCAAGACAACCGGCCCCCACACGTTTGGCACTCTATTTCGCGCCTCGAGGTTTGGAAGGTGACTGGCGGGGGTTATTAATCAGACACGATTCTGTATTGGAAACCGTCAGCTATTATGTTCACACACGGATTTTGCTGCGGGAATCATGTGTAATTCAAACTACAGTACTCATAAATTCTGGCGACCGGCGTGTGTACTGTTCCCGTCGATCTAGATTCCGGCCGCCAATAAATACTACCTTGCTCACGTCGTCCCGCTTGCATTCTCATCTACATCCTCCCCTCACTCGCCCTCTCTCTGTATCTCTGCCATGGCGCCGCCGGTCTGCCCACGCGCCGACGAGGAGTCGCCGCCCCCCGAGGACGCTCACTCGAAGAGCAGCGATGAGGACCCCTACGTGCCGCCGGACGAGGTTGCGCCAGACCCCCCAACTTTGGATTGGTTTTTGGGCCAGTACAATCTTTGTCTGTGGAAGTCGCTGCCGCCGGCTGAGAAAGCCAGGCAAGTGGCGTTCAAGAAGGAGATGGCGGAGGAGGACGCCAAGTACCAGGCGGCTTGTGAAGCCCGTGATGCCGCCTGGAAAAAGGAGGCGGTGGAGCTTTGGGGGCGGGCGCGTCGTCATGCGGAGGAGGTGTATGAAGACGGGTACTTCGCGAGGAAGGTCAAAGGCGCTAGGCGCCTCATCACTGTGTGGAGGTGGGCCGATAAGCTCCAGCGTGCCACCGATGAGGAGCTCCGGTGGGCGCCCAACGAAATGGCAAGATCCTCCGCGCTCGTCCGCCAGCAAGAGGCAGATTGGTACATCAAGCGCTGCGTGGCGGAGGAGGCAGAGTACTGCCTCCGCTCTGGGAAGACGCCGTGCACCAGGGAGCTGCTGGCAAGGGGCTGCCGGAATACTGCCCCCAGGAGGGATTATTAGTTTTAGTATTGTTCGTTTTCAATTTTATGCATTGTACCTAGAAGTTAAGTATCATCACGTATATGTGATGATATTATATATATTCTGTGATGAACTAATGAACAATTAATATATATATATATATATTATGAATTACATTTTCTATTTGTTTTTGTATACTAATTTGAATCTAGCTGTTGTCATCCACATATACAGAATGGAAAGCGTATATACACACATTGAAACAAAACATATAAGAACGGAAAACAGAGTACACACATTGAAACAGAGCAATACTATGATTGTTGTGAATACATAGCTATCCACGTCGAAATGACTCAACAAAATAAAACGCGTTCATGAGACCATGACCAGCAGCCCTTGCCTACGGTAGCTCTTGGCTCTGCCTGAACTCGTGCAGGCGTTCGTCCAAGCGGTCGACATGCTCGCGGTACATCTGGAGCGTGATCTCGAGCTCCAAGTTGGCTATTTCATCGGAGATCACCAGCTCGAGGATGCGACGGCCATGTTCCTCTACTGCGCCCAGGTGGACACCTGGGCCAAGGAGGTGGTCGAGCCTACCGACCAGCGCGTTGGCATCGAGCGGGCCGCGGACAAGGCGAACGGCTCGACCCAAGCGAACGGCATGGCGGGCGTCCGATGCAAGTACGGCACGGCCAACCTCTGGTGCAAGTACGGCGCAGAGGGCCTCTGCCCACTCCTGGCGAGGAATGGGGGTACTGACAGGATGTGTACCCAGCTGCGACGCCCTGTCGACAGCAGGCAAGCGCCGATGGATCCGCTCTTGCTGTGCGGCGTGCCGTGCCTCTCGCTTTGCGGCGCTCCAACGGTCTCGCCGTGCGGCGAGCCGCAGCCTATCGGCGCGGACGCGCCTAGCTTGCTCTGCGGCGCGCCATCGATCATGTTGTGCGGCGAGCTGTAGCCTCTCGGCGCTGACATGCCTATCTTGATCCGCGGCGCTGAAGCGCCATGCGCCAAGGGTCTGCTCAACCCTGGCGATGACGCGCATCACGGCGTCGTCCATCGCGTTGCTGGGGAGCGCCTCGGCCACGACGGGCCATGGCGCCTTCTCGTTTTCCTCGTCGACGAGGTTGATGGCAGAGGCGGCGCTTTGGTAGGTTGGCATGCTTGGAAAAGGTGGATGTGCTATAGGCTGCGCTTGTTGCCTCCGTGCGTCGCGCGCCGCCTAGGTTTATGCACAATATCGCTGGGTGGCGGGAAACAGTTGAGGAAATGGCGGGAAATGGTGGCGTGTTCATAAAATGCCATCAATTAATGGAAACTTAGCATAGAAGGAACATCGAGCTAGCACAAGAAGTAGATGATGATCAGATGAACACGGACCACACTAGGGAACCCGTCGGTGATGAATTCATCAATCGCAAACGGTTGTATACTAGCAAGCATTTGCCCACAACATACACGGCTTATTCCATCACAAACAGGTCGGATGGATGAACTGTATGCCACGTATCGCACATTGTCAAAAAGTAATGCGGTAGACCTTCTTTAACATGTGTTAAAAAAACAAGGACCTCGAGGTTAATTTAACTGATGGGATGGATCATAGAGGTCATTTAATTTGACCCTTATGACCCATCCCATCAGTTAATTTAATATCAAGACAACTTCCCATCCAGTCACCCATCTGATGGCTGCTCCAGCGTGAGCACACTTAACTTGAGAGTTCTCTTAGATGAGCTATTGGTGGAACAGCTAGTCCTTGCTGATATAGGATGCCTCTTCGCATCCTTATGGCGTACCCGGATGACCGTCCGTCGCCCAATGGCCAATAGATGTTGTGTAGACAGAGCATATCACATACGTATTATTAGAAGCAATCGTCTGTGTTATTATCAGTCTTCGCACACATTTCTGATTACAGACCTGTTTGTCGTGTATCACACACATCTTGTTATATTGAACCGTTTCTGTTATCTTGGCTTAACGCAAACAGTTCATCCGAGTGAACTGTATGCCCTCTATCGCACACACCTTCATCTGGCTGACCATTTCTTTTGTTGTGCCTAATCACAAACAGTTCATCCGAATGAACCGTATGCCGTATATCGCACACGCCTTCATCTGGCTGCTCGTTATGAACAATTTTCCATCCTTCATCGCCATGGAGCCCCTTTTGTCATTTCTGAAGGACACGTTCTGCGACGCTAGTTTGGGATCCTCAGCTGCCAAGTCAGACCTCATCGACGGTGACCACGAGGAGGAGCCCATCTGTGACAAGTGAGGAAACCCATGATTTGTTTTGCCGTGCCTTTTCACCAGGGGAATCCCATGATTTGTTTTATCGAACCCCTTTTGTAGTGAGAACCTGTCCAGTATTTATTGCTATATTTGGTTGTTTGCATTACACCTTGTTTATTTCAACGGTTTTTGGCTGTTCGGTTGTTTGTTGTTGAAAGGATCGATATGGACCTAGAGGGGGGTGAATAGGTACAATTACAAATTTTAATTGTTACTTAGCAATTTTAGGCGATAAAGCGGGATATGAGATTGAGCCTAACAAATGCAAAGGTGATTCTAGTGCTAAGCAAAGGGAGTAAATACAAACAAGTATTTAGATAGGCAAGCACAATATAATGCAAGTACAGACAAAGAGACAAATAACCACAAGTAGGGAGTTAGGGTTAGGAATAACCGCAACTCCGAGAGACGAGGATGTATGCCGATGTTCACTTCCTTGGAGGGAAGCTACGTCACCGTTAGAGAGGTGGATGTTACCACGAAGGCACACCAATGCCACGAAGGATCACCCTATTCTCCCCTTGAGATATCACCACGAAGGCGATTCCCAGCCACTAGTGGTAGACCTTGGGGTGGTCTCCAAACCCTCACAAACTTTCCGGGGGAAATCACAATGAACGATTCCTCACCGAAGAACTCCTACCGCCTAGGAGTCTCCAACCTCCAAGAGTAATAAGAACGATGGGGAAAAGCTCAAGACTTGCTCAAATCACAAATTCCTTTGGTCAAGAGAAGGGGAAGGAGTGGATCTATCACTTGATTGGAGAAACTCTCACAAACTCCCACAAATCGCTCCGGGATCTTGGATTTGGTGTATGTGGATGAGAGAGAGAGTGAAGAGTGTTCGTGGGTTAGCTCTAAGTGAATGGTCTTCCCTCTCACGGGGTGGGAGAGAGTTATTTATACTACCACCCCATAAGTGGCCGTTGGAGCCACTTAAACTGCGCAGGTGTCGGACGTCCGACAGTTACCGGACATCCGGTGTCTCACAAGACACCGGTCGTCCGACGCATCACCGGTCGTCCGACAATGCAAAGGTGAACGAATATGTGGTAGTCCATTGGTGATGTGGTGATATCCATCGGATATCCGGAACGTGCCGGTCATCCGATGCCTCAAGAGACACCGGTCGTCCGACAGGGACTGGACGTCCGACATTTTGGCTCTGGTAGGAACTGATCGGATTTCCGGTCAGGACCGGAAATCCGATGTTTTGGCTCTGTACGTGATGCACCGGATTTCCGGTGAGTACCGGACTACCGGACGGTAATGAGTGACCGGACGTCCGACAGGTACCGGACGTCCGAGATAATAGAGACAAAATGACTGATGTGAGTGTAGAGAAAAACCATGGATATTTGAGCAAGTCCTTCACGAGACCCAATGTTCCCCTCTTAATAGTGCGGGATCCCTATACTCAAGATCAAACATAAAAGGCCTGAGCTAGTTGTCTTGTTCCTTCGTTCTTGAGCAATATATATAAGTCCGTAGTCGTGATCCACACACGGTCCTGTGGGGACTAATCCTGAGATATACTTGACAAACAATATTAGTCCCCTATGTGCATATTGTCATCAACATCAAAATACGATTAAGGGCATGATTGCACTTTCAATCTCCCCCTTTTTGGTAGTTGATGACAATATACACATAGCTCTCAACGGATAAAAACAATTCAAAGCTTAGGAGAGATTTGTCGAAGAGCTCCCCCTAAGTGTGAGCAATAGAAACGCATTAAATGCACATATAAGAAGAGCTCCCCCACAAGATAATAACCATTATCAATATTTGAGCAAAATATTTTTGTTGAGCATAACTTCATAACTCAAATGCATACAATCATGATGGATATATTTAAGATCACCACATTTAATGCATAATATCACATCATAGTTAAATGACATCAAACCACTCATAGTTCCAAACATAGTTCCAAACAACGGACACCCCATGACAAGTTTATAAAAAAAACAACAAGTGCTCATGCCATACAATAAATCCAAGAAAAGCCAAGGCCAATGAGACTAGAAGACAGACACAGGACACCTAAGATAGATAATTTCTCCCCCTTTGGCATCAACATCCAAAAAGGGCAAAAAGAACGACGCAGGAAGATCACAGATCGTCATCATGACGAGCACCACTGCCCTTGGCGTCATCGAAGAAGTCAGCCCATTCCGGGCCAGAGGGGAACCCGAAATCCGAAGGAGGAGCGGCAGGAAGGCGCTCATCCTCACTGACATCCGCAGCTCCAGACTCTCGCAGCCGCGCCTTCAGAGTGTTCTTGGAGGAGATCAGGCGGGTGACGACGTCATGGTTCTGCTGACAGTGAAAGGTGAAAGCCTTCATCATTGCAGAATGAGCCTTACCGATGAACCGGGCAAAATGACCAAAAGGAGCAGAGCCAGTGGACGGTGGAGGCTGACGGGACCGAGACTCCGCATGGCGAGCAGTGGCAGTAGTTGACTTGGGAACAGTGTTACCAGCCATGTGAGGAGGGATATCCCACTTCTGGAGTGTAGTGGTCCGGACCACAGGAAACGGGGCAGCATGCTCAATGAGAGCCTGAATAAACGACGCATGAGGAAATGCCCGCTTATACTGAAGGCTCGCCAGATGAATCTCATGCCAAATGAAATGAGGAACATTGATCTTGCCCTTCGGAGATTCATACAAGCGATGCATGAGGTCAATGCAGTAGCTGTTGCAGGACCCCTTGTCACCCATCTTAGGGTAGATGGTGCGAATCACACACTGATAGATGATGAAGTATGGGGACTTCCAGATGGCCACCTGATTAACGTCACGTTGACGGTCTTCCTCCGCAATATCCGCCAAATCCTTGAGTAAGTAACCACACTTGTCAATAGGCTTAGGGCGGTGATTGGGATCATCTTTGTGGATTTTGAACCCAACATCAGGAAATCCAAGTGCAGCCACAAAGTCCGCATAGGAGGCAGTGAGCACAGTGTCAGAAGTCATCCATGTGACGGTCTTATTAGGATGGAAGAAGCATGTGGCATAAAACTGAAGGATGGCCGCCTCGCTGAAATCACGCTGGAAAGCAAATGGCAGAGCAAGCCCAGACGATTCATTAAGTTCAATAGCACCCGGATACTTCACGGGATTGGCCCGAATGTGTTCCAAGTCAATGTAGAGGTGCTGGGATAGACCTTTGGGCAGAATGACAGAGGTGAAAATGTCAGCCTGCACATTTGTGCGGAACCGATTATCCAGAGAGTCTTGCACCACCTCAAACTGATTAACGTCGCAACGGAACTGAAAATATGCAACCTTGGGCACTTTGGTGAAGTTCTTGAGTTCACGCCCAAGAAGTAGTGGAGGCTCAAGTGATATGCGGCGACCATCTTCATTTGGTTGCACCGGTGGAGGAGGAGGCATATAGGTGGGCCGCCGAGAGCTGGGATGACGGGATGATACCGCCACATATTCAGCGCGTTCCTCATACTCCATCTCCTCTTCATAGTCAGACGCCTCAGGAGAGGAGGAACCCTCATACACCGGACGTTTGCCAGCCCTCTTCCGCGGACATTGACGCTCCTGAGAGTCATCAGAGCCACCGCGATGAGGGGCTGAAAACGATATGAATATGGGGAATTACCACACCGAACAATGTGTAATGAGGCGAGCCGAGACCGCAAGGGAACGAGGTAGGACAAAGAAATTACCGCGAGCAGAAGAGCCCCCGGCATCCTTGCGGGCGGTGTGCTTGATTTTTGGCATGGTTGGTTCACGAACACCTAGAACAGCCATGGAGAGGAGGAATCATAACCGGGCATGAAATCAACACGAAGGAGAGAACGAACCAGAGGAATAGATGAGGGAGATGACGATCTACCTCGGGGTGAGGAACACGAAAGCCGGAGAGGGGAGATCACCGGAGGGACGGGAGAACCACTCCCCGGCGGCGCGGCGGCTAAAAGGGACGCGAGGTGGGGGAGGGGATCGAATAGGGCAACTGCCCATTTGATCCCGTCCCCAGATTTATATGGGCCGCGATTTTTACCGAACGACCGACATTTATCGGACGGCCGGTGCCTGAGAGGTGTGTAAAAACTATCCAGACAACGGACGACCGGACGGTGTCGGACGTCCGAGGCCTGGAGTAGAGATCGGTAGAGAGAAGTGTCCAGATAAGAATGCTACACCGGTGGCAATTGAGTTTGCATAGACAACAAAGGATGTTTGACGAGATCGAGTGTGGGCCACCCATACAGTATATGAAATAGAGATGAAAAACAGCCATGAACATAACAGGACACAAATAACCCAAGATGACAGGTATAAACACGCAATCCTTCCAAGAGGAAGGGCGGTGGCCATTGCCACCTTGTGTGAGTATTTGTAACATGGCGCCGCGAAGATTTTAACCTTGGGCCCAAGATCACTACTCCATCATTTAAAGCACCATTTGTCACATTGACATAGTAGCTTTGAGAGTGTTTGGTCTATTTATGCATCATATAGAGAGAAGAAGATTCATGAATTGAATTTCTCCCCCTGAATATATGCCTACACCTAGACAAGACATGAAGTAAATGCATGCATAGGTACAAGATTTCACATAATGCTATCAAGCTCCAAGATACCAAGTTCACGCCTAAGTTGGCAAAACCTTGCTTCATCCAATGGTTTGGTAAAAATGTCGGCAAGTTGCATATCCGTACCAACATGATCAATATCAATGTCACCTTTTTGCACATGGTCTCTCAAGAAGTGATACCTAATATCAATGTGCTTGGTGCGAGGGTGATCAACAGGGTTTTCAGCAATCTTGATGGCACTTTCATTATCGCATAGAAGAGGCACTTGTCTATAGGTGATACCATAATCCTTCAAAGTTTGCCTCATCCATAGCAATTGAGTTGCACAACTTGCGGTTGCAATATATTCGGCTTCGGCGGTGGAGAGGGAGACAAAATTTTGCTTCTTCGAGGACCAACTTACCAAGGAACGTCCAAGAAATTGGCATGCACCGGAGGTTGACTTCCGACCCACTTTGTCTCCGGCCCAATCCGCATCCATGTACCCAATGAGATCAAACTTAGCATCCTTGGGGTACCATAGGCCCAACTTTGGGGTGTGAACAAGGTATCTAAGAATATGCTTAACCGCCTTATGATGACTTTCCCTAGGGGAAGCTTGAAATCTCGCACATATGCCTACACTTAACATGATGTCCGGTCTAGATGCACCAAGATAAAGCAACGAACCAATCATAGAGCGGTAAAGAGATGGGTCAAACGGGATACCGTTGGTGTGTTCATTAAGAACAAGTTTGGTTGGCATGGGTGTCTTGCATGGACTAGCGTCGGTCATTCCGAACTTCTCAAGAAGGTCCTTGAGATATTTGGTTTGGGACACGAAAATTCCTTCTTGAAATTGTTGAATTTGAAATCCGAGAAAGAACTTCAAGTCCGCATTGAGTGACATCTCAAAGGTCTTGGTCATGGATGCCGCAAACTTCTTGCACAAATGAATGTTAGGAGAGCCAAAAATGATGTCATCTACATAGATTTGGCATAGGATCAAATCACCTTTTTCCCTCTTGGTAAAAAGAGTGGGATCGATCACCCCTCTCACAAAACCATCATCGAGTAGAAACTTTTTAAGATGATCATACCAAGCACGAGGTGCTTGTTTGAGGCCATACAAAGCCTTGTGAAGTTTATACACATAGTCTTTGTGATCGGGGTCAACGAAACCGGGTGGTTGTGATACATATACTTCCTCTAGTAGAGGACCGTTAAGAAAAGCACTCTTCACATCCATTTGATGTAAAGTAAAACCATTGAAAGCGGCATAAGCAAGTAAGATGCGAATAGACTCAAGACGAGCAACGGGAGCAAAGGTCTCATCAAAGTCCAAACCTTCAACTTGTGAGTACCCTTGTGCCACTAACCTTGCCTTGTTTCTAATGATTACTCCATTCTCATCTTGCTTGTTCTTGAAGATCCATTTTGTACCAATGACATTGTGTTCCTTGGTTGGTCTTTTGACTAGAGACCACACTTTGTTGCGTTCAAAATTGTTCAGCTCTTCTTGCATAGCAACGAGCCAATCATTGTCCGTCAACGCATCTTGTACCTTGAGTGGCTCAACACTAGAGACAAACGAGAAGTGAGCACAAAAGTTTGTCAATTGTTTACGAGTGACTCTACCTTCCGAAATGCCGGTAAGAATTTGGTCAATGTCAACGCGACCGGCCACTCGAGGCATGATGGAGGTTAAGGTTTCACGAGGTTCAACTTCGTTTCCATCATCATCAACATCTTCAACATATGGATCATTGATGTGCGGTGGAAGATCTTCTTCATGTTGCATTTGTTGAGGTTCATCATCATCAATTGTTGCATGTTCTTGTTCTTGCTCTTGATGATGATCTTGTTCTTGAACTTGATCATGGGGAGGGTCTTGTTCTTGTGTTTGAATAACGGGCTCCTCTTGAGCAATGGGATCTTGTGATGGTGTGGTTTGATTATGAGTGAAGCTCGCATCTTCTTCATCATCATCATGAGGTTCTTGTTCCATTGGAAGAAGAGCACCAACACCCATGGTCAAAATGTCTTGAGAAGGATCTTCATCACCTACATCACATAGATCAACTTGCCCCTCATGGCAGCCATTAAATTCATCAAACATCACATCACAAGTTTCTACAACACATCCATTGGATTTGTTGTAGACTCTATAGGCGTGAGAGTTTGATCCATAACCAACAAATATACCCTCAATAGTTTTGGATTGGAATTTTCCTAACCGCTCTCTTTTGTTGAGAATGAAACACTTACACCCGAATACACGGAAGTATTTGACGTTTGGCTTGTTACCGGTTAGGAGTTCATATGGGGTCTTTTCCAAGATCGTGCGAAGGAAGAGCCGGTTTGATGCATGGCATGCGGTGTTGACGGCCTCGGCCCAAAAACTATGAGGAGACTTGTACTCATCCAACATGGACCTTGACATTTCCACAAGTGTGCGGTTCTTCCTCTCGGCTACACCATTTTGTTGAGGGGTGTAGGGCGTGGAATATTGATGTTCAATCCCCTCATCACTAAGAAACTCTTCTAAGGTGTAGTTCTTGAACTCGGAGCCATTGTCACTTCTTATTGCCAAGATCTCTTTGTCGAACTTTCGTTGAGCTTGCTTGGCAAAATCAATGAAGGTGAACTTTGTCTCGTCCTTGGACTTGAGGAAGAACACCCATGAGTATCTTGAGTAATCATCAACAATGACAAGACCAAACTTCTTCCCACCAAGACTATCCCATGAAGGAGGCCCAAAAAGATCCACATGAAGGAGCTCCAATGGCCTTGAGGTTGATCCGATATTCTTGGGTAGGTGCTTTGATTGATGTTGCTTCCCGGCTATGCATGCACTACATACACGATCTTTCTCAAAAGAGACATTGGTTAATCCAAGAATGTGATCACCCTTTAAGAGATCTTGAAGATTTCTCATGCCGACATGGGCTAGCCAGCGATGCCATAGCCACCCCTTGTCGGCCTTGGCCATTAGACAAGTTGCATGGAATGTGCTCTCTTTCGAGAAATCAACCGTGTAAAGGTTGCCATCCAACTCTCCAACAAAAGCCACTTCAAGAGTATCTCTCTTAAAGACTTTCACATTCGTTAGTCCAAATAGTGTATCATAACCAACGGAAGCCAATTGACGAACGGAAAGCAAATGATATTTAAGGGATTGGACAAGCATGACATTTGCAAGGGACAAGTCATTTGTGATAGCAACTTTGCCCAACCCACGAACCTTTCCTTTTGATCCTCCACCAAACACGATGCTCATAAATGGTTGAATTGCTTCCATGAAGTCATAGAGCAATTTGCTATTTCCGGTCATATGATTGGTGCATCCACTATCGATCACCCATTTGACTCCACCGGAGAAGGCAACATACACACAATTCATGACTTGGTTAGAGGCACCCATTTTGCAATGGGACCTCTCAAGTTAGTAACAAGGGTCTTAGGGACCCAAATAGAATAGAACCGAAAAGCATTACGAGGACCAACAAATTGAGCATAGACTTCCCCATCCTTTGTCTTACGAAGCACATAGGATGGAGGCATGAATTCCTTCGGCTTGTTGGGAGTGGGCATACCCCTAGTGGCCTTCCCACTCACAACCTTGTCAACTTTACCTCTTCCTTTCTCCTTGTGCCCTTCACGCACAAATGTCTCCTTGATAGCTGTGGTGTACTTTTGAGAAGACACTTTCTTCTTGCTTATGCTTGGTTCAAACCCAAGCCCTTCCTTGGCAACCACTTCATTGTGGTGACTCAACACCTCATCAAGGTTCTTTTGTCCTTGGGCACAAGTCATGAGCCCTCTCTCAAGTTGAGCTTTTAGAGAGCGATTCTCCTCAAGAATAGATGCTAGATCACCACTAGAATAGTAGTACAAGCATCAACATTTACAATAGGTGAGGAGTAAGCCTTTGCAAGAGTTTCAAGATAAGTACGTTTGAGTTTCTCAAAATTCTTTGTAAGGAGAGTGAGCTCTTCTTCCTTAGTCTTGAGAGACAAGGATAGAAGCTCACAATCCTTAGAAAGAGTAGCATGGGACTCTTCAAGCTTACTTTTATCATTCATCAACTCCTTGCAAGAGCTCTTAGCCTTTTTCAAGGAGGCAAGTTTTTAGCATGCATATCAAGGTTTGCACCAATTTTTAAGCATAATTCATCATTTCGTGCTTCCTCATATTGGACTTTCCGCTCAAGGATCTCACATTTTTCCTTTTCCTCAGTAACGAGGGTTTCGAGTTCCTTAATGGTGACGGTGTGCTTACTCACCATCTCCATAAGCATACGAAACATAGTGAGCTTCTTTCCTTTAAGGGAGCACATGAATTTATCAATTTTAGCAAACATGGGATCATTCATATCATCATCATCATCAATGTCCTCCGCATCAAGATATTCATCACTAGGAGTAGGAGGATTTGAACGAGGGGTTACCTTAACCTTATCGGAAGAAGTTTGTTGCTCATCGTCCTCCATCGCGGTCTTCGCCATTAGACACTTGTGAGCGTTGCCCTTGTAGTCTTTCATGTAGTTGTAGGTGACAACATCGCCACTCTTTTTGACTAACCTCAAAGTGTTTTGGGAATCTTGAGCTACTCCGGCAACACCACTAACATCATCGGGATCGGACTCTTCTTGAGCAACCATTGCCTTTCCATCTCTCTTCTTGAGCTTGGAGTTCAAGGGATTTGGCAACTTCTTCTTTACAAAGGTCTTGGGAAATCTCGGTCTATCTTCTCTCTTCTCATAGGGGCACTCATTTGAGAAGTGGTTGGTCTCTTCACAGTTGTAACAAGTTCTCACTTTCTTCTTTGGGAATCTTCCCTTGAATTTTCTCGCGTTAAACTTCTTGACAAAGAGGGCAATATCTTCATATGATGGGCTCTCATCTGAGTCAATCTCATCACCATCTTCATCATCATCATTTTCTTCTTCTTCACTTTGCTCTTCCTCATACACTTGCTTGGCCTTCAAAGCAAGATTAGTCTTCGGTGATGAGCTACCATGCATGGCAAGATGTTTTGTAGCATTAGCCTTGGATTCCTCAAACAATTGGAACGTGGAGATGATATCATCGGGAGACATTTCCTTGAATCCATATTGGTGCCTTATGTCCCACACCATTTGGTGATGATAAGGAGCAAGAGCATTGAGCAATTTGTCCACAAGAAACCGCTTGGTCAAGTTGAATCCATCTTGGGTCTTGTCACAATCATAAAACTCAATGTCGGCGGCGAGAGTCATGAGGCGCTCAAGAAGATGCTTGGGGGATTCACCTTTTTCCATACAAAAATATTGCAATGCTCCTTTGGCAATTTCATATTGAGCAAGCCGGAGAGTGGAGGTACCGGTCTTGGTCATCACAATGCTATCCCACAATTCCTTGGCATTTGTGATGTGAATGTACGGCCTTTTCTGCTTGTCTGTCATGCCCTTCCTTATGAACATGATCGCGGTGTCATTGAGATGCTTGTCATATGCTTCACCCGGCGTGAGATTCTTCGGGTTGACTGGGTTGTAGCCGTTCTCCATAATCTCCAGCATCTCATCGTTGGCGAACCTAAGATGGTCCTGCATTCCAACTATCCACAAAGAAAAATCGGCAGTGTCATCAAGCAAAGGAGGCTTACCCCCAGGGTTATACTTTGGTTTCTCCACTTTAGATTTTGCATAAAGCCATGACACACCAGAGGCATCACTAGCAGGAGGTTGTTGGCCCAAGGGAGAACGATTCACATTTGCCCCCGGAGCCACACTACCTGAATTACCAGGTGGTGTGGGATTCGAGGTTAATGCGGTCAACCTCAATTGGACCAAGGCCTCAATGGAGGCATCATGCTCCTCCTTCTGCTTAGCAAGGGCCCGTTCCAAATCCTCAGAAGTGAAGGACTTGGGCTCTTCCAAAGAGGAGCCATCCTTCACCTCAGGATTTGCAACCACGGGGGTCCCATCAGGGTTCATCTCGCTCTAGGGCGATTAAGCCACAAGAATAGAGCACGAGGCTCTGATACCAATTGAAAGGATCGAGATGGACCTAGAGGGGGGGTGAATAGGTACAATTACAAATTTTAATTGTTACTTAGCAATTTTAGGCGATAAAGCGGGATATGAGATTGAGCCTAACAAATGCAAAGGTGATTCTAGTGCTAAGCAAAGGGAGTAAATACAAACAAGTATTTAGATAGGCAAGCACAATATAATGCAAGTACAGACAAAGAGACAAATAACCACAAGTAGGGAGTTAGGGTTAGGAATAACCGCAACTCCGAGAGACGAGGATGTATGCCGATGTTCACTTCCTTGGAGGGAAGCTACGTCACCGTTAGAGAGGTGGATGTTACCACGAAGGCACACCAATGCCACGAAGGCTCACCCTATTCTCCCCTTGAGATATCACCACGAAGGCGATTCCCAACCACTAGTGGTAGACCTTGGGGTGGTCTCCAAACCCTCACAAACTTTCCGGGGGAAATCACAATGAACGATTCCTCACTGAAGAACTCCTACCGCCTAGGAGTCTCCAACCTCCAAGAGTAATAAGAACGATGGGGAAAAGCTCAAGACTTGCTCAAATCACAAATTCCTTTGGTCAAGAGAAGGGGAAGGAGTGGATCTATCACTTGATTGGAGAAACTCTCACAAACTCCCACAAATCGCTCCGGGATCTTGGATTTGGTGTATGTGGATGAGAGAGAGAGTGAAGAGTGTTCGTGGGTTAGCTCTAAGTGAATGGTCTTCCCTCTCACGGGGTGGGAGAGAGTTATTTATACTACCACCCCATAAGTGGCCGTTGGAGCCACTTAAACTGCGCAGGTGTCGGACGTCCGACAGTTACCGGACGTCCGGTGTCTCACAAGACACCGGTCATCCGACGCATCACCGGTCGTCCGACAATGCAAAGGTGAACGAATATGTGGTAGTCCATTTGTGATGTGGTGATATCCATCGGATATCCGGAACGTGCCGGTCATCCGATGCCTCAAGAGACACCGGACGTCCGACAGGGACCAGACGTCCGACATTTTGGCTCTGGTAGGAACTAATCGGATTTCCGGTAAGGAGCGAAAATCTGATGTTTTGGCTCTGTACGTGATGCACCGGATTTCCGGTGAGTACCGGACGACCGGACGGTAATGAGTGACCGGACGTCCGACAGGTACCGGACGTCCGAGATAACAGAGACAAAATGACTGATGTGAGTGTAGAGAAAAACCATGGATATTTGAGCAAGTCCTTCACGAGACCCAATGTTCCCCTCTTAATAGTGCGGGATCCCTATACTCAAGATCAAACATAAAAGGCCTAAGCTAGTTGTCTTGTTCCTTCGTTCTTGAGCAATATATATAAGTCCGTAGTCGTGATCCACACACGGTCCTGTGGGGACTAATCCTGAGATATACTTGACAAACAATATTAGTCCCCTATGTGCATATTGTCATCAACATCAAAATACGATTAAGGGCATGATTGCACTTTCAGTTGTTAGCATATGTCCAGTTTCAATTGCCATCTTTGGTTGTTTGTAGTATGCGTTGTTTATTTTAGTTATTCACAATGTGATGTTCTATATGTGCTAATATGAACTATGCAGTTCAATTTCATTAATACCAGTTTTAACAATAGCTCTATGAATGACTATATTTGGTTGATGTTAAGCATGTTGTATTTAACACGCCTTTCCATTTGATTTAATAATAATTAGTGTACTTAGACCTGCACAATACAAGTTTGAATGACTATGTTTGCTTGTTTTTAAATGTTAGGCCTATTGCAGTTAATAACACACCTTTCCACTTCTTGTTTTTCTTAACTAGCATGCTTAAACCTTCGCCATGAAGCTATCATTTGGAGATTATGTTGTCTACCATGGATATATTTGGTTGATGTTTAGCCTGTTGTGCTTAACATGCCTTTAGATGTACTTACACAGGACAATATTGGGAACAACTGTTATTTACCATCGAGGTTAGTTTCATCCCATGGCTTATATATACTGATTGTTCAGGATATCGGTAGCTGGTACCATATAGGCCGAGGGCTGATAATGGATTAATCATTGAATCAGACATTTAACTGAATATATCTGTAACCCATTTATCGGTAGGTTAACTAGGGCCATATCTAACATATCTGAGGCTACATAGCAAGATGCATTGTACTGAATGACTAAATATGCAATCCTAGGCCACATAGCAACAAGGAAGGGCTGTTTGGTTCTAGGCCTAGGAGTGCCACACTTTGCCATACAATGTTGCCAAACTTGCCAAAGGGTTAGTTCTTCAAAATGAGATCCACAAGTTGGCACGCCTAAAAGAATCTTGCCACACTTTTTGAGTTTATGTGATGTGGGACCATAGTGTGGCTTGCCTAAGATGTGGCTTGAACCAAACACACACCTAACCTTAGGTGTGGCAACCTTTGGCAAACATAGTCTCAAACTAAGAGTGTTACCTTAATGGTCTGATGATGTCTAGATATACATAGAGGAGCAGCAAGAACACCAACAACACAACAAGAGTTAACTGCAGTTAATCGGCTGATATTTGTAAAAATGTAATAAACTCCCTTCGCCCCATAATATAAGATGTTTATTCATCCACGCCGTGAGTATATTGCATGCTATAAGATCTTATATAATGGGATGGAGGGAGTGTTGTACTACATCATTGTGCAATTGTTGTTTAGCTTCTAATATTAACTTGGTGCTTTTAGGTACATGTCATTGGTAAAGATCCATGCTTCAACCCTTTCTGCGTAAGATATTGATGAACCAGCATCAAGTGAAAAAACTAATAAAGATTGTTAGTAAAATGGGTCAAAAGATGGCAATTAAACTATTTGTTTACACTTTATCCAAGACAACAGTGAACTGCAGCATGGTAAGTAAGAACTCCGCAGCCTTTGTTTTATTGCCCATAATGAGTTGTGTTAGATGACAATGTCTGAATCTTTTTCCTTTGCAGTGGTTCTCGAAGCAGTTTACTCAAGATTGCCTCTCAAACTACATGATTGGTGGGCATGCAAAGGTTAAAGTATTTCTACCAGAACACAATGGCTATCTAGATGTCCTCATGAGTCATGAAGACAATGAAGGATGGTGGGTCGACCATCACAAGGGGTTGGACTGGAGTTGTGTGTGCCTTCTGCATGGAGGAGAGCACAATATGGGCATTCCGCTTCACCTTGTTCAGCAACCAGAATGTCTTTTGCATCTTTCTTTACTGTGTTTAATAGTACAAGTATACAACCTTGGTTCATCATTCTTTATTTGGTGCTTATGTAATTCTTGAACATATGTATCTGCGAATCGAATAATGCATTGGTTGTTTAACTTGATGGATATGAATAAAGTTATAGCCAACTTTCAAATTCAAATTCGATACAATTTTAAATAGCAGCAATTTAATTAGGGTCAAAATATGCTCTGCATGTCGGTACGACGCACACGGTTTGTAAAGCACAAACATGTGTGATATACTCATAATCCAACATGGTTTGAAAAGAGGAAACATGTGCGACCATGCACATAGTTGCCATTTGCGAAGAGTGTGTGATGTCAGACAATATCAAAAACGGTGTGAGCAAACTAAATGTTTGTGATAGACGCCTTATCGTACATGTTTTACAATCATGAACTTTTTCGGATGTCGTAGGCATCGTAAACGTTGCACCACATAATAGCGTGTGCGATAGTTATCCTGTACGACACGGGTACGACGGTCCGACATTTCGTAATCCTATCCGACACTCGTACGATGATTAGGTAATCTTCTTAATTACAGACCGCATACGGTTTGGGAGAAGTGACCGTGTGTGATAGTCTCATTATCGCACATGCTTGGCAATCATGAACTGTTTGGGATGGAGTACGCATCATAAACGTTGCACCACATAATAGCGTGTGCAATGGTAATGCCAGCACACACGAGTAGCAAGGATGAAGCGTTTGTGATATTTGATATATCACAAACAGTTGTGTGAAGAATCGTATTTGGGATGGATGCAGGCATCACATACGCTCTGTTCTAGAAAACGTATGCATTCCTACTCCATATCCCGACGGTTTCTAGGTCGTGTGGGAAGGACCCCCTATCGTCCACACTAGCAAGGCGATGGTTTAAAATGCCATCATGGAAAGGGGTTAAAAACCATTTGTATAGCAGCTCACTGTACCAGTGCTAAGCTTATTGCCAGCATGGTGGATATCTAGGATAACGTTTCTTGAGCTCTTCCACAGTTGTTTCAGTTATGGACTTGTTTTGCTGCCGCGTTTATTTGCACTGGTGGCCAATTTAGACGTCCAGCGTATGTAATATGCTACTTTGTTCCCTATATTTGCACTGGTGGTGAACTTTGATGCCTAGTGGATGTAATATGTGTAATAGCCGTAATAGCCTAGCATAAGTTGCTTGCTTATTTATTTCCTTATTGTCTTGTTCATTTGTTTGCTTGTAGTCACTGTAGTTCTTTTTCCGCGGTTTGCTAGTGGCCAAAATAACCTATTTTCTAAAACTAGGCCACAATAACCATGGGCAACATACAGACCGTTGTAACCATGGTCCCGCTACCTGCTGTAGTGACCATGGGCCTTCTACGGGCCATAGAATCAATGGGCCTTGTACGGGCCGTAGAATCAATGGGCCTTCTACGGGCCGTATGATCGATTGGCCAAACATGGGCCGACTATAATGGGCCGTTAATAGGCCGATATGTATAACGGAATTAATTCTATCGATAGGCATAACGGGTCGTTAATGGGTTGTATTTGATGACACTATGAAAATGGCCCAACGGATTAACGGGGGGACTGTAACCACGGGCTAAATTTGGCCCATAAGCGGAACAGGCCAGTAACAGACCGTAAGTAATCGAATGCTGGAAATGAGCCCAAGAATAAATGGGCCCTTAGAAGGCTGAAAGATAACGCGGGCTAGAAACAGCCCAATAGAATAATGGGCTGTTAGTGGGTATAAAGCAATATACTGTTCATTATGGGCCAGTTTCACCACGGGCCTTTAATGGACCCGGAGTTACAAAGGGCCTCACATGGGCCAAAAGACGTCATGGGCCATACATGGGCCAGAAGTTACAATGGGTTGAAATCATATTGGACAGCCCAGATGACGCCACTGGGCCTAATTTAGATAGGCCATAACGGGCCGCGAGTTAGCGGGATGTAAATGGGCTATATGCGAATAGGCTTTTAGTGGCCCGGCCCGCTACGTTTTGACCAAGTCAAATGGGCCGACCTTTTGACCTTAATGAACCACTGTTGGGCCGAGCCACGTGTCAACGTATCATAGGCACGTCCCGTCCATTCGCTGGATGACATCTATTCCAACGCGGAGCTGACACGTGGTTCCTTCGGCCAATGAGAATTTTACACATGTAAAATCACCATTGGTCATTGATGTTAACGGGTTATCGGATCCAAAACTGGACCCGATAGCTTAACGGCGACCCATTACGGTGGATGCCACGTGTTGGTTACCCTTGACGAAAACACTTCCATGACGTGCCATTTATTGTCATGGAAGTGGTCACTTCCGTGATGATAATTTCAGTATTGTCATGGAATACTTCTACGACAGCACATGTATGACTATCTTGATTTATTACTAAAATCGTCATGGATGTACATGCATGACAGAAAACGTGACCTACTGTGACAAACACGTATCATCACGGAAGTGTATTTTTTTGTAGTGCTTGAGGGTGATGAGTGAGGTAAGAAATTCTAGACCTCCGATTTCAATGGGAACATTATGGCTTAACAAGGAGGCTTGGCATTGGCCGGCGGGGGCGTTCACCACTAGTGGAAGGTTCATATTCTCACATTTAATGTCATGCGGGTATGCAAAAGCTTTTGACAGGAATGAATGCGATGCTCCTGAATCAAATAAAACAGATGCTAGTAATGAATTAACAGGAAGAGTACCCATCACAATAGCAGGCTGGTCTTGAGCTTCATTCATTTCAACATGGTAAGCTTGACCATGACCATAAGAAGGTCTGGCATTGTTGTTGCGGGGCTGTTTGTTACCACGGCCATTTGATGGTAGTGCAAGCTGATTCTGGTTCTGACGGCAGTCTTTGCCACGGTGACCTGGACGGCCACATTGAAAGCACAACCTGTCATTGGGATGAGGAGCAGGAGCTCAGAATGGTGCAACTTGAGGTCTCGGCTGCCTCGGTGGTGGAGGAGGTAGATGAGGCGCAGCATAGGATGACCTTGATGCAAGGGCAGCTGGACGATACATGCTGTGGGGGATCCATATCCGACGCTTCTGTGCTGACGAGCCCGAAGATGAGCCAATGTCACGGTTGCGCTTGAGAGCTTCCATATGTTCCTTCAGACCAGTCTCAACCTGAATGGCCTTGTTCACCAAGGTGGCGAAGTCAGCGAAATCTTGAACAAGAAGTGCGAGCTTGATATCAGGATGAAGTCCTTCGCGGAACTTTTCCTGTCTAGCAGCATCAGTAGCAATATCCTCTTCAGCATAACGGGACAAGTCAAGGAACTCCCACTGATAAGCATCCATGGTCTTGTTGCCCTATGTGAGGTTGCGGAACTCTCGCTTCTTCCTGTCCATAATTCCCTGAGGAATGTAGCGGGCACGAAAAGCAACTTGAAACTCCGGCCAGGTAATGACCGTTCCAACAGGTAATGAACGCCTATGACTATCCCACCATTGAGCAGAGGGACCCTTCATGAAATAGGATGCGAAAGTGACATACCTGGCAAGGGCAACATTAACAGATTCCATCTCATAAGTGATGTCGCGGAGCCAATCATCAGCATCAAGAGACTGAGTTGAGTTGTGAAAGATAGCAGGGTTGAGGCGCACAAAATCTTGCAGAGTTATTGGGGCTGGCTTCTGATTCGCATTCGGTCATGGAAACTGAGCCATGATCCCTTGCATAAACTGGCAGTCCATCTCAAATTGTTGCATCATTCTGGCCATATAGTCGGGCAGTGGTGGGTTGGCACCACGGCCACGACCACCTGGTCTAACCAGCCTGCTAAAATGTAACAGGGGTAGTTTAGCATTGAGCAATTGCAGAGGTATGGAATCATTCATGAGGTAACATGCACAATGAAACAAGTGTAATAGATACATCACAATAGTCAACCATGACTTACAGATCCATACATAAAGTCGATTACAAGGTAGTGGTACTAGTTCAGAAAGGAAAATAACATAGACAAACTAGGCGGCACGCAGGCACACGGTGGAGGGATACAACAACTGTATATAGCGATGGCTACATCAACATTGGAGAAAACCATTGAAGCCAGACAACTGTAGGTGATGATGACGCAGGATGCCCTCGATATGAGGAGCCTGCACTCCATGAACACCCTGGTGCAGAACCCGGTCCCGCGCTGGGAGAAGAGGTCCACGTGGAGGAGTACAGCCTCCAACAGTAGGCCACTCAAGACCTGGTGGCATCTCTGTCCTACGCGGGTAAAGGATGTACTCAGGATGCATCCCTGCACTGACTGCTGGCAGCAACTGTGTCAGCATCGTAAAGACAAGCACGAGTGGCGTACAACTCGACAGCAAGAGCTCGGGTAGTGCGATCCAGAGCCTCAGTGTACTGAACCAAAACATGCGGGTCATAATGACGTCGCACATAAGGGGTACACACAGCAGTGTAGTATCCACTCTCATCCCCAGGGGAGACATACGGAATGTATCTGAACCCAGTCTCCTCCAAGCGGGGGTGCTCTCCATGAAGACGGGCAATAGTAGCATATGCAGCATCATGGACTGCCATGTCAACAGTCACTCCAACACCATGAAAGGTGTGCAACTCAGTGATGGAGATATCCTGCCGACCGAAGATACGAACCACAGAGTGGTACTGCTCCTGGTTGAACTCGCATTAGTCCTTGTAAATAGTGTACTTGGGGTACAAACAATATCCTAGTCTGGTCAAGAGGTTGTCCAGAATAGCAGGGAATCCAGTCGCATCAACAGCCATAGCCTGGCATACGAGCTGCGTGGCGGGACGCATCTGAAACAAATGAGTTCAAAGATGTCAAATGACAGTGTGTGTGTCGGTGTCAAAACCGGCAGACCTTGGGGTAGGGGGTCCCGAGCTGTGGATCTAGGATCGATGGGTAACAAGGGATGACGAACACAGTGTTTACCCAGGTTTGGGCCCTCTCAAAGAGGTAATACCCTACATCCTGCTTGATTGAATTGATTGTATAGCGTGGTTACAGAGTAGATCTACCTCGAGATCAGTATGAGCCAAACCCTAGGCTACGGGGGGATGAAGATGGCTCTGCCCCTAATGACTACAACCCTCGGTTTATATAGACATCGATAGGGTTAGGGTTACCGAAGATAGATTACAACAAGAACGAAAGAGATCTCGTCCACCCTTGACTTGGAGGGCACACCACGGCTTCATAGGTCTCCGGTCACCACACGGCTCCACCAGTCCGGCCCATGCACAATGGGCCGTCGCCCCAAGGACCCCTTAGTCCATGACTCCCTCAGTAGCCCCCGAACTTGCCTCCAATGCCGAGGCTTGTATCCAGTGTCCTATCTGACCAGTATTCGGTTTGCGGGGCGAGTTCCTTAGCAACTCTTCCCCCTGTTCGGTACCAAGTGATGTTCGGAGTCTGAAACGACTGTTTTACTTAACACCGAAGGTAGTAATAAAAATATCGCTCAAGTGCAAATAGTGCCTTTATCTGACAACTTTTTCTCCTTCAACAAAGAGTCGCTTCTGGCCATAACGCCAAGCAGTTACTATTTCTCAAAGCACGGCTCGAGGCTGAAGCCACGCTTGACACGTCCCTTCAAGGTGGAGGTCGTGTCCCGCCTTTCGGGGGATATAGTTAATGATCTCGATTCCCCTCCCTGCTCATAACGTTGCGGAGATATCGGGAAGTGGAGAGGCCAACAGCGTGAAAAAAGGGATCTCTGGCCTGCCCACAGTCTATATAAGGGGGGCGCTACAGTCTGCATCCCATGCCTTCTCCTACCTTCTGCACTTGCAATCCTTCAGAGCTCCAGCGCCCTTTTCTCCCTGCTTCCATAGCCAATCCCACTTTACCTTCTTCGACCATGGCCGGATCTGGCGCCAATGGGAAGTGGGAGGCCTCCTCCGTTACTAATGAGGATATACTGAGGCTAAAGGAGGCCGGTTACTTGCCGGCCAACGTCGCCCATTGAGCCTCCGAAGAGGGCCAGATCATCCTTACGCCCGAGCCGGGCGAAAGGGTAGTTTTTCTCCCCCATTTCCTTAGGGGGCTTGGATTTCCACTGCACCCCTTTGTGCGCGGGCTAATGTTTTACTATGGGCTGGATTTCCATGATCTAGCCCCCAACTCCCTCCTCCACATTTCGACCTTCATCGTCGACTCTGAAGCAGTCCTCCGAGTCCAGCCGCACTTCGGCTTATGGCTGAAGGTGTTCAACGTGAAGCCCAAGGTGGTCGGCGGCGAACACGCGGACTGCGGAGGGGCCATGATCAGCAAGCAAACACGGGTCCACTGGCCAGACGGCCACTTCATCGACACCGTCCGGATGTGGCAGAAGGAGTGGTTCTATATCACCGAGCCGAGGAAGGCCGCATGGGGAGCGGCCCCCACCTTCCGGTCCGGACCCCCCACCAGATTGGCCTCCTCGACCACCAAGAGTCCGGACTGGGGATGTGTCACCGATGCCAAAGCGCTGCAGAAGCGCGTCGACAACGTAATAGAGACCGGTGCGAAGCTGGTCGACGTGTTCCAGATCATGCTCCACCGCGGGCTCCTCCCTTGCCAAGAGAGGGCCAAGCCTATGTGGGAGCATGAGCCCGAGGATCCAGCCACTGTTCGGCACCTCTTCGGCACGACCCCTGACAAGATATGGGGCCAACTATTCCAACCCCAGAAGGAGTGGCCGGCCAAGGGGAAGGACATCGGTCTTGACGCCGCGAATCCCCCAAGGGAGGTGAGTGGCATGTCTCTTCGAAGAGTATTCGGATATTCACATTACGTGAGATTCAATCTAACCTGGTTATGTGGATTCTGTAGGGCTGGCTCGCCAAGGCCAAAAAGATCAGTGGCCCAGCGCCGCTGCTGGAGGGGCCCCGATCAGAGCTGCTGGAGAAAATGCTGGTCGTGGTGCCCTACAAGGCGCCCGCTAAGAAGGGCAAGAACAAGAGGCACCGGAGGCCAAGGAGGGCCTCCGCCGCAGGATTCGTCCGAGCAACTGGTCTGGAGATGCTGCGGCCTCATCCATACAGGATGGGGGTGAGGAGGAGGACGACGAAGAGGAGAGCGCCTCTTCGCACTCCAAAAAGAGGCCGGCGTCCGAGGATGCCGAGGAGGTCCAACCTTCCCCGGCCCCAAAGAGACGACACCGGCCTAAGCTGGTTATACCTGATAGCTCGGATGACGAGAAGTCCGAGGCGTCCGAGGAGCTCCTGAAGAAGGGATCCAGGGTCAAGCCCCCTGCCAGCAGGTAAGGTGTCTATATCTTCAGCTATTATGCTTTCAGTAGTTTATTTTAGTTGAAGGTTAACCCCTCTGAATTGCAGTCCCCTGCATGAGCGCCCCACCGAGCAAATCTCGGAAGGGACGTCTCCGCCCGCCGAGCTGGCGGATAGTGGGTCTATGGCGCACTCCGCGCCTCCTTTGGTCCCCAAGGAGGATGAGGAGGTGCGGTCCCAAAGAATTCCTCCTCCTCCGAACACGGAGGGGGAGGTAGATGCCATAATGGCTGAGGTCAACACCTCGGTCACCGAAGACCAGGAGGGAGCGTCCCTCCTGGCCGACGAGGGAAAAGAGTCCAGGCCGTCCGGACCCTCTCTGTCGACCGCTCCCGAGCCTCCAAGGCCCTCGACGGCATAGATTCCTCCCAGCGGGGAGGGGGCCGGGGAGCCAACGCCAGCGCCGAACACCTCCGCACGGGCGGAGGTAGGCTAGCCGGACACACTAGAGGAGTTGGTGAGCAACTTCGTCCTTGTCAAAGGGCACCGCACCCTTATGGGTGCGGTTTTGTAGAGTGTTCGGTCCGTCCAATCCGGACTGAACGACGCTGTCCAAGGCCTTCTAACAGGCTTTGAGGTAAGTCAAGTAATGATCCTTCCTCATAATGTGGTTATAGTTCTTAATTTAAGTAGGCCGCATACATAGCAGCCCCTGAGACTCTACCAGGATCTTCGAAGAGACCTGTAGAGGATCAAGTTCGGTAGTTTGGTTAACAATGTCAACATTTCTGATGCTAACGCAAGCATCTTCCATGGACGTGACTGCTAATGCCGCGGCGTTAGAGGAGATGGATCAGAAGCTCAAGCTTTTCGATCAAGAGCTAGACCTTGTCAACAAACGGCTTGATGAGGCGCAAGGTAAGTTATGTAAAAAGACAGCTGACGCCGAGGTTGAGGGCTTAAAGGAGGCCCTTAAGAAAGCTGAGGCCAAGGCGTCCGAGAAAAGGACAGCCGCTGAGAGGGCGGTGTCCGAGCTTGAGCAGGCCAAGCATGCTGCTAAGCAGCATGAATCTCGGGTAACCGAGGTCCAAGGGGAGCTCCAGGATGCCACTGAGAAGCTTGAGGCCCTTGAGAAGGGGCGGGAGGAGCAATCCTCCCGTCTGTCCAAGGCGGAGAAAGAGCTCCAGGAGGCAAGGAGTGATGCCCGAGGTGTCCAGGAGGAGCTTCGGCAAGCCGCACAAATTGCCAATGGTAAGAAATATTTATTGCAGAGTGTGTTCGGAGGCAACAGATTCGCCCTGCTGACGAGGGTCTAGTGCTCCCCAGGCGTCTTTGCTGAACTCCCAAAGAATGCAGCGGCCACGGCGAGGCACTATACCACTCGCGAGGAGGATTCCACGCAGCGGCTCTTTTGGTCACAGTTTCCGGACTCCGAGCGTCCTCCCCTCCTCAGCGATAAAATGAAGCAGCTGATGGAGATGCATCGGATGTCCGAGCTGGCCTTGAAGGACCTCTGTGTCAGCCTGTGGCCGGCCGAGCCCATTCCGGACACCTACTTCGACCTTGTGCAAAGGCTGCGGGAGGCGCTGCTCCGGATTGACGCCGTGAAGCGGTCGGCGTGCCTTGAAGGGGCGAGGCTCGCGTTTGCGAAGACCATGGTTCATTGGCCAAGGATTAATCCAATGGAGATGGCCACTGGTCCTCCACCCCAGGGGAAGGAGCATCACCGTCCCGAGCAGTACTTCACGCAGGTGATGACCGGAGCGCGGGCGATAAAGGGCCAGTGTTCGAAAAATGTAATGCTTGAGTAGATGTAGCAAGCTTGTAACAAGTGAGATTTATGCTTTATTATGCGCCCTGTGAACTTAGTGATTAAATTTTGACTCTGGTGTGGCTGTATGTTTTGTTCTGAAAGCTACCAGTCGTAGGCTTCAGCCCCCAAGTGAATATCACGAAGGGTGTTTTGCTTCCGCACTGTTACCCTTAGCCAACGTCTTGGTGCCCGGAGGCGGTAGTGCGGGAACGAAACCAGGCAATCAGACTATTCGGTTTTACTGCTTTCACTTAGCCTTAGGAGCTTGACGGTGGGTACTAGGGACTAGCCCCTGGTGTATTTGTGATGTACTTGGGGGTCGAAGCCTGCCTTTTCCGATCACATGGTTTGTGTTAAGACGAACCCTTCATGTGACACGGCGAAATCGCCAACGATTTCTAGAGTCCAACCTCGTCATCGGTTTCGCGCTTACTATGACGATCAGTTTTTGGCTTTTTCCTCCTAAGGTACTTGACCGGGCGAACCAGTAGTACGATCGCAGGGGTTCTCCCTTTGCCCTTTTAGCCGAACAAGCGGAACATAAGGGGCAAACACAAGAGCCGGGCAACCCAACTATTGACCCAAGACATAGTTCGGAACAGATGCATATAATGCAATATCCGAGACACCGGACACCTAGCGGGAAGCGGTGCCGGACTTAAAGATATTGAGCTGATGTATAAATCGAACTCGTAACTGATTACTATTTTCATGCCGGGCTATTCAAAGAGCGAGGAGAGAATCGGAAAAGGAGAAAAAAATTGCAAGATGCAGATATCCGAACACCATAAAGGGTATTTTTATTATTTCTCGTAAGCTCGGGATGTCTAACCGTACAATTCGAACTGCGAAGGCAGTACTTGCAAGAGAGAAAGAAAAAGAAAATTTACAGAGTAAAGGTTGATGCAGGGCCTTGATGCGTGAGTTGAAGCCTTCACTGTGCCCTGCTGCACGTCTGCGCCTTTCCTTCTGATAGGTGGGGGTTGGGACCTTCGATGAGACCTTGATGGGCGAGGACCCTGCCGATGAAGCTTTAAACTTGGGGTATCCGGAATTGGTCCCCGGGTCGTCCGAAGATGAGGTAATTCCGAAGTTCGGTTTAACCGAACATGTACTTTGGATTAATGTATGCCTCACGGCTGCCTATGGTATTTTGAGTGCAGAGTTGTGCTGACGAGGCACGTGGAGCGTGAAGAATGTGGGCGTGCCGTGGGGCGCGTATCCCTATTTGCGGCGAATGCATGCGGGTTCCCATGATGGGGAACGGGTTCAAAACCGTTTACTGTTGTCGCCGGCCCTTACAGTGGGTCGGCATCCGAGCCTATATGGGCCGGTGTGGTCTTCGGCCGCTAGGGCCGCAGTGTGCTCTTCGGTTCGAAGTGAGCGTTCTGTGTTGCCATTGATAGTTATGACGGCCGAAGGACTAGGCATTTTCAACTTGAGGTACGCGTATGCTACTTCTTGAGCTTGCGTTGGTTTTTACCTTAAATAGGAAAGGGTGATGCAGCAAAGTAGAGATAAGTATTTCCCTCAGTTAGAGAACCAAGGTATCAATCCAGTAGGAGACAACGCACAAATCACCAATACCCGCACAAACAATCAAACACTTGCACCCAACGCGATAAAGGGGTTGTCAATCCCTTCATGGTCACTTGCAAAAGTGAGATCTGATAGAGATAGATAAAACTAAACAAAAGATAAAGTAAATATTTTTAGGGTTTTTGGTTTATAGATATGAAAATAAAAGATTGCAAAATAGTAGATCGGAAAGTAATATGATGGAAAATAGACCCGGGGGCCATAGGTTTCACTAGAGGCTTCTCTCAAGATAGCAAATAATACGGTGGGTGAACAAATTCCTGTCGAGCAATTGATAGAAAAGCGCAAAGTTATGACGATATCCAAGGCAATGATTATGAAATATAGGCATCACATCCGTGTCAAGTAGACCGACTCCTGCCTGCATCTACTACTATTACTCCACACATCGACCGACTCCTGCCTGCATCTAGAGTATTAAGTTCATGAAGAACAAAGTAACGCTTTAAGTAAGATGCCATGATGTAGAGGAATAAACTCAAGCAATATGATGTAAACCCCATCTTTTTATCCTCGATGGCAACAATACAATACGTGCCTCGCTGCCCCTACTGTCACTGGGAGAGGACACCGCAAGATTGAACCCAAAGCCAAGCACTTCTCCCATTGCAAGAAAAACCAATCTAGTTGGCCAAACCAAACCGATAGTTCGAAGAGAATTACAAGGATATCAAATCATGCATAACAGAATTCAGAGAAGATTCAAATAATATTCATAGATAAGCTGATCATAAATCCACAATTCATCGGATGTCGACAAACACACCGCAAAAGAAGATTACATCAGATAGATCTCCAAGAACATCAAGGAGAACATTGTATTGAGAATCAAAGAGAGAGAAGAAGCCATCTAGCTACTAGCTATGGACCCGTAGGTCCGAGGTAAACTACTCACGCTTCATCGGAAGGGCAATAGAGTTGATATAGAAGCCCTCCTTGATCGAATCCCCCTCCGACAGGATGCCAGAAAAGGCCCCAAGATGGGATCTCACGGGAACAGAAGGTTGCGGCGGTGGAAAAGTTTTTTCGTGGAAGCTTCTAGTGGTTTGGGAATATATGTGAATATATAGGAGGAAGATCTAGATCAGGAGGTCACCGAGGGGCCCACAAGGCAGGGGGCGCGCCCTACCCCGCTGGGCGCGCCCTCCCCGTTGTGGCCGCCTCGTGGCACTTCTGACTTGCACTACAAGTCTCTTGGGTGTCTTCTGGTCCAAGAAAAATTATCGCGAAGGTTTAATTCCGTTTGGACTCCGTTTGGTATTCCTTTGCTGCGAAGCTCAAAAACAAGGAAAAAACAGAAACTGGCACTGGGCTCTTGGTTAATAAGTTAGTCCCAAAAATAATATAAAATAGCATATTAATGCATATAAAACATCCAAAACAAATAATATAATAGCATGGAACAATCAAAAATTATAGATACGTTGGAGACGTATCAAGCATCCCCAAGCTTAATTCCTGCTCGTCCTCGAGTAGGTATATGATAGAAGCAGAATTTTTGATGTGGAATGCTACCTAACATATTTATCCATGTAATTTTCTTTATTGTGGCATGAATGTTAAGATCCATAAGATTCAAAACAAAAGTTTAATATTGACATAAAAACAATAATACTTCAAGCATACTAACAAGGCAATTATGTCTTCTCAAAATAACATGGCCAAAGAAAATTTATCCCTACAAAATCATATAGTCTGGCTATGCTCCATCTTCATCACACAAAGTATTCAAATCATGCACAACCCCGATGAGAGGCCAAGCAATTGTTTCATACTTTTGGTGTTCTCAAACCTTTTCAACTTTCACGCAATACATGAGCGTGAGCCATGGACATAGCACTATAGGTGGAATAGAATATGGTGGTTGTGGAGAAGACAAAAAGAGGGAGATAGTCTCACATCAACTAGGCGTATTAACGGGCTATGGTGATGCCCATCAATAGATATCAATATGAGTGAGTAGGGATTGCCATGCAACGGATGCACTAGAGCTATAAGTTTATGAAAGCTCAAAAGAAAACTAAGTGGGTGTGCATCCAACTTGCTTGCTCATGAAGACCTAGGGCAATTTGAGGAAGCCCATCGTTGGAATATACAAGCCAAGTTCTATAATGAAAAATTCCCACTAGCATATGAAAGTGACAACATAGGAGACTCTCTATCATGAAGATCATGGTGCTACTTTGAAGCACAAGTGTGGAAAAAAAAGGATAGTAACATTGCCCCTTCTCTCTTTTTCTCTCATTTTTGTTTGTTTGGCTTCTTTGGCCTCCCTTGTATTTTTTTCCTCACATGGGATAATGCTCTAATAATGAAGATCATCACTCTCTTATTTACTTACAACTCAAAAATTACAACTCGATACTTAGAACAAAAATATGACTCTATATGAATGCCTCCGGCGGTGTACCGGGATGTGCAATGACTCAAGAGTGACATGTATGAAAAAATTATGAAAGGTGCCTTTGCCACAAATACGATGTCAACTACATGATCATGCAAAGCAATATGACAATGATGGAACGTGTCATAATAAAACAGAACTGTGAAAAGTTGCATGGCAATATATCTCAGAATGGCTATGGAAATGCCATAATAGGTAGGTATGGTGGCTGTTTTGAGGAAGGTATATGGTGGGTTTATGGTACCGGCGAAAGTTGCGCGGCACTAGAGAGGCTAGCAAAGGTGGAAGGGTGAGAGTGCGTATAATCCATGGACTCAACATTAGTCATAAAGAACTCACATACTTATTTCAAAAATCTATTAGTCATTGAAACAAAGTACTACGCGCATGCTCCTAGGGGGATAGATTGGTAGGAAAAGACCATCGCTCGTCCCCAACCTCCACTCATAAGGAAGACAATAAAAAAAACCTCATGCTCCAACTTCGTTACATAACGGTTCACCATACGTGCATTCTACGGGAATCACAAACCTCAACACAAGTATTTCTCCAATTCACAATTACTCACTAGCATGACTCTAATATCACCATCTCTATATCTCAAAACAATCATAAGGAATCAAACTTCTCATAGTATTCAATGCACTTTATATGAAAGTTTTTATTATATCCCACTTGGATGCCTTTCATATTAGGACTAAATTCATAACCAAAGCAAATTACCACGCTGTTTAGAGACTCTCAAAATAATATAAGTGAAGCATGAGAGTTCAATAATTTCTACAAAATAAGGCCACCGCCGTGCTCTAAAAAGATATAAGTGAAGCACTAGAGCAAAATTGCCTAGCTCAAAAGATATAAGTGAAGCACATAGAGTATTCTAATAAGTGATTCATGCGTGTCCCTCTCAAAATGTGTGTACAGCAAGGATGATTGTGGCAAACTAAAAAACAAAGACTCAAATCATACAAGACGCTCCAAGTAAAACACATATCATGTGGTGAATAAAAATATAGCCTCAAGTAAAGTTACCGATAGACGAAGACGAAAGAGGGGATGCCTTCCGGGGCATCCCCAAGCTTAGGCTCTTGGTTGTCCTTGAATATTACCTTGGGGTGCCTTGGGCATCCCCAAGCTTAGGCTCTTGCCACTCCTTATTCCATAGTCCATCAAATTCTTACCCAAAACTTGAAAACTTCACAACACAAAACTCAACAGAAAATCTCATAAGCTCCGTTAGTATAAGAAAATAAATCACCACTTTTGGTACTGTTGTGAACTCATTCTTTATTTATATTGGTGTAATATCTACTGTATTCTAACTTCTCCATGGCTCATACCCCCTGATACTACCCATAGATTCATCAAAATAAGCAAACAACACATAGAAAACAGAATCTGTCAAAAACAGAACAGTCTGCGAAGATCCGAATTGTTATAATACTTCTGTAACTCCAAAAATTTGAATGTTTCGGAAAACAGGGTAAATTTGTATATCAATCTCGTGTAAAAAAATTCAGGGTTTTTCAATTCTCCAGTGAATTATTAAAATTCTATGACTGGACGCAAAAGTTTCTGTTTTTCAGCAAGATCGAATCAACTACCAACGTAAGCCATCCCAAAGGTCTTACTTGGCACAAACACAAATTAAAACACCAAAACACATCTAACCAGAGGTTAGATAAAAAACTTATTGGAAAACAGAAAAGAAAAATATTGGGTTGTCTCCCAACAAGCGCTTTTCTTTAAAGCCTTTTAGCTAGGCATTGATAATTTTTAATGATGCTCACATGAAAGACAAGAATAGAAGCACAAAGAGAGCATCATAAAGTACGTGAAAAACACATCTAAGTCTAACATAGTTACTATGCATAGTCATCTTATAGGCAAACAAATTATCAAGACAAGCAAGATCTAGCATATGCAAGGAAGAAAAAAGAAACAATAGCAATCTCAATAAATCAAGAGGTAAATTAGTAACATGAAAATTTCTACAACCATATTTCCCTCTCTCATAATAATTACATGTGGGATCATATTCAAATTCAACAATATAGCTATCACATAAAATATTCTCTTCATGATCCACATGCATGCAAAGTTGACACTCTTCCAAAATAGTGGGATTGACATTAACTAAAGTCATGACCTCTCCAAGCCCACTTTTATCATAAATTTCATGAGATTGATCATTCTACAAAGTAGTGGGATCATTATTACCTAGAGTTGTCACTCTTCCAAACCCACTTTCAATATTATTGCAAACACTATTATCATGAGGCTTAAATAAATTTTCAATATCATAAGAAGAATCACCCCAATCATGATCATTGCAATAAGTAGTGGACATAGCAAAACAAGCATCCCCAAGCTTAGGGTTTTGCATATTATTAGCACAATTGACATCAATAGAATTTATAGTAGAACCATTGTAATCATACTTTTCATCCAAGGAGCTATCATGAATCACTTCATAGATTTCTTCTTTTAACACTTCATCACACTTTTCAGATTCACGAATTTCAAGCAAAACTTCATAAAGATAATCTAGTGCACTCAAATCACTAGAAATTGGTTCATCAAAATTGGATTTCTTAAAAAGATTAGCAAGTGGATGAGGATCCATAAACTTTTAGCAAGCAAAAAGAAGGCACATGGTAACACAAGCAAAAAAAAGCAAACAAAAAGACGAACGGAAGAATGGCGAATAAAAAGGCAAATCTTTTTGTGTTTTTTATGAAAATTGTTTTAGAAGCGGGGGAGAGGAAAACGAGAGGCAAATGGCGAATAATGTAATGCAAGAGATGAGAGTTTATGATGGGTACTTGGTATGTCTTGACTTGGCGTACATCTCCCCGGCAACGGCGCCAGAAATTCTTCCTGCTACTTCTTGAGCTTGCGTTGGTTTTTCCCTTGAAGAGGAAAGGATGATGCAGCAAAGTAGAGATAAGTATTTCTCTCAATTAGAGAACCAAGGTATCAATCCAGTAGGAGACAACACACAAATCATCAATACCTGCACAAACAATCAAACACTTGCACCCAACGTAAAGGGGTTGTCAATCCCTTCACGGTCACTTGCAAAAGTGAGATCTGATAGAGATAGATAAAACTAAACAAAAGATAAAGTAAATATTTTTAGGGTTTTTGGTTTATAGATATGAAAATAAAAGATTGCAAAATAGTAGATCGGAAAGTAATATGATGGAAAATAGACCCGGGGGCCACAGGTTTCACTAGAGGCTTCTCTCAAGATAGCAAATAATATGGTGGGTGAACAAATTACTGTCGAGCAATTGATAGAAAAGCGCAAAGTTATGACGATATCCAAGGCAATGATTATGAAATATAGGCATCACGTCCGTGTCAAGTAGACCGACTCCTGCCTGCATCTACTACTATTACTCCACACATCGACCGACTCCTGCCTGCATCTAGAGTATTAGGTTCATGAAGAACAAAGTAACACTTTAAGTAAGATGACATGATGTAGAGGAATAAACTCAAGCAATATGATGTAAACCCCATCTTTTTATCCTCGATGGCAACAATACAATACGTGTCTCGCTGCCCCTACTGTCACTGGGAGAGGACAACGCAAGATTGAACCCAAAGCCAAGCACTTCTCCCATTGCAAGAAAAACCAATCTAGTTCGCCAAACCAAACCGATAGTTCGAAGAGAATTACAAGGATATCAAATCATGCATAAAAGAATTCAGAGAAGATTCAAATAATATTCATAGATAAGCTGATCATAAATCCACAATTCATCGGATCTCAACAAACACACCGCAAAAGAAGATTACATCGAATAGATCTCCAAGAACATCAAGGAGAACGTTGTATTGAGAATCAAAGAGAGAGAAGAAGCCATCTAGCTACTAGCTATGGACCCGTAGGTCTGAGGTAAACTACTCATGCTTCATCGGAAGGGTAATAGAGTTGATATAGAAGCCCTCCGTGATCGAATCCCCCTCCGGCAGGATGCCGGAAAAGTCCCCAAGATGGGATCTCACGGGAACAGAAGGTTGCGGCGGTGGAAAAGTGTTTTCGTGGATGCTTCTGGTGGTTTAGGAATATATGTGAATATATAGGAGGAAGATCTAGATCAGGGGGTCACCGAGGGGCCCACAAGGCAGGGGGGCGCGCCCTCCCCCCTTGTGGCCGCCTCGTGGCTCTTCTGACTTGCACTCCAAGTCTCCTGGGTGTCTTCTGGTCCAAAAAAATCATCGTGATGGTTTTATTCCGTTTGGACTCCGTTTGGTATTCCTTTCCTGCGAAGCTCAAAAACAAGGAAAAAACAGAAACTGGCACTGGGCTCTAGGTTAATAAGTTAGTCCCAAAAATAATATAAAATAGCATATTAATGCATATAAAACATCCAAAACAGATAATATAATAGCATGGAACAATCAAAAATTATAGATACGTTGGAGACGTATCAGCGTAGTGCGGAACGGCATTGAATTTGGCGAACGCTGTTCGGCCGAGGAGTGCGTGATAGCCACTGCGAAAAGGTGCAATATCAAAGATCAAGTCCTCACTTCAGAAGTTATCCGGAGATCCGAACACCACTTCGAGTGTCACGGTGCCCGTGCAGTGGGCCTCCACTCCCGGAATGACTCCCTTGAATGTGGTGTGACTGGGTTTAACCCTTGATGGATCGATCCCCATTTTCTTTACTGTATCCTCGTATATCAAATTGAGGTTGCTTCCTCCGTCCATTAGGACTCTAGTGAGGTGGAATCTATCGATGATGGGGTCCAACACTAGGGCTACGGACCCTCCATGTCGTATACTAGTGGGATGATCCCTGCGATCAAACATGATCAGGCAGGCTAACCATGGATTGAACTTCGGCGCTACTGGCATGATGGAGTATACGTCCCGTAGCGCTCGCTTCCTCTCCTTCTTCGGTATGTGGGTTGCGTAGATCATGTTTACCATCTTGACTTCAGAAGGGAAGGGTTTCTGGCCTCCACTATTCGGCCTGCGGGGCTCGTCATCATCCTCACTTCTTGGGCTTTTGCCCGAGTCTTCAGCTGTGAGTTTGCCGGCCTGTTTGATCACCGTTTCAGTTGGAGTGGTTGGCGGGCTTCTCTGATGTGCCGTGGATCTGGCAAGGCCTGTCCAGAATTGTGTCCAGCCTAGACGGGCCATCACTGTTGCCTTTAGGGGCTTTCTTTCGGGTTCTGGACTTCTGGTTTCGGAATTCGGCATTTACTGCCGTATCCTCACCCTCGCCGTCATTGTGGCGACGTTTATTCTTCCTGCATCGTGGCTTTCCATTTCCGTCCCGAACCTCGGAGGTGCCGGGTGTGTCTGGGTTGGTGTTCTTGCGACCAAGCCAACTGTCTTCGCCCACGCAAAAGCGGGTCATGAGGGAAGTTAGGGCTACCAGAGCTCCTGGTTTGTCCTAGCCGAGCTGCCGTACAAGCCATTCATCCTTGACACTATGCTTAAAGGCAGCCAAGGCTTCAACATCCGGACAGTCAACGATCTGATTTTTCTTAGTTAGGAATCGATTCCAAAATTGTCGGGCAGACTCTCCGGGTTATTGCGTGATGCAATTTAAGTCATCAGCATCCGGAGGCTGGACACAGATGCCCTGGAAGTTTCCTCGAAAGGCATCCTCAAGCTCATCCCAGCAACCTATAGAGTCTTCGGGAAGGTTGTTCAGCTAGTGTTGAGCTGGGCCTTTAAGCTTTAGCGGTAAATATTTAATGGCGTGTAGGTCGTCTCCTCGCGCCATGTGGATGTGGAGGAGGAAATCCTCTATCCATACGGCTGGATCTGTGGTTCCGTCGTATGATTCGATGTTCATAGGCTTGAAGCCTTCTGGGAATTGGTGCTGCATTACCCTCTCTGTGAAGCACAGGGGGTGTGCGGCGCCCCAAACTCGAGCTATGTCACGACGGAGGTCTTCGGCCCTCCTACTCTACTGCTGCTCCTGGACTCTATCGTTTCGGTTTAACCGATCGTAGTATCCTTCCCGGTATGTGGGCAGACCCTCTCTGGGTCCGTAGATGGACCTGGTACGGCCTCCACGAGCATCTAGGTCATGGCGAAGGTCGTACTCGTAAGTGGGCCACACCTGATCCTTGTCGTGATGGCGAGGTGGGGCGGCTGGATGTTCAGCCTTGTCAGCTTCCCTGTCCCGCCCTCTAGGGGGTTGGTCTGGCAGTACGGCGTCTGTATACGTCGGGCGTGTTGGCTCTATAGCCTCGTCGTTGAACTGGGGCAATAGCCTTCATTTAGGATAACTCCTGGTTGGCTGATCGCGGCCGTACCCCTCTCCGACAGCTAGGACTTTAGTCCATCGGTCGTTGAGGGTGTCCTGTTCAGCCTTGATTTTGCGTTTTTGCTTCTTTAGGCTACGGGCGGTGACTAAAAGCCTCCACTTGAACTGTTCTTGCTCCAGAGGGACTTCGGGGACGATAAAATCGTCCTCCCCGAGACTGGCCTCCTCATCGGAGAGTGGGAGGTAGTTGCTATCCTTGGAGTCTTCGTGGCTTTCCGGATTAAGCGGGTCCTCCTGTCCCGCGGGGTCATCCTGATGATGCTCGTTGGCTGCAACTCCGGTGATGTCATCCCTATTATTTACGGTGCCGTTCTTTGCCGAGTCTACGTTGCTTGCATGGCTTCGACGTGGTTTTGATCAATGGTGCTGTTTTCAGCATTTGGGAGGCTCATCTCTGGGCTTGCCTTGGTCCTGCTCAGGAGTGTTGTTGCCATCCCTTGGGGTCTCCACCATGTAAATGTCGTAGGTGGATGTGGCCGACCAGCGGCCCGTGACAGGGGGACCGACCTCAGCATTAGTCGCGGTTACGTCCTCCTCGTCCATGTATTCGGCATTCTCCGAATTATAGTCCAACATATCAGTTAAATCATCGATAGTTGCTACCAAATGGGTGGTGGGTGGGGCGCAAAATTCCCTGTCAAACACCTCGAAGGGTCGGTGATTGAAGGTGGAGGGCAGGTTCTCCTGGATAGTCATTTTCTGAATTCGGTCTAGTGCCTCGTTCAAAATATCGAGGGTTGCCGGACCTGAGGGCTCTAGGCCAGACTTTGTGGTGACGAAGCGGAGGTCAGTCTGTGACTCAACCGATCCTTGGTCCCGGGTGGACCTATCTACAGGATTCGGGACCGAAACCTCGAGGGGCACCGGATTGTCCTTGGAAACTGAGGATGTGCTTTGACCCTCCTGTGCACCTTCCACGCCAATGTTTGAGGTCGGGTCGTTTTGGGCCGGGGGTGACCCCTGGCCGCTATTCGCCAACTCAGGGTGCGGGCTCAAGGCCGGCAAAGTGTTGTGGGGAAGGATCTTGGCCGAGATCGAATCTTGGCTTCTGACCTCTGGTTCTGCCTCGAGGGTCGGGGATTAATCCTCCGCCGATGTGAGTTCGGTTGACGGTGGGGTAAGGTCCCCTCTCTCAGGGAGTCCTCCTTGGCTCAAAGCCGTTTGGTGGACTGGGGCCGATTCACAGATCGGATCGGATGTGTACATCGGAGTAGGCGCGGTACGGCCTGCGGGGGTGGTGAATCCGGTGAAAACCAAATCCCCCCGCGCGTTAGTAATGTACTCCAGATTACCGAATAGAATCCGGTGTTCGTGAGCGAAGTTGTCGACTTGGTCAAGACGGCCGGTCGAATCAGCATGCAGTACGATGCTGCCAAAAGCGAAGAGTCGTCCAGGGACGAAGAGATCCATGGAACTGATGTCCTCTCCAAGGACTAAGCGAGCCATCGATCCTTCCAGTGATCCAACAGAGGAACTTTCAATGAAAGCACCAATGTCGGTGTCAAAACTGGCAGACCTCGAGGTAGGGGGTCCCGAGCTATGGATCTAGGATCGATGGGTAACAAGGGACGATGAACACAGTGTTTACCCAGGTTCGGGCCCTCTCAAAGAGGTAATACCCTACGTCCTGCTTGATTGTATTGATTGTATAGCGTGGTTACAGAGTAGATCTACCTCGAGATCAACATGAGCCAAACCCTAGGCTACGGGGGGATGAAGATGGCTCTGCCCCTAATGACTACAACCCTCGGTTTATATAGACACCGATAGGGTTAGGGTTACCGAAGATAGATTACAACAAGAAGGAAAGAGATCTCGTCCACCCTTGGCTTGGAGGGCACACCACGGCTTCACAGGTCTCCGGTCACCACACGGCTCCACCAGTCCGGCCCATGCACAATGGGCCGTCGCCCCGAGGACCCCTTAGTCCATGACTCCCTCAGTGTGCATCATACATCATACATTCAAAGGAATAGTTGCAGATAATCCATCTCTTCGGGTGGATGTGATCACGAGAACCTAATGTTAGAGTTAGCAAAATCTTTAATCCAAATAGAAGAGAGATAAGAATCCCATCGTAAAGGAGAGGAATAAAAGATCCTAATCCCATCCATTGGTGATGTGGGCCCATAAGCCGCACAACAATATTAGTAAAATAGTTTTTCAAAGACTAGACTCAACTTCGGCCAAGGAGTTGGAAAAGGGCTTCCTGCAGGCAGTCGGCTTTGATACCAACTTGTGACACCCCCGCCTCGATCGTGCACTAACCATACACGCAAATGCGCACAATCAAAATCAGCGACTCACGGGAAGATATCACAACACAACTCTAGACACAAATTCAAACATAAGGGAGTTACATTACAAACCAGGGCCCCGAGGACCCGAATACATGAGTCAGCGAAAGCAACAATATCTGTGTACATACATAATTATACAAGTTTGCCTTAAGAAGGCTGAGCAAAACAACGACAAGTAGATCAAAAAGGCGCAGGCCTCCTGCCTGGGGCCTCCTAACTACTCCTGGTCGCCAGTCTCCACGTAGTAGTAGGCTCCGTTGGTGTAGTAGTAGTCATCCGCGGGATCAGCTGGCTTCTGGGCTCCGTCATCTAATCACGGCAATCCGGAAGGGGGGGAAAGGTAGCAAAGCAACCGTGAGTACTCATCCAAAGTACTCGCAAGACTTACATCAGATCTATGCTAAGTATGCATCAGTATCAATCGGAAGGGGCAGTATCTGTGGACTATACTGCAGAATGTCAGAGTAGAGGGGTAAGGCCTAGCCTATCAAAGACTAGTATCTTGCAGCAACAGAAGAGAGTAGAGTAACTTATCATATATTAACAAGTATATATTAGCAATGCCAGAGATCCTTCCTTGTCTATCCCGCGAGGAAGCGATCCCGGAGCCATCATATCAGTTTAGTGTAACAAGTATCTAGTCCTAGTTGTAGTAGATCGGGATACAACTCCGAGCGTCCGTTACCGTGGACACGGCTATTCGAATAGATAAACTTCCTGCAAGGGTGCATCAACTTACCCAACATGCTCGATTAACTCCGGCCGAACACACTTTTTAGTTCATGCTCGGCCTCGGCTGATCGACACGCCGTAGTCCTACCTAGGCTTAACAGAGAGGCCAACACACCGGTCTAAATCCTAAGCACTCAGGGGTCTGGGCCCATCGCCCTTTGCACTCTGACGCGTTGCGTACGCGGCCGAGACCAAACCTAGCCCCTGGATACACACGCAGGCGTTCCGGTTCACCCAGGCACGCGCCGCACAACTGCTAGCGTGTGAAGAGCTTTCAGGAGAATCGTACGATGCCAAGTGCCCATACTTATTCCCGTGTGGTGGTTAGTGCGAAAAGGCCATAGGCCTACTCAGATCACATATCCAAACCCGTTAGTGTATTGGGAGCTCGCGGAAACGATCAGTGATCCTGTCGTCCCGTCTCATGGACTTACGACAAGGGCGAGACCCTTCCCTCTCTAGGGCGGTCTGCCTGCCCGGTCGTGCAGCGTCATTATCTCGTGGGTGATAACCCACAAGTATAGGGGATCACAACAATTTTCAAGGGTAGAGTATTCAACCCAAATTTATTGATTCGACACAAGGGGAACCAAAGAATATTTGCAAGTATTAGTAGTTGAGTTGTCAATTCAACAACACTTGAAAGACTTAATATCTGTAGCAAGGTGATCAGTAGCAAAGTAGTATGGTAGTTTGATAGTAACGGTAACAGTAGCAATAGAAGCAGTAGCAATTTTGTAGTGATTGTAATAGCAGCAACAACGAATGTAACTTAGCAAAGATCAATATATGAAAAGCATAGGCATTGGATCAGCGATGGATAATTACGTTGGATGATATTCATCATGTAGCAGTTATAACCTAGAGCAACACAGAACTAGCTCCAATTCATCAATGTAATGTAGGCATGTATTCCATATATAGTCATACATGCTTATGGAAAAGAACTTGCATGACATCTTTTATCCTACCCTCCCGTGGCAGCGGGGTCCATAAAGAAAACTAAGGGATATTAAGGCCTCCTTTTAATAGAGATCAGGAACAAAGCATTAGCACTTAGTGAATACATGAACTCCTCAAATTACAGTAATCACCGGAAAGAATCCCAATTATTGTCACCTTGGGTTATGCGGATCATGACACGTAATAGGTGCATATAACTTGCAAGATAGGATCAAGAACACACATATATTCATGAAAACATAATAGGTTCAGATCTGAAATCATGGCACTCGGACCCTAGTGACAAGCATTAAGCATAGCAAAGTCATAGCAACATCAATCTCATAACATAGTGGATACTAGGGATCAAGCCCTAACAAAACTAACTCGATTACATGATAAATCTCATCCAACCCATCACCGTCCAGCAAGCCTACGAAGGAATTACTCACTCCCGGCGGTGATCATCATGAAATTGGCGGTGAAGAAAGGTTGATGATGACGACGGCGACGGATTCCACCCTCCGGAGCCCCGAACGGACTCCTGATCAGCCCTCCCGATGAAGAACAGGAGGTGGCGGCGGATCCGTATCATAAAACGCGATGAAACCTTCTCTCTGATTTTTTTGGTGAATATGTATATATGGAGTTGGAGTTAGGGTTACCGGAGGTCCAGGGGGGCCACAAGCTCGCAGGGCGCGCCCCTTGAGCTTGTGGCTCCTGGGTGGCCCCCCTCTGGTATATTTTTCCGCCAGTATTTTTTATATATTCGATAAAAATTCTCCGTAAATTTTTAGGTCAATCTGAGAACTTTGATTTCTGCACAAAAACAACACCATGGCAATTCTGCTGAAAACTACGTCAGTCCGGGTTAGTTTTATTCAAATCATGCAAATTAGACGCCAAAACAAGAGCAAAAGTGTTTGGAAAAGTAGATACAATGGAGACGTATCAACTCCCCCAAGCTTAACTCATTGCTTGTCCTCAAGCAATTCAGTTGACAAACTGAAAGTGACAAAGAAAAACTTTTACAAACTCTGTTTGATCTTGTTGTTGCAAATATGTCTAACCAATGTTAAGGTTTTCAGCAAAGATTATGAACTAACCATATTCACGATAACACTTAGGTATCACATTTACTCACATCAATGGCATAACTAACTAGTGAGCAATAATAAGGTATCTCGAATGAAAACACTTTTTCAAAACAATCATGATATAATATGACATAATGGTATCTCACTAGCCCCTTCTGAGACCGCAAAACATAAATGCAGAGCACCTATGAAGTTCAAGCACTGATTAGACTTTGTAATTCATGGTAAAAGAGATCCAGTCACACTCATACTCAACATCAACTAAATGCAAAGCATAAAAATGACAATAGTGCTCTCCAGCTGGTGCTTTACTGAGAAGATGATGACTCAACAATAAAAGTAAATAGATAATCCCTTCGCAGAGGGAAGTAGGGATTTGCAGAGGTGCCAGAGCTCGAAGCTATTAAAACAGAGATAAATATAATTTTGGGAGATATGCTTTCGTTGTCAATGTAGTGACCGAGAGTTTTCAACATCTTCCATGCTAGACACATTATAGGCGGTTCCCAAACAAAAAGGTAAAGTTTTACTCCCCCTCCACCAACAAACACAAGCCATGGCTAGCCGAATCGTCGGGTGCCCTCCATACCAACAACAATCCGAGGGAGTTTTGTTTCATTATTATATTTTGATTTTGACCTTGGGATTGGGCATCCCAATTACCAGCCTCTTTCTCGTGAATGACAAGCGAATAAACAGTCATCATGAGAATAACCCACCTAGCATGGAAGGTGCTGACCACCCCCTGCCGCTTCATGAGCAATTTTGGCATACAAAACAGATTATTATTTGAAGATTTAGAGTTTGGCACATGCAAATTTACTTGGAACAGCAGGTAAATAGCACATATAGGTAGGTATAGTGGACTCATATGAAATAACTTTGGGTTTAAGGAAGTGGATGCACAAGCAGTATTACCGCTTAGTACAAGTGAAGGCTAGCAAATAGATTGAGGAGCGACCAACCAGAGAGCGACAACAGTCATAAACATGCATTGAGATTAATCAACATTGAATACGAGCATGAGTAGGATATAAATCACCACAAACACAAATATCATGGAGGCTTTGTTGGTTTTGATTCAACTTCATGCGTGAACATGTGCCAAGTCAAGCCACTTGAATCATTCAGAGGAGGATACCATCCTATCATACTACATCATAACCATTTTAAATGCATGTTGATACACAAGATAAACCATTATCCACTCCTAGCTATTTAAGCATGGCATGAGTAACTATAATCTCTAATTGTCATTGCAAAAATGTTTATTCATAATAGACTGAATCAAGAACGATGAGCTAATCATATTTACAAAAAACAAAACAGGTTGAGTTCATACCAGCTTTTCTTCACCTCAATCAATTCATCAAATTTCGTCATTATTGCCTTTCACTTCCATGACCGAACGATGTGAGTAATAATAAGAGTGCACGTGTCGTGGACTAAGCTGAAATCTGCAAACATTTATTCAAAGGAGAAGACAAGGTAATATGGGCTCTTTGTTAAGATTATCACCCTCCGAACAATGGGGACGCCTTCTAGCTAAAGTTGACTCATCTTTAGTCCCTTTTTCATCAAGTTTTATATATCTAAACAAAGATTCAATGGATGAGACACCAATCATTTTAACATCTTCATCATGATCATGAAGCGGGAATGATTCCAGTTTGGCGGCCATCCTGTTTACTATGGTAGTTTATTTATGTGAAATTTTCCCTACCAAATTTTTAGTGAGAGCAAGTTGAGATTGAAGGTTGGCAACTTCTCTATTGACATCATCAAGTTGTTTACTAATAGCATCTAGTAAGGTAGAGTGTTCTTTAAGTTCTTCGGTAAAGAATTTATTATGCTCAAATTGTGTAAACATGAAGTCCTTAGTATTTTTATCAATCTCGGCCAACCTTTTATGCTAGCAATTTTTAAGCAAGCAAACAAAGAAACAAGCAAAAAGGCAAATGAAAAATATTTTTGTGTTTTTGTGAAAAGTTTTAGAAGTGGGGGAGATGAAAACGAGAGGCAAATGGCAAATGAAAGTAAATGCAAGGAGATCAAAGTTTATGCAATGGTACTTGATAGGTTTTGGTGATGTCTCCTCGGTAACGGCGCCAAAAATTCTTCCTGCTACTTGTGAGCTGCGTTGGGATTTCCTCGAAAAGGAGAGGATGATGCAGTACAGTAGAGATAAGTATTTCCCTCAGTTAAGAACCAAGGTTATCAATCGAGTAGGAGAACCACGCAAGACCTCAGGAACATCACCTACACACAAAAGAACAAATACTTGCACCCAACGCGATCAAGGGGGTTGTCAATCCCCTTGGCGGTTAATTGCAAGGATCAAGCCTGATAATGGTACATAGATAAAACAAAACACAAAATAAAATAAAGGTAAATAAATTGCAGCAAGGTTTTTTGGATTCTAATATATGATAAATATAGACCCGGGGGCCATAATTTTCACTAGAGGCTTCTCTCTCGAACAAAAAACATACGGTGGGTAAACAAATTACTGTTGGGAAATTGATAGAAAAGCGCACAGTTATGATGATATCCAAGGCAATGATCATGTATATAGGTATCACGTCCGAGACAAGTAGACCGACTCCTGTCTACATTACTATTACTCCACACATCGACCGCTATCGAGCATGCATCTAGAGTATTAAGTAAAGAACGGAGTAACACCTTAAGCAAGATGACATGATGTAGACAAAGTAAAACTCAAGCAATATGAATAAACCCCATCATTTTATCCTTAATGGCAACAATACAAAGACGTGCACTGTCCCTTTCTATCACTGGCATATAGATCACCGCAAGATTGAACCCATTAGAAAGCACCTCTCCCATTGCAAGATAAATCAATCTAGTTGGCCAAACCAAACGGATAGATCAGAGAGAAATACAAAGCTATAATAATCATGCATAAAAGAGTTCAGAGAAGACTCAAATAATATTCATATAATTTGATCATAAACCCACAATTCAACGGATCCCAACAAACACATCACAAAACAAGATTTCTTCGAGTAGATCTACAAGAACATCGAGGAGAAGAGAGAGAAAAGCCATCTAGCTACTAGATATGGACCCGTAGGTCTATGGTAAACTACTCACACATCATTGGAAGGGCAACAAGGTTGATGTAGAGGCCCTTCGTGATCGATTCCCCCTCCGGCAAAGTACCAGAAAAGGCCTCCAGATGGGATCTTCGAAGAACAGAAACTTGCGGTGGCGGAAAAAGTATTTCGGGTGGCTCCCTGTTGGTTCCTCGATTTTAGAGAATTTATAGAGGTGGAATTAGGCCAGACGGAGCCACGAGGAGCCCACAAGGTACTTGGGCTCGCCTACCCCCTGGGCGCGCCCAAGTGCCTTGCCATTTACTCATTGCACGTTTGGTCTCCTCCCTAAGCTTATAGAGTCTCTCTTGTCGAGAAAAAGTCATCAAAAAGTTTCGTGGCATTTGGACTTCGGTTGGCCCTGATTTCCTAGAAAAACAAAAGCAGGCAAAAAACAGCAACTGGCACTTGGCACTAAGTTAATAGGTTAGTCCCAAAAAATGATATATAATTTCATATAAAGCATCCAAGATTGATACTATAATAGCATGGAGCAATAAAAAATTATAGATACGTTGGATACATATCACTTAGATTCACATTCGCAAGGTTTAGAGCTTAGACAAACTCATACGATCTCAAGGTAGATCAATCTGTACTTTGTACCCCCATCACAATCAATATATAAGAAGCCGGACGTAGAGTTTTACCTCATCAAGAGGGCCTGAATCTGGGTAAAACCCAGTGTCCCTACTCTCCTTGTTACCATCTAGCTCTGATCATCCAGCTTGGGACCCCCTACCCGAGATCTGCCGGTTTTAGTACCTTCATTGGTGGCCCATACAGGTCCCACCTAGTGATCACATGAGCTCGATGGAGGATCTTCGGATCGACGACAACACCGAGCGCAAGGACATCTTTATCCCTAGTCAGCTCCTCGTCTTCGGCAGCATCATGTTACGCACCAATTCAGCTGGCCATCTCAGCCAGGTAGAGGATTCACCTCTGGACCAAACCGTTTGGCTCGGTAGTGTGGAAAACACCGCAGATTCACTTACCGAGCTCACTTCGGGCCATATGTCAGATATGTCCGAGAATACCATCCACCGCACTTCGGACTCGATCCCGATACGGGCCCCCGATGAGATCTATCTCCCATACCCGGCCTCGAGCTTGGGTCTGAGCATTCTCTCATCGAAACAGGCGTCGAGCCTATCTTATAAAATTTCCAAGGTGACATCTCAGAGAACCTTGACTAGTGTCCAGCTTTGCACCACCCGCCATCAAAGGACAGCCGGAATCGACCTTCTTGCCTTCAACAAGATGATGGACTAAATCTGAGCTCTTAGGATATCGGACGGGCAAACCTCGGCTCATGATCAGATCAGACTTAGATTCGGAGGTGTGGAATTATTTGCCACACCCACCACCCACCTAGTCGCCATAATCAAGGACTTATCCGACGTGCTGGATGATGAACCACAAGTATAGGGGATCAATCATATTCCTTTTGATAAGTAAGAGTGTCGAACCCAATGAGGAGTAGAAGGAATTGATAAGTGGTTTCAGCAAGGTAATCTCTGCAAGTGCCGTAAAGTAGTAGTAACAAATAGTTTGATAGCGATATAATTCATAGCAAGTAACAAGTAACCAAAGTAATAAAGTGCAGCAAAGTGGACCAATCCTTTTATTGCAAAGGACAAGCTGGAAGTACTTCTTATATTAAGCAAAGCATTCTCGAGGACACATGGGAATTCTCGTATAGTCACGTTCATCATGTTTAGTTGATTCACGTTCACTACTATGATGAATTGATATGTGGGTGGACCGTTGCTAGGGTGTTGTTCTTACTTGAACAAACAACCCACTTATGATTACCCCCTCTCGCAAGCATCTGCAACTATGAAAGAAAAATTAAGATAAATCTAACCATAGCTTGAAACATGTGGATCCAAATCAGCCCCTTACGGAATAGTGCATAAACTAGGGTTTGAGCTTCTGTCACTCTCGCAACCCATTATCTACTTACTACTCCAAAGTGTCTCCCCCTAGGCCCAAATATGGTGAAGTGTCATGTAGTCGACGTTGACACGACACCATTAGAGGAAGAATAACATACACTTCATCAAAATATTGAATGAATACCAACTTCACAGGATTATTTATAAAAAAGACTTCTCCCATGTCCTCAAGAACAAACAGAACTACTCACAAATCATAGTCATGTTCAAGATCAGAGGAGATAAATATATGATTAAGGATTTGAACATATGATCTTCCACCAAATAAACCAACTAGCATCAACTACAAGATTTAATCAGCACTACTAGCAACCCATATGTACCAATCTGAGGTTTTGAGACAAAGATTGAATTCAAGAGATGAACTAGGGTTCGAGATGAGATGGTGTTGGTGAAGATTTTGATGGAGATGAGTCCTCCTATGATGAGAGGAACGTTGGTGATGTCTACGGCTTCGATTTCCGCCACTTGAAATATCCCTGGCGGAATCGTTCCACCGGAGAGGAAAAGTGCTCCTGCCCAGGTTCCGCCTCGAGACAGCGACACTTCGTCCCGAAAGTCTTCTTCTATTTTTTTCTAGGGAAAATGGCCTCATATAGCATAACACTACTAGGAGAAAGCTTATAGATAGAATCTTAGCAGTAGCGCGGGCTGAGCGAGCAGCGCTACTGCTACTTAGTAGTAGCGGGGGGTAGCAACCAGCGCTACAGGTTGTAATTTAGCAGTAGCGCGGGAGAACTAAGCAGCACTACTGCTAAGCGGTCCCATCGCCACTGACCGGGGCTACCTGTAGTAGTAGCGGTGGGCGAAAACCAGCGCTACTACTAATTCGATAGCAGTAGCGCGTGTGGGTTGCCCGCGCTACTGCTATGTGTGCACGGGGCCAGCGGGGGGTCCCCGAGTAGCAGTAGCGCCGGCCGATAGGACATCGCTACTGCTACAGAGTTTAGCAGTAGCGCATTTTCCTATCCCGCGCTACTGGTAATTCTAACTTATCTTCCCCCGCACGTGGCCGTCACACTGCCCGCTGCTTCCGCCGTCACCCCCCGGTATGTCTCCCTCCCTCCCTCTGACCGTCCTCCCTCCTCCCTCCCTCCGACCCTATCCCTCCTCCCTCCCTCCCTCCGATCATCTCCCTCGGACCCTCAACCTCCATCCCTCCCTCCCTCCCTCCCTCCTGCATTGCATAAATGGGTGGATGAAATTAGGTTATTTTATGTAATGCTTGGATAGATAGATAGACAGATGGATTAAACAAGGTTTTTTTAGTAATGCTTTGGATAGATAGACAGATGGATTAAACTAGGTTTTTTTAGTAAAAATACTAGTTTTACAATTTTTTAGTAAATGTAGGTCTTTTGAATCAGCATAATAATGTTTAGTTGATGGCTTATAGGGTTTCACTAAGTCCTAAAATCAGGATAATAATGTTTTTGTTTATATTTTGTTCTTGCAGAAATCAAGGAGCCCCTGCATCATCCCCGCTGTCGTCCCCGTCACCGACCCCCTCCGACCTCGAGGTGAGACCAGCCAAATCCCCATGTCGATGATGATGTAGATGTTTTCATAGATGTAGTAGATGAGTAGATGTGACAATGTGATGAATCTAGTTTCTTTTTTGAGAAAGTATCTGTGAGGCTACTCCCTGTTATATGCACTTCTATTTCATTATCAATGTAGAGAACACCTCCGAGTGGCCTATGTTTTGCCGGAGTGTTGATTAATTTCTGTTCTGGCAAATTTCAGGCGCTCGATATGTCCTTTTTAGCAAAGGTCATGCTGGATTTTTCCGTGAATTTTACCATGGCTTGTGCTAGAATGTAGGAAATATCGAGTGCCTTGGATTTGCCGAAAAGAGAATTAAACGACATTTTGGGTTGACTTTAAGTCTGTCGGGGCTCCATACACGACAGTCAAAAAAATAGTGAGGGAGAGTGTCCACCATATATGAGAGAAGAAGAATGCCGACTATTGTTGTGGGGGTCGCTTCTCCTTCTTCTCATTGTGCTAGACCTTTGTTATGCACTAGGGGAAGGAGGAGTAGCGACCATCACCGACGGTCGAAAAATCAGTGAGGGAGTGTCCATCATATATGAGAGAGGAAGAAGAATCCCGACTGTTGTCGTGGGGGTAGCTTCTCCTTCGTTCCCATGTGCTAGACATTTTGGTGTAATGCACTCAGGAACGAATGGAGGAGCTACCATCACCGACGGTCGAATATATCAGAGAGGGAGTGCCCACCATATACACTACGTGAGATGAGAGTTTTCAAGGAAAACCCGACAGACCAGAAGTCAACCCGTGATGAATAATAATAAAGATTTGCATAGCGTATCAAGCATCGCTCATATAGTTATTTTATTTGTGTGTAGGGAAGATCACCGATGTGCCGCTCGACGACACCCAGAAGATCACCACCATCCTCGATAGTCGTCTAGTGAGTAAATTAAGATGGTCTATCTGTTACTCCGAGTCGCCTATGTTTTGCCGGAGTGTTGATTAATCTCACGGTTTGATTTCCAGTCTATCGATGCTACTTGAGTGACCACCATATATTGTCGCGCTGTTGTCGTGGGGGTCGCTTCCTCTTCCTTCTGCTCGTGATATACCTTGGTAATGCATGAGAGATGAAGGGGAAGCGACCATCACCGACGATCGAAATAACTGTGAGGGAGTGTCCACCATATAAGAGAGGAAGAATCCTGACTGTTGTTGTGAGGGGAGCTTCTTATTCATTTGAAGGTGGTAGACATTTTGGTGTAATGCACTTTCAAATGAATGGAGGAGCTTCCATCACTGGCGGTCGCAAAATGTCAGAGAGGAAGAATCCCGACTGTTGTCGTGGGGGTCACTTCTCCTTCGTTCCCGTGTGCTAGACATTTTGGTGTAATGCACTCTGGGACGAAGGGAGGAGCGACCATCACCGATGGTCGAATATATCAGAGAGGGAGTGCCCGCCATATATACCACGTGAGTTGAGAGTTTTCAAGAAAAGACTCGACAGACCGATAGTCAACCCGTCATGAATAATAATGATCTAATTTAGTTTTTGTAGTGCATTTATTGAATTTCAGAAGTTTAATCTTTGAATTATGAACATAGGAAATGTCTGACGACAATAGGATCCCTGGGTGCGACTACTGCGACAACGACCGGGATCTATGCGACACGCCTCACCTGCAAGACGGTCGGCGCTTCAGTATTAAGCTCGACGAGACCTTCGATGTTTATACGGTACGCAACGATGACAAGTCTTTTTCGTAATTAAGCATGACTTCTGCTTCTTCAACATGTAATTTACGTTTTCTACAATTCTACTAGTGCATCCCCTGCCATGCAAGACATTATGTCTTGGAGAAGCTGGATTTTGAAGATCATGAGAATATGGAGATAAAGAGAGTTAACCTCAGGACCCATCATGGTTATGCTTTTGACGTAAAGCTATACAATGCGGTGACCTACTCCCATTTTGGTTGCTCAAATTGGGCAGCACTATGCAAGGCGTATGGTTTTCAGGAGGGTATGCATGTCACCTTCGATCTGGGTGATCCTGAAGATGACATCGACAAACATAATGTCGACGAAGATAATATTGACGAAGCTAATATCGACATTTGGGTCGATGTTGATACGCTTCCACTTCTACCTCTGTGTGAGTTCCTCAAACATATTTATTAAGTAATTTATATTGTTTTTATGAAAATAGTTGTCAGCCTATATATTTCCATTGACAGCTTATCTCCATTCTTCAAAAAATGTTCGGAAAGTAGTAGACAAAACATACTACACTAATGGCTCTGAACTAACTTACGAGGAGAAATATCATCTTGTCTCCTTTATTATTGATGTTGAGACTTTCAATAAGAATGATGAAACTCCTCCACATTATGGTCAATACGTGCCAGTAGTCCATGTGTTGAACTATGACAACATCCATGGAAATGGCATGGTAAGATTTTTTATTATTATGACACCAGTGCATCTTTTGCATACATTCTTCTAAAGCTAAACTACATTGCTAACTATGTTACTATTATGCTCTTCAACAGAAAATCCTGAAGGATTGTGTTCCTCATCTGATGCATATGAAAGGTCACATGGATGTTGTTAGCTTACAGCCAAGTCCGCCTACGGGTCATCGCTGTTCATACAAGATTTCTCGAACAGATGAAGACCTCACAATCAAAGAATGGAAAAAAGTTATGAATGATCGTAGGGAGCTACTTGGAAGAAAAATTGTGTGAAGCCCATGAATTGGAGACATGACAATCTCCATTATCCATAATGGAGAGTTAGGGGCTATGTTGTTTTATGGTATTTTACCTTAGAGAGGGGTAGCAGGTCCTAGCTAATACTCATGATCATGTGCTAATAACAATTAACTAGGGTTGGTTATGACTATGATGATGATGAGTATGACTTGTTATTATGATAACGAGTAGAAGTTGTTAGATGACTATGATGATGATGAGTATGACTTGTTATTATGATAACGATGATGAGTTATTATTATGATGATGATGCTGAGTTGTTATATGAGCATGATGAGTTATTGTATATATATATATATATATATATATATATATATATATATATATATATATATATATTTCAGTGGGTGAAATAAACGTGGATTAGATTTAAGTGGAGGCAACATGGTGCAGATCGAAAGTACTACTAATCCAAACTAAAGTGGTCAAGTTTGGATTAGTAGTACTTTCGATCTGGACCATGTTGCCTCCACTTGAATCTAATCCACATCTCTTTCACCCACTGATATAATAACTCATCATGATCATAAAATCATATGATGAGACTACTATATAAAAGCTGTACAAATACAACGCCAATATGCTGCAGAAAAAAATACAGAAAAATTTAGTAGTAGCACGGGCATGCACGTAGCAGCAGCGCGTTCTGGAGAGAGGCGTTACTGCTATTTGCAGCAACGCGGTTTATTAAGCGCGCTACTGCTATGTAAAGTTAGCAGTAGCGCGGGTAAACCCATGCTACTACTAAAGTTTAGCTGTAGCGCCTTAGCAGTAGCGCCGGCGCCGGCGCTACTGATAAGGTAATACCCCGCGCTACTGTTAGCCTTTTCCCTAGTAGTGTAAGGAGGGCACCAGAGGGCTACTATGGGCCCCACAAGACATCAGGACGTGCCCAGGGGGTAGGGCGTGTCCCCTTGTAGTGTGGGTCCATGGTTGCTGCTTTGCAGTACTTCTTTCTTCCAGTATTTTTTATATATTCCAAAATAATTCTCCGTAAAATTTTAGGTCATTTGGAGCTCCAGATAATAGGTATCTTTGCTGTAGCTCTTTTGGTTCCAGAATTCCAGCTGCCTGCAATCTCCCTCTTCATGTAAATCTTGCATATTAAGAGATAAAAGGCATTAGAATTGCACCATAAAGTAGAATATTGATAAAAACACCATAAAATAATAGTAGGAAAACATGATGCAAAATGGACGTATCACTAGACTACGCCTCCTAAGAGGCCATTGACATGGAATAGGACATCGACGATATGTCCTATACAGCATCACCTCTGACATCCGATTACACCAGGAACTAGGCGGCTACTTCTACCCCCAACGTCTACATGGTACACACCTCTAAGGATGACAAAAAATAGGCTAAAGGTGAGGAGCCACCCAAACACCAACGCCGAAGATGCCGTAATAAAGGTTCAGACAATGGTGATGCGAGCCATGAAGCCACTGTAATAGCGATGCTACCGATAACGGCGAGACTCCAGATGGCGCCGATGACCAGAACGCAGGCTATAATACTGGCAATGGTCACATTAACGACACCATGTACAACGGGGACGATGAAGACCACGAGGACGTCAACTATTACCCAAGGTTCGAGGAAGATTTAAGCCTCGGACCGGATGAGTTTGACATACTCGAGGAGCCCCTAGACGATCCTCAGTTGTAGGCTTTTCGCCGGCGGATACTCAACACCGCTAGAAGCATGAAGCTAAAGTCCCAAAAACTTCCAGCTGAGCAGGGCAGGTTGACGGATAAGTGGACCACGGTCCTCAACGCAGAGCAAGATCTCAATAGGCGGTTCACCAGAAATAAGCAGTTTTTCCATGGAAAAGTCGGTGTCCTGAGTTCGACGAGGAGGTCCTTGGAACCCCTCTTTCAGAACATGACTGGGCCCAAGAATGCCCCCTTGAGGTCGGGATAACCCAGTTGGTGGATATCCCAATCCCCCGAGGTAGCTCGCCATCATGGCAAAGGTCAACCTCCAGCTCAGAACTCATATGACCAGCGAAAGAAATTGGCGCTAGCCGCCCCATCCCGATCCATTTACGGATCGAGGGAGCGCCCACCCGCGGAGCAGGTTGGGTGACAGGCTTGATCAAACAAGTATGGAAGTACCCATCGCAATGCATATGATCGGACGATGATAATGTCTGATGCTCGTCACGTCACAACGCGGGTCCGAGGAGCAGCTCACCCGATGTGCTTCACCGACAAGGTGATGCAGCACCAGTTTCCTGAGGGGTTTAAACTCATAAACATCAAACAGTACAATGGAACTACGGACCCCGCGGTATGGATAGAGGATTTCCTCATGCACATCCACATGGCCCGAGGTGATGGCCTCCATGCCATCAAATATTTACCCCTCAAGCTAAATGGATCAGCTCGGCACTGGCTTAACAGTTTCCCCGAGAACTCGATCGGCAACTTGGAAGATCTGGAGGATGCTTTTTGAGCAAATTTCCAGGGAACCCATGTCTGACCTCTAGAACTAGTTTATGCCGTACAGGAGCAAGGAGAGTCGGCCAGAAAATTCTAGAACCAGTTTATGTCTGGACGTCACAAGGAAAGAGATGAAACGCACGCACCGAGATGTTTATGCCGTAGAGCCAGCAGTGCCAACCTATAGCCCGTGGTCGAAAATTCTGACCACCTTTGACCAAAGTGACCACCTGACTAGCATCCGTCATGGAGGCACCACGGCCCTGGTACTCGACCCCATAGTGGATGGCTTTCACCTAACACGAGTCCTTATGGACGGGGGTAGCAGTGCCAACTTGATATATACCGACACCATCAAGAAAATGCATATGGATCCGGCCAGAATCAAGCCCAGTACTACCACCTTTAAAGGAATTATACCGGGAGTTGAGACGCAATGCTCGAGCAGCGTCACCTTGGACGCGGTCTTCGATACTTCGGATAACTTCCATAACGAAGATTTAATCTTCGACATTGTACCCTTTTGTAGCGGTTATCATGCGCTCCTCGGACAAACAACCTTCGCCCGATTCCATGCTGCCCCCACTACACCTATTTGAAGCTTAAGATGTCGGGGCCTAATGGCGTCATCATGGTTAATGGGAACACAGAATGCTCCCTCAGGACCGAGGAGCAGACAACGACTGAGGAGGTGTCAAGAGCATGAGCGGCGTCAATCGGCCCGAGCCAGATGAAGCGTTCAAGAAGCATAAACTACACCTCAGATCGCACAACCGATAACCCTAAATAGGGATACTCGCTCCACCGCCTGACGGCATGCAAGTGCACAGGGCTATGTAGCAATTTCGTGATAAGTAAGGTTTGTTGATCCCATAGGGATCGAATAGGATGGCACCACAATCCCCACAGCTGTGTTGTCACTAACACAACCATGATCACACCCAAACCGGAGTTTGAAAATTGCTCACTTAAGTAAGTTGCAAGGGAACAGTAAAAAGCAGGAATTCAACTAAGTATTAAAGAGAACGTAAAATAAATACTAAACTAAGCAGAGGAAATAAACTAAGAGAAGTATGCGATGTTTTAGATGAGATTGCTGGCATCTAGGTACAACCTAGTTCGGTACGGGCGCGGTGGAGTTTTGGTTTTATGACTATGCCACGTTGTGACTAAGTAAGTACCTGCATTATAGGATACAGTGGTCTACTTCTGGTGGGCGGTCCCTCACATAACATTATCTCTCAAGATGCGTTGTGTTGAGATAACTCATTCATCCTACTTCTTGTCCCATACCTGAGGCGGCTAATGCAAAGATATTAATGTCCTCGTGGTTTGAGGACCCGACAAAGGCATTAGGTTCTATGGACAACCATGCTCCTAGAATAATTGTGTTCCCCTCAAGATATCTGCACCTGTCACATCGTAGGTCTCTCAGTTTCCACAACCAGCTATATACTTCATGTGTGGCCTGGGGAGTTGGATGTCTCCAACTACGCCAATGGATAGGACATCTCCCATCACTAAATTACCGAAGGTAAATAAGCAACACAAAGCAACATGCATAATTAGACAACACATATCAAATAACCACTTACTAATCGACCGACCCATAGCCAACAATTACTCAAATAACATCACATAAAGAGGGGTTCAAGATTTATTACAACCCATCACAAAGACCATGATGGAGGAGGAAGAAGGGATGATGATGGTGGTGATGATGATGGTGATGGCGGCGGTGAGGCGGCGGCAGCCCATGGCCACACCCCACCAGGGCGGCTCCCTTCCGGTCTCCTTCAAGGTTGCAACTATGGTGTGTTCTTGATGTGGCGGCGGCTGGACGTGGAGAGGAGGTGATGAATGATGAAGATAGAGAATGATGGATGCGGCGGCTAGGATTGATGGTGTTTATATAAGGGCTCTCCCAATGCCTCCTCCCTTGATGTGGCATGTCCCCTTTGATCCAAGGGCACTAGATGAGCCTAATCCTCTCACAAATCATCCTTTGAAGGCCAAGGAAGTCGTGGGAATGAACAAGGATGAAATCCACAAAGAATACCATCATGAGAGTCAACTTTCAATGATGTTTGGACTCTATACGAGCGCTTAAATGACCAACACCGGTCGTATGAAATGCCGTCTTTTGTACTGTTGCCCCTCTTCGTTAAAACGGTCGCCATTTCTTCATACGAACTCAGAATTTGACGTTCTTGGGCTTGTTGGATTCGTGTGAATGACGCTGATCCATTTCTGGTTTTAGATCTTGACCTAGACCACTTTGGAAAAATGATTTTTTCACCTTCAAAATGGCTAAGTCTGGGGTCCTGAGTGTCCACCGTTTGAACTCCTTTCATCATGCTAAGTGCTTGGGAAGTCCGCATCACCTACAAGACACACAAACTGAATGAAAAATAATAAAAACTAACAAATAATAAAGATTATGCAATGCTCACAGTGAATATGATAAAAACTGGAAATCATGCATATGGACATGTAGTTGGCTCCATGGAACATGATATGACTTGATATACAGAGATAATGTGCAACAAATGAGCTCTAAAGATGCGTAAAATATGGAGACATCAACCTCCCAAGCTTAAAACTTGCTTGTCCTCGAGTAAGAAGGTTGACTACCTAAGCTCACTGTTGCTAACTCTAAGCACACATTGAAAACCAAAGTCCAAAAGTGTTATCCATGTTTATCGTGCAAGCTTGCAAGAGTTAGCTAGCATGGAAGTAATACATGCAATGCTCTTAGTTCCATTGCCTTGGAGATCAACAAAGAGGAAATATTTTTTTGGAGTCCAAATACCCATTGTTGGAATCAGGGCTCCGCAGACCCAAAGAAAGGTTTGAACTCTGAGGTGTGCTCGGAGAACTCCACTAGGCCACGGCTCGTTGCTCACTGACTCACGGAGATACTCCGACGTGCTCGAGCGAGAGGGAAGAAGGAAGTACACGATGATTTACCCAGGTTCGGGCCACCTTATGGTGTAAAACCCTACCCCTGCTTTGTGGTGGATTGCCTCGCGAGGAGGATGAGTATGAACCAGTACAAGGATGAACTGCCTCTCGAGGGCTCTAGGGATGCCAAGATTCGACCCCTCTCTATGGTGGAGACTAACCTGTACTTATACTAGCCCCGTCCTCTTCCCCCAAAGCTAGGTGGGAAGGGATGCCACAACGGCCAATTTTGAAGGGGGACAACAATACGCCCTATCCTGACTAAAGGTGGTCTTCGCCTGCAAAGCCTCTATCCATGACGCGCAGGTGGGCTCGATGATGACCTTCGTCCTGCCGAGCCAGTGTCGTGGCCTTGTTGCACCAAAGAGGCAACCTTTGGGGCTACCTTGGGAACACGCGTGCTGGCCTTGCTCCTTTAGCACCAAAGAGGAAAGTGATATGTCCATTTTGCATCATGTTTTCCTACTGTTATTTATAATGTTTTTAAGCATAATAATGCTTTTTGGAGCAATTCTAATGCATTTTCTCTCATAATATGCAAGGTTTACACAAAGAGGGGGAATGCCGGCAGCTGGAATTCTGGACCTGAAAAAGCTACGCCAGAGTTTCCTATTCTGCACATCTCCAAATAAGCTGAAAATTTACGGAGAATTATTTTGGAATATATAAAAATACTAGAGCAAATAACTACCGGAGGGGGCCACCCTGGTGAGCACAAGACACCAGGGCGCGCCTGGGGGTTGTGCCCAGCACGGCCCACCTCCGGTGCCCATCTTCTGGTATATAGGTCATTTTGACCTAGAAAAAATAAAGGGGGGACTTTCGGGACGAAGCGCCGCCATCTCAAGGAGAAACTTGGGCAGGAGCACTTTTGCCCTCTGGCGGAGCGATTCCGCTGGGGGAACATCCCTCCCGGAGGGGGAAATAACCGCCATCGTCATCACCAACAACCCTCTCATCTTTGGGAGGGCAATCTCCATCATCATCTTCAATAGCACCATCTCCTATCAAACCCTAGATCATCTCTTGTGTTCAATCTTTGTATCAGAACCCCAGATTGGTACCTGTGGGTGAATAGTAGTGTTGATTACATCTTGTAGTTGATTACTATATGGTTTATTTGGTGGAAGATTATATGTTCAGATCCATTATGCTATTTAATACCCCTATGATCTTGAGCATGATTATTATTTGTGAGTAGTTACTTTTGTTCTTGAGGTCACAGGAGAAGTCATGTTGCAAGTAATCATGTGAACTTGATATGTGTTCAATATTTTGATGATATGTATGTATGTTGTGATTCCCTTAGTTGTGTCATGTGAACGTGGACTACATGGCACTTCATCATATTTGGACCTAAGGGAATGCATTGTGGAGTAGTTATTAGATGATGGGTTGCTAGAGTGACAGAAGCTTACACCCTAGTTTATGCACTACTTTGTAAGGGACCGATTTGGATCCAAAAGTTTAATGCTATGGTTAGATTTCATCTTAATACTATTCTCGTAGTTGCGGATGCTTGCGGGGGGTTAATCATAAGTAGGAGGTTTGTTCAAGTAAGAACAACACCTAAGCACCGGTCCACCCACATATCAAATTATCAAAGTAGCGAACATGAATCAAACCAACATGATGAAAGTGACATGTTGAAATTCCCGTGTACCCTCAAGAACGCTTTGCTTATCATAAGAGACCGTTTTGGCTTGTCCTTTGCCACAAAAGGATTGGGCTACCTTGCTGCATTTTTTTTACCATTACCGTTACTTGTCTGTTACAAATTATCTTGCTATCAAACTACTTGTTACCGACTATTTCAGTGCTTGCAGAAAATACCTTGCTGAAAACCACTTGTCATTTCCTTCTGCTCGTCGTTGGGCTCGACATTCTTACTTATCGAGAGGACTACGATTGATCCCCTATACTTGTGGGTCATTAATACTCTTTTCTGGCGCTGTTGCTGGGGGGGGTGAAGCGCTCTTGGTAAGTGGAAATTGGTAAGGGAAAATTATTACTACGTGCTGAAATTTATTATCACTTGTTACTATGGAGAACCATCCTTTGAGGGGTTTGTTCGGGGTATCTTCACCTTGAATGGAAGCACAATTATTTGCCCCTCAACCTACTGCACCTACTAAAAATATTATTTATTAAATTCCTTTGGGTATGATAGAACAACTGCTAGCTAATCCTTATGCATGAGATGGAACTAAACATCCTGATATGCACTTGATATATGTGGATGAAATTTGTGGATTATTTAAGCTTGCAGGTTTATCCGGAGATGAATCTAAGAAGAAGGTTTTCCCTTTATCTTTGAAGGGAAAAGCATTGACATGGTATAGGCTATGCGATGATATTGGATCTTGGAACTGGAATCATTTGAAATTGGAATTTCACCAAAAAAAATATCCTTCGCATCTAGTTCATCGTGATCGGAATTATATATATAATTTTTGGCCTCGTGAAGGAGAAAGTATCGCTCTAGCTTGGGGGAGGCTTAAGTCAATGCTATATTCATGCCCCAATCATGAGCTCTCTAGAGAAATTATTATTCAGAATTTTTATGCTCGGCTTTCTCATGATGATCGATCCATGCTCGATACTTCTTGTACTGGTTCTTTTCTGAAGAAGACTATTGAATTCAGATGGGATCTTTTAGAAAGAATTAAACGCAACTTTGAAGATTGGGAACTCGACAAAGGTAAAGAGTCAGGTATTAATCTTGAATTTGATTGTGTTAAATCTTTTATGAATACCGATGCTTTTCACAAGTTTAGCACTAAATATGGACTTGACTCTGAGATAGTAGCCTCTTTTTGTGAATCTTTTGCTACTCATGTTGATCTCCCTAAGGAGAAGTGGTTTAAATATCATCCCCCTATTAAATAAGAAATTAAATAACCCGTCATAGTTAAAGATGAAACTATTATTTACAATGTTGATCCAGTTGTGCCTACTGCTTATATTGAAAAAACACCTTTCCCTGTTAGGATAAAGGAACATGCTAAGGTTTCAACTGTGGTTTGCAAAAGTAATATTAGAGCACCTAAACCTACTGAACAAATTAAAGTAGAACCTAGTGTTGCTATGGTTAAAGATCTCCTGGTAGAAAATATTGATGGGCATGTTATTTACTTCTGCGAAGATGCTACTAGAATTGCCAAACCCGATGAAGAAGATAAACATAGACCTGTTGTTGGCATGCCTATTGTCTCAGTTAAAATAGGAGATCATTGTTATCATGGTTTATGTGATTTAGGTGCTAGCTTGAGTGCTATTCCTTTTACCTTATACCAAGAAATTATGAATGACATAGCATACGCTGAAATAGAAGACATAGATGTTACTATTAAACTTGCTAATAGAGACACCATCACACCACTTGGGATTGTTAGAGATGTCGAAGTCTTGTGCGGGAAAATAAAATACCCTACTGATTTTCTAGTTCTTGGTTCCCCATAAGATGATTTTTGTCCCATTATCTTTGGTAGACCTTTCTTGAACACCGTCAATGCTAAAATAGATTGTGAAAAACAAACCGTTGGTGTTAGCTTTGGTAATGAGTCTCATGAGTTTAATTTCTCCAAGTTTAGTATACAACCACATAAGAAAAATTACCTAGTAAGGATGAAATAATTGGTCTTGCTTCTATTGTCATGCCTCCTACTGATCCACTAGAACAATATTTGCTAGACCATGAAAATGATATGCATATGCATGAAAGAAATGAAATAGATTAAAATTTCTTTGAACAATGACCTCTACTCAAACGCAACTTGCCTATTGAAACTTTAGGAGGTCCTCCTCCACCTAAAGGTGATCCTGTGTTTGAATTGAAACAATTGCCTGACACTCTGAAATATGCTTATCTTGATGAGAAAAAGATATATCATGTTATTATTAGTGCTAACCTTTCAGAACATGAAGAAGAAAGATTATTGAAAATTCTGAAGAAGCACCATGCTGCCATAGGATATACTCTTGATGATCTTAAGGGCATTAGTCCCAGTCTTTGTCAGCACAAGATTAATATGGAACCTGATGCTAAACCCGTTGTTGATCATCAACGATGTCTAAATCCTAAGATGAAAGAAGTGGTAAGAACTAAAATATTAAAGCTTCTGGAAGCAGGTATAATCTATCCCATAGCTGATAGTAGATGGGTAAGTCCCGTTCATTGTGTCCCTAAGAAGGGAGGTATTACTATTGTTCCTAATGATAAAAATGAACTTATTCCACAAAGAATTGTTACTGGCTATAGAATGGTAATTGATTTTATAAAATTAAATAAAGCAACTAGAAAAGATCATTACCCATTGCCTTTTATTGATCAAATGTTGGAAAGATTATCTAAGCACACGCACTTTTGTTTTCTCGATGGATATTCTGGTTTTTCTCAAATACTTGTTTCGCAACCTGATCAAGAGAAAACCACCTTCGCTTGCCCATTTGGAACTTATGCTTATAGACGTATGCCTTTTGGTTTATGCAATGTATGACTTCTATATGCTTTGATTTTTGTGAAAAGATTGTTGAGGTTTTCATGGATGATTTTTCTGTTTATGGAACTTCTTTTGATGATTGCTTGAGCAACCTTGATCGAGTTTTGTAGAGATGTGAGCAAACTAATCTTGTCTTGAATTGGGAGAAGTGTCACTTTGTGGTTAATGAAGGTATTGTCTTGGGGCATAAAATTTCTGAACGGGGTATTGAGGTGGATAAAGCAAAATTTTATGCAATTGAGAAAATGCCATGTCCTAAAGATATTAAAGGTATTCGTAGTTTCCTTGGTCATGCTGGTTTCTATAGGAGGTTTATTAAAGACTTCTCTAAAATTTCTAGGCCTCTTACAAATCTTTTACAAAAGGATGTTCCATTTGTTTTTGATGATGATTGTGTAGAAGCCTTTGAAACACTTAAGAAAACCTTAACTTCTACACCTATTATTCAACCACCTGATTGGAACTTGCCTTTTGAAATTATGTGTGATGCTAGTGATTATGTTGTTGGTGCTTGTCGGTTCTATATCCGGCATATCTCGTAGTAGGGGTCCTAAGCTAGGCATCTTCGAGCGATGGTAACATGGACACAGGATTTTACCCAGGTTCGGGCCCTCTCAAAGAGGTAATACCCTATGTCCTGCTTTTGATTGTATTGATAGGGGTGTATTACAGGGTACATGTATCTACCACAAGATTGATCTAATGAATATGAGTCAATCTATTGACTAGCCTGGCCTCGGTTTATATAATACACTGGGGGCCTAGGGTTTAGAGGAGTCTTCGGCTTGGGCGCCAAGTCTTGTGGAGTCTTCCTTGTATGAGTCATGGGCTATCCGAACTAGCCCAATAGTGAACCGCCTTGGGGGTCCTCGGCCCGATCCACCTAGTTGGGAGACGATGTGGTGAGTACCCCCTAGTCCAGGACACCGTCAGTAGCCCCTGAACCGGTCTTCAAGTTGGGGACGCTCCTCTGCTCTTCCGAACTGTTCTTCATCTTCGGCCGTCGGTCTTGAAAACTGGTTCAACAAATCTTCTCATCTTCGATCTTGAGGATCGCCGAAGTGAATTCGAAGAGTTTACACGTCGGGTATCTGAGGAGCCCTTTAAGTCTTCAGCCTTTATCAATGCCTTGTTATTTTTACGCCACACCTCGAGTTTGAAGTGTTTCCCATGCGGCGGTGTCCTCTCACGTCCGTGCTCCAACGCTGGACTGCATCCAAGCTCCAACGCCGGACTACGTTCGAGATGTCTTTTTGTAGCCAAGCTCCAACGCTGGACTGCGTCCAAGCTCCAACGCTAGACTGTATCTGAGGTGTCTTTTTGCAGCCGAACTCCAACGCCAGACTACATCCAAGCTCCAATGCTGAACTGTATCCAAGGTGCCTTTTTGCAGCCGAACTCCAACGCCAGACTGCATCCAAGCTCCAATGTCGGACTGTATTCGAGCTCCAACGCCGGACTGTATCCGAGCTCCAACGCCGGACTGTATCCGAGCTTAATGCCGGAAAAGTTCTCTATGGAACCAGCCACTCGTAGCCGGGCTTTATTCCGGACTACTTCCAAGGTGATGCACCACCTCGGTCTCGGGCTGATTTTTTGCTTATATATTTTCTCGATTGGTGCAATTCATTCTCTGCCGAGATATACAGCCAGTAGCCCTCAAGGCGTGTGTCGGCCTAAAATCCGGGATGCACCTGAAGGTTAGCATAAAACTGCTGATCCCAGTAGCCCCTAAGACTCGGGTCGATTCACGGAATCGGCCTGAGGATCAACTCCTAGCTCAGCAGCATACATAGGAATAAAAATGCGGTGTAATATATTAGAGGAGATAGTGATCGGCGGACGGGCTCTTGAGAGAGGGCTTTGATAAGTCGCCGTAATATATTAACTTGATGCCGGATAGGTCCTACATGGTACCTATTATTCTCCGAAGACACGTTTGCCCATAGCTCGGTCAAGCCGAACACTGGGAAGTTTGAATTTTTTGCATTGAATAGGCAATGCAGTAGCCCCCGAGCCACTGGTCAGGTGGCAACACCAGATCAGGTGATCGATGTACCCCGTTAATGGGTTTTAAGTGAGAAGCGCGACGCCAGTGGCCCCCGAGCCGTAATTTGGGCAAGGGTGGCCGAATTAAGGATCAATATTCAGAGTAAACTGACATTAATCACAATTTATGTGTAATGATTCTATGTATCCAAGTACTCTACATCATTAATGCTCGGATCCGCATTATACAAAACTTTGTTGACCGGCCATCGGATTCAACCTCCTCGGCCAGTAGCCGGGGAGTGTTTGTCCTACTTTATAAAGCCTTTATGAGGGCAAAGATTTACGGCAAACAAGGCAATCCGGCCATACGATTTTATAAACAAAGGTACGCGGAGAGATATGTTATATTACTTTTTAACATAAGAAACATCTTCCAAAGAAAATAGTCCCGCTATCGGTTCCTTTCTTTGGGTTGGCATGCTGACCATGATCATGAAACCTCACCTCCGATCAATGCGGGAGAAAGATATTGAGGATTTAGTTTGGGGAAAGTTCCCGAACTCTATGGTCTTAATGAACCGATATTTTCACTTCCGTCGTTGCCGACCAATTATATTTTTAAGATAGCTAGCTTTCGGCTTCACCCAGTCTGAGGTACGAACCCGGATGACCCGGTTAGTAACAATCACAGAGGTGCTCCCTTTTACCCCCTAGCCGAACAATCGGGAACGTAGGGTTAAACACAGGAGCCAGGCAACCAGCTTGGCCAAAATCTTAAGTCAAATTGATGCATATTGATGGCTTTATAACGATAATTATGGAAGGCAGCGCTCGTATAGTGAATACAAACGCTGATGATATATATTTTTATTTTGACTCCGTTGCGACCGTTTATAATCTGGAAGTGGCCCATCATCGGCTTCTACCCCTTTGTAGATGCTACGCAGGGTGTTTCCGTACTAACAAGACAACCCTTAGCCAACATCTCGGTGCCCGAAGGTGGTTGTGTTAGCGAAAACAAGGTAATCAGATTCTAGGCTTTATAACTTTCACTTAGTAATAGGAGCTTAAAGTTGGGAGGCCAGTTACTAGCCCCTGGTTAGTGTTCGGCACTGACCGAAGTCTAGCCATTAACACTTCGGCCAATGTTATGAAAGGCCCATCGTTTAACATGGGGTAATCACTATCAATCTATAGTTTGACACCGGCATCGGATCGCTGACCAATTTACGCCCATTGTGACAGACAATTTTTGGCTTTCTCCACTGAGGCTCTTAACCATTCGAGCTGGAAGCACAATCGCAGTGGTTCTCCCTTTGCACACCTAGCCGAATAAAGCGGAACGTAGGAGGCAAGCACGGGAGCCCGGCAACCCAACTATGGACCGAAGACACAATTCGAAACTGATGCATATAATGCAATATCCGAGAATGTTTTGCCGAGGAGTCCATGGAGTACCTTCGCTTTTGGTGGGTTCGGCTCTAGTTGTAGCCCCGCGTTGATATTGCCGAAGCTTTAAAGGTGTCCGGCGTCGTACTGTGAGACTTATGCTGGAAACACACAAATAGGTTAAAAGTGCCATAAGCTTGGAAAAACAAAGAACTTCAGTAAAAACTTTACGTCCGAACTAAATCAAGTTTTTTGTGCCAATCCGAAATCGGTCTTAAAATTAGTTTGTGCTTCTGTCGCGCTTTAACATGACACATCCGATCTCAAGGCTTCAGGCGGGTCAGCCTTCGGCTTCAACCTCCTATCCCGAAGGCGGAGTGCTTCTCAGGCTAATTTAGCGAACTGAACTTGAGCAACATTAAAGAGAAACCAGGCTATCCGGCTATTGACCACACACTCGAGTCGAGAGAGGAGTGGTAGAAAAAGACTTTTCAACGACTAAGAAGAAAACTTTTATTATAAAATGGCTCATATAAATTTAAGAGCCCCCATTTAACATGGGAAAAGAAGTGTTTTTAACAAAAAAAGGTTTTTTGACAAAATAAGTTTTTAACACAAATATAATGTTTGGTCGAACCGAACAAGAATTAAAATTTAAAAAAAAACTGAGCATGGAAGCGACTTAGCTGATTAATGTGCTCGGTGTCGATGTGCGGCTCGAGCTTATGACTGGACGAGGTCCCAGCCCCCAAGCCAGTACCAAGGTGGCGGAGCGAAGAGCTCGGCACTCCGAAGTGGCGACATAGCACAGCCGATGTGGCAAGGTGAAACCCCCAGTCCGACCAAGTCGACGGAGCAGGCCGGCAGTGTGACACCGAAGTCCCCAACATGGGTTAATGAAGTGATGATGAAGCCCCCGGTCCAGCCGAGGTGACGCGGTAGGTTGGTAAGGTGACGAAAGAACCCCCACATCAGCACATTGGTACGCCGAGGTAATAGCGCTGCCCGACCGGAATCATTTACCTGTGCACAGAAAATAGTGCAATCCGGAGATAATAATAATAAATTAAAAAAATCGTTGCATAATTTATAATTTATGCAAAGTGAATGATAAAAGAAATATGGCCCATGCGCCGAACACCCGACGAGGTAGAGCTCTCTCGGCGATGCCAAAGTCCCCGAGGCAACTGAACATGTTGGTATGGCAATTCAACCAACAAGGTGATCACACGAGCCGATTTATGCCGATTGGGACGACGACGGCGGCTTGCCGAAGTGACCGCGTGACGCTGTCGAAGTCTATTACCTACACACGTAAAATAGTGCAGTCCAAAAATAATAACATAAATATATATAAAAAACCTAGCATAATTAATTTAAGCAAAATAATTTATTTAAAGAGATGTGGCCTGGTGCCGAAGTCAATGTCGACAGAGGGCATGACAAAGTCTGAATTCGCAGGGCGGTCCGAGTTCCAGATGCGGCGTTCACCGAACTGCGTACGGGAAACTGACCGAACCATCTCTTGCCCGCCATTAATGCGGCAACCATTTGACGGACCTGTGTACGGAGGATGGTACAAACCAGAGCAGTAATTCCTCGGGAAAAATAAACCCATGCTAATGAAAATTACTAGGATTAATAGCACCTGGTTTATTTGTTGTAGCAATCCGAAGAGACATATGTGGGCGTTTCATGGATTTGCATCTAGTAATAGCACCAGTACCAGCGTGCTCTATGCATCTGTTGAAAACTGGCTAGCGAGAAACTATTCGGATCGGAACCGGCCGGACCATCGCATCGACGGACCGAATTTTAAACCAGTAGCTAAAGGTCTACACAGAAAAAAATTTTGTAAACCAGCAGAACAATATTTGATGTGTATTTAATATATACAGTACAAGTAACTAGAAAAATAGAACCTGACGTTTCTGCTTGGTGCAGCGTGCTCGGCGTAGCATGCATGTGGGGCCAGCGTGCCTGGCCTTCGGGGCGGCTGTGCTCCTAGCATAGATATACAGATGGAGCTTCTGGCCGTATACATATGCATGTTGCTTGTCCGATCTGATTAATTGCAACTTGCCTGCCGTCGCCGCTCTATGCATGCGCACCTGTCTAATCTGCCCAACGACACGCTGATCAAGTAGAAGCTAGCAAGGCCTCCACGTGGTTGCAACAATGATCAGGGCAAGATTGCTTAATTAGTAATCTAGACAGATTAGAATATATAGGCAAACAAAAGCAGTGATATTCATTCAATAGATATCGAGAAGTGTGCTAAATTAAAGTTTGGCACGGTTATGACTTTCCTTGCTAGTATTCGACGGGCACTTTTTCTGTAGATTGGATCATCCTTGCCAAAGTGTAAAAGACCTGCGGCGAACGCCAGTGGCCGCGTACGGGATACCCTAACGCCCAATCTGGCCGAAAACAAAATAGCACAACACAGCAAAAACAATTTTGCAAAAGAGATAATTTACATAAAACAGATCATACTGAAAAAATATCACCTGATCGTTGATCTAGATCTCATCGAACCTCGGCAACACCCAACAGGCTCTCAATGAAAGCACCAATGTCGGTTCTATATCCGGCATATCTCGTAGTAGGGGTCCTAAGCTAGGCGTCTTGGAGCAATGGTAACATGGACACAGGATTTTACCCAGGTTCGGACCCTCTCGAAGAGGTAATACCCTATGTCCTTCTTTTGATTGTATTGATAGGGGTGTAGTACAGGGTACATGTATCTACCACGAGATTGATCTGATGAATATGAGTCAATCTATTGACTAGCCTGGCCTCGGTTTATATAATACACTGGGGGCCTAGGGTTTAGAGGAGTCTTCGGCTTGGGCGCCAAGTCTTGTGGAGTCTTCCTTGTATGCGTCATGGGCTGTCCGAACTGGCCCAATAGTGAACCGCCTTGGGGGTCCTCGGCCCGATCCACCTAGTCGGGAGATGATGTGGTGAGTACCCCCTAGTCCAGGACATCGTCAGTGCTGTTCTAGGACAAAGATCTGATAAGAAATTAAATGTTATTCATTATGCTAGCAAAACTCTAGATAGTGCCCAAAGAAATTATGCTACTATTAAAAAAGAATTTTTAGCAGTTGTGTTTGCTTGTGACAAATTCAGATCTTATATTGTTGATTCCAAAGTAAGTCTTCACGCTGATCATGCTGCTATTAAATATCTTATGGAAAAGAAAGATGCTAAACCTAAACTCATTAGGTGGGTTCTTTTGCTCAAGAATTTGATTTACATATTACTGATAGAAAAGGAGCTGAGAACCCCGTAGCTGATAACTTGTCTAGGTTAGAGAATATTCTTGATGACCCACTACCTATTGATGATAGCTTTCCTGATGTACAACTAGCTGCAATAAATGTCTCTCATAATACTCCGTGGTATGCTGACGATGCTAATTATATTGTTGCTAAATACGTACCACCTATTTTCACTTACCAACAAAAGAAAAAATTCTTCTATGATTTAAGACATTACTTTTGGGATGACCCACATCTTTATAAAGAAGGAGTAGATGGTATTATTAGACGTTGTGTACCTGGTCATGAACAGGAACAAATCCTACAGAAATGTCACTCCGAAGCTTATGAAGGGCATCATGCGGGAGATAGAACTGCTCATAAGGTATTGCAATCTGGTTTTTATTGGCCTACTCTCTTCAAGGATGCCCGTAAGTTTGTTTTATCTTGTGATGAATGTCAAAGAATTGGTAATATAGGTAAGCGTCAAGAAATGCCTATGAATTATTCACTTGCTGTTGAACCATTTGATGTTTGGGGTTTTGATTATATGGGACCTTTTCCTTCCTCTAATGGGTATACACATATTTTGGTTGCTGTTGATTATGTTACTAAGTGGGTAGAAGCTATTCCAACTAGTAGTGTTGATCATTACACTTCCATTAAAATGCTTAAGGAAGTTATTTTCCCAAGGTTTGGAGTCCCTAGATATTTAATGACTGATGGTGGTTCACACTTTATTCATGGTGCTTTTCATAAAATGCTTGCTAAATATGATGTTAACCATAGAATTGCATCATTCTATCATCCTCAATCTAGTGGTCAAGTTGAACTTAGCAATAGAGAAATAAAACTAATATTACAAAAAACTGTTAATAGGTCCCGAAAGAATTGGTCTAAGAAATTGGATGATGCACTTTGGGCCTACAGAACAGCATATAAAAATCCTATGGGTATGTCTCCCTATAAATGGTTTATGGAAAAGCTTGTCATTTTCCTCTAGAGTTAGAACATAAAAGCATATTGGGCAATTAAAGAACGCAACTATGATTTCAAACTTGCCGGTGAAAAGAGGTTATTTGATATTAGCTCATTAGATGAATGGAGAACCCAAGCTTATGAAAATGCCAAATTATTTAAATAAAAAGTTAAAAGATGGCATGACAAACGAATCCAAAACCGAGAATGCAAAGTTGGAGAATATGTTCTTTTGTACAACTCTCGTTTTAGATTCTTTGCAGGAAAACTTCTATCTAAATCGGAAGGACCATATATTATCGAGGAGGTTTATCACTCTGGAGCTATCAAGATTAATAATGCCGAAGGTACTAACCCGAAGGTGGTCAATGGGCAAAGAATTAAACACTATATCTTAGGTACGCCTATTAATGTTGAAAGCAATATTATTCAAACCATGACACCGGAGGAACACATAAAAGAAACCTTCCAAAACACTCCAGAATACTAAAAAAAGAGGAGGTACGTGATACGGTAAGTAAACGGACTCCGAAAAATCCGCAAAAACATTTTTTGTCAGTTTTGGAATATTACAAAAATTAGGAAAATAATAAACAACCAGGAAGGCAACCGAGGAGGGCACAAGACACCAGGGCGCGCCTGGCTTGCCTGGCGCGCCCAGGTGGGTTGTGCCCACCTCGGGAACCTTCCTGACTCCGTTTTCCTCTCGTTTGCTTGTTTCCCAAGATAAAAAAAATCTTTATATACCCCCCGAACGTATTGACAACCGTATCGCGGAGAAATCTTCTGTTCTTCTTTCTTGCTATTTTCTGTTAGATCTGTCAAGCCAGGCATCATATCTTCTCCCCCCTCCGACAAAGTAGAAGGGGATGCTTGGTTGATGAAGATAGAACTAAAGAGAGAGGAACCAGAGGAAACCATCAAGGGTGACAAGGTCAAGGAAGTCGCGGGAGATCAAGTTCCGGCAGTAGGGCAGGCGGTTCCAGCAGCAGAAGAAGAAGACATCCGTCAACCTTACTATGATCATCTTACCCCTACTAAAATTGAAGCTTTTAGGGTCATTGAAACGGTTCGTGTGCAAAATAAATATCTCACTCGTGAAAATATTCTGTTGCAAGAGCATGTCATCGCCCTCCAGAGCATCATTCGTAGATTGGAGCACCTCCTAAGCCTGAAGTGTGACGCTACCTCATCACCACCACCATCATCATCTTCCCCACCAAAGGATACTTGAGTTCATGGTATGGGCACTCCCCTTGGCTTGTGCCAAGCTTGGGGGAGGTGCCCCGGTATCGTATCACCACCACTATCTTTGCCTTTATCTATTTTAGTTCAATCTTTAGTTATCCTATGATTTAGTTGAATAAAAGTTTAGTTTGATCCTTTCTTTTCGACTGCTTGCTTAGTGGTCTACTTTTCTATGTAATCGTGTGCAAGATATATAATAACGAGTAGTTTGAGTTTTGTTTCTTTACTCTTTTGTTCCAATAAAAAGAAAGGAAAATAAATGAAAAAGATCATATGCTAATCTTATGGTAAGTAATGACATCACATAAGGAAAAGTATAAGTGGTAAAATTTATTGGAGATTGACAAACATAGCATTGGTCAATGATGCAATTCATGAAAGAATTAATAAAGGAAGAGAAGATTCACATGCAAATACACTATCTTGGATATCTATTATGATTGTGAGCCCCCATTAAATATTATGTGTGTTGACGTTGGACAAGGAAGACAACATAAAGATTTATGTTTGTTCATATTCACATAGAAATTATATTGTCATAGATCCTTCAACATGTGGTGCTTTCTCAATATCTTTGCTAGCCAAAAACTCCGCACTAAGTAGAGATACTACTTGTGCATCCAAAAACCCTTAAACCCAAAATCCTATTTTGAGAGTCCACCATACCTACCAATGGATTGAGTAAGATCCTTCAACTAAGTTGTCATCGGTGCAATAAGGCAATAAAAATTGCTTCTAAATGTGTTGGATCATTTAGTGTAAGAGAAAATTGAGCGTTGTACGAACTTGTGATGGCAAAGTAATAAAAGCAATGGACTGCATGATAAAGGTTGCTATCATAAGGGGCAATACAACATGACATTCTTTTGCATTAAGGGATTAGGCATACAAACAAAAAGCACATGGCAACCTCTGCTTCCCTCTGCGAAGGGCCTATCTTTTACTTTTATGCAAGAGTCAAAGTATTCTTCCCTATTCCTTTTATTTTTCTCTTTTTGCGAGCATCATGTGGTGAGGAAAGATCTAGGCACATATATCCAGTTGGATATGAGTGAGCATGAGTTATTATTGTTGACATCATCCTTGAGGTGAATACGTTGGGAGGTGAAACTATAAGCCCCTATCTTTCTATGTGTCCGGTTGAAACTTTTTGTTCATGGGTATGCTTTGAGTGTTAGCAACCATAGAAGGTTAAATGATGGTTGAGTATGTGGACTTGCCTAAAGGCTCCGATACGCGACCCTTTTTAAAAATATGATGAATTGTAGTTGCAAAGTTGACTGAGAACATAGTTTGTTGGTTTTCAATAAGGTTTATGCTTTATACTTCGATGTTGTGATGAATTGTTACTTGTTCATGAGAAGTTATAGGATAAAGTTGTGTAATAAAGTTTTATGTTAAAGTTCTTTGCTGTTATAATAATAAGCATGATGCTTCTATGTCCATATTTTGTTTTTATCGACACCTCTCTCTCTAAGCATGTGGACATGTTTTTTGATTTTGGTTTTTCGCTTGAGGACAAGCGAGGTCTAAGCTTAGGGGAGTTGATATGTCCATTTTGCATCATGTTTTCATACTATTATTTAAAATGTTTTTATGCATAATAATGCTTTTTGGAGTAATTCTAATGCCTTTTCTCTCATAATATGCAAGGTTTACACAAAGAGGGGGAATGCCGGCAGTTGGAATTCTGGACCTGAAAAAGCTACATCAGAGTTATCTATTCTGCACATCTCCAAATGAGCTAAAAATTTAGGGAGCATTAGTTTGGAATATATAAAAAATACTGAAGCAAATAACTACCGGAGGGGCCCAACCTGGTGAGCACAAGACACCAGGGCACGCCTGGGACCCCAAGCGTGCCCTGGTGGGTTGTGCCCAGCACGGCCCACCTACGGTGCCCATCTTCTGGTATATAGGTCATTTTGACCTAGAAAAAATAAAGGGGGGACTTTCGGGACGAAGCGCTGCCGTCTCAAGGCGGAACATGGGCAGGAGCACTTTTGCCCTCCGGCGGAGCGATTCCGCCGGGGGAACTTCCCTCCCGAAGGGGGAAATCATCGCCATCGTCATCACCAACAACCCTCTCATCTTTGGGAGGGCAATCTCCATCAACATCTTCAACAACACCATCTTCTATCAAACCCTAGTTCATCTCTTGTGTTCAATCTTTGTATCGAAACATCAGATTGATACCCGTGGGTGACTAGTAGTGTTGATTACATCTTGTAGTTGAGTACTATATGGTTTATTTGGTGGAAGATTATATGTTCAGATCCATTATGCTATTTAATACCCCTCTGATCTTGAACATGATTATTATTTGTGAGTAGTTACTTTTGTTCTTGAGGTCATGGGAGAAGTCATGTTGCAAGTAATCATGTGAACTTGATATGTGTTCGATATTTTGAAGATATGTATGTTGTGATTCCCTTAGTTGTGTCATGTGAACATCGACTACATGGCACTTCATCATATTTGGACCTAAGGGAATGCATTGTGGAGTAGTTATTAGATGATGGGTTGCTAGAGTTCAGAAGCTTACACCCTAGTTTATGCACTACTTCGTAAGGGACCGATTTGGATCCAAAAGTTTAATGCTATGGTTAGATTTTATCTTAATACTTTTCTCGTAGTTGCGGATGCTTGCGAGGGGCTTAATCATAAGTAGGAGGTTTGTTCAAGTAAGAAGAACACCTAAGCACCGGTCCACCCACATATCAAATTATCAAAGTAGCGAACATGAATCAAACCAACATGATGAAAGTGACATGGTGAAATTCCAGTGTACCCTCAAGAACGCTTTGCTTATCATAAGAGACCGTTTTGGCCTATCCTTTGCCACAAAAGGATTGGGCTAACTTGCTGCATTTTATTTACCATTACCGTTACTTGTCCGTTACAAATTATCTTGCTATCAAACTACTTGTTATCGACTATTTTAGTGCTTGTAGAAAATACCTTGCTGAAAACCACTTGTCATTTCCTTCTGCTCCTCGTTGGGTTCGACACTCTTACTTATTGAAAGGACTACGATTGATCCCCTATACTTGTGGGTCAATAGAAAGCCTCACTGTCCGCGCCCGCTGGCATCGGTCCTGGCGACGCTTGCCATGGCTCGCGTCACCCACGTGCAGCGCGAGGCGGGGTGGTGAGCCTAGAAGTGTCCGCCCCGCGAGGGGCCTCGGAAGGCCACCCCTCATGGAGCCCTTGGGGCACCAGATGAAGCTTGCCGCTGCTTGCCTCGCGAGGCGGGGGCCTTGCGAGGGCTTTCCCGTGGAGTCTTGACGTTGGGCCGCGATGGGCCGCAGGCAGACGGGCCTGGGTACCCCCAGTCCCAGAGCCCCGACAGTAGCCCCCGGGCCTGTGGCGCGCAAGGCCCAACTTGGAGGCGGAGGCAAAGAAGAGAGGGGCAAAGTGACGCGGGCCCCAACCGCCTGTGGGCCAGGCTCGACGCGTGGCGCACGACGAGGTGCAGGACATCCCCACTTCCCCACATGGCCTCGGCAACTGCCCAGGCTGACATAAAGACTGATGCCTGCCACGGGGCCATCATTGCCACAAAGGCGAAGGGGCATGGACCGGCCTCCTTTGATCGTCATAAAAGGGCGAGGGGTCGGACCCCTCGGCCCATTTCCGTCTTCTCGCCTCTCCGTCTTCAACCACCACACTGTAGCCATGGCGCCTTTGAGAAGGTTCTCCGTCGTTGAGAAGGGCAAGGCGACGTTGGAGGAACCGGAGCCGCCATGGCCCGCAAGAGGGCGGGCCGCCCTTGCAAGTCGGCCGCTATGCCCGGGGCGCCTCCCCGGGGACATGGACGTCCTCCATTGGCGGCCCGGACCAGCTCAGGCAGCCGCAGGAAGAACCACACCCGCGGGCGTGGCTGCGGTGGTCGCAGCGGCCGCGGCCGAGGAGGGAGAAGTGGCGTAGCCGCCCGACCGCCTCGGGCGGGGGCCCACTCCATCGACACAGCCCGCGAGTTTATTGTATGGACGAACACCCCACCTTGCACCTGGATCTAGCTCCCGGACTCCTTCGCAGAGGAGCTGGCGTCCAATGCGCCCCTGGGGTTTTGGCTACAGCCGGACGGCTGCTGCAACAAGTCCTCCTGGGTGTCGACCGAGTTCACCCCGTCTGGCTACATGTACCTGACCTGGGGGTGGAAGTCATTCGCCCGCTCCCCGCGGCTTGAAGGAGGGGCACACCCTCCACTTCAAGTTTGACGGGGCCGCGATGCTCTTCATGAAGATCTTCGGGGAGGCCGGCAGCCGCCTGGATTACTGCATGGAGAGCGACAGCAGCAGCGGTGGTCAATCCTCCGGCGACGACAGCAGTGACGGTGACGATGCCTCCCCGGGGATGAGCGCGAGCGACGATGACTCCGACGAGCCCCCATGCCGCCGCATCAAGACGGAGGAGGACTCTGACTAGGCACCGGCGAGGTCGGGGCCAGAGCCTCAAGAGCAGCGGCCGCCTGAGGGGATTTCTTTTGCTCTTAGTTATTTCCTGCATCAAAATGCCATGGGCCCTGCGGGGGCGTGTAAGGACTCCGGCGCTTGCACCTTTATCTTAAATGCCTCTAGTTTTAAGTTGTCGTGGCACTTCTTATTTGGGCTTAGGTTTTTCCTCGCGGTTGCTTAGTGCTCTGCGTTGCTGGGACCTAGTCCCCAAGCAAGCCTCAGTCGACGCTGGTATGCTAGGTCGCAATGCCTTGGGCAAGGCAGGAGGTGAGGGGCTCGAGGTCCGGTAAGATCTCTTGAGGTGCGATGCTCAAGAGGTCCCCCTTGATGCGCAAGCAGCTCATGAGAGAGAAAAAGTTTACACCCCAACAATATTGCAAAGGTAAGGATAAGGCGTTATTGGTAAGACTCGCGCATGGCGCGGAGAGGTCGACTTAGCTTAGGGTGCAGCGTGGGGGAATCCGTGGCCTGGTTGGAATCCTTGCAACGTGCGAGCGTGCTTCCTTAGAGCTTGGCTTCCTATCCACCTTTTGCTCTACATAAATCTAACACGAGTCCCCCAAAGGGTGCATGAAAAATCGATGTCCTTTGCGTTTCGATGCTAACGACATAGCCGAACTGCGACCCTCCATCCCGAACCTCCTCGCGAGGCCTGCCTCTCTTTTCCTTGCTCGTCAAGGTGCTCTACGTCCTCAGTACCAGGCCCTAGAGCGAACTCAGCCGCCGCTGGTATGTCAGGTCGCGATGCCTGGGACAATGCCAGGGGGTGAGGGCTCGAGAGCCAGTAAGAGCTCCCGAGGCACGATGCTCAAGAGCTCCCCTTTTAACGTGCAAGCAACTTGCCCGAAAAAGAGGCGACATGCTCCGCGAGGTCGTAGGGGAAGGGATCCCGTCCAACAACGACGCAATGTATGAGATGGCTGTACTTAGCTTGGGCCTGGCTGTCATCCATCCGAGGCCGGACTTCCTGTGGCAACAAAGTGCTACTGAGGTGCCATCGAATGCCTAGCTCCTGGACTTTCTGCAAGCTGACAGATTACGGGGTATGTAGGGCAACACGCGCTTGCCGATCTGCTCGTGATTGTTCCGTGAGAAGCCAAGGCACTAAGGACCTGATGAGGTGACGTGCGAGGGGCCAGCCCGCGAGCCAGAGCTTGGTCGCTTAGGTTTATCAGCGCGGCAGCAACAGACCCAAGCACAGACCCCGTTCCAATAGCCCCCGCTCATGGGATGTTCAGGAGTAAAGCTGCCAGCGCGTGGGGCCCCGAGAGGTGGCGCCTCCAGATATGATGCGGTATCAAACGCAAGGTTAACAGTCATAGCGATTTATGAAAGCATAGCAAGTTCTGATACATGACCAAAAGATAGACAGCTGCGGGGCTGGCCCCAAAACAGCCTGAGGATAATGCAGCCCGAAGGGCGCCCTCAATTGAACAAACCAAAAAGTCACCTGGCAATGTTGTTGCGGTAGCATCAAGGAAGCCGATGAAGCGTGCGGTGGAGGTTCGCTCCTCACGAGCCGGGCGGCTCGGGAGGCTCTCGAGGAGACGGGGCCTCTCGAGATGCTAGCGCCGAGTGCCTGGCCTCGTGAGACGCCAACGCGAACTGCGCGAACCGCTAGTACGTGGCGCCTGCGTTCAGCAGACCAAAGGACATGCAGATGTAGTTGCAGGGGTAACCCCTGCTCCGACCGACGCGTGACGGCCAGAAGAGGCCCTGAGAAGCGGTGCTGTTGAGGCCTGGGATATTGATGCAGACGCACAGCTCACCGCCCGTGCCGGGAGCGGCAGCTGAGCCAGTGGGGCATGCGGGGCGGCGCTCGTCGCGCATGGCCCGTGCTTCCTGAAGCTCGCGAATTGCCTTGGTGATGAATTCTCGTGCTCCTGGCGCCTCGTGTCGTGTTCCCTGCTTGTGGGGGCGCACATAAAAGCACGCCTCCAAGTGGTGCCCGAGCACCTCCCTTATCGCACTAGTCAGGTCAGATGCTCTCCAGGTGGAAGGCCCCGAGCCCGTCCTAAGGGAGGCATCGGGCGCGCCTTCCTATGCGGGAGGGAGGCACGCCCCGGCGGCTGGTGCGGCACCTGAGGCATCGCCTGCGGGTGCCTTCTTGGCCTCAGGCCGGCTCTTGGGGAGGAGCTGCTTCTTCTTCGCGGGGACAGCCTCAGGTGCGGCATTTCCCTCGTCATCAGAATTCTCGGCCGCCATGGCCCGGTAGGCGTGCTCGAGGGAGCAGACCGCATCCTTCTCATCACAAGCGACCGTGATGACGCCACTGCACCCAGGCATCTTGAGGACATTGTAGCCATGGCGGGTTGCCGCCATGAATTTGGCGAGGGCCAGATACCCCAAGATGGCGTTGTAAGGGAGGCTGATGTGGGCCACGTCGAACTCGATGAGCTCGGTGTGGTAGTTGTCATGGGTGTCGAAGGTGACTGGGAGGCGCACTTGCCCTAGGGGAGTGGTGGAGCCGTCGGTCACCCCTGAGAATGGCCTGGTGGGCATGAGCTGGTCGTAAGGCACTTGAAGCGTCTCGAAGGTCTTGACAGAGAGCACGTTGAGGCCGACGCCTCCATCGATGAGGGTCTTGGTGATGGAGACGTTGCTGATGGTGGGCGTGCACAGCATGGGGAGCGCGCCGGCGGTGACTGAACACCTGAGGTGGTCCTTGGAATCGAAGGTGAGGGTGTACTGCGACCACTTGAGGGGACGTAGAGCCTCAAGCCTCGAGAGGGTTGCGTTCACCTCACGAGAGAACTGCTTGAAGAGGCGGTTTGACGTGGGGGCCTAAGCTCCGCCGAGGATGCAGGCTATGGCGCGAGGCTCCTGGTAGCCCCTAGTCCCCTTGTCTGGCTGGTTGTTGTCGTTCCTCCTGGGGGGCGCTGGTAGCGGCGCAAGGCCCCCGTTGCCCTGAGGACGGACCTCGCGAGGCTGATCGCGCCAGGCGCCGTCACGAGGCTGATCGCGCTAGGCGCCTTCACGAGGCTAATCGCGCCAGCCCTCCTCGCGAGGCTGGTCACGCCAGCCCTGGCGGGGGTTGCGGTTGTCCCAACGTCCTCCACCATGGCCTCCTCCGCGACCGAAGCCACGGTCGCTGCGCTCGGGGCGGCGGCCCAAGCGCTCATCACGGAGTGCCCTGAGCTCCTGACAGTCATTGGTGTTGTGGGTGTGCACATTCTAGAAGATGCAAAATGGGTGACCATCCTTGGCGGGCTCGTCGCGGTCTCGGCCGCGCTTCAGCTCGGGATCCGCCGCCAGCACGGCAGGGCCCTTGCGCTTCACTTCCTTAGCCTTGGCCTTCTTGTCTTCGGGATCGATGTCGGAGTTGTTGAGGAGGGAGAGGCGGCCTTCCTCCGCCCTCGCGCACTTGTCGGCCAGGTTGAACAGCTCCAGCGCCATGCACAGGTCATCGTTGATGGCGAGTTTCTCACTCATCCGGACGTCCGTGACGCCTTCAGTGAACGCTGAGATGATGGCTTCGTCCGAGGCCTTCGGGACCTTGAGGCGAACTTATGTAAAGCGCTGAATGTACTTGCGGAGGGTCTCGCCAGGGTGCTGCTTCACGCGCCGCAGATCACTGATGGTGAGGGCGCGGTCGCGGGTGCCTTGAAAGTTGGCGATGAACCACTCGCGAAGCTCGTCCCACGAGGAGATTGACCCCTCAGGGAGATTCATGAGCCAGGAACACGCGCCATCCTTGAGGGCCATGGGGAACCAGTTCGCCATGACCTTGTCGTCACCGTTCGCCACCTCAATGCTCAGCGCGTAGAGCTGGAGGAACTCCGCAGGGTCGAGTATGCTGTCATAGCGAGGGGGTAGCTCCGGCTTGAACTTGACCGGCCAGGTCACCTGGCAGATCACGAGTGAAGGCGCGGCAGCCAGCAGTGCTCACGGGTGCGCATCGAGCATGGGCGGCGCGGTCATGGCGCCCATGCCCCACGGCTTCTTGGACGGCCCGGTCTTGGTGCTGACGTAGCGGCATGAGGGGCGCGTGCGCGTCATGCAGTGGCTAATGCACAATCTGGCAGCTGGCCTCATCTTGAGCTGGCATCGGTGCTCCACGCGGCGAAACGTGAGGCCGCTCGTCGTGCCGGGGCTCATTGTTGTCGCCGCGCAGGGGAGGAGGCGGAGGTGCATCGTGCGCCATGTCGCCTGTGCGAGACGGCGGAGGACGGAGCGAATGGGAGGGCGTCGGGGTCTCGCCCGCGGCGTTGATGAGCTCGGTGATGCGGCCCAGCCAGGCGTCGTAGCCCTCGTCAGCGGCGCAGTAGCGCAGCAGCTTGCGTGCCATGAGCAGCGCAGCCTACGCGTTCGCCGGCCCGCGGCGAGCATGGGAGGACGAAGCTGTGGCTGGGGTGAGAGAAGGCGTGGCAGTGCAGCCGTCGCGTTGCATGGAGGGCGGCAGGGAGGAGTCATGCTGCTCGTGAGCAGCCGAGTCAGTGGTGGCGTTGGACACGGCTGACGGGGAGAGGCGGCGGCCGCTGCGGCCCTCCGGCTCCGTCTGGGCGACTAGAGCCGCACGGCGCTCGGCACGAACACGACGAGCGTCGGCCATGGGGACGGTGAAGCAGGATCAGAGCGAAGCGATGGAACTCCGGCACACCCCTACCTGGCGCGACAAATGTCGAAATCGGGGCTCCGTAGACCCAAAGAAAGGTTCGAACTCTGGGGTGTGCGCGGAGAACTCCACTAGGCTACGGCTCGCTCCTCACTGCCTCACGGCGATACTCCGACATGCTCGAGTGAGAGGGAAGAAGGAAGGACACGATGATTTACCCAGGTTCGGGCCACCTTGCGGTGTAAAACCCTACTCCTGCTTTGTGGTGGATTGCCTCGCGAGGAGGATGAGTATGAACTAGTACAAGGATGAACTGCCTCTCGAGGGCTCTAGGGATGCAAAGATTCGACCCCTCTCTACGGTGGAGACTAACCTATACTTATACTAGCCCCATCCTATTCCCCCAAAGCTAGGTAGGAAGGGATGCCACAACGGCCAATTTTGAAGGGGGACAACAGTACGCCCTATCCTCACTAAAGGTGGTCTTCGCCTGCAAAGCCTCTGTCCAAGACACGCAGGTGGGCTCGACGATGACCTCCGTCCTGCCGAGCCAGCGTCCTGGCCTTCTTGCACCAAAGAGGCAACCTTTGGGGCTGCCTTGGGAACCTGCACGCTGGCCTTGCTCCTTTAGCACCAAAGAGGAAAGCCTCACTATCCGCGCCCGCTGGCACCGGTCCTGGCGACGCTCGTTGTGGCTCGCGTCACCCACGTGCAGCATGAGGCAGGGTGGCAAGCCTAGAAGTGTCCGCCCCGCCAGGGGCCTTGGGAGGCCGCCCCACATGGTGCCCTTGGGGCGCCAGATGAAGCTTGCCGCTGCTTGCCTCATGAGGCGGGGCCTCGCGAGGGCTTTGCCCATGGAGTCTTGACGCTGGGCTGCGCCAGGCCCTTTGACGATGCCACGCAATGGGCCGCAGGCAAACGGGCCTGGGTACCCCCAGTCCCAGAGCCTCGACACCCATTGCCAAAGGTTTAGAGAGGATGTCAATATTATGTTGGGAACATAGCAATGACTATCATAGACAAAGAAATCGTGCATCATCGATCGCTTCAAAAACACCAACCCGAGGCATACCAGGTACAATAGCAAGACTGTCTGTTTGCATTATTAAACCACTCAACTACCTATGCAGAATTGAGCGCAAGCCTATGCCTCACACTTAAGGGGAAAATAGAATAATGATTGGGGTTTAAGAAGACAAAAGCAAAGAAAGTCTTGCATCAACGCAGCTAACCATTAGGCAATGGGGATGGCCTTTTGATCGATGTCAATGCAAGGAGTAGGGATCGCCATGCAATGGATGCACTAGAGACTATAAGTGTATGCAAGCTCTCCTAATGCAGCTAAGAGGTTGTGCATCCCACTTGCTTTCTCATGAAGACCTCGAGCATTTGAGGAAGCTCATCATTGGAATATACAAGCCAAGTTCTATAATGTAAATATCCCACTATGTCGGCGTAGAGCTGGTGATCTATGGGCCAGGGCTGCCCCTTTGCTGGTTCGGCTGGGGGTCAATTGGCGCAAAGAGCAAGCACAACAGGAGGCGCCACAGCTTTTACCCAGGTTCGGGCTGCGGAGAAGCGTAAAACCCTACTCCTGCTTTGATGTATTGGGTGAATGTGGAAGAAAATACATTGAGCGCTCTCCCCCAGCAAGTCACTAGGAGAGGGCAGCTGCACGGATATCTATGTGTGTGTGTTGCGAGGGTTCAAACCCCTCTAAAGGTTGCCCTGGCCCTCCTTTTATAGCTCAAGGGGATACCACAGTGGCAAAAAGGTCATTACGGGGGTGATTAGACTGATGCAGATCTGTCATACCTAACTCTGCTAGTCAGAACAAAAGTGCATTAAATGCACTGCTAGGTGTCAAGTGGATGATGGACCCCGGCAAGGGTGATGCACCGCTTATCCACCTACCTCTTATTAGCTTGACACGTCGTTAGGACGGGTGTCGATAAAGGTAATCCTCCTCCCCAGCAAGCTGACACCCATGGGTTGCTTCCACCTAATCACCGGCGGGCTCGACACCTCGCTGATCAGCGACCAGCTGGCCAGAGAGGTGGAGCGCTGGCGTTCGGCGGGAAGTCCGTGTTCGAGGGGCTTGCCGGGCCGCGACTTGCCGGCTCACTTTTGCTGTGGTTGGTAGCTTCTGTTGTGAATCTCGTTGCTTGCTCCAAGCGTTGGTCTTCTTAATGTGCTCCTTGATCTCACGAAGAGCAGCTTCTCTTGTTTGGTTGTGCATGGAACTTGATGCTTGCCGGGGAACTGCAATACGTCTGTGCATAAGTCAGGGCAGCAAACACCCATGTTTGTTGCACCGACAGGAGCCCCCTGGCCTAGATCACACGTGCTGTCAGGAATCGTTGGGCTAGGCCCTAATAATGCACAGACTCACGCATTGATCTTGTCGAAGATGGCGTTGTGTTTTGAGATTTTCTTTGCTTCTTCATTAATTTGATCTTGGGCCAGCCCTCAGCCCTTGTCTGGTGTAGCTTTTCTTCTTTCCCTTAAAAACTACCTCCGTTCCATGTGCCAGAAACCGAGGGGGGGGGGCAGGCGTATGTGGATAAGCCTATGCCCACGCGTGGCTCGAAGTAACCACTGTCTGCCATTACTCCCACCATTACTGCAGCCTTCCCTTCCCCCATGACACGGATTAGGTGTGGGGTGTGGGATTGGTGCAGAAGGGCGGTCGTGGTGGAAGTGTCTTGATTAGGGGAGCCAGACCGCCGGATTGGTGAGGCTGGACGGTGGCGAAGTAATGCGCACACCAGGGGTACAAGGCGTAGGATTGGAGAAGCGGGACGGTTGCTCTAGGGCAGTGGAGAGCCAGCCCTCGCGCCCTCCCCTATAAAAGGGGGAGGGGTGTGGGAGGCGATGCTTATCCACTCCCTTCTCCTTCGCTCCTCCTTGCTTCTATTACCACCATGGAGAGAGGAAGAGGCCGGGCTAGTGCTTTTGCCACGGCGGCGAGAGCTTCTCCTCGACATCATGCTTCAGCTTCAGCTGCGGCTGTAGAAGCCGGTTCCAACGCATGAGGCGGGGTCGCGGGTGAGGTCGGGGTCGACGCAATGCCCGTGGTCGAGGCGGACGGGGCGGCGCGCTCGTTGTTTCACCTACAACTGCTCCGCCCCGGCAAAGGGCCATATGGGGGACGCATCGCTTGAGTTCATTGATTGCTTGTATCTGCGTTGGTATTTCCCCGAAGAGGAGAGGATGATGCAGCACAACAACGGTAAGTATTTCCCTCAGTTATGAAACCAAGGTTATCAATCCAGTAGGAGAACCAAGCAACACTATGTAATCGGTACCTGCACACAAATAACAAATACTTGCAACCCAACGCATAAGAGGGGTTGTCAATCCCTCCTCGGTACTAAGATAGATTAAATTGTATGAGGTTGGATAAATAGATCTAACGAAAACACAAAATAAGATAAATAAAGAAAAAGTGCAGCAAGGTATTTTTTGTTTTTTGGAATAATAGACCTGAAAACAATATGATAGAAAATAGACCTTGGGGCCGTAGATTTCACTAGTGGCTTCTCTCAAGAAAATAGCATACGGTGGGTAAACAAATTACTATTGGGCAATTGATAGAAGAACAAATAATTATGATGATATCCAAGGCAATGATCATGTATATAGGCATCACATCCAAGATTAGTAGACCGACTCCTGCCGGCATCTACTACTATTACTCCACACATCGACCGCAATCTAGCATGCATCTAGTGTATTAAGTTCATGGAGAAATGGAGTAATGCAATAAGAACGATGACATGATGTAGACAAGATCTATTCATGTAGGAATAGACCCCTTCTTTTTATCCTTAATAGCAACGATACATGCCTGCCTCGCTACCCCTTCTATCACTGTGTGAGGACACCGCAAGATCGAACCCATCACAAAGCACCTCTTCCCATTGCAAGAAAAATCAATTTAGTTGGCCAAACCAAACCAAAGTTTCAGAGAAGAAATATGAGGCTATAACAATCATGGATATAAGAGATCAAAGAATACTCAAATAATATTCATAGATAGAACTGATCATAAACTCGCAATTCATCGGATCCCAACAAACACACCGCAAACATTCATTACATCAAATAGATCTCCAAGAACATCGAGGAGAACATTGTATTGAGAATCAACAAGAGGGAAGAAGCCATCTAGCTATTGCCTACTGAAAGTGCGTTATATCGACTAGAGGGGGGGTGAATAGGCGATTTTTACAAATTCATCACCGAGGAATTTCCTAAGCAACGAACTACTTAGCAGCGGAATAAGTACTCAGATGCATAACATGGCATAAGCACAGTCATCGTGATGAAATGAAATAGGCATAGAGTACAGGTAGCGTGACAACACAGGATAAGCAGGCTGAAGACTAAGTGACTGAAGAAATAGGATTGAGGAAATTGAGAAAGTCTTCAGTCAAAGTCTTCACACAGTAATGATCAAGTAAATCAACACATGAATGAGGAAATGAAAGGGTTGAGGAAATAGAACCAGTAGGTCGGTGAAGACAGTGATTTGGTAGATCAGTTCCAACTGCTGTGACAGTTGTACGTCTGGTTGGAGCAGCTAGGTATTTAAACCTGAGGACACACAGTCCTCACCGTATTCTCCTTGAGCTAAGGTCACATAGACCTTTCCCAATCACTCGTGGTAAGTCTTCACAGGTGACTTCCAAACCTTCACAGACTCGGTCACTCGGCGATCCACAATTTCCTCTTGGATGCTCTAGACCATGACGCCTAACCGTCTGGAGGATGCACAGTCCTCAAAGGTAACAAGCGTCGGTTCCACACAGGAACAATTTATTCAGTGATGCTCAATCACTTTGGGTTTTAGGTGTTGGGTTTGGGTTTTTCCTCACTTGATGATTTTTGCTCAAAGTCCTCGGAGGATGGGATGCTCTAAATGACAAGTGTCAGTTTCTCTCGGAGCAGCCAACCAACTAGTGGTTGTATGGGGCGGCTATTTATAGCCTAGGGAGCAGCCCGACATGATAAGACATAAATGCCCTTCAATGATATGACCGTTAGGTGGGTAGAATATTTTGGACAGCTGGCGCATAGCACAGCAACGGTCGGAAATTTGAGCTCTCAAATTCCTCAGGGCTATCATGTTCCTCACTTGTAGGCAATCCGCACTGGCAAATTCCTAACTCCTCAGTCAGAACAAATTCCTCAGAGAACAGAAGAACTTCGTCTCTGTCACTGAAGAACTTGACTGAACTGTATGAGATTTCCAATGGCTTCACTCGAAAGGATTGGTAGGTGTCGGATTTGAGTTGAGCATCACTTGGAGACTTTTCCTTAGTTTTACCTCGACCCCCTTTAATAGTACGGTGTTTCCTAAGACTCAAGAAAGGGAAAACAAAACTATGAAAACAAAATTCTTCACGCTTCATAATCCTCGCATCAATATCAAGTCTTCAAGGTCACACCAATTTCCTCATTTTCAAAGTCTTCAAGAAAACCAAAGTCTTCAACTGAAGACATTCATTTTTAGGGGTCAACTTTCTTCGTAAATATCAAACTCCTCATAGACTTATAGAACCTGTGTACACTCACAAACACATTAGTCCCTTAACCTATAAGTCTTCAATACACCAAAATCACTAAGGGGCACTAGATGCACTTACAATCTCCCCCTTTTTGGTGATTGATGACAAATAGGTTAAGTTTTCAACGAGGATAAACATTTGAAGTGTAAATACTGATATTAAGGAATTTGATTGCAAGATATAGAAGAACCCCCCCTGAAGATGTGCATATTTGAGGAATTTGCTTTGGATTGCTAATGCACATTGTAGAATAAAATCATGGAGATCTCCCCCTATATCTTGTAATTCATACACGCATTTAACATATGATATGAAGAATTTGAAATGCATGATGAAATATGGTGACTGATGTAATTCAGCATGTGTGCATTAACATATTGAGGAAATAGCATGCAGAAAAACAGAGCAAAAGTATCAGACCACCATAGGACTTAAGTTTACAACTCAATCCAACAAATACTTCAGAAGAACGAGAGTTGTAACTTAGCAAAAAAATGCCCATATATAGAGACCCGCTTGAAGACTAACTCAAATTTCTCCCCCTTTGTCATCGAATGACCAAAAGGGATGAAAAATGAGGACTAACGCCCCTGAAGAATATCATCATGATGTCGATGGAGGAGCGCCAGCATTGTTGGGGTCGTCCATTGGAGTAGGGCCTGCCGCGGTGTCGTTCAAGTCTTCAGCTTCATCTGTCTCGCGCGATGAAGAATATGAACTGGCAACAAGCTGAGGAACTTTGACCTTCTTGAATTTCTTCAAAGGGGGCTGAGACCAGTCAAAGTCCTGTTGGAAGCCCATCTCCTTGAGATCTTCAGCACTATAGAGATTCGACAGAATAGCCCAAGTGCGGTCAAAGACTTCATGCAAGTAGTAGTGATTCTTCTTCACAGTGTTTTGAGTGACTGTCATGTTCTGAAGAATTGCACCAAACTGACGCTTGACCCACTTGTGATTTCGATCAACTTTCTGATGAAGACTAAGGAGAAGTTCACTATCAATCATCACACGCGGAGCTGTTGCTTGAGGATTGTGCTTTGAAGCTTTGGCGGCAGAATCTTGTGTTGCAGAGTCATCATTGGTGGAGTAGGATGCAGCTTTGTGAAACTGTCCATCCAATGGACGAGTGCCTTCATCTATAATAGCAGCCTTGCCCTTCTCAACAGCTGAGGAAATAGTCTGTTTGAGGACTTCAATAGGGGGCAAATAGCTTAGATGATTTTGAAAGTCAGCCTTATAATGAATTGAAGACCTTGATCTGATGAACTTCATGATCCAGGGAGCGTAAGGCTTCAACTCAAAAGGTGACAGAGCAGCATTGGCCAAAGTCCTCATGAAGAAATCGTGGTAGTTGATAGGAATACCATGAATGATATTAGCAGATTCTTCATAATGCCAACAACCTCTTCGTCATCAGAGTTGTGGCCCTTGATTGGACTGAGGGTTTTGGTCAAAATGCGATAAACTGTCCTTGGCACATAGAGCAATTCCTTGACGAGGAATTTGGTCCTTGGAGCTTGGCCAGCCTTCAAAGACTTCATCAGCACTTGCATCAGATGATCAGATAGTTCAGGTTCAACATAGAGTAGCCTTGCACCTTCAGTGGGAGGACTGACTGGGACGGCATGAAGCAATTCAGAGGCCGGTGCTTTGTAGTGAGTGTTTTCAGTCATCCAGTCCAATACCCATGAATTGACATCATCAACATTTCCAGTAATATGCAGCGTGGCGAAGAATTGAAGAATGAGTTCTTCATTCCAATCGCAGATGTTGGTGCAGAAGTTGAGTAACCCAGCGTCATGAAGAACACTGAGAACTGGGGTGAAGCATGGCAGCGATTCCATATCCACATGAGGAATTTGCTCATGGTCAAAGATCTTGTCCTTATCAAACAACAGTGAGGAATAGAAGTTCATCTGGCTAGCAGTCCAGAAGCGCTTGCGACGCAGTCTTGCAGAGTCATAGGGATTGTAATCCGTGAAGAAATGATGCTCAGCAAAGAAATCATCAGCATTGAATTTTTGCTTCTTGGTGTGAGGATTTTGTGGCTTGGGCTGAAGCTTAACAGTTGAAGGCTTCACAGCCACTTGGCGCACAACCTCTGGAGCCACAGACTGAGGAATTTCCATAGCAATTTCATCAGCTACAGTCTTGGACTCCATTTCTTCAGCATCAGTAGCTAGAACTTCTTCTGGAATAGAATGAAGTGAAGATTGATGTCCATCAGAGCCTGTATGAATTTCTTTAGTCGGCACAGGGGACTGAGGAATTTGTTGCAGAGGAGTGATCAATGGTGAATTTGGATGATGTCTTTCCCAATAATCATCATTAAGAACTGGTGTAGTAGACCCAATGTCCACATCCTCATCTTTTTCATCAATTTCTTCAACGCCTGCCTCTTCAGCTGTGAACTGAGGCACGGGCGATGATACCAGAGGGGTTGAAGGGATATCATTCACTTCAATTTCTTCATCCAACTGTTCTGAAGTAGAAGCAGAAGGATGCGCTTCATCACTGTCATCAGGAAGGTCATATTCCTCACCAAAGGGAACAATTTCCTTTGATGGCATGCTTGAGATAGGAATAGCATCAATGGGGTTGGTGTATGAGCTTTGCAAAGTCTTCACTTTCTTGGGAGCTGAAGACTCTACAGTTTCTGAGGCTTTCCTTTTCTTCACAGCTGCCTTTTCTGCAACTTTGGTCTTCTTTGCTTCTGATGCAGAAGGAAGGTGGATATCTTTCATCTGTGATGACTTTGCAGGAGGAGCAGATGAAAGTGGAGCAGTTTCTTCAGGCACAACTGATGCAGTTGCCCTGGCTTGTTCAGATTCTTCAGGCGCAACATTGGAGGTTGCCCTGGCATTTTCTTCAGTAGGCTGAGCAGATGCATCAGCCTGAGGAGTTTGTTGTTGCGATGGAGCTGCAACATCCGGGTTGAATCCCTTGGCCATTCTGACAAATCTGACTATGGCACCTAGCCTATCTGCACGATATGCGTCAAATTCATCGCTTAGAGCTTTGATCTCCTTTTGCAGATTCAGAAGTTCTTCAGGAGTCATTTTCACAGTGTTTTTCTTCAGAAAGCGCTCCTTCTTGTATTGGGCTTTCTTGACTTGCCTAGCCTTCTCAAATTTCCATTTTTCTTCGGCTATGAAGGCCGTCAACGTGTGGCTCTGGCCAGGAGTGAGGTTCAATTCAGGCAAAGGTGTGTTAGGGTTCTTGTGCCATAGATCAATGAAATCAAGGATCTTCCTTGGATCCAGCATGAGGGGCACAGCACTGCCTTTGGCACTAGCGGCCCTTTGTTGTCGATCTCTGATGATCTCAGTTAATTCTTCATCATCAGCTTCGTCTTCGCTTGACGGAACCTGAAAGGCGACTTGCTTCTTGTGAGGACTTGGCTTTGTGCCTCGTCCAGCAGTGGCCTTTTTCTTCAGCAAGGTCGAAGCTGTTGAAGACTGAGGTGGAGCTGAGGAACTTGCAGAGGCTCCAGAAGCAATTGAGATTCCAGTAGTCCTTTGGCACGTGGCAAGATGCACAGGTGCTGAGGACTTTGCAGGAGTAGCTGAGGATTTTAAAACTAAGGGAGTTGGAGCTGCTTTTGAAGAAGTTGCTTGAGGATCAGGCCATGAGGGCTTTGAAGAGCTTGGCCGTGAGGGCATTGCAGCTGAGGATCTTGTCTTGACAGCTGGTTTCTTTGTCATAGCCTTCTTAGGCTTGCTAGCAGAGGCCTCAGCAGCGGCAACAGCAGACTCTTCATTGAATTTCTTCACTGCCTCTTTAGCCATTTTGGCCAGCTTGGCTTGACGCTTAGCCCACTCCTGAGGAAATTCCTCACCTCTTCTGATGCTTGTGGGATCAGCTTCTTGGCCTGGAGCCAATGGAGGTCTTGGGCATGGAGGGTTAACAGCGAATTTCTTCATGTACTTTGGAGTCACATATCGATACTCCCTCCATTCTCTTGCCCATCTCCTCTCAATCTTCTGAATGCGCACTTTGCGCTGATTTTTGTTCTCCTTGCCATGAGTTGCTTCATCAGGAGTACAATATTCATCATAGATGTCTTCAGGGATCTCAAAAGCAGTATTTGTCTCTCGCCTCTTTCCTCCCTTCTGAGATCTCTTCCCATCAGCCATTTTCTTCACGTGAGGATTTTGAACAATGGATGTTTCTGAGGAAGTGTGCAATTTTTCTTCGAGGAACGCTGCAAATGAGTTAAGTTGATGAGAACCTAGAGATTCAGCAGCGGACATGTGTACCTATGAACAGAATATAGGTGCGAAGAATTTGGAGAGGTCATATGCGTTCTCAGAAGTTTTTCAAAAGTATCGAGTTTGAGGAATTTGACCAGGGGTGTCTTGAGGAATTTCACTAAGCATTCTTTGATTCCAGAGTTGTATAGATTGAAAAATCCACACAATTGAGGAAACTTGAAGAAAAACGTTGCTTAGAGAAACAGATCAAGAACAGAAGCAAGTTGGTGTTTAAGAACATGAAAGTTGAAGAATAAACACATTTTAAAGATTTTGTGGAAATCATCAGAATCAACAAGGGCAGTAAAAATAAATTTTATTTACCCTTGACGAAGAACACGATGAACTGAGAGTAGCAGTGGAGAAGCTCGTCCGTTCAGATCTTCCACGCCCTAACTTGGCGATGGAAAACAGCTACGGCGGCGGCGGAGTGAAGATTTCCGCGGCCGGCGTGAGTACGACGACGACGAGGTCGAGGCAGTGAACCTCTTCCTCACCGGCGACGATGGAGTGTAGCGGCGGTGCTAGGTCTGAGAGCTTGAGCGAGGGGAGTAAGATCGAGCGGGGTAAATGAGATCTGACGAGGGCGAGGGGTATTTATAGCCGAGGTGAAAAACCGCTCGTCCGAAGAAAGTGGACGAACATGCCCCTGACCCTTCTCATCCTAACGACATGTGTCACCCACGTACTGTGAAATGGAGATCGTGTTAGATCGTGGGTGAATAGATAAATCTTATCGAGGGATGTGGAACGGTTTGAGCGGCAAAAGCTGAAAATTCAGATATGAAATTTTTAACGTTTTGTTCGCAAATTCTTCAGCTGTCAAGGACACAGTGAAGACTTTGAACGGGTTTCAAATAGAACGCACATGAAGAATTTGTGAACAGACTGGGTTGAGTTTAGCATGGAGGGGGAAAGGGTCCGATCACATTCACTTAGGTAAAGGTCAACTTGAAGAATTAGCAATAAGAGAATGTTGTAGGGGACATGAAAAACTCAAATATATATATAGTTAATGAAGAACACAGTCGGAAAGAGTGAAGACTTTGCAAAGTTGAAGAATTTGAAAAATTTGAAGAATTTGCAAAATGAAGAAAAACTCAATTTTGAAGATTTTCAACTTTTTGTGGTGGCGTGACCCACCGTATAAGAATGAAGATTTCAGACGCCGTGTACAATTGTCGTAGGGCTCTGAGAATCAAATTCTTCGTTAATTTCTTCACACTTAGAGGGTTAGTCTTCATTGGTTGAAGAAAAACGTTTCTTCGTGTGTTGCACATCTAAGTCATTAATTTTGCATAAGTGTTAGGATGTGTGTCCTTTTCAAAGAACATTCGAAGATTCTAAGATATTTAGCTCACACCGCAACTTGCTAAATCTCTTCTCATCCAAGGGCTTGGTGAAGATATCCGCTAGCTGTTCTTCAGACTTCACTTGATCAATAGAGATGTCGCCCTTCAACACATGATCTCGAAGAAAATGATGACGAATCTGGATGTGCTTTGTCTTTGAGTGCTGAACTGGGTTATGAGCAATCTTGATGGCACTCTCATTGTCACAGAAGAGTGGCACATACTTCACATTGATGTGGTAGTCCTTGAGGGTTTGCTTCATCCACAGTAGTTGACCACAGCAAGAACCAGCAGCAATGTACTCAGCTTCAGCAGTAGAGAGTGATACGCAGTTCTGCTTCTTTGAGGACCAACATACTAAAGATCGTCCGAGGAAATGGCATGTGCCTGATGTTGACTTGCGATCCACACGATCACCAGCATAGTTAGAGTCAGAATATCCAATGAGATCAAATGCCGAGCCCTTGGGATACCATAATCCAAGTGTTGGAGTGTGAGCTAGATATCGAAGAATATGTTTCACAGCCTTATGGTGTGATTCCTTCGGTGTAGCTTGAAAACGGGCACACATGCAAACACTAAGCATAATATCTGGCCTAGATGCACATAGATACAGTAAAGAGCCAATCATGGAGCGGTATACCTTTTGATCGAAGTCTATACCATTTTCATCGGTGCATAGATGGCCATTTGTGGGCATAGGGATTTTGACGCCTTTGCAATCTTGCATACCGAATTTCCTCAGAACGTCCTTGAGGTATTTCTCTTGAGAAATGAAGATGCCATTGCGTTGTTGATGAATTTGAAGACCTAAGAAGAATTTCAATTCTCCCATCATGGACATTTGATATTCCTCACTCATCATATAAGCAAATTCGTCACTGTAACGTTGGTTAGTACAGCCAAAGATAATATCATCAACATATATTTGGCACACGAATAATTCATCATCATATGTTTTGGTGAAAAGAGTTGGGTCGAGTGAACCGGGCTTGAAGCCTTTCTTCATGAGGAATTCCTTCAGAGTATCATACCACGCCCGAGGGGCCTGCTTGAGGCCATAGAGGGCCTTATTGAGTCTGAAGACTTGATCAGGATGCTTAGGATCTTCAAAACCTGGTGGTTGAGCAACATATACTTCTTCCTCAAGCTTACCATTGAGGAATGCACTTTTCACATCCATTTGATATAAGATGATATTATGATGGTTAGCATAGGCAAGCAATATGCGAATAGCCTCAAGTCTAGCAACAGGTGCAAAAGTTTCATTGAAATCAATTCCTTCAACCTGTGTGTAGCCTTGAGCTACAAGACGAGCCTTGTTCCTCACCACTAGGCCATTTTCATCTTGTTTGTTGCGGTAGATCCATTTGGTGTCGATGATATTGTGCTTGCGTGGGTCTGGTCGCTTGACAAGCTCCCACACCTTGTTCAGCTCGAATTGATGTAATTCCTCTTGCATCGCTTGAATCCATTCAGGCTCCAGAAATGCATCATCTACTTTGGTGGGCTCTGTGATAGAGACGAAAGCAAAATGCCCACAAAAGTTAGACAAATGTGAAGCTTTTGAGCGAGTGAGAGGACCTGGTGCGTTGATGTCGTTGATGATTCTCTCAATCTGCACTTCATTTGCAACGCGAGGATGAGCAGGTTGACGACTTTGACTTGGCTCAGCATTTTCTTCAGAGCCAAATTCTTCAAATGCACCAGCATGATTTTCTTCATGATCAGGAATGACTTCTTCAGCAGATTCTTCAGTAGGAATGACATCCTCAGTAGCCTTTAGCTTGATGGATTCCTCAGGAGACATTTCATCTAGCACAAGAGGTAGGTGCTCTCTTTGCGAGCCATTAGTTTCATCGAACCACACATCTACAATTTCAACAACCTTGTGGTGATGGGTGTTGAAGACTCTGTAGGTATGCGAGTCTTTTCCGTAACCAAGCATAAAACCTTCATGTGCTTTCGGTGCAAATTTAGAATTGTGATGGGGATCTCTAATCCAACATTTAGCACCGAAGACTTTGAAATAACTCACATTGGGTTTCTTGTCAGTGAGGAGTTCATATGAGGTCTTCTTGAAGAATTTGTGAAGATATACCCTGTTGATGATGTGGCATGCCGTATCAATTGCCTCAGGCCAGAAGTGACGAGGTGTCTTATATTCATCAAGCATGGTGCGAGCCATCTCAACAAGAGTCCTGTTCTTGCGCTCCACTACGCCATTCTGCTGAGGAGTGTATGGGGCTGATAACTCATGAGTAATACCAAGTTCATCAAGATAGTCATCAAGACCAGTATTCTTGAACTCAGCCCCATTGTCACTCCGAATATGCTTGATCTTCACACCGAAATTCGTCGAAGCCCTTGAAGAAAATCGTCTGAAGACTTCCTGCACTTCATTTTTGTAAGTAATGACATGCACCCATGTGTAACGAGAATAATCATCAACAATAACAAAGCCATATAGAGATGCTGCATTTGTTAGTGTGGCATAATGAGTAGGGCCAAAGAGATCCATATGAAGCAATTCAAAAGGACGAGAGGTAGTCATGATAGTCTTCGAGGGGTGCTTGGCTCTGGTCATCTTTCCAGCCTCACAAGCCCCACAAAGGTGATCTTTGAGGAATTTGACACCCTCAATGCCAATGACGTGCTTTTTCTTCACGAGCGTGTGTAAGTTCCTCATGCCAGCATGACCCAGTCGTCGATGCCATAGCCAGCCTTCTGAAGCTTTCGCAAGTAGACAAGTGGTAGGCTGTGGTCCTGCAGAGAAATCAACAATATACAAGTCTCCTCTCCTAAAGCCTTCGAAGACTTTGGAATTGTCAGATTCCATGAGCACTAAGCAGCGATATTTGCCAAAGACAACAACCATATCAAGATCACAAAGCATTGAGACAGACATGAGGTTGAATCCGAGGGACTCGACAAGCATGACTTTGTCCATGTGTCGATCCTTTGAGATTGCAACCCTACCTAGACCCAATACCTTGCTTTTGCCTTTGTCTGCGTAGGTGATATGCTTCAAATGTGATGGAGATAAAGGAGTGTTCATCAGTAAGCCCTTGTCACCGGTCATGTGATTAGTACATCCACTATCGAGGACCCACTCAGTAGCTTTGGGTAAATCATCCTGCAGATGAATTAGTGCATCTTATGAACACATATCTTCAGGGTGAAGAATATGACATCAATTTCATCAGATAGAATTTCATCAATTAATGCAACATATGTATATATAGCAGTATGAGGACGTGTGAAATGAATGAATCATTTCTTCATGATTAGCTTGCGTCCTTTCAAGCATTTCAGGTCTCCAGAAAATTCTTTAGACAATTTAGTTCGTCTGGAGACCTGACCCTACATAAGAGGTTAGTTCTTTTTCTTCACCACCCACATCTGGAGGGGTGGCAAAGAGTTCATCATTCTGCGATCTCCATAAGAGAAAGGTGGCATTGATGCCAAAGCGCTTCGTTTCACAGGAGAGGGATTAGTATAGGCATATGAGTAAGCAGAGAAATTCTTCAAGGACTTATGAACATAATGATTTGAAGAATAATGCACATAATCAGAACTCTTAGATTTTCCCTGCGAAACAGAAGCATTAGCATGATGATGATCATATGAGGACATGGATCCACGTGAGGAATTTGATCCATAAGAGGACTTGGATCCATATGAAGACTTTGGTCCATATGAGGAATTTGATCTGGGGTTCCTATTCTTCACAGGTGGTGTCACGAGGACATTCACCTGAAGACTTTCAAGGCAGCTTTTGGGAACCCAGATTTTCTTCATAGGGGGACCATTCCTGCAGTTAGTTCCAACATATCTAGCAAATACTTCACCATTCTGATTTTTGAACAGTTTATAGTTGGAGTTAAATGACTCATCGATGAATATGAGGATTCACAAGTAAAGCCAGATAAAGTGGATGGATCCACGGGAGGTCCCTTCGCAGCAACCCATGAGGTTCTGGGATACTGCTTAGGTTTCCAGTAGGTTCCATCAGCATTGAGTTTCCTCTCAAATGCAATACCCTCTTTCCTAGGGTTCCTGTTCAAGATCTGTTTTTTGAGCACATCACAAAGAGTCTGATGCCCTTTGAGGCTTTTGTACATGCCTGTCACATACAATTCCTTCAACCCTGCATTTTCGTCAGTGATACTAGTGGTATCCTCAGATGAGGAATTTGTGACCAGAGAGATAGTTGAAGAATTTGCAGTAATAGAAGCATTTGAACTTTCAGGTGAAGAATTAGCAGTTTCACGTTCAATGCATTTCGAACATGGTGGAATAAATTCTTCCTGAGCGGAATTGATCTGTTGAGCAAGTAATGAATCATTTTCCTTCTGAAGATCTTCATGACTCACCCTTAGCTTCTCAAGATCTTGCTTTCTCTGAAGAAATTCATAAGAAAGCTTCTCATGATCGGCTAAGAGAGTTTCATGACGACTTTGAAGGTTGTCAAACTTAGACTGTAGTTGCTGAAGATTATCAGCCAGTGTTTGAGTTCGATCCATTTCCTCACCTAACAGATCATCGCTTTGGTCTAGCATATTTTGAACCTTTTCCAAAGCCTTTTGTTGTTTAACAGCAATATCAACAAGTTTGGAATAGCTGGGTTTGAGGTTATCATCAGATTCATCCTCACTTGATTCAGAGGAGGGATATTTGAATACCTTGGCACCTTTTGCCATGAAGCAATAGGTGGGAGCATAGTCATCGTTGCCGTCATTAGCAGTGTTGGGGAAGCCATTTTCCTCAATGTTGAAGATGGACTTGCTGACGTAAGCAGTAGCGAGGGCTAGGCTCGCCACACTAGAGTCTGACTCCTCAGATGCCTCCTCTTCCTCATGTTCCTCAGATTCAGCTTCAGAGTCCATTTCCTTGCCAATGAATGCCCGAGCCTTCTTGGAGCTGCTCTTCTTGTGAGATGAAGACTTTGAAGATTTTGATGATGAGGACTTTGAAGATTTCTTCTTCTTCTTTGAGTCATCAGAACTATCATCCTTGTATTTCTTCTTCTTTGATTCCTTTGCCCACTAAGGACAATCAGTTATGCAGTGACCAGGTTTCTTGCATTTGTGGCAAGTCCTCTTCTTGTAATCACGTGATGAGGAATCTGATCTTGTGTCATCACCTTTTGAAGATTTTATAAAGCGACCACGCCTTGAGAACTTCTGGAATTTCTTCACGAGCATTGCTAGCTCCTGGCTTAGTTCTTCAGGGTCACCAAGGCTGCTATCAGAATCTTCTCCTTCAGATGAGGAAACTGCCTTGGCCTTCAGTGCGCATGATCTTCCATAGCTTGGCCCGTAGAGATCTCTCTTTTCAGCTAGTTGGAATTCATGAGTGTTCAGCCTCTCAAGAATATCAGCAGGATCTAGTGACTTGTAGTCTCCACGTTCTTGAATCATCAGTGCCAGTGTATCGAATGAAGAATCAAGTGACCTCAGCAATTTCTTCACCACCTCATGGTCAGTGATGTCAGTGGCACCCAGTGCTTGAAGCTCATTTGAGATGTCAGTGAGGCGATCAAAGGTTTGCTGGACATTCTCATTGTCGAGTCTTTAGAAGAGGTTGAAGAGATTGCGAAGAACATCAACTCGAGAATCACGTTGAGTTGAGATTCCTTCGTTGACCTTGGACAGCCTGTCCAAGATAAGCTTTGCAGACTCCAAAGCACTCACTCTGCCGTACTGTCCTTTGCTCAGATGGCCACATATGATATTCTTCACTTGAGAGTCGAGTTGCTTGAATCTCTTCACATCAGCAGCATTCACGGAAGGAGTGACAGAGGGAACGCCATTTTCCACAATGTACCAGAGATCGTTGTCAATTGCCTCAAGATGCATGCGCATCTTATTCTTCCAGTAGGGGTAGTCCGTCCCATCAAAGGTAGGACACCCAGCCGAGACCTTGATCATGCCTGCAGTCGACATAACTAAAACTCCAGGTGGTTAAACCAAAATCACACAGAACAAGGGAGTACCTTGCTCTGATACCAATTGAAAGTGCGTTACATCGACTAGAGGGGGGTGAATAGGCGATTTTTACAAATTCGTCACCGAGGAATTTCTAGGTGAGGAAATTCCTAAGCGACAAACTACTTAGCAGCGGAATAAGTACTCAGATGCATAACATGGCATAAGCATAGTCATCGTGATGAAATGAAATAGGCATAGAGTACAGGTAGCGTGAAAACACAGGATAAGCAGGCTGAAGACTAAGTGATTGAAGAAATAGGATTGAGGAAATTGAGAAAGTCTTTAGTCAAAGTCTTCACATAGTAATGATCAAGTAAATCAACACATGAATGAGGAAATGAAAGGGTTGAGGAAATAGAACCATTAGGTCGGTGAAGACAATGATTTGGTAGACCAGTTCCAACTGCTGTGACAGTTGTACGTCTGGTTGGAGCGGCTAGGTATTTAAACCTAAGGACACACAGTCCCGGACACACAGTCCTCACTGTATTCTCCTTGAGCTAAGGTCACACAGACCTCGCCCAATCACTCGTGGTAAGTCTTCATAGGTGACTTCCAAACCTTCACAGACTCGGTCACTCGGCGATCCACAATTTCCTCTTGGATGCTCTAGACCATGACGCCTAATCGTCTGGAGGATGCACAGTCCTCAAAGGTAACAAGCGTCGGTTCCACACAGGAACAATTTATTCAGTGATGCTCAATCACTTTGGGTTTTAGGTGTTGGGTTTGGGTTTTTCCTCACTTGATGATTTTCGCTCAAAGTCCTCGGAGGATGGGATGCTCTAAATGACAAGTGTCAGTTTCTCTCGGAGCAGCCAACCAACTAGTGGTTGTAGGGGGCGGCTATTTATAGCCTAGGGAGCAGCCCGACATGATAAGACATAAATGCCCTTCAATGGTATGACCGTTAGGTGGGTAGGATATTTTGGACAGCTGGCGCATAGCACAGCAACAGTCGGAAATTTGAGCTCTCAAATTCCTCAGGGCTATCAAGTTCCTCACTTGTAGGCAATCCGCACTGGCAAATTCCTAACTCCTCAGTCAGAACAAATTCCACAGAGAACAGAAGAACTTCGTCTCTGTCACTGAAGAACTTGACTGAACTATATGAGATTTCCAATGGCTTCACTCAAAAGGATTGGTAGGTGTAGGATTTGAGTTGAGCATCACTTGGAGACTTTTCCTTAGTTTTACCTCGACCCCCTTTAACAGTACGGTGTTTCCTAAGACTCAAGAAAGGGAAAACAAAACTGTGAAAACAAAAGTCTTCACGCTTCATAATCCTCGCATCAATATCAAGTCTTCAAGGTCACACCAATTTCCTCATTTTCAAAGTCTTCAAGAAAACCAAAGGCTTCAACTGAAGACATTCATTTTTAGGGGTCGACTTTCTTCGTAAATATCAAACTCCTCATAGACTTATAGAACCTGTGTACACTCACAAACACATTAGTCCCTTAACCTATAAGTCTTCAATACACCAAAATCACTAAGGGGCACTAGATGCACTTACACCTACGGACCCGTAGGTCTGTGGTAAACTACCCACGCATCATCGAAGGAGCACCAATGAGGATGATGAACCCCTCCGAGATCGTGTTCCCCTCTGACAAGGTGTCGGAATAGGGCTCTAGATTGGATCTCGTGGTTCTGGAACTTGCGGCGGCTGGAATTGTGTTTCGTCGACTCTCCTAGGGTTTCTGGAATATTTGGGTATTTATAGAGCTGAGAGGCGGTGGAAAGGACTCCTATGGGCCCCACTACTCACCTCTGCATGCCAGGGGCCTCTGGCTTGCCCTGGTGTCTTATGGGCCCCACGAGCCTCCCCTCATGCACTTCCTTGGCTCCCAAGTTGTCTTTTGGGCAGAAAAAAATCTCCAAAAAGTTTTGCAGCGTTTGGACTCCGTTTGATATGGATATTCCGCGAAGTAAAAAACAAGCAAAAAACAACAACTGGCACTGGGCACTATGTCAATAGGTTAGTCCCAAAAAATGATATAAAGTTGCTATAAAATGAATATAAAACATCCAAGAATGATAATATAACAGCACGGAACAATAAAAAATTATAGATACGTTGAAGACGTATCAGCATCCCCAAGCTTCATTCCTGCTCGTCCTCGAGTAGGTAAATGATAAGAACAAATTTTTTGATGTGGAATGCTGCCTAACATGTTCATCACATATTCTTTTCTTTTGTAGCATGGACATTTGGACTTTTAGACGATTCAAAGCAATAGTCTATATTTGACATGAAGATTTCAATACTCAAGCATATCAACAAGCAACCACGTCTTTCAAAATATCAACACTAAAGAAAGTTATCCCTAGCCCATCAGGCTCAATCATTGATCCATTCATGAAACACACTCGAATATTAGCTACATCCAATGCACAAGTATGATCTAGTGCTCCCTAGTTGATGCTTTATAAGAGAAGATGGAGACTCAAATAAAAATAAAAATTGCATAAAGTAAATAGATAGGCCCTTCGCAGAGGGATGCAGAGATTTGTAGAGGTGCCAGAGCTCGAAGCTTAAATTGAGAGAAAATATTTTGAGAGGCATGCTTTTCCTGTCAACGAAAACGACCGAGAATTCCCAATACTTTCCATGCTAGATACATCATAGGCGGTTCCCAAACATAAAATAAAGTTTATTCCTTTTTCCACCATTCTTTCACAATCTATTGCCAGCCGTATCCACGGGTGCCTTCCATACCAACACTTCCCAAGGAATTTATTATTTGACAACATAAAGTAAATTTGTTTTTCATTTCGGGACTAGGCATTCCTATTACTGCCACACTCTCATGCAATGACACGTGAATAAAGACTCATCTTGAGAATAACACATCTAGCATGGAAAAATATTGGCCACCCCCTGCCGCTTCATGAGCGGTACGAGCACACAAAAAGGAAATTTATTTTGAAAATTAGAGTTGGCACATACAAATTTACTTGGAATGACAAGGAAATACCGCATATAGGTAGGTATGGTGGATTCATTTGGCACGACTTGGTTTAAGGATTTTGGATGCACAAGTAGTATTCCCACTTAGTACAAGGAAAGGCTAGCAAATAGATTGAGAAGCAACCAACCAAAAAGCAAAAAATCTCATAAACGAGCATTAAACATAAGTAACACCGAATAATGCACCACAAGTAGGATGTAATTTCATTGCATAACTATTGACTTTCATGCTTGCATAGGGAATCACAAACCTTAACACCAATATTCTTACTAAAGCATGATTACTCACCAACATGACTCACATATTACTATCATCATATCTCAAAACTATTACAAAGAATCAAGTTTATTTTGTCCAATGATCTTTCACGGAAGTTTTTATTATATCCCTCTCAGATATCTATCACTTTGGGACTAGATTAATATATTACCATTGCTTTAAACAAGCTCTCAAATAAATTTAAGTGAAGAACATGAGCATAAATAATTTTTTTCCTTCTCTCAAAATAATATAAGTGAAGCATGAGAGAATTTCTTCAAAAAATTACTAACTCTCAGATTAATCTAAGTGAAGCATGAGAGTATTTGTTCAAATATTAAAGCACCATCGTGCTCAAAAAGATATAAGTGAAGCACTAGAGCAATTCTATAGCTCAAAAAATTTAAGTGAAGTACATAGAGCAATTCTAACAAATCATAGCATCATTATGGCTTTATCATGAAGGTGTGTCCAGCAAAGACTATTGTGACAAACTAAAAAGCAAAACAAGCAAAGACTCATATAATACAAGACACTCCAAGCAAAACTCATGATATGTGAGGAATAAAAATATAGCTCCAAGTAAAATTACCGATGGTTGTTAGAAGAAAGAGGGGATGCCTTCCAGGGCATCCCCAAGCTTAGTTGCTTGGTTCTCCTTGAATATTACCTTGGGGTGCCATGGGCATCCCCAAGCTTAGGCTCTTTTCACTCCTTATTCCTTCATCCATCATGATCTCACCCAAAACTTGAAAACTTCAATCACACAAAACTTTAAAAAACCTTCGTGAGATCCATTAGTATAAGAAAACTAATCTTTGCTTTAACTACTATTGCAAACTCATTCATATTTTATTATTGCATTATACCTACTGTATTCTAACTTTACCATGGCTTATACCCCCCCCCCCCGATACAATCCATAGATTCATCAAAATAAGCACACAATGCAACGAAAACATAATCTGTCAAAAACAAAACTGTCTGTAAAGACTCAAATTTTACTCATACTTCTGTAACTCCAAAATTTTGAAAACTTAGGACAAGAGAGAAAATTTGTTTGTCAATCTTGTGTAAAATATTCATAATTTTTTGTCACTTCTGCGATTTTTAATAATTCTTCTACTGGACATAAAAGTTTCTGTTTTCCAACACGATCAAATCAACTATCACCCAAAGCCATCCTAAAGGCATTTCTTGGCACAAACACTAACTAAAACATAAAAAGCACAATCATAATAGAGGCATAATTGTGTCAACACACAAAAACATAAAGAAAAAATATTTTATTCATTGGGTTGCCTCCCAACAAGCGCTTTTCTTTAAAGCCTCTTAGCTAGGCATTGATAATTTTGATGATGCTCGAATGAAAGACAAGATTTGAAACACAAAGAGAGCGTCATAATCAATGTGAAAAACACATTTAAGTCTAACATACTTCCGATGCATAGGGATTTTATAAGCAAACAAATTATCAAGACAAGAAATATATAGCATATGCAAGGAAGAAGAAAGAAACAATAGCAATCTCAACATAACGAGAGGTAAATTAGTAACATGAAAGTTTCTACAACCATATTTTCCTCTCTCATAATAATTACATGTAGGATCATAATCAAATTCAACAATATAGGTATCATATAAAATTTCCTCTTCATGATCCGCATGAATAAAAGTTTTATAATCTTCCAAGATAGTGGGATTAACATCAACTAAAGTCATGACCTCTCCAAACCCACTTTCATCAAAAAATTCGTAAGATTGAACACTCTCCAAATATGTGGGATTATTTTTACCTAAAGTTGATGCTCTTCCAAACCCACTTTCAATATTATTGCAAACATTATTATCAATATCATATTCATCATGAGGCTTAAATAAATTTTCAAGATCATAAGAAGAATCACCTCAATCGTGATCATTGCAATAAGTAGTGGACATAGCAAAATTAGCATCCCCAAGCTTGGAGTTTTGTATATTATTAGCACAATTGACATTAATAGAATTTATAGTAAAATCATTGCAATCATGCTTTTCATTCAAGGAGCTATCATGAATCACTTCATAAATTTCTTCATCACAAATTTAGATTCATGAATCTCAAGCAAAACTTCATAAATATAATCTAGTGCACTCAACTTACTAGCAATTGGTTCATCATGATTGGATCTGTCGGTGTACTAGAATAGGGGTACCCTAGTACCCCGTACTTGTGCACGGGCAGTAGTAGCATCCCGCGGCCAGGCTTGCGGGAGGACAGCCAGAGAGAAGCTCAAGATTATTAAGCCATTCAAGAACAAAGTATACAAAGCAAGAGTTAAGGCCCCGGCAAGAGGAGCTTGCCGGGAGGGACAGCTGAGGCCCAGCCTGGGCATTGCTGAAGCAGAGTACTTGCCGCGGCAAGGTACTTGCCCCGGCAAGTCATTGGCTGCGGCAAGGTATTGGCTGCGGCAAGATAGCGGCTGCGGCAAGGTACTTGCCCCGGCAAGTTACCTTGCACGGCAAACTGTGGGTTGCGCCAAGCTGTCAGGTGCGGCAAGGTCTTGCAGCGGCAAGCATTACTGTACAACTGTGCTACTGTGCTGCTCCGGTGCCTCTGCCAGCGTGGCGCTCTGGGTCCTTCCAAGCGTGCGTGGCAGGGCACTGTGTAGACGGCGGTGCACTGTAGATAGCGGTGCAGCAGCAGGTGGGATAGGCTTTTCCCACGTCCACGACGTCCGGGTACATGTATGTGGACAGCAAAGGCATGGGCATTTAATGCCCTTGTCCCCTGCCGTCAGTGGTAGGTAGGACATGTCATCCTGGTAATAGTGGCCTTACTGTAGCAACTTTCCACCTCTACCTTTACTGTTTGCCACCTGTTGGTGACCCCTTTGTGCGTATAAAAGGAGGCCCATAGGCAACGTGAAAGGGGGGAGGAACTGGAAAAGGGAGAACTCCAGTATTGTACGCAGCTACTCGGTACTGTAGCGCTCCTGGAGCTAGAACAATCATACAGATAATAAACCAAAAAGCAGGAGTAGGGTTTTACGCATTCGTGCGGCCCGAACCTGGGTAAATCTCTCTCGTGCACTGTCGTGTTCTTCGCTAGATTTGCTCTTCGCGCGACCGTCTCTCCCTGCCGAACGTAAAGGGGTCCTTCTCTGGGTCCCATAGGTGATCGCGGATTCGTCCCCGACATTTTTGGCGCGCCAGGTAGGGGGAAGGAGGTTGTGTGAACCTAATCTAGCGATTTGCGCGCTAGTTTTTGGGCCATTCTCCGTCTTATGGCTCCAAAAAAGAAGACTTCAGCCATCGGTGCATCCACGTCCAACCCACATGCTCCCGTGCAGGAGGGTGCCGACGTGATTGCGGCTGCGGGGGGGGAGGAACTGGAAAAGGGAGAACTCCAGTATTGTACGCAGCTACTCGGTACTGTAGCGCTCCTGGAGCTAGAACAATCATACAGATAATAAACCAAAAAGTAGGAGTAGGGTTTTACGCATTCGTGCGGCCCGAACCTGGGTAAATCTCTCTCGTGCACTGTCGTGTTCTTCGCTAGATTTGCTCTTCGCGCGACCGTCTCTCCCTGCCGAACGTAAAGGGGTCCTTCTCTGGGTCCCATAGGTGATCGCGGATTCGTCCCCGACATCTTTGGCGCGTGCGTCCACGTCCAACCCACCTGCTCCCGTGCAGGAGGGTGCCGACGTGATTGCGGCTGCTGGGGGGACTGGAGAGCGAGAGCTCCTATTACCTCCACCTGTCCAAAACCGGGCCAGAAACGCCAATCTTGGCGCTGCTGGGTCTGGGAACGCAGCGCTGCTCGCTGCTGCTGGCCCTGCAAGCTCCAGAAACGGTGCTGCGCGTTCTGGAACGCCTGCGCCGGTTCAGACGCCGCGGCCTTCGCAAGAAGCCCGTGACAGGCAGCGTCCTGACGCCCCAGGTGCCAGGCGCTCCCTGGATAATGAACTTGCGCATCAATCTCGAGATGCGCGGGGTCACCATACGCAACAAGACGTTGGCGGGGTCGAGGTGCGGTCGCCTGGGCGTGGAGATGCTCCTTCTAACATCGTTAGGAGTAAGAGCATCCCACAGTCCTCACGCCACTCGATACCTCCCTCACCAGCAGAAGCATTGGCGCGTGCGCATCTGCTCCTGAACTTCCCTCCACCAGCAGATAAGCTTGACGAGTGGAGGGCAACCATTCAGAGCCTTCTCAGCTTCGCTGATGCCGACCCGGTGCGCGCGGCCGACAAGAGAGCTGGTGACGATGCTGTCACCAACAAGAACGGCGAGGGGGCAACAACCGTACACTCCCCACCCAGACGGCCTCGGTGGCCGACACGTCGAAATGACGCCCGTGGCGATGATTCCACGGCGTCGTCTGACCCGCGAGCTCGTCGTGACCAGCGCCTCGTTCTTCAGGAACGCAGAGGAGAAGACGCTCGTACCACTATCGAGCGAAGGAGAGAAGCGCATCGTCAGTCCGACAGACGCGCAGGGCCCGCTGTTGACATGCATGCGCCAGGGGATCCTGGCGACTTGCCGTACGCGGTAAGTTGTCCAGCGTTCACCCGTGAGCTACGGCAGGTCCAGTGGCCCAATCGCAAGGCTTTCAAGCCTGACGTGCCGGAGAAGTATGATGGCAAGACACACCCGTCGGAGTTCCTCAGCATTTACACCATTGTGGTGCAAGCTGCCGGGGGACGAGACGACAAGATTCTTGCTAACTACTTCCCGCTCGTGTTAAAGCGCAACGTCGTCTCATGGCTCATGCACTTGCCGGAGAACTCCATTTCTTCATGGGCGGACCTGTGCCACCAGTTTGTTGGTGCCTTTACTGGCGGTCATCAACCTCATGGCTAGGAGAGTGATCTTCATCTCATCCCCCAGAAGGAAGGAGAGCCCCTGCGCAAATACATTCAAAGGTTCAGCCGCGTACAGTACAACATCCCAGATGTTCACCCTGCTGCGGTTATTAGCGCGTTCCATCAGAACGTGCGTAATCGCAAGATGCGGGAGGAAATGGCGATGACCAAGGTCAGAGACATTGGCCAGCTATATGCTCTCGCCGACAAGTGTGCGCGTGCTGAAGAGGGAAGGAAACTTCCCGGTGAAGGTGTTGGCGCAGGGGGGAGCTCTGACAGCGAAGGTACTGCCCCGGCAAAGAAGGGCCGGCGGCGGAACAACACGAAGAAAAAGGGCAAAGCTGTGCTTGCCGTCGAGCAGTCCAGCGGCAACGGCAGCGCCGACAAGGCCAAAGTCGAGGGCTCCGGCAAGGAGATTGCCGCGTGCGCCAACTGTCAGGCCTTGGCGGCTGCCGACAAGCAGGACGGCTCCGACAAGAAATATTGCAAGATCCACCGCACCAAGGGACACGATCTCCAGAACTGTCGACGAGTCGAGCAGCTTGTCGAACAGCAGAAAGCTGAGTATGAGAGGCGCGACAAGGAGAAGGCCCCAGAAGGTGCTGGCGGGTCCGGCAAGAAGCGCACTGCCCGAGGAGGGCGTCGCGGCAAGGCCAAGCAGCAGCAGAGAGACAGGCCTTCTCGTGGCCGCGACAAAGATGATGATGATGATGATCTAGATGATGAAGAATCCAGTGAGCACGAATTTCAGAAAGCCGCAGAAGTCTTGTGTGTTGACGGTGGTGCTTCGTTGCATTCTTCTCACCGCCAACTTAAACAGTGGGCGCGAGAGATCAATGCGGCGGAACCATCTGTTGACGCCAGAAAGCTTCTGAAGTGGTCCGACACGCCTATCGTCTTTGACATTGAGGACCACCCTGACCGCACAACGGCGGTCGGGTGCTTGCCGATGTTGGTTTCACCAACGATCTGCAACCTCATGGTCACGAAGATGTTAGTTGACGGTGGGGCCGGCTTGAATCTGATTTCGCCCGCTGTGCTCCGGAAACTCCAAATCTCTGACGGCGAGCTTGAGGAAACTGGTATTTTCCAAGGAGTCAATCCAGGAAGGAGCAAGCCGAAAGGGAAGATCATGCTGCCAGTGACATTTGGCGGCGAGCTGAACTACCGGACCGAGAAGGTCACCTTTGATGTTGCCGATATTCCATTACCTTATCATGGGATACTTGGCCGTCCAGCGCTCGCCAAGTTCATGGCAGCCTCTCATTATGCCTACAACGTGTTGAAGATGCCAGGACCAGTAGGTGTTATCATAGTTCCCTGCGACAAGAAGGATGCGCTTATTTGCGCCGACAAGATCTACCGGGAAGCAGCTGCCACAACTGCCGCCAAGGCACTTGCCGCTGAAGCTCTCGGGCGGGAGAACAAGAGGAAGTCCGGCAAGAGCTCCTGTGCCCACTCCGGCAAGCGCACCTCTTCGGAATGCTGCGCTGCCGTCGAGGACGCACCAGAGAGCTCCACCGGCAAGTGTAAGAAGAACAAAGCCGCTCCGCCGGCGACAAAGAAGGTGCCCGCCAAGGAGGATGGCACTGGTGGTTCCTTCACCATCAGTGCCACACTTGACAACAAATAGGAAAACGCGCTCGTTGCTTTCCTGCGGGCGAATGTCGACGTATTTGCATGGCAACCGTCCGACATCCCCGGTGTTCCCAGGAAAGTAATTGAGCACCACCTTGCCGTTTGTCCCCACGCGAGGCCCGTCAAACAGAAAGCCAGAAAGCAAGCTGTGGAACGGCAAGAGTTTATTGCGGAAGAAATCAAGAAGTTGGAAGCAGCAGGCCTCGTTAGAGGAGTGCTCCATCCTACGTGGTTGGCCAATCCTGTTGTCATGCGCAAAGCGAATGGAAAATGGAGGCTTTGTATTGATTTCACTGATGTCAATAAAGCTTGTCCCAAAGACCCATTTCCTTTGCCCCGCATAGACCAGATTGTTGACTCCACGGCAGGATGTGATTTGCTTTCATTTCTTGACGCATATTCAGGGTATCATCAAATCTTCATGGCTGAGGAAGATGAGGAAAAGACCGCATTTATCACACCCTGTGGCACATACTGTTTCGTACGTATGCCATTTGGTTTGAAAAATGCTGGTTCGACATTTGCAAGAGCCGTCCAGATTGCTTTTGAGCCTCAGCTGCACAGAAATGTGGAAGCCTATATGGATGATATAGTGGTCAAAAGCAAAGACAGGGCTACTTTGGTTCAAGATCTAGAAGAAACTTTTGTAAATCTGCGCAAGATCAACCTGAAGCTCAACCCCGAGAAGTGCGTGTTTGGAGTTCCCTCCGGCAAGCTTCTCGGGTTCTTTGTGTCTCAACGTGGAATTGAAGCCAATCCTTACAAGATCAAAGCCATTGAGCAAATTGAAGCACCGAAGCGCGTCAAGGATGTACGACGACTTGCCGGCTGTGTTGCTGCCCTCAGTAGGTTTATCGCCAAGTCAGCTGAGCGCGCCCTGCCATTTTTCAAAATCTTAAAAAAGGCAGGTCCATTGAAATGGACTCCGGAGGCGGAGGCAGCGCTGCAAGACTTGAAGAGATACCTCTCCTCCCCTCCAATACTTGTCGCGCCTAAACCACAAGAGAAGTTGTTGCTGTATCTAGCGGCAACCAATCAAGTGGTTAGTGCTGCGCTGGTAGCGGAGAGAGAGGTGGCTGAGGAGGCAGTAACTGCGGCAAGCACGACCAGCGACAAGCTGGGGGCAACAAGTTTTGCTGCCGACAAGGATTCGTCTGCGCAGTCAGGCGAAGTGATACAAAAGAAGAAAATGGTGCAGCGCCCGGTCTACTTTGTGAGCTCTCTTCTGCAGGGAGCTAGGTCAAGGTATTCTGGTGTGCAGAAGCTGCTTTTCGGCCTTCTCATGGCCTCGAGAAAGCTGCGCCATTACTTTCAAGCACATGAAGTTACCATCGTCACTCGCTTCCCGCTGAAAAGGATTTTGCAAAATCCAGAAGCGACGGGCAGGATTGTCGAGTGGGCGTTGGAGTTGTCGAGCTTTGGTCTCAAGTTTGAGAGTACATCAACCATACAGAGCCGAGTTTTGGCAGAGTTTGTCGCAGAATGGACACCAACGCCAGACGAAGAAATCCCAGAGATGACTCTCCCCGGCAAGGAGACAAGCAAAGAGTGGCTTATGTACTTTGATGGTGCCTTTTCGCTGCAAGGCGCCGGTGCTGGCGTACTGCTTGTCGCACCCACCGGAGAGCACCTCAAGTACGTGGTCCAAATGCACTTTCCCAAGGAACAGGCGACGAACAATACTGCAGAATATGAGGGGTTGCTTGCCGGTCTCAGGATCGCGGCAGACCTTGGGATCAAGAAGCTTATTGTCAGGGGAGATTCGCAGCTTGTCGTCAGGTAAGTGAACAAGAACTACCAATGCCCATTGATGGAAGCTTATGTAGATGAGGTGAGGAAGTTGGAAGAACGCTTTGACGGCCTACAAATGGAGCACGTCCCACGTGCTGAGAATGACATTGCCGATGGTTTGTCAAAGCGCGCCGCACTCAAATTGCCCGTGGAGCCAGGCACTTTTGTGCTCCAACTAACTCAGCCATCCGTGACGCCATCAGTAGAGCAAGGCAGGAAGAGGAAGTTGGCTTCTGGCGACTACTTCCCGGCAGAGCTCTCCGAAGCCGCCGGCAAGAAGGCTGCCAAAGCCAGCGCCAAAGATGCAGAGGGGCAACTTGCTCCGACAAGGCCTCACGCTCCTGTCGTTGAAGCGGGTGCTCCTAGGCTAGAGGCAAAGGGGCAACTTGCTCCGACAAGACTTCGGGTCCTTGTCGTTGAAGCAGGCGCTCCTGATCGAAGCGCTGAGGAGCAAGATGCTCCGACGAGGCTTTGGGCTTCCGTCGTTGAAGCAACTGCTCCCGACAAGCTTGTTGAAGGACAGCACGCTCCAGCAGGGCCCCAGGCTCTTGTCGTTGAGGCGGCTGTTCCCGCCAAGCTCGTCGGGGAACGGCCGGCTCTGGTAGAGCGACGAGCTCTTGCCGTAGGGCCTGATGTTCCCGCAGCAGAAGAAATGCCTTTAGTCCTCGTTGTCGAGCCACAGGCTCCAGCGTGGGCGCAGCAGATCGTCCGTTTCCTTCAGACAGGAGAACTTCCCGAAGAGCAGGAAGAAGCGGAGAAAGTAGCCCGACGGTCCAATATGTATCAATTTGTCGATGAAATGCTGTGCAGAAAAAGACCAAACGGTGTGAAATTGAAGTGTATTCCCCGGGAAGAAGGACAGGAGCTGTTGGCGGAGATTCATGGAGGCATATGTGGTCACCACATAGGGTCAAGAGCCCTTGTTGGAAAGGCTTTCCGGCAAGGTTTCTTTTGGCCCACCGCCCTTCAGGATGCAACTGCACTAGTAACCAAGTGTGAAGCGTGCCAGTTTCATTCCAAGCAGATTCATCAGCCAGCTCAAGCTCTCCAGACAATCCCTCTCTCCTGGCCATTTTCGGCCTGGGGGCTCGACATCCTCGGCCCCTTTCCCCGTGCCACCGGGGGCTTCGAGTACTTGTATGTGGCCATCGACAAGTTTACGAAGTGGCCAGAAGTGGAAGCAGTGAGGAAGGTGACAGCACAATCAGCCATCAAGTTCTTCAAGGGAATTGTTTGTCGCTTTGGTGTTCCTAACAGGATCATCACCGACAACGGTACCCAGTTCACGAGCCACGCCTTCATGCAGTATGTCGAAGACCTTGGCGCCAAGGTCTGTTTCGCTTTTGTTGCTCACCCCCGAAGCAACGGTCAAGCTGAAAGGGCAAATGCTGAAGTGCTGCGTGGGCTCAAGACGAGAACTTTCGACAGGCTGCGCAAGTGCGGCAAAAACTGGATCGAGGAGCTGCCAGTGGTTCTTTGGTCGATCAGGATGACGCCAAATCGAGCTACTGGCCAGACGCCTTTTGCTCTAGTTTATGGAGCAGAGGCAGTTCTCCCCACGGAACTCGTATACGGGTCACCTCGAGTGCTCGCTTACGATGAGCTTGAGCAAGAGCAACTGCGGCAAGATGACGCTGTGCTCCTCGAGGAGGATCGTCTTCAGGCTGCTGTGAGAGCTGCTCGCTACCAGCAAGCTTTGCGTCGCTACCATAGCCACAAAGTTAATGCCAGAAGTCTCGAGGAAGGTGACCTTGTTCTTCGGCGCGTTCAGTCGGCCAAGAATTCAAACAAGTTGACGCCGAAGTGGGAAGGCCCTTATCGGGTGAAACGAGTCACCAGGCCCGGCGCTGTCCGCCTGGAGACCGGGGATGGCATTCCAGTGATCAATTCCTGGAACATTGAGCATCTCCGTAAGTTTTTTCCATAAGGCGCGGTTGCCGGGCCCTTCCCCGGCAACCACCTTTTGTACAAGTCTTGCCGCTGTTGCATGTAATCCTTTGTACAAAGCCAGGCGCAGACCCTGTGCATAAATAAAGCTTTTGTATTTCGCAGTTTTTGACGATTTCATGTTTACTTTTATTTTGCATGATTATCGGACATACTGTGCAGTACAGCCTCCCCGGTAAGCATTAACGAGCCGCCAAGCTCCTATATCTTTATTTTCTCTTCTTTCTTTTTCTCAAAAAGACAGAAGCTTCCCTCGCGCACAAGTTTGCCGGGGGGGATGGGATAATGATATGGACCAGGCGTCGTTCAAAGAAACTTTGCCTTGCCGGGTAGAAGGCAGCGGCAAGCAGTGACAAGACCTTGCCGCGGAGAGATCAGCGACAAAGCTAAGTGCCAAAGTTTGAATAACCAAATTCTTTTTTATTTTCAAGGTTATTTTCCTTGAACGATACTACTCTTTGTATGGAAAACCTGTGCGCGACGGAACCTAAGCGTAATCGGTCGCGCCCTTACCTTGTTTCGAGTCCGCTCAACAACCTAAGTGGCCGCACTGAGCGCGACAAGGTTGCTTGCCGGCAGCGGCACCGCCAGCAGGCTGCTGGAGTCCCGCACCCAGCGCTCGCGGCGATGGTGCGCGCACCGGCAAGTTTCCTATAAGCGTAGGGCAAGTACACACAAAGAAAGAAATTGCTCAAGGGAGATGACATGCATTAACTTCAAAATATTGCATGTTATATTACAAGATAAGTTGTCGCGGCTTAAACAGATTGTTCTTTAACATGTCTAGCGGCGGCAAGGAGGGAGAAGAATGGGCTCTCTAATTGCGGTGCTCGCCTTCGACTCTCTGGATTTGGTCCACCCTCTCCACGATGGGCGCGACAAGGGCCTCTAGTGGCGCGGGGTCGTATCCCTTCGGCAAGCTTTTGAAGATGTTGCTGAAGTCGACGCCCGGGTTTCTGTATGCTATCTTCACCAACAACCTCCGGAGAACTCCCCGGCAAAGCCTGCATGACTCGTCGGCCAGTTGAGCCTTGTGATTGACTTGGAGCTGTTGGAGTCCTTCTACTACTCCGTCGAAGAACTCGGCTAGCTTGACGCTAGTTTGCGTGTTCTTGTCGGTGGAGTACCCGAAGTCCGGCACCTTCAGGGCAGTCAGCTCCTTGTCGATGTCCTCGGCTGCGCTGGCAAGCCTGTCTGTGAAGATCCCCACGTTATCCCTGAACTTCTTGTGGGTTGCAATAGCGTCTTGAAGCAGACCCTTTTCCTTCTGGAGCTCTACCATTAGAAGCCCTTCGCGCTTTCTGGTGGTGTCGAGCGTCTCCTTCAGCGTGGTCAGTTTCAGCTTCAGGTCTGCTCTGGAGTCATTGGCGGCGGCAAGCAGATTGTTCTTCTTGGCTATGGTAACTTGCATCTCCGCCAAAGTGTGGGTCACCTTTGCCCTCTCACTTTCAAGCGTTGAGAGCTTGTCACCGTTTGCCTTGAGGGCGGCCTCTAGTCTTGCCACTTTCTCCTCCCCTGTTCACTTCTGCAGCAGCGACAGCGTTGGTGGCCTCCACCAACTTGCTGGCGTACTCTTGGGCCAAGGCTTCGATTTCCTTCTGGTGTTTTTGTGCCTGCCCCTGGGTCCGCTCTGCGACAAGTCTTGCCACCTCCTTGTCTTTTTGTCGGAGGGTTTCGGCAAGTTTCCTCTTGCGCTCGGCAAGTTCTTCTTCGTGGGCATCAAGGTCCACTTTCCGCTGGTTCAGATCACCGGCCCGAGCAGACAACTCCTTGGCGGTCTCCTCCTGTTTTTGTTCAATGTCTTGCTTCATCAGGAGGAGGGCCTGCCGTTCTTCGGCCAGCTGTGCCCGCTTGGCCTCTAACGCATTAAGAGATCGTGCGCGGACATCCGCCAAGATCTCCGCGCGCCTCAACATGTCAGCTTCGGCCTTCTCGATGAGCGCCTCCCTGGAAGCTAGCTTCTCCCGTCGGGCGCGATGAAGATTCAGCAGTTGCTCCTCTTCAGACGTGCTGCTGCTGCTGGTGCCTGGCGCATCCACAAGCTGGAGCCCGGCAGCGGCAAGGATCTCCTCGTCCACAACATCCTCCTCGGTTGACGCTCTGGAGCCCACCGTCCAGGGGAGGCTGACGTAGATGTTCTCGCCGACCCGGATGTATTTGCTTGGCGGAGGCGAGTTGGGCGCTGCCGCCTCGTCAGTGGTTGAGGGACCCGTGGTCGGAGTAGCGCCTGGCGCTCCTGTGGCCTCAGGGCCGTCAGTACGACCACCGGCTCCCTCGCCGGCCTCCTCAGCAGCCTTCTGGGCGGCCTCAGCTTCAGCAGCCTTTGGCGGCTTCATCGGTGGGCGCCTTGGCGGTATTATCCTCGGCGGCCTTGCCGGCCTCTTCGGCAGCCCTGGCAGCTTCTTCGTCGGCAAGCTTGTCGGCTGCCAGCTTGTCGGCCTTGGCAGCGGCGGCCTTGGCGGCCTCGTCGTCGACGGCCCCTGTGGTGTTCTCCTCGGCAGAAGAGTCAATGTTCATTGGCTCCACCGAGGAGGGCTCTGCCAACCCGAGAAGTAAAGCAAAAAGAGCTTCAAGAAGAAATTCAAGAAGCCAAAAGAAAGAAAGCAGAAAGAGTTTTGCGGCAAGTGGGTTTACCCGTGTTGAGCTCAGGAGCGGTGGGCTCCCCTCCCCCGTCAACGTTTGTCATTGGGGTGGGGTCGCCAGCGCTGGTGCTTGGCGCTTCGGCGCTTGCCGGCTCCTCTTCGTGGCTCGGCTCGCTAGTGGGAGCCCTTACCGGAGATCTTCTCCTTGGCGGTGTGGTCGAGGGGGGTGGTACTTCTGGAGCACCTTCAGATGGCTCCACTTGCTGCTCCTCTCCTACACGCCCAAAGATGTCAGTAACAAAATGCTTGTTCCTCAGCGACCGCCAGCGAAAGGTAGTTGAAATACTTACGCTGGGGGCTGCGCTGGGGGCTGCAACGAGGGCTGGGCTCCGAGCTGGTCGGGACGGTCTCAGACGCTCTCCATGTGGTTGCCGTGGGCTCATCTTCGACGACCACCACGGTCTTGCTCGTCGAGACCTTAGCTCTCTTCCTTGTCCTCTCCGCCAAAGTTTCCTCCCTGCGGAAGCAAGGCCGGAGCGCGACAAGTGAGGACAGAAACAAAACCTTACAAAGATTGAGGGTCGCGGCAAGGGAACTTACTCTTCCTCGTCGTCCTCTTCGCTCAGAGCGGAAAAATCAAAGTCCGCCTCCGTGTGAGGAGGGGGAGGAGGGGGAGCTGGGCTCCTTGGCCGCTTGGCGGGGGTAGTAGCAGCGGTCTTTGATGACCCTGCTCCAGTTGCCGGGGGCGCGTGAGACACTCCCGCAGCACCAGCCCTTGCCGCGGTCGAGCGCGTCGAACGGCGCTCCGGCGGTTGTTGAACTTCTTGCCGCTCAGCCACTTTGCCAAGCCTGCGAAGGCGTTTCCCCCTCGGAGGGGCTGGGGACTCTGACTGCGGTGGGCTTTCGGTGCCCTCCTCGGAAGAGGAGCCCTCATCCTCCGAGCTGCCTGACTCGTCGGCAGGCTGTCTTGGCCCGACATCCTTGCCGGGTGCGGCGAGCTCGCCCTTCCCGGCGAGCATCCCCTGCTCGGCAAGGCTCTCCTTTTGTGCCTCGTCGAGCTCCGCCAAAGTATAACCAAAATCGCCAGCTTCCCTGGCGAGCCTGTCCTCCTCCACTCTTCGAGCAATGAATTCTATTTCTTGCTCAGTGGTGTTGCGGACGAGCCACTCTTCCACCCGGACCTGCTTTTCGACCGTGGAGTCAAAGAATCGCCGCACGTCTTCTTCGAGCGGCACGTCCCAAGTTGCTTCAACGCTGTGCGCATTGCAGAGCGGCATCATAGCGATGATTGCACTCAATGCGGAGTTGTTGCAAAGGGGCACGATGTGCTTCGGCAGCGTGAACGCCTTGTCGCGCTTTTCTGGATCTGTCTCTTGCTTGAACAGTTCTCGCATTAAAAAGTCGTGCTGCAGAACTGTGAAGTTGTTGATCAGTCCAGGGCGCAGCCGCATGATATCGGCTGGGTTCTTCCAATCAGAGGCCGGCCTTCCTCTCTGCTACAGAGGAGCAATGCGGCGGCGGAGGAAGTCTGCGCCAACCATCCCTATGGTGAGCCCGGCCTCCCTGAGCCGTATGATCCTGGCAGCGGCAATCTCCAGCTTTTTGTCCTGGGGATCCAGATCGCTCCAGTCTGTGCCACGCGCTGCTGGGGTCTTGCGAAGCTCACAGTATGGTGGCGGCTCGTCGTCAATGATCCAACACCATTCAGACCGGATTTCTCCCCATCTTGGGCGGAGATCCCCCTTCAGATAATGCTCCTTGGCGCCCAATCTTGAAACGAACGAGACGCCAATAGTGAGAGGCTCCCCCTTTTCAGCACGGGGAGTGAAGTAATGCCTGAACAGCGCGGTGTTGGGTGCGACGCCGACGAAGTTCTCGCACAGGTGCGCAAATATTGCCATGGTGGATACGGCATTCGGTGTGAGATCCAGCAGACGGAGGTTGAAGGTGTACATGACGTCGCTGAAGAAATCCGAGTACGGTGGGCAGAGCCCGCACCAAAAGTAGCAAGCGAAGAAGGGGTACTTGCTCACTTCGCTCTCGTCGGTGGCTGGGTGAACACGGGTGGCCGGATGCGCCTTGGTCCTCGCGGCCCACATGCCCTGGAACTTGGCCTTCAGATCCGCCCCCGTGAGCGTCGGAGCAAAGAGCGCGTACTTCTACCTCTTCATCTGCGCCTGGGTCTCTGTCCTTGAGGACTTCCCCGTCTTCCCCTTTTCTCCTTTGGGAGGCATGGCGAAGGCGGAGCTGAGGACCGAGGGAGATGCGGACGCGCGCGGTGGCGGAGGATTGGGAAACCGCTTTTGTTTTAGAGCGGAGGAAGAAGAAGGCGGAGATTTGGAGATCGAGAATGGTGAGAGGGGTGTGCGAGTGCTTCTGCAGGTCCCTCCTTTTATGGGGAAAGATGCGGAACCATCCGCCCCTTCGTCATTCGAGATAACTGCGCACGCTTCCCACGCTCCGCATTCAACGCGCGACGCGTGGGAGAGCGTGCAATTAAACAGCATAGAGACGTTTCGGCTTATCCCAGCCACGCGTGCCCGTGCACTGTTTGGGCCTGGCCCAACAACGCCCGGCACCGTGTGTGGCCCAGGCCCGGGGGCTCCTGTCGGTGTACTAGAATAGGGGTACCCTAGTACCCCGTACTTGTGCACGGGAAGTAGTAGCATCCCGCGGCCAGGCTTGCGGGAGGACAGCCAGAGAGAAGCTCAAGATTATTAAGCCATTCAAGAACAAAGTATACAAAGCAAGAGTTAAGGCCCCGGCAAGAGGAGCTTGCCGGGAGGGACAACTGAGGCCCAGCCTGGGCATTGCTGAAGCAGAGTACTTGCCGCGGCAAGGTACTTGCCCCGGCAAGTCATTGGCTGCGGCAAGGTATTGGCTGCGGCAAGATAGCGGCTGCGGCAAGGTACTTGCCCCGGCAAGTTACCTTGCACGGCAAACTGTGGGTTGCGCCAAGCTGTCAGGTGCGGCAAGGTCTTGCCGCGGCAAGCGTTACTGTACCACTGTGCTACTGTGCTGCTCCGGTGCCTCTGCCAGCATGGCGCTCTGGGTCCTTCCAAGCGTGCGTGGCAGGGCACTGTGTAGACGGCGGTGCACTGTAGATAGCGGTGCAGCAGCAGGTGGGATAGGCTTTTCCCACGTCCACGACGTTCGGGTACATGTATGTGGACAGCAAAGGCATGGGCATTTAATGCCCTTGTCCCCTGCCGTCAGTGGTAGGTAGGACATGTCATCCTGGTAATAGTGGCCTTACTGTAGCAACTTTCCACCTCTACCTTTACTGTTTGCCACCTGTTGGTGACCCCTTTGTGCGTATAAAAGGAGGCCCATAGGCAACGTGAAAGGGGGGAGGAACTGGAAAAGGGAGAACTCCAGTATTGTACGCAGCTACTCGGTACTGTAGCGCTCCTGGAGCTAGAACAATCATACAGATAATAAACCAAAAAGCAGGAGTAGGGTTTTATGCATTCGTGCGGCCCGAACCTGGGTAAATCTCTCTCGTGCACTGTCGTGTTCTTCGCTAGATTTGCTCTTCGCGCGACCGTCTCTCCCTGCCGAACGTAAAGGGGTCCTTCTCTGGGTCCCATAGGTGATCGCGGATTCGTCCCCGACAGGATCTTTTAAAAAGATTAGCAAGTGGATGGGGATCCATATCAATAGATTTTTAGCAAGTGAAGATGCATGCAAATAGAAGGCACATGGCAACACAAGCGAACAAAAGATCGAATGAGAAGCAAACGAAAAAGAAGGCAAATAAAAAGGCAAATATCTTTGTGCTTTTTGCAAAAACGTTTTAGAAGTGGGGGAGATGAAAACGAGAGGCAAATGCAAATAATGTAAATTGCAAAGAGATGAGAGTTGTGATTGGGAACCTGATAGATGTTGATGATGTATCCTCGGCAACGGCGCCAGAAATTATTTCTTGATTGCTTGTATCTGCGTTGGTATTTCCCCGAAGAGGAGAGGATGATGCAGCACAGAAACGGTAAGTATTTCCCTCAGTTATGAAACCAAGGTTATCAATCCAGTAGGAGAACCAAGCAACACTATGTAAGCGGTACCTGCACACAAATAACAGTACCTGGACACAAATAACAAATACTTGCAACCCAACGCATAAGAGGGGTTGTCAATCCCTCCTCGGTATTGGGATCGATTAAATTGTATGAGATTGGATAAATAGATCTAGCGAAAACACAAATAAAATAAATAAAGAAAAAGTGCAGCAAGGTATTTTTGGTTTTTTGGAATAATAGATCTGAAAACAATATGATAGAAAATAGACCCGGGGGCCATAGATTTCACTAGTGGTTTCTCTCGAGAAAATAGCATACGGTGGGTAAACAAATTACTGTTGGGAAATTGATAGAAGAGCAAATAATTATGATGATATCCAAGGAAATGATCATGTATATAGGCATCACATCCAAGATTAGTAGATCGACTCCTGCCTATATCTACTACTATTACTCCACACATCGACCACTATCCAGCATGCATCTAGTGTATTAAGTTCATGGAGAAATGGAGTAATGTAATAAGAACGATGACATGATGTAGACAAGATCTATTCATGTAGGAATAGACCCCATCTTTTTATCATTAATAGCAATGATACATGCGTGCCTTGCTACCCCTTCTGTCACTGGGTGAGGACACCGCAAGATCGAACCCATCACAAAGCACCTCTTCCTATTGCAAGAAAAATCAATCTAGTTGGCCAAACCAAACCAAAGTTTCGGAGAAGAAATACGAGGCTATAACAATCATGCATATAAGAGATCAAAGAAGACTCAAATAATATTCATAGATAGAACTGATCATAAACTCACAATTCATTGGATCCCAACAAACATACCGCAAAAATTCATTACATCAAATAGATCTCCAAGAACATCGAGGTGAACATTGTATTGAGAATCAAAAAGAGAGAAGAAGCCATCTAGCTACTGCGTACGGACCCGTAGGTCTATGCTAAACTACTCACGCATCATCGGAAGAGCACCAATGAGGATGATGAACCGCTTAGTGATTGTGTTCCCCTCCGGCAAGGTGCTAGAATAGGGCTCTAGATTGGATCTCATGGTTCTGGAACTTGCGGCGGCTGGAATTGTGTTTCATCGACTCTCCTAGGGTTTCAGGAATATTTGGGTATTTATAGAGCGGAGAGGCGGTGGAAAGGACTCCCATGGGCCCCACTACCCACCTAGGCGTGCCAAGGGCCTCTGGCGTGGCCTGGTGTCTTGTGGGCCCCATGGGCCTCCCCTCGTGCACTTCCTTGGCTCCCAAGTTGTCTTCTGGGCAGAAAAAAACTCCAAAAAGTTTCACTGCGTTTGGAATCCGTTTGATATGGATATTCTGCAAAGTAAAAAACAAGCAAAAAACAGCAACTGGCACTAGGCACTATGTCTAAAGGTTAGTCCAAAAAATGATATAAAGTTGCTATAAAATGAATATAAAAAATCCAAGAATGATAATATAACAGCATGTAGCAATAAAAAATTATAGATTCGTTGGAGACGTATCATTCATCGTCGAGCTACACAATCCTCCCCATAGTCGCATGCGGCTCCCCCGCCCTTTCGCTAGGGTGATGGAGGTTGATGAGCCACTCGGGATGTGGCTGCGCGTGAGCGGCTGCTGTAATGGCGCCATGTGTGCAAACATCGAGTTCCCCGTGCCTCGCCTCATGTTCCTTAGGCGCGGGTGGAAAACCTTCGCTCGCGCCCACTATCTTGGGGAGGGGAACGTCCTCCGCTTCAAGTTGGTGGAGTCCAACACGCTCTCCATCAAGATCTTCGGGCCTTCAGGCGCTCGTCTTGGGTGCTACGTAGAAAGCTCGAGCGAAGATGAAAGCTCCTTGAGCGACAGCGACGAGGAGGACACCGATGGCGAAGACGGCGGCGGCGGGCATCCGGTCGTCAAGTCCGAAGACGGCGACTCAGACTCCGACTAAACGCCAGCAGCACCGTCATCACTAGATAGGCGCCGGCAGCACCATCATCTGTAGATGGACCCCGGCAGAGCGATTTGCCGAGGGTGCTTTGCCTAGACGCCACCGCCACCTCCAGCTGGACCCCGGCAGGCTCGTGGACTCCGGCTTCATCTTCCCTACCGGGGATGCGCTCTCCCGATCTTGTCGGGCTGCGTCCCTCTGGTCTTGGCGGGGGTGACCAGGGCATCACCCAAGCGTTCCATTTTCCCTCCTTGCACTCGATGTAAACCCTAGGAGGAGAGGGACAAGAAAGGCATTATGGAGCACTTTTCTTTTTCCAACAGAAAAGATGTAGGCTGTTGTCGTGTTTGAATCAAATATAAATATTTCCCATCTATATTCCATTTGTATGATTTGTACTTGTTGCCCCGCGCAATTCTGAGAAAAAAACTTGCCGGAGATGCGTACTTGCCCTAGACGTTTAGAAGGGCTAGCCCGCAGCAGTCTTTTGCGAGTAAGATATCCGGAAAAGCTTCTTGCCGGTCTCAAACGCGGCTACTACTAACCCTCGTCGAGCAAACTCGAGGCAAGTTTAGGAGCACGGATGGAGGTTGGCCTCTTGCCGGCTTTAAACGCAGCTGCAACTAATCGTGTCGAGCAGACTCAAGGCAAGGATAAGAGCGCGAATGAAAGGTGCTGCAAGGTCTCCTCGTGTGCAAGTTTCTCATACGTAGACATAATATAGAATGACAGGATGAAACAAACTTTCGGCTTATCTTATGAGAGGCCGCCGCAGGTCCAAGTGAGTGAGCATGCTTCCATCCTTCCCCCGGGAAAGTTGCAAGCGAGGATTCCTTCTGTCTGTGATAGAAAAAGAAAGAAGAGAAAGAACAGCATGGGGCCCTTGGCGGCATGTTAATCATCTTATCTAAACAAGTGTAACTACATGAAAATCATGCTATAACATATAGATAAACATGTATGCAAGTTTGCAAAACACTTGGTTTTATTCAGATATGCACAGGGTCTGCGCCTGGCTTTGTACAAAGGGTTACAAGCCTCTGAGGCTATGCTTGTACAAAACGGATTGCCGGGGCAAGGCCCGACAACTGCGCCTTACGGGTAGAACTTGCAAAGATGCTCAATATTCCATGAGTTTTGCACGCGAATGCTATCTACCATCTCCAGACAGACTGCGCCAGGTCTGGTGACTCGTACTACCCGGTAAGGGCCCTCCCACTTCGGCGTCAACTTGTTTGCACCCTTGGCGGATTGAACATGCCGAAGGACAAGGTCGCCTTCCTCAAGGCTCCGGGCATGAACCTTTCGGCTATGATAGTGGTGCAAGGCTTGCTTGTAGCATGTGGCACGCACAGCTGCCCGAAGACAATCTTCCTCAAGGAGCACGACATCGTCATGCCACAGTTGCTCTTGCTCTACTTCATCATAGGCAAGTACTCGAGGTGACCCGTATATGAGTTCCGTGGGGAGCACCGCTTCTGCACCATAGACTAGGGAGAAGGGTGTCTGACTAGTAGCTCGATTTGGTGTCATCCTGAGTGACCACAGAACCACCGGCAACTCATCAATCCAACACCTCCCGCACTTGTGCAGCCTGTCAAAGGTCCTTGTCTTGAGCCCATGCAATACTTCAGCATTTGTTCTTTCTGCTTGCTCATTGCTCCTTGGATGAGCAACGGATGCAAAGCACACCTTGCTTCCAAGGCTCTGAATTGTGTGCCGTTGTCAGTGATGACCCTGTTCGGGATTCTGAACCGACAAACCAATCCTTTGAAGAACTTGACGGCTGACTGTGTAGTTACCTTTCTCACTGGTTCTACTTCAGGCCACTTTGTGAACTTGTCGATGGCGACGTACAAGAACTCAAAGCCCCCGGTAGCACGGGGGAAGGGGCCCAAAATATCGAGCCCCCAGACCAAAAAACGCCAAGAGAGAGGAATCATTTGGAGGGCTTGCGCTGGTTGGTGTATGTTCTTTGAATGGAACTGGCATGCTTCACATCTTATTACTAGCTCAGTTGCATCCTGGAGGGCAGTGTGAGAACCACATACACCTCCATGTATCTCTACAAACAACTTAAGTCCATCTTTCCATGTAATGCACTTCAATTTCACTCTGTTTGGTCTCTTTCTACACAGGATGTTATCCACAAACTGGTACATACTTGACTGACGGGCTACTTTCTCAGCTTGCTCTTGCTCTTCGGGAAGTTCTCCTGTTTGGAGGAATTGGACTATCTATTGCGCCCATGTCAGAGCTTGGGGCTCGACAATAAGGACTAAAGGCATTTCTTCGGCCACGGGAGTGCTGAACTCATTAACAAGAATCTGGGATTCTGCCTAAGGTCGCTGCTCACCGGCAGGCGCATCACTGCTTTCGGCAACTGCTTTGCCGGCGGCTTCTGGGAGCTCTGTCGGAAAGTATTTGCCGATGCTTATTTTCCTTCTCTTCTTGGCTCTTGTTGATGGGGTGACTATGGGTCGAGTCAAGTGGAGCACAAAAGTCCCTGGTTCCAAAGGTAGCTTTTGGGCAGCACACTTTGATAGCTGATCGGCAATGCTGTTTTCCGCACAAGGGATATGCTCTGTTTGCAGGAGATCAAAGTGTTCTTCCAACTTTCTCACTTCATCCATGTACGCTTCCATTAACGGGCTCTAGTAATCCTTGTTCACCTGCTTTACTACAAGCTGCGAATCTCCGCGGACGATCAACTTTTTGATTCCCAATTCTACCAGAATTCTGAGGCCGACAAGCAGTCCCTCATACTCAGCAGTATTGTTGGTAGCTTCCTCACCAGGGAAATGCATTTGAACCACGTACTTGAGATGCTCTCCAGTGGGTGCGATAAGCTATACCCCGGCACCGGCGCCTTGCAGCGAGAAAGCACCGTCAAAGTACATGATCCAATTCCTTTGGATTTCCCTACCGGGGAGGGCTGATTCTTGGATCTCGTCGTCTGGTGTTGGCGTCCATTCTACGATGAATTCAACCAATGCTTTGCTCTGAATAGTTGATGTACTCTCAAACTTGAGCGCAAAGGTTGACAGTTGGAACACCCACTCTACTATTCTGCCAGTTGCCTCTGGATTCCTCAGAATAAGCTGCAACGAAAAGCGAGTGACCACCATGATCTCATGTGCTTGAAAATAGTGGTGCAGCTTCCTTGAGGCCATGAGTAGGCCAAAGAGCAACTTTTGCACGCCAAAATACCTTGAACTAGCCCCCTACAGTAGAGAGCTAACAAAGTATACTGGCCGCTGCACCACTTTCTTCTTCGGTGTAACCTGCTTCTCAGCTATTTTTCCTTGCACCACTTTTTCCTTCCCAGCATCTAGCCTTGCCGGGGAAGGTGTCATTTTGTCAAAGGATGGTTCTGCCACTGTTGTTTCCTCATTGTCAGCTTCCCTCTGCGCAACTACTGTAGCACTGACCACTTGATTCATCGTCGCAAAGTATAGCAGCAACGGTTCTTGTGGCTTGGGCGCAACTAGAGTTGGCGCAGAAGACAGGTACTTTTTCAGGTCATGCAACACAGCCTCCACTTCTGGAGTCCATTTTACCGGACCCGCCTTTTTCAATATCTTGAAGAAAGGCAGGGCATGCTCAGCAGACCTTGAAATAAACCTAGTAAGAGCTGCGACACAACCGGCAAGGCGCCGCACATCCTTGACGGTCTTGGGTGCTTGGATCTGTTCAATAGCCTTAATCTTGTCGGGGTTCGCTTTGATCTCATGCTGAGATATAAAGAACCCAAGGAGCTTGCCGGAGGGAACACTGAATACACACTTCTCAAGGTTGAGCTTCATGTTGATCTTCTGCAAGTTGGAGAAGGTTTCCTCCAAATCTTGAATCAGGGTGGACTTATCCTTGCTCTTGACCACAATATCATCCATGTCGATTTCTATGTTCCGGTGTAACTGTGGCTCAAAACCGATCTCAACTGCCCTTGCGAACGTCGAACCCGCACTCTTTAGTCTGAAAGGCATCCGCACAAAGCAGTATGTGCCACAAGGAGTAATGAATGCGGTTTTCTCTTCATCTTCTTTGGACATGAATATCTGGTGATATCCGGAGTAGGCGTCAAGAAACAAGAGCAGATCACAGCCGGTAGTAGAGTCCACAATCTGGTCGATGGGTGGCAAGGGGAAAGGATCCTTTGGGCATGCTTTGTTGAGGTCAGTGTAATCAATAAAAGTCTCCATTTCCCATTCGCCTTGCGTACAACAACCGGATTTGCAAACGATGTTGGATGTAGAACTCCTCTGACCAGGCCAGCTACCTCGAGTTTCTTGATCTCTTCTGCTATAAATTGTTGCCGTTCCAAAGCTTGCCTCCTGACCTTCTGCTTGACGGGCCGAGTGAGAGGGCAGACATCAAGGTGGTGCTCAATTACCTCCCTGGGAACACCGGGGATGTCAGATGGTTGCCATGCAAACACATCTACATTCTCTCGCAGGAAGGCAATGAGCACGCTTTCCTATTTGCTATCTAGGGTGGCACTGATTGTGAAAGTACTACCAGTGCCATCGTGCCTTGTCAACACCTTCTTTGTTGCAGGTGGAGCAGCCTTGGATCTCTTGCCGGCAGAGCTTTCGGGCAAGTCCTCGATGGGTGCGCAACACTCCAAGGAGGTGCGCTTCCTGGAAGTCTTGCTGGATGTCTTGTTGGGCTTTTTGCTATTCTTCAGCTTGGCGGGAGCTATTGCCTTGTCGGCTTCCGCTGCGACCGCGTCCCTGTAGAGTTTATCCATACAAATGACTACATCTTTCTGGTCGGAGTTGATGGAGATGACACCCATGGGCCCTGGCATCTTCACTATATTGTAGGCATAGTGGGATGCCACCATGAACTTGGCCAGGGCAGGGCAACCAAGAATTACATTGAACGATGAGGGGATCTTAACCACGTCAAACACGATCTTCTTGGTTCGGTAGTTTAGGTCTCCCCCATACGGCGCCGGTAGCGTGATCTTTCCTTTTGGTTGGCTCCTTCCCGGGTTGATTCTCTGGAATGTCCCGGTTTTCTTGAGCTCTTCCTCAGGTATCTGCAGCCTCTCGATCACCTCGGGGGAGATCAAGTTCAAGCCGGCTTCACCATCAACTAACATTTTCGTGACCTTGAGGTTGCATATCATTGGTGAGACCAACAACGGCAAACACCCGACCGCAGTCGTGCGATCAGGGTGGTCCTCGGCATCGAAAATGATAGGCGTGTGGGACCACTTGAGGGGCTTTCGTGCATCTGCTGCTAGCTCCGCTGCATTAACTTTGCATACCCATTGCTTGAGATGGCGATGAGAGGAGTGTAAAGACGCACCCCTGTCAATGCACACGGCTTTCGTCGCCTTCTGGAATTCTTGTTTGCTAGAATCTTCATCCTCATCCTCACTTTCTTCGTCTTCTTCTTTCTTTTCTCTGCCCTGGCGGGCTTTTCTTTCTTCTGTCTAGCATTGCTGCGGTGTCCGCCTCGACCACCGCAGCCCTTCTTGCCAAGTCCACTTGTACTATCCTGGCCCTTTTCCTTGTCCCACTTTTCATACTCAGCTTTCTGCTTCTCAACCAGCTCCTCGACTTGATGGCACTCTTGGAGGTTGTGGCCCTTGGTACGGTGGATCTTGCAGTATGGCCTGTCGGACTTGCCAGCTTTCTCTCCTACCACGGCGACCTGGCAATCAACACATGTAGCCGCTTCCTTACCGGTACTCTCTATTTTGGGTTTCTTGGCGGGGCTGGAGTTACCGGATCCTTCCACAGTCATAACTGACTTGCCTCTGCACTTTCTGTTGCATCTTCGACCCTTCTTTCCCGGGGCAATTGTGTCGGAATTATCGGAATCAACTTCAGTGGCATCCTCCTCCCTGGGAAGCCTTCTCCCTTCTTCAGTACGCGCACATTTGTCCGCCAACGTATAGAGTTCGTTGACGGTCTTCGGCAGGCGGATATGCATCTTCTCCCGCATCTTGCTATTACGCACATTCGTGTGGAATGCGGCAACCACGGCCGCGGGGTGAATATCCAGTATGCTGCCATGCACCCAGCTGAATATCTGGATGTACTTGCGCAGGTTCTCTCCTTCCTTCCGTGGGATCACTTGCAAGTCACTAGGAAACCCTGGACCTTTCTATCCCCCGATAAAGGCACCAACAAACTCATTGCAAAGATCTGACCACGAGGAAATGGAGTTTTCCGGCAAGTTCATTAGCGAAGACCTCACGTTGGGCTTGAGTACCAACGGGAAGTAGTTGGCTAGGATTTTCTCATCCCTTCCCCCGGAAGCCTACACGATGATTGTATAAATGCCCAAGAACTTTGCCGGGTTCTGATTGTCGTCGTACTTTTCTAGGACCTCAGGCTTAAACGCGCGGACAAACGGCCAGCGGACTTGCCGCAGCTCACGTGTGAAGGCGGGGCACCCATCCTCGTAAGGTAAGTACCCGCCAACAATGGGCGCTGGCTCATCGACGACTGGACCGTTGCGCTTGTCTGATTGACGGCGCGCCTCCCGGCACCGCTGGATGGTGGTGCGAGCGTATTCCACTCATCTGTCAAGCAACACTTGCCTCTGGTCTCACCGCGTCTACGGGTCTGAGGAAGCCATCAATGCGTTGTCGGGCTGTACTTCTTGCTGGGCCCGCTGCGAGTGCCAGTGCTGCCGCTAAGATTGTTGCCTAGGAGGTGATTGCACCGTGGGTGCACTGGCTACCACACGGCCTTCAGTTTGAGGCGCAGGCGCGGTTGGTGGTCGCCGCAAAGGCTCTGCCATCTGGGACCTATTCGCATCAGCAAACTCAATCAAACTCCGGGTGGTGGCTCTCCACTCATCCATCTTGTGAGCTACTGGAGGAAAATCCAGCAACATCTGTGCTCGCGCCATCGCCTCCGTCGCCGTTGAAGGCATGTTGGAACGCGAAGAGCGCGACCTTGCTCAACTCCTGGCAGAGCCAGCAGGAGCATCATTGCACTCTTGTCACCGCGCCGTGGGTGCAACGGTGAGTTGGCGTGGCGAAAGCGGCGCTCGTGGGTCTTGAGCTTGGTTGATGGGCGATTTGCCATGCGGGCATTACTGTGGAGGCACAACAACACCGCCTGGCGCCTCATCGCGCTCATCTTACGACGGGCGCGGTGTGTGTCCTGAGGTCGCTCCCTTGGCCGCGGCCGGTGCCGCTGCAGCGGGAGGGTCGCGGTTCGCGCCGGATCGAGCGGGGTCGCTCTGGTGGCTGCGTTCACAGGCACGAGGAGGAGGCAGGGGTAGAGCACCCGCGTCGCCTACGCCATGGATGTCATTTTTGCCTGCGCGTTGAGGTAATCATCCGCCTCCAGTATCCCCACCGCCTGCTCCCACCATGGCGGGCTCAGCGACCACGCCGCCTGCACCGGCCGTGCCCACTGCGGTGTTCGCTCCATTCGCGATGGCGGCGCCGCCTGCACCGCCCGCAGATAAGGGCAATGGGTGCTGGGACGTAGAAGGCTTGATAGCCATGGATCCCTTCTTCTTGGGTGCCATGGGTGGTGATGATGATGATGAACTTGAAGGAATCGACGTGTCGCCTGCTGCCTTGGTTCTCGCCAACGAAGATCCCCCTACCTGGCGTGCCAAAGTTGTCGGTGTGGAGCCGACGATCTATTGGGCAGGGCTGCCCCTTTGCTGGTTCAGCTGGGGGTCAATAGGCGCGAAGAGCAAGCACAACAGGAGGTGCCACGGCTTTTACCCAGGTTCGGGCCGCTAAGAAGCGTAAAACCCTACTCCTGCTTTGATGTATTGGGTGAATGTGGAAGAAAATACATGGAGCACTCTCCCCCGGCAAGTCGCTAGGAGAGGGCAGCTGCACGGATATCTATGCATGTGTGTTGCGAGGGTTCAAACCCCTGTAAAGGTTGCCCTGGCCCTCCTTTTATAGCTCAAGGGGATACCACAGTGGCAAAAAGGTCATTACAGGGTGATTAGACTGATGCAGATCTGTCATACCTAACTCTGCTAGTCAGGACAAAAGTGCATTAAATGCACTGCTAGCTGTCGAGTGGATGATGAACCCTGACAAGGGTGATGCACCGCTTATCCACCTACCTCTTATTAGCTTGACACGTCATTAGGACGGGTGTCGATAAAGATAATCCTCCTCCCCTGCAAGCTGACACGCATGGGTTGCTTCCACCTAATCACCTACGGGCTCGACACCTCGCTAATCAGCGACCAGCTGGCTAGAGAGGTGGATTGCTAGCGTTCAGCGGGAAGTCCGTGTTCGAGGTGCTTGCCAGGCCGTGACTTGCCGACTCGCTTTTGCCGGGGTTGGTTGCTTCTGTTGTGAATCGTGTGGCTTGCTCCAAGCCTTGGTCTTCTTAATGTGCTCCTTGATCTCATGAAGAGCGGCTTCTCTTGTTTGGTTGTGCACGGAACTTGATGCTTGCCTAGGGAACTGCAATACGTCTGTGCATAAGTCAGCAAACGCCCATGTTTGTTGCACCGACACGCTAGCATAGTCATGAAGTATATGAAAACTCCCTACATGAAGTACATGGTGCTACTCCGAAGCACAAGTGTGGTAAAAGGATAGTAGCATGCCCCTTCTCTCCTTTTCTCATTTTTTCTTTTTTTCCTTTTTAAGAACAGTCTCATGGACCTCATCACCACTTTTTCGAGGAATCATAAGTCTCCACCATTATTTTCCTCACTAGGGAAATGCTCTAATAATGATGATCATCACACTTTTATTTACTTACAACTAGATAAACTGAAAAAAGATGACTGCATATGAATGCCTCTAGCGGTGTACCAGGATGTGCAATGATCTAGGGTAACATGTATAACAATGATGAATGGTGGCTGCACCACAAATATCATGCCAGCTCTATATGATCATGCAAAGCAATATGACAATGAATGATCAAGTCATGTGAATAGTAACAGTGGAAGTTGCATCGCAATATATCTCGGAATGGCTATGGAAATGCCATAATAGGTAGGTATGGTGGTTATTTTGAGGAGATGGGATGTTTTATGTGTAGGAGGACAAGAGGAAGTCCTCCCACGGGTTTGGATGTACCTGTGAAGTATGCGCCAAGTCTCAATGTGAGAGTGGACAATGCATAGTACAGTAGAGGCTAGCAATATAAGATGAAAAGGAAGTGCAAAGGCTTCAAAGTCATAAAGAACTCAAACATTACACAAGAGCATCGCGGTGTCATATTGCATAAGACTCAAAAGGTAAGTAACCCGAGGGGATAGTTTGGCAGGGATAACCCCGTTGCGCGTCCCGATCAACCAAAGATGTTGGATTCATCAACAAAAAAGCCTCTACAATCATTCAATCGCTACTCAAGTCACCACTAGAGTCCCCAACTTAAGTTATTAGGTGAAAGAAAGGCAATAGTTCAAAGGACTCCTTTATTTGTTTTTGGATAGAAAGAACATGGCAATGTATTTCAGAGGGTCACAAGATTTCATCATGCTAGGTGAAACTAGAGCAAAACAAGCATGTCAAAACAGTGGGACACACGATTGCATGAAAACCCTATGATAAAGAACATTGCATAACACCCTATGCATGCAAACATAACCTCCCCAAGATTAGAACTTTGCAATACCAAACTCGAGAAAATTATGAAAGAAAAGAGAAAATGTAGTTTTTCAAGGAGAGTACGAGAAGTGGTTACCTGCCCAAGCTTAAGTTAAAGCAAGGGTTAGACACTTTTACCGCTGAGGTTCAAATAACCTCTCCTTTATTGGACGTGGACCTTCCTTCTATGATTTCCTTGTTGTGGTCCGGTGGCTGCCCTCCGATAGAACCTGCTAAAAAAAACTAAAAGGCAAACACAATATTTTTGTGCTTTTGAAGTTTTTCATTTTTTGTAGCACAAGGGATTAGCAACACAAGTGATAAAAACATTTGCCTCAATAAAGATCGGTTCATCAACCTAAGCACCTCGCTTAAGTCAGCAAACTATGTCTATGACTGACCTCCCCTAGGTTGGAATGAAGTGTATGTGAGACAAAATATGGAACACGAGTGTGCTTCACCTAAGTGCCTAATTTAAAAGAGGTTTCTCACTTAAGGTGAGAAACTTACTACTAAGCAACTTTTAGTTGGGGCAAGGTTCAATTTGAAAAACATTATCGGGTACTTGAAGTTGAAGCTTATCGAATAGAAGCAACCAAGTAGCTCATGCGGATATTTATATGGTTGGTACCATACCGTATACATCACCACATAAGGTTCAAGTACCTGCGAAAATAACACAAAATAAAAGCATCGATTCAGTATATGAACGGAGCTCGTATACCAACCTAAAAAGAAAATAAAAGAAAACATAGGTTGCTAAAGATTTATTGGTCAAGGAGCTTTAGAGGTAATTAAATGAAATTAGAAAAAAAATAATTGGTTAAGAAATACCCCCATCAACCCCAGACATCGAAAATCAATCAAATGGGGGTATTTTTGCCCTCATACGACCGGCTGCGGCTATTCGGTACACCGTCTTTCTCACTGGAAGTCCTTGCCCAGCGTCACCCTCTCATACAGGCGCGCATACTTGCGCAAGCGCTCCTACAAAATGCGTTGTTTGCTTTGTAGGGTTGCTCTTTGTGGCCACCAGGTCATACGACCACGCATATGCTACTTGTGAGCTGCGTTGGGATTTCCTCGAAGAGGAGAGGACGAAACAGTACAGTAGAGATAAGTATTTCCCTCACGTAAGAACCAAGGTTATCAATCCAGTAGGAGAACCACACAGAACCTAGTTAGCAGCACCTGCACACACAAAAGCAAATACTTGCACCCAACGCAAACAAGGGGGGTGTCAAATCCCCTCGGCAGTTATTTGCAAGGATCAAATCTCATAGTGGTAGGCAAATAAGTAAATTGCAAAACAAAATAAAAATAAATAAAAGTGCAACAAGGTATTTTTGGATATTATATATGATAAAAGTAGACCCGGGGCCATAGTTTTCACTAGAGGCTTCTCTCTTGAGCACATAAAGTACGGTGGGTGAACAAATTAATGTTGGGCAATTGATAGAAAAGCGCATAGTTATGACGATATTCAAAGCAATGATCATGTATATAGGCATCACGTCCGAGACAAGTAGACTGACTCCTTCCTGCATCTACTACTATTACTCAACCCTGATACGTCTCCAACGTATCTATAATTTATGAAGTATTCATGCCATGTTTATTATAATTTTGTATGATTTTGGTGCACTTTTATACGGCTTTTATATGATTTTCATGGACTAACATATTGACCTAGTGCTCAGTACCAGTTGCTGTTTTTTGCTTGTTTTTTGATTTTCCATAAAATCCATATCAAATGAATTCCAAATGCAGTGAAACTTTTTGACTATTTTTTTGGAACAAAAGGGACCCCCGAAGCTTCGTGGGAGGACCAGAAGATCCACAAGGCCCCCACAAGCCACCAGGGCGTGCCTAGGGGGTGGTCGTGGCCTGGTTGCTTGTGGGCCCATCTTATCTCCTCTTCCTGTGATTCCAACTTTGAAAATTCTTATAAATACCAAAAACCCCATAAATAACCCTAGAACTTCGACTCCGCCACTGCAAGACTCTGTACCAAAGAGATCCCATCTAGAGCCCTTTTTCGGCACCCTGCCAGAGGAGGAAATCATCACCAGAGGCCATCTTCATCATCCCGGCGGTCTCTATGACGAGGAGGGAGTAGTTCACCCTCGGGGCTGAGGGTATGTATTAGTAGCTATGTGTATGATCTCTCTCATGTTCTTGATTTGGCACAATCGTGATGTACTACGAGCTTTGTTAATATAGTTGAATCATATGGTGTTTCTCCCTCTCTATCTTGTTGTGATGAATTGAGTTTTTACCTTTGAGGTTTCACTATTATCGGATTTGAATACTTGTTTGGATTTGAGAACACTTGATGTATGTCTTGCATGTGGATACCCGTGGCGACAATGGGGTGTTCTATTGATTGACTTGATGTATGTTTTGTCACTCAACTCACGGATTCCCGAGGTGACATTGGTGTAATCTATGCATAGGGGATGATGCACATTTTCATCCTTCTTTCTCCGATGGAAATGTTGGGGCACTCTTTGAATTTCTTTGTGTTGGATTGAATATTATGAATCTAAAGTTGTTTGATGCATATTGAATAATCAACTCACGGATACTTGTGGTGACATTGGAGTATCTAGGTGACATTAGAGTTGGTTGATGTGTGTCATATGGTGTTATTTTAGTACGAACTCTAGGGACGTTTGTGACACTTATAGGGATGGCTCAATAGATTGATCATAAAAGATAACTTTGAGGTGGTTTCGCACCCTACAACAATTTCATCTTATGTTCTCCGCTAGATAAGAACTTTGGAGTGATTCTTTGTTGCACGTTGAGGGATGGTTATATGATTCAATTATGATAGCACTTCTGAGAGATTGCACTAGTGAAAGTATGAACCCCATGCCTTGTTTTCAAGCATTGAAATACCGTTTGTGCTCCGTTTTATCACTTGCTACCTTGCTGTTTTTTTATTTTCATATTACAAAAACCTATATCTTCTATCCATACTACACTTGTATCACCATCTCTTCACCGAACTAGTGCACCTATACAATTTACCATTGTATTGGGTGTGTTGGGGACATAAGAGATTTCTTGTATTTGGTTGCAGGGTTGTTTGAGAGAGACCATCTTCATCCTATGCCTCCCACGGATTGATAAACCTTAGGTCATCCACTTGAGGGAAAATTGCCACTGTCCTACAAAACTCTGCGCTTGGAGGCCCAACATGAGTCTACACGAATAAGTTGTGTGGTAGACATCAAGCTCTTTTCTGGCACCGTTGCCGGGGAGGTGAGTGCTTGAAGGTATATCTTTAGATCTTACAATTGAATCTTTTAGTTTCTTGTTTTATCACTAGTTTGGTTTATAAAAGAAAACTACAAAAAAAATGGAAGTGAGGTTGCCTCATATTCTTCGTCTTTATCATGTCTTTCTTGAAAATGATGGATCGAAAAATTGTGCTCAATTGATAGAAGAAGAATTCATAAAATTATTGGCATAAAATCTTTGAATGATAATCATGATTGCAATGTTTCTATTATGAATTCTTTGAATATCCATGATGTTAATTATATGCAAAGCCATAAGCTTGGGGATGCTGTATTTGATGAATATAATCTTTTTAGCCCCTCAAGTTTTGATGAGCAAATTTATTATGATGATTGCATGCCTCCTACTTATGATGATTACAATGATGAAAGTGGGTTTGGAAGAGTGTCAACTGTAGGTAATAATGATCACACTATTTTGGAGGGTGTTGAATCTTATTGTAATAATTATGAAAGTGGATTTGGAGAGGTCGTGACTTATTTAATGATGATTCCACTATTTTGGAAAATGTTTCAATTGATTATGACAACAAAGTTCCTATTTATGATGATTATGGTGATGACACATATGCTATAAAGAGTAATGATAACCATGAAACTTATCATCATGATTTTAATGTTCAATTGGATTATTGAGTTGTTTTGTTGAGTTTGCCGCCACTACTATTGATGAGAATAAATTTGCATATGTGGAGAGAAATAAAATTTCTATGCTTATGAATCATGAAAAGAATACTTTATGTGATAGCTATATTTTTGAATTCATTCATGATGCTACTGAAAATTACTATCAGAGAGGAACTTATGCTTTCACATATCTCAATAGTATCAAGTTTCCTCTCTTTATGTTGAAAGTTTTGAAGTTATGCTTGTCTTGTCTTCCTATGCTAGTTGATTCTTGCTCCCATAAATTGTTTGCTCGCAAAATACCTATGCATAGGAAGTGGGTTAGGCTTAAATGTGCTTGCAATGTGTTTCATGATGCTCTCTTTGTGTTTCAATTCTTTACTTTTATGTGAGCATCATTGGAATCATCATGCCTAGCTAAGAAGGCATTAAAGAAAAGCGCTTGTTGGGAGACAACCCGATATCTACCCCTACTGTTTTTCTATGTTCACATGATTAAGCTACTATATTAATCATGTTTTATAGCTTTTGAATCAATAATGTGCCAAGTAAAGCCTTTGCGATAGTGTGGATGATAGTTGACTTGATTCTGTGCAAAAACAAAAACCTTTACACCCAGTATAGGAATTAATGTGATTCACTGGAACGTGATAAAATTTTGAATTTGTTTACATATGATTGATATACAAATTTCTTACGTTGTACTAATTTTTCAGAATTTTTGGAGTAACAGAAGTATGTTCATTGTTCAGATCATTACAGACTGCTCTGTTTTTGACAGATTCTGTTTTTAATGCATAGTTTGCTTGTTTTCTAGTTTCTATGGCTTATATTGGTCAATATAAATTTTAGAAATGATAGGGTGCAGTAGGCATTGTGTGAGAAAAATTATGAATCTTGTCTTGATAGTACCAAAGTGAATGATTTGCTCTTTATCATACTAACCCATCTCACGAAGTTCCGTTAAGTTTTGTGTGATTGAAGTTTTCTAGTTTTGGGTGAGATATCGTTATGAGGAGAATAAGGAGTGGGAAGACCCTAAGCTTGTGGATTCCCAAGGCACTCCAAGGTAACATTCAAGGAAGACCCAATCGTCCAAGCTTGGGGATGCCCCGGAAGGCATCCCCTCTTTCGTCTTCAACATTATCGGTAACCTTACTTGGGGCTATATTTTTATTCATCACATGATATGAGTTTTGCTTGGAGTGTCATTTTATTTTGTTGAAATTTTCTTGTTGTTATTTATAGTCATGTTTCTTATCTTTTATTTCAATAAAAGTGTCAAGTATAGCCATTACCATGCTTATTTTGCAAGTCTATATGTTGCTGTTTGAAAACAGAAAGTTTTCTATCATTTTCTGAATTCTTCAGAAAAGTCAAAACATGATAAAAATCTTAAATTTTTTACACAATAAGCTATGATAAATTTTCTAAAGTGTGGTAACTTTTCAGAATTTTTGGAGTTACATAAGTATGAATCTTCTTTCATCATTTACAGATTGTTCTGTTTAGACAGATTGCTGTTATGTTTGCATTGTTTGCATATGTTTGCTTGTTTAATGATTCTATTCGAGGATAGGAGTATTAAATATGCATAGGCATTTAGTATGCAATGTCAAATAATAATTTTAGTGATTTTTTATAGTAGAGAATGATACGGTTTTGCATTGATTTATACTAACTTATCTCATGAGTTCTTGTTGAGTTTTGCATGGATGAAGTTTTTGAGATTTTGGGAAACCGTGATATGAGAGGAATTAAGGAGACATAAGAGCTCAAGCTTGGGGAAGCCCAAGGCATCCCAAGATAATATTCCAAGAAGTCTCAAGCATCTAAGCTTGGGAATTCCCCAGTAGGCATCCCACCTTTCTTCATCAACAATTATCGTTTAGTATCGATTGAGCCTAAGTTTTTGCTTCGTCGCATGAGATGTGATGTTCCTGGAATGTCATTTTATTTTGTTTTCTTTGATGTTTGAATAAAATACTTAAGATCTGAAATTTTTTAATGAGAGAGAGTAGTCACATAGCTTAACTACTCATTTGATCTTCACTTTTATCTTTTTGGAGTAGTTTGTCATTTACTCTTGTGCTTCACTTATATCCTATGAGTAAATTGTTGAATGAATTGAATATCATGAAGTTGAAATTATATGTGCTTCATATACTTGTGTCATGCCTAGTAGTAGTCTCACATTTGGTTTAGGGAGTAAAATCTATTGAAGTTTGACAATCACAATATTAGTCATACAAGCAATTCATGAAAGACAGTATATGGAAGAGAACTTTCACATACAAATATATTATCTTGGACATATTTTATGATTGTGAATACCCATTAATTATTTTCACTTGAGAAAATTAGTTGAAGTTGGACAAGGAAGACAACGTAATGAGTTATGTTTGGGTATATTTGCATCGAAGTTATATTGTTGTGGATCCTCCAACATGTGGCGCTTGTTGTTTAGAATCTTTTGCTGACCAAAATTTCTATACTAAGCGGGAATACTGCTTGTGCATCCAAAATCCTTGAGCCAAGTTTCTTCCATGAGTGTCCACCATACCTACCTATATACGGTATTACCCTACCGTTCCAAGTAAATTTGCATGTGCCATCTATAAATCTTCAAATAAACATCTTTTTTGTGTGCCCATACCACTCATGAAGCGGCAAGGGGTGGTCGGTATCTTCCATGCTAAGCGGGTTATTCTCACGATGGGTGTTTATTCACTCGTCATTGCACAAGAGAGTCTGGTAATTGGGATGCCCAGTCCCATGATCAATACAAAAAATAATGAAACAAACTCCCTCGGAAAGTTGATTGCATGGAGGGCACCCAAGGTTCAGCTAGCCATGGCTTGTGTTTGAATGGTTGAGGGGGAGTAAACTTTACCTTTCCGCTTGGGAACCGCCTATAATGTGTTTAGCATGGAAGATATTGAGAACTCTCAGTCGTGACATTGACATGAAAGGCATGCCTCTCAAAATGTATCCATCTCTGTTTTAAGCAATGAGCTCTGGCACCTCTGCAAATCCATGCTTCCCTCTGCGAAGGGCTTATCTTTTGCTTTTTTTGTTAATTTTATTTTTGTTAAGTCAATTTCTTATTCCAACCTATTCTTTAGTTGGCAAGCATCATGTGGCGGGGAAATATCCAGGCACATATGGCCATTCAAATATATTTGATCATGATTTATTATTGTTGACAATTATCTCTATGATAAATAAGTTGGGAGGTGAAACATTAATCCCCTATCTTTCTTTGTGTTCGATGGATGCCATTTGTTCTAAAAATATGCTTTAAGTACTAGCAATCATAGAAGACTATATGATAATTCAGTATGTGGAGCTCTTACTTAGGCTTTCTTGAAGATACGTTGAATTGCAATTGTTTGGTGACTAAGAACATAGGTTGGTAAGTTTCAAGAGAATGGATTGTTTGAACCATAACATGTGAATTGATTGCTACTTTATCATGATGAGTTTTATGAGAAAGAGTTGTTGTTATGATGATAGGAAAAGTGATTGAAATTATCATTGATCAAACTTATGCACTATGCTAGCATTCACACTTCATAAATGATTTCTTTTATCATTCACCTACTCGAGGACAAGCAGGAATAAAGCTTGGGGATGCTGATACATCTCCAACTATCTATAATTTATGAAGTATTCATGCCATGTTTATTATAATTTTGTATGATTTTGGTGAACTTTTATATGATTTTAATGGACTAACATATTGACCTAGTGCCCAGTGCCAGTTGCCATTTTCTGCTTGTTTTTGGTTTTCTAGAAAATCCATATCAAATGAAGTCCAAATGCAGCAAACCTTTTTGATGATTATTTTTTGGAACAAAAGAGACCCCCGAAGCTTCATGGGAGGACCAGAAGACCCATGAGGCCCCCACAAGCCACCAGGGCATGCCCAGGGGGGTGGCCGTGGCCTGGTGTCTTGTGGGCCCATATTAGCTCCTCTTCACATGATTCCAACTTTGAATTTTTTTATAAATACCAAAACCCCCAGAAATAACCCTAGAACTTCGACTCCGCCGCCGCAAGCCTCTGTACCAAAGAGATCCCATCTGGAGCCCTTTTTCGGCACCCTGTCGGAGGGGGAAATCATCACCGGAGGCCATCTTCATCATCCCAGTGGTCTCCATGACGAGGATGGAGTAGTTCACCCTCGGGGCTAAGGGTATGTATTAGTAGCTATGTGTATGATATCTCTCTCTCTATCTCTCTCTCTCTTGTGTTCTTGGTTTGGCAAAATCGTGATGTACCGCGAGCTTTGTTAATATAGTTGGGTCATATGGTGTTTCTCCCTCTCTACCTTGTTGTGATGAATTGAGTTTTTACCTTTGAGGTTTCACTATCATTGGATTGAATACTTGTTGGATTTGAGAACACTTGATGTATGTCTTGCATGTGATACCCGTGGTGACAATGGGGTGTTCTATTGATTCACTTGATGCATGGTTTGGCATTCAACTCACGGATTCCCAAGGTGACATTGGGGTAATCTATGCATAGGGGTTGATGCATGTTTTCGTCCTTCTTTCTCCAGTAGAAATCTTGGGGCACTCTTTGAAGTTCTTTGGATTGAATATTATGAATCTGAAGTTGTTTGATGCATATCGAATAATCAACTCACGAATACTTGTGGTGACATTGGAGTATCTAGGTGACATTAGAGTTGGTTGATGTGTGTCATATGGTGTTATTTTAGTACGAACTCTAGGGACGTTTGTGACACTTATAGGGATGGCTCAATAGATTGATCAGAAAAGATAACTTTGAGGTGGTTTCGTACCCAACAACAATTTCATCTTATGTTCTCCGCTAGATAAGAACTTTGGAGTGGTTCTTTGTTGCGTGTTGAGGGATGGTTATATGATTCAATTATGTTAGCACTGTTGAGAGATTGCAGTAGTGAAAGTATGAACCCTAGGCCTTGTTTTCAAGCATTGCAATGCCGTTTGTGCTCCATTTTATCACTTGCTACCTTGCCATTTTTTTATTTTTAGATTACGAAAACCTATATCTACTATCCATACTACACTTGTATCACCATCTCATCACTGAACTAGTGCACGTATACAATTTGCCATTGTATTGGGTGTGTTGGGAACATAAGAGATTTCTTGTATTTGGTTGTCGGGTTGTTTGAGAGAGACCATCTTCATCCTACGCCTCACACAGATTGATAAACCTTAGGTCACCCACTTGAGGGAAAATTGCTATTGTCCTACAAAACTCTGTGCTTGGAGGCCCAACGCGAGTCTACAAGAATAAGTTGTGTTATAGACATCAAACCCATCGACTGCTATCCAGCATGCAGCTAGGTTATTAAGTTAATGAAAATAGAGTAACGCCTTAAGCAAGATGACATGATGTAGACAAAGTAAACCCAAGCAATATGAAACCCCATCTTTTTATTCTTAATGGCAATAGTACAAATATGTGTCATGTCCCTTTCTATCACTAGGATTGAGCACCGCAAGATTGAACCCATCACAAAGCACCTCCTCCATTGCAAGAAAAATTAATCTAGTTGGGCAAACTAAATAGATAGATCAGAGAGAAATACAATGCTAATAATCATGCATAAAAGAATTCAGAGAAAACTCAATTAATATTCATGAATAATCTGATCATAAACTGACAATTCATCAGATCACAACAAACACACCGCAAAAGAAGATTACATGGAATAGAACTCCAAGAACATCAAGGAGAATGTTGTATTGAAGATCAAAGAGAGAGAAGAAGCCATCTAGCTAGTAGCTATGGATCCGTAGGTCTATGGTAAACTACTCACGCATCATCAGAAGGGCAGCAAGGATGATGTAGAAGCCCTCCGTGATCGATTCCCCCTCGGGCAGGGTGCCAGAAAAGGCCTCCAGATGGGATAGCAGAAGAACAGAAACTTGCGGCGGAGGAAAAAGTATTTTGGGTGGCTCTCTGATGTATTGGGAATATTTGAGAATTTATAGAGGTGGAATAGGGTCAAGAGGTGCCACGAGGGGCCCACAAGCCTCGAGGGCACGCCCCCTGGGCTTGTCGCTCCCTCATGACTCCCCAGGTCTTCTCCCGAGCCTTCTAGGGTCCCTTCTGGTCCAGAAAAAATTAATCCAAATTTTTTTCTCTGTTTGGACTCTTTGATATTGATTTTCTGAAAAGCTAAAAACAAGCAAAAAAAACAGCAACTGGCACTGGGCACTAGGTTAATAGGTTAGTCCCAAAAATTGATATATAATTGCATATAAAACATTCAAGATTGATACTATAATAGCATGGAACAATAAAAAATTATAGATATGCTGGAGACATATCAAGCATCCCCAAGCTCAATTCCTGCTCGTCCTCGAGTAGGTAAATGATAAAAAAATAGAATTTTTGATGTGGAATGCTACCTAACATGTCTATCATGTAATCTTTCTTTTATGGTACGATTATTTAGATCTGAATGATTCAAAGCAATAGTCTATAATTTTACATAAATATATTAATACTTAGGCATACCAACTAACAATTATGCCTTTCAAAATATAAATGCTAAAGAACGTTATCCCTACAAAATCATATAGCCTTGTCATGCTCCATCTTCTTAGCACAAAGTATAAATCATGCACTATCCCGGTGTCATCCAAGCAATTGGTTCATAGTTTTTAACGCGCTTCAGCTTTTTCAAGCCCCACGCAATACATGAGCGCAAGCCATGGATATAGCACTATGGGTGGAATAGAATGCGGTGGTAGACATTAATTTGGAGAAGACAAAAAAGGAGAAAGCCTCACATTGACGTGGCTAATCAACGGGCTATGGAAATGCCCATCAATTGATGTCAATGCAAGGAGTAGGGATTGCCATGCAAACGATGCACTAGGAGCAATAAGTGTATGAAAGCTCAAAATGAAAACTAAGTGGGTGTGCATCCAACTTGCTTGCTCTAAAAGACCTCGGGCATCTGAGGAAGCCCATCATCGGAATATACAAACCAAGTTCTATAATGAAAAATTCCCACTAGTATATGAAAGTGACTAGATAGGAGACTCTCTATATGAAAAACATGGTGCTACTTTGAAGCACAAGTATGGAAAAAGATAGTAACATTGCCCCTTCTCTCTTTTTCTCTTTTTTTGGTGGGCTCTCTTTTGCCTCTTTTTTCTGGGCTCCTTTTGGCCTCTTTTTTTATATTTATTTCCTCACTAGGACAATGCTCTAATAATGAATAATGATGATCATCACACTTCTATTTACTAACAACTCAAAATTACAACTTGATACTAGAACAAAATGTGAATCTATATGAATGCCTCTGGCAGTGTACCAGGATGTGCAAGGATCAGGCATAACATGTATAAAAAATGATGAATGGTGGTTGAGCCACAAATACTATATCAGCTATATGATCATGCAAAGCAATATGACAATGATGATGTGTGTCATAATAAACGGAATGGTGGAAGTTGCATGGCAATATATCTCGGAATGGCTATGGAAATGCCATACTAGTTAGGTATGGTGGCTAATTTGAGGAAGATATATGGATGCTTATGTGTGATAGAGCGTATCATATCACGGGGTTTGGATGCACCGGTGAAGTTTGCACCACATCTTGAGGTGAGAAAGGGCAATGCATGGTACCCAAGAGGCTAGCAAATTGCGAAAGGTGAGAGTGCATATAATCCATGGACTCACATTAGTCATAAAGAACTCACATACTTATTGCAAAAGTCTATTAGACCTCAAAGCAAAGTACTACTACGCATGCCCCTAGGGGTGAGGTTGGTAGGATTTAACCATCGCGCGCCCCCGACCTTCACGCAAAGGAAGACACTCAATAATAAATCGTGCTCCAACTTCTTAGCATAAAGGGAGACTATACGTGCATGCTTCGGGAATCACAAATCTTAACACCAATATTCTTAATAAACCACAATTACTCACTAGTACAACCCACATATCACCATCTCTATATCTATATCTCAAAACTATTGCAAGGAAGCAAACTTATCATATTCAGTGATCTACATGAAAGTTTTTATTATATCCCTCTTGAATGCCTATCATATTAGGACCAATTTCATAACCCGTGCATATTGCCATTGCTATTTATTAGACTCTCAAAATTATATAAGTGAAGCATGAGAGTACAACTATTTCTTTAAAATATAACCATCGCCGTGCTCTAGAAGATATAAGTCAAGCACTAGAGCAACTGCCTAGCTCAAAAGATATAAGTGAAGCACATAGAGTATTCTAACAAATCACGAATAAATGTGTGTCCCTCTCAAAAGGTGTGTTCAGAAAAGATGATTGTGGCAAACTAAAAAGCAAACAAAGCAAAGACTCATATAATACACGATGCTCCAAGCAAAACTCATATTATGTGATGAATAAAAATATAGCTCCAGGTAATATATCGATGGTTGGTAGAAGAAAAAGGGGATGCCTTCCGGGACATCCCCAAGCTTAGATGCTTGGTTGTACTTCAATATTGACATGGGGTGCCTTGGGCATCCCCAAGCTTAGGGTCTTGCCGCTCCTTATTCCTTCATCCGTCGTGATCTCACCCAAAACTTGAAAACTTCAGCACACAAAACTCAACAGAAAACTCGTGAGATCCGTTAGTATAAGAACCAAATCATATACTTTAGGTACTGTTGTAAACCCTTTCATATTTTATTATTGCATAAACTACTATAGTCTAACTTCTCCATGACTTATACCCCCCGATAAAATCCATAGATTCATTAAGACAAGCAAACTATGCAACAAAAAGAGAATCTGTCAAAAACAGAATAGTCTATAATGATATGAAAAATGAGTATACTTTGTAACTCCAACAATTCTGAAAAATCAGGACAATGTGGGAAATTTGTATATCAATCATGTGTAAAAAAAATCAGAATTTTATCACGTTCCTGTGATTTTAAACAATTCTGGTACTGGGCGCAAAAGTTTCTGTTTTTTCACAGAATCAAATCAACTATCAACCAAATCATCCCAAAGGCTTTACTTGGCAAAAACACTAATTTAAACACAAAAACACAACCATAACATTAACATAATTGTGTGCACAGTCAAAACAGAAAACAAAAAGGAAAATAAGGATAACTATTGGGTTGCCACCCAACGAGCGCTATTGTTTTACGCCCCTAGCTAGGCATAAGGCATTGTTTCAAGTGTTCTCATCCTTAGTTTTTGCATCACGGGATACGTGTTTATCATGAAGCTTTTCAAAAACAATAGGGAACACATCATCAAACAAAATTTTAGATTTGTTAAGGCAACTTTCCTCAAATCCTTGTTGGTTCCCTTTTACGATCCAAGAATATTCCTGATTAATACCATTGAAAACTTGTCGGATAATATGTAAAGGAGGAACTTCCTTTTTAGTATTTTCAACAAAAGTATGATTATCTCGGAACCTATACCTCAACTATAATCTTCATCATATAAATTTTCATCTATAACAGGACGTTCATGGCTCATATTATAAAAATCAAAGATCTCTCTAGCCTCATGTACTATATAATCAAATTCATTCATAAGGATAAGAGTACCTATCTTTTTAGCCTTAGATTTATTTATAATAGGTAATTCATAAAACAACCTTTGTAGAGTGGGGTGAGTACGCATAAAGCTTCTCTCAAGTTTAAGAACAAGTGCTAAAATAGCTTCAACGTAACTCTTAGTTCTTTTTAGAATAGGAATGTCATTGCAAACCAACGCTCCCGTGCGATTAAAGAATTCCTGAATAATGCCTTTTCCTATGATGTTCCCACTTCCCGCAACAAAAAAATTAGAATCCAAATTTGTGGGAATTTCAACTTTAGGAATTTTACCATCCTCGCTTTTTTCGATAACAAACTCGGACATGGTAGCAACTTCAAGCAAGCAAAAAAGCGAAGAAAAATATTTTTGCGTTTTTGTAAAATTGTTTTAGAAGTGGAGGAGATTAAAACAAGAGGCAAAGGCAAATAAAAATAAGAGCAAGTAGATGATAGTTTATGCGAAGGTACTTGATAAGTTTTGGTGATGTCTCCCCGGCAACGGCGCCAGAAATTCTTCTTGCTACTTGTGAGCTGCATTGGGATTTCCTCGAAGAGGAGAGGATGAAGCAGTACCGTAGAGATAAGTATTTCCCTTAGTTAAGAACCAAGGTTATAAACCCAGTAGGAGAACCACATAGAACCTCATTAGCAGCACCTGCGCACACAAAAGCAAATACTTGCACCCAACGCAAACAAGGGGTTGCAATCCCCTCGGCGGTTATTTGCAAGGATCAAATCTCGTAGTGGTAGGAAAATAAGTAAATTGAAAAATAAAATAAAAATAAATAAAAGTGCAGAAAGGTATTTTTGGATTTTATATATGATAAAAGTAGACCCGCGGGCCATAGTTTTCTCTAGAGGCTTCTCTATCAAGCACATAAAGTACGATGGGTGAACAAATTACTGTTGGGCAATTGATAGAAAAGCACATAGTTATGACGATATTCAAGGCAATGATCATCTATATAGGCATCACATTTGAGACAAGTAGACCAACTCCTACCTGCATCTACTACTATTACTCCACCCATCGACCGCTATCTAGCATGCATCTAGGGTATTAAGTTAATGAAAACAGAGTAACGCCTTAAGCAAGATGACATGATGTAGACAAAGTAAACCCAAGCAATATGAATAAACCCCATCCTTTTATCCTTAATGGCAACAATACAAATACGTTTCATGTCCCTTTGTCACTGGAATTGAGCACCGCAAGATTGAACCCATCACAAAGCACCTCCCCCAATGCAAGAAAAATCAATCTAGTTGGCTAAACTAAACGGATGTATCGGAGAGAAATACAATGCAATAATAATCATGCATAAAATAATTCAGAGAAGATTCAATTAATGTTCATGAATAATCTGATCATAAAACCACAATTCATCGGATCCCAACAAACACACCACAAAACAAGATTACATCGAATAGAACTCCAAGAACAACAAGGAGAACATTTTATTGAAGATCAAAGAGAGAGTAGAAGCCATCTAGCTACTAGCTATGGACCCGTAGGTCTATGGTAAACTACTCATGCATCATCAGAAGGGCAGTAAGGATGATGTAGAAACCCTTCGTGATCGATTCCCCCTCCGGCAGGGTGTCGGAAAAGGCCTCCAGATGGGATCACGGAAGAAAATAAACTTGCGGTGGTGAAAAAAGTATTCCGGGTCACTCTCCAATGTATTGGGAATATTTGGGAATTTATAGAGGTGGAATTAGGTCAAGAGGTGCCATGAGGGGCCGACAAGCCTGGAGGGCGCGCCTACCCCCCTGGGCTTGTTGCCCACTCGTTGTAACACCCCCCTATGTCATGCTACAGTGATCATCATCATTAAGCTAAGATATCTTGTTTAACTAGGTTTGATCACCTTTGATCCATATCTCATTTCAAATTCCACTTTGAAATTAGATTCAAATTATAAGTGAAATTAAGAAATTCACAAACCTGAAAACAAAAATGTTCATAATGTTGCAAATAATCCTTGGATAATTGTCATGGTGGAACCAACATTTTATAACGAGGTTAAAAGTCCTAAAACAATTAAAACACGGGCCAAAACAATATTTTAATTGCTTTTTAAATTATAAAAATTCCAATCTATTTTATTTAAATACCAAACTTTTTGTGGCAGTGGCCTAAATTACAATACTAATTAAGGTACAAGTTTTATATTTTATAAAACTAAAATACTATTGTTTTAACAGGAAAATAGAAACAATTAAAAAAAGAAAAAAAGGAAAAAAAGAAAAGAAAGAGGCCCCGGTGCATAGGTCCTAGTGCACGGTGCGGCTCGGCCCAGCACACCGAGTCGTCCCCTTCCCCTATTCACCTCGCGGGTCCGACCGAGCGCGCCCGCTGTCGCCGCCCGACCACCTCGCCGTCCCTGCCGCCAAGGCGATAAGGACGCCACCTCCGCGGCTCCTCGGGCTCCCATTCCCCACTCGGCACTCGCCCGCTCCTCTCCTCCTCCCACGAGCCTCTCTCCTCGCCAGATACGCCCTCGCCCGAGCGCCATCGCCACCATCCACCTCGCACCGTCGCGGCTACCGGCGTCCACCCGACCCCGCAACTTGTCCAAGAGCTCCGCCTCAGTGTCGCCACCTCTACGTCAACCCGTTCGAGCCAGGGAGCAGCCACCACGCCGCCTGCGTCGTCTTCTTCCCCGTTGGCCACCGGCGCATCCCCGCCAAATCCGCGCCCCTGCTGCTCCTAAACCACCGCCGGGCCCCCATGCACCCCCTAGGTGAGCTGCCGCTCCTCTCCCCTCCTTTTGCACCGTCTCCCATAGCCCGTAGCTGTGTCGCCGCTGCGTCGTGCTCCACCGTCCCCATGACCATCGCACGCGCGCCGTGCGAGCTCCAGAGCGCCCGCACCTGCCACTGGCGCGCTCCAGGGCACGTACCGCGTTGAGCTGAGCCCTAGTTAACCCCCCTAGTCTGCTCCCGCCACCTTTTCATCTTCGCCCGAACTACGGCGCCCGCTCACGAGCTCGTCGCCGTCGACTCCGGCCACTCCAGCCTCTGCCACCGCCACCATTCGGCGCGGCGTCGAACAGCCGTTTGAGCGTGACCAGTCGTGCCTCGTTTGGTGGCCTGTAGGCGATTTCCGCCGCGTTCCCGACCCTCCGTCGTGGTTTTGGCCACCAGCGGCTAAATGCCGGCGCCAAGCTGATGTAGCCTGCCTCTGGGGCCCACCCGGGTCGCTCCCAGTGGCCCCTTGGCCCCAGTTAACCACATTGACCATGGTCAACGCGTCGGCTGTGCCCCCTGCCATTGACATGTGGGCCCGGCACAGATAATTAGTTTTAATTAAAATTAACCTAATCTAGTAATTAGCTTAGTCACTGACACCCGGGGCCCACCCTAATTAATCTCTATTTAATTTAGTTAAACTCTAATTTAGCCTAGTGTCACTGACATGTGGGCCCAGCCCACTGTTCTAGTGGATAAGGTTGTCCAGTCAGCCTGCTGACTGGGCAGCTGGCCCACCAATCAGCCTCTGCTGACTGGGCAGTTGACCCAGTCAACTAGTCCCACTGTTCAGCCTCTCTGCTGGTCAGTTGGGTACAGTTCTGTGTGCACTTAGCATTTATAGTTTTGGATAATTCAAATTTAAATAATTAAAATAATCTCACAAAATGTTTAAATCTTTGAAAAATCCTATAAAATAATCTATAACTCAGATGAAAATAATTTATATATGAAAGTTGCTCAAAAAAATGTGACGAATCCGGCTATGCTATCCACTCATCTGTCACATGCCTCTAACATGATGAACATGGACCCTTCCGCTCTGATTCATCTGTCCGAAAACTGCCAAACGCCGGGAAAACATTCCCAGATGTTTTCTTGCTACGTCTCTATCATGTAGCACTGCGTTAGGTCACCCCTAGCTCAGCATATTGCCATGTCATGCACCGTGATACATTTGTTTGCTTTATATTTATTGTTTCTTCCCCCTCTTCTCTCTGGTAGACACCGAGACCGACGCCGCTCCCGGGTACGACTACTCCTCTGACGTCCAGCCAGTTGCAACAGAGTTTCCAGGCAAGCAAAACCCCCTTGACCATTCCTATATCGCCCATTCCTTCTCTCTCATGCTTGCATTAGAATTTGCTACTGTATTTGATTGTTCCTATTATGATGCATAGCCTGATTTTGTAGCTTGCTATTGTTACATTACATGTTATCCTATATGCTTAGTATAGGTTGGTTAGAGATCCATCAGTGACCCCTCACCTTGTCCATGTTTCCCCCGCTGCATCACCGATGACTCGATCAACGTGATCGACGTCTAGAGCCTGACACATCACCTCACACCCTCTTAGTTGTACGACTCTACAGAGCTACTATCGAGTGCCGAGGGTGATACCTCGTATAGCACTTTTGATGAGATCTTTGTAGTGTAGCTAATCGGTCATGGATTACGAAGGGTGATTCCTTCTTCACCACTCCCGGTGACGACTCTGTCATGCAACACCTCAAGTGTGAACCCTTCAAGGGTGATTCCTCCAAGGTCACCTTGATGGTTACATCGAGTAGGAATCCTTCGAGGGTGATTCCTCAGATTCCCCCTTGATGTTATTGACCATCGACTGGAAACCCATAGAGGGTGATTCCTCAGATTTCCCCCTTGATGTTATGGACACACGGTTACTTTGACTTTACCCCAGAACCATATTGAAGTCAGGTCGGCCCCGAGGGGTACCCGTGAAAGAAATGTGAAGTCGGGTTGACCGTGAGGGTACCCGCGAGTGATGCAGAGTCGGGTTGACCTGGAGGGTACCCGCGAGATAAATACGCGGCACGGCCGGGCATTCTTAGCCCTTGTCGTAAGTCCGCTAGACGGGGCAATGGGACCATAGATCATGGATCATTGATCATCTCGGCGCGCTCCCATGAGAATAACGGGTTTGGATATGTGATCTGAGTAGGCCTCTGGCCTTTTCGCACTAACCACCAAGCGGGAATAAGTATGGCACTCGGTGTCGCATGATTCTCCGAAAACTCTTTGGACGTCAGCGATTGAGTGACACGCGTCCGGGTGGTCCGCGTAAGCACATGCTGTGTATAAAGAGGTAGCTAGGACTGATCTCGGCCGTCCATGCAACGTGCAGGAGTGCAAAGGGCAATGGGCCCAAGACCCCTGAGTGCTTAGGATGTAGACCGGCATGTTGGCCTCTTTGTTGAGCCTAGGTAGGACTACGGCGTGTAGATCAGCCGAGGACGGGCATGCCCCGGAAAAGTATGTCCGGCCAAAGCTAATCGAGCGTGTTGGGTAAGTTGGTGCACCCTTGCAGGGAAGTATATCTATTCGAATAGCCGTGTCCACAGTAACAGACGCTCAGAGTTGTATCCTGATCAATACAACTAGAACTGGATACTGGAGACACTAAATGGATATGATGGCTCCGGGATCGCTTTCTCACAGGGAGTCGATGAAGGATCTTTGGGCATTACTACAACATACTTACTACTATTATGTTATGTTACTCTACTCTCTTATGTTGCTGCAAGATGCTAGTCTTCGATAAGCTAGGCCTTCCCTCTATTCTGGCATTTCTGCAGTCTAGTCCAAAGATACAGCCCCATTCCTTTGATACTGATGCATAGTTAGCATACATCTGATGTAAGTCTTGCGAGTACTTCGGATGAGTACTCACGGTTGCTTTGCTACCCCTTTTTGTCCTCTACCCAATTGATGCGATCAGATGACGGAGCCCAGGAGCCAGTTGATCCCGCCGCCGACTACTACTACCCCGGTGGAGCCTACTACTACGTGGAGACCACCGACGACCAGGAGTAGTTAGAAGGCTCCCAGGCAGGAGGCCTACGCCTTTTCGATCCAAGTTATTGTTTGTGCTAGACTTCTTAAGGCAGACTTGTTTACCTTATGTCTATACTCAGATATTGTTGCTTCTGCTGACTTGTTTGTATTCGAGCTTATGTATTCGAGCCCTCGAGGCCCATAGCTTGTAATATAAAGCTTGTATGACTTTTAAATGTGTCTACAGTTGTGTTGTGATATCTTCCCGTGAGTCTCTGATCTTGATCGTGCGCATTTGCGTGTATGATTAGTGCATGATTAAGTCAGGGCATCAAAAGTTGGTATCAGAGCTGACTGCGTGTCGGAAGCCCCTTTCCAACTCCTTGGCCGAAGTTGAGTCTAGTCTTTGAAAAACTATTTTACTAACATTCTTGTGTGGCTTACGGGCCCACATAAAAAATGGGTGGTATTAGGATATTTTATTCCTCGTCTTTACACTGGGAATCTAATCTTTCTTCTATTCGGGTTAAAGATTTTACTAACTCTAACTCTAGGTTCTTGTAACTACTTCCTCCCGGAGAGCCCGTCATTCCAGATGATGGCTTGATTCACCAGAAGATTCCGAAGATACTCTCTGATGTTCTCTCGAGACTTTTTGCCAATCGTTTTTCAATTCCCTACCTCTTATAAATCCCTATGGATAACTATATACACTTGCCATTCAGACAATCATTCCCCGTTGCTCTTGTTATTACAAGATGCCCCGAAATACTAGATGTGGCTTGAGACTGCATCAGTATTTCCCCAAAGAGGAAGGGATGATGCAGCATAGCTACGGTAAGTATTTCCCTCAGTTATGAAACCAAGGTTATCAATCCAGTAGGAGAACCAAGCAACACTATGTAAACGATACCTGCACACAAAGAACAAATACTTGCAACACGATGCGTAACAAGGGTTGTCAATGCCTCCTTGGTAAAAATATAGATTAAATTGTATGAGATTGGATAAATAGATCTAGCAAGAACGCAAAATAAAATAAGTAAAGAAAAAGTGCAGCAAGGTATTTTTGGGTTTTTGGAAAAATAGATCTGAAAACAATATGATAAAAGATAGACCCGGGGGTCGTAGGTTTCACTAGTGGCTTCTCTCGAGAAAATAGCATACGGTGGGTAAACAAATTACTGTTGGACAATTGATAGAAGAGCAAATAATTATGACGATATCCAAAGCAATGACCATGTATATAGGCATCACGTCCAAGATTAGTAGACCGACTCCTGCCTGCATCTACTACTATTACTCCACACATCAACCGCTATCCAGCATGCATCTAGTGTATTAAGTTCATGGAGAAACGGAGTAATGCAATAAGAACGATGACATGATGTAGACAAGATCTATTCATGTAGGAATAGACCCCCATCTTTTTATCCTTAATAGCAACGATATATGCGTGCCTTGCTATCCCTTCTGTCACTGGGTGAGGACACCACAAGATCGAACCCATCACAAAACACCTCTTCCCATTGCAAGAAAAATCGATCTAGTTGACCTAACTAAACCAAAGATTTGGAGGAGAAATACGAGGCTATAACAATCATGCATATAAGAGATCAAAGAAAACTCAAATAATATTCATAGATAGATCTGACCATAAACTCGCACTTCATCCGATCCCAACAAACACAACGCAAAAAGTCATTACATCAAATAGATATCTAAGAACAATGAGGAGAACATTGTATTGAGAATCAAAAAGAGAGAAGAAGCCATCTAGCTACTGCCTACGGACCCGTAGGTCTATGGTGAACTACTCACGCATCATCGGAGGAGCACCAATGAGGATGATGAACCCCTCCATGATCATGTTCCCCTTCGGCAGAGTGCCGGAATAGGGCTCTAGATTGGATCTCGTTGTTCTGGAACTTGCGGCGGCTGGAATTGTGTTTCGATCGCTCCCCTAGGGTTTCTAGAATATTTGAGGATTTATAGAGCTAAGAGCCGGTGGAGGAGACCCCCATGGGCCCCACCACCCACCTGGCGCGCCCTGGTGGGTTGTGGGCCCCATGGGCCTCCCCTCTGGTGCTTCCTTGGCTCCCAAGTTGTCTTCTGGTCCAATAAAAATCCCCAAAAAGTTTCACTGCGTTTGGACTCCGTTTGATAGGGATATTTTGCGAAGTAAAAAACAAGCAAAAAAAACTGGCACTGGGCACTATGTCAATTGGTTAGTTCCAAAAAATGATATAAAGTTGCTATAAAATGAAGTTAAAACATCCAAGAATGATAATATAACAGCATGGAACAATCAGAAATTATAGATACGTTGGAGACATATCAGCATCCCACTACTAGGGAAAAGCCTAGCAGTAGCTCGGGTCAAAGGGCTATCAGTAGCGCGGGGAGCCGCGCTGCGCTACTGATACGACACTACAGCTAACTTTTAGCGGTAGCGCGTTTTGACCCGCGCTACTACTATATATGGGTAGTAGTAGCGGGCTTCGCTAAAAAGCGCTACTGCTAATAACTGTAGCGCTTTGTGTTAGACCGCGCTACTGCTAAGTGCACACTGCTGCTAAGTAAATACCCCTCGCTACTGTTATTGTTATTAGTTTCTGGAAAAAAATCTGCTGCATATTTCTTCTGTATTTGTAGAGGTTTTATGCAATAATCTCTAGCATATAATACACATACAAATCTAATCATATCATACACATACAAATAGTCTCATCAAATCATGTCATCATCATAATCATCATCCAACAAAAAATGATGTCTCTCGTCATCATCTTGAAATAGCGATACAAGTTATGACATGTCTCTTGTCATCATCCAACACAAAATAATGTCTCTCGTCATCATCGTCGTTGATGCTCACGCATTCCCATAGGATGCATCCGAGTTGGTTCCCGTAACACTTGCGAGGTTCTTCCGGCTCTAATGGCTCAAACTTGCCAGGGGCCATCTTTGTGATCACCAGTCATCTGATGTCGAGTTTGCTAGGTTTTCGTATCCTCTGCTTCTTCTTTTCATTAGCGGCTTCGGCGCCGGTACCTTCCCCGCCAGTCTCGGCGCCGCCATCAGTGTCGGTGCCATCGGTGTCGATGTCGGCATCAGTACCATCATCGACGCCGCCCTGCAAACCTTGACTGTGCTTAGTAGCCAAATAGTCGAGGTAGTTATGTTCACCCTCATAATCCATCTCGTCTGCATCGTGGTCAGAAGGCCCGGTTTCTTCGTTGTTCGACATGTTTCCTACGATGAAGTCTCCTCATTTAATTCTTAAACTATAATAAAATCAGTAATGACATAAAAAAAAGGTCTATGGTTTGCCGGAATGCCGTTTCATTCCCGTCACAGCAAATCCCAGCACTCGATATGCCTACTTTCTAGCATAAGTCATGCCAAAATTCACGAGAAATTTCGGCATGACCTTTGCTAAAAAGTGGACATATCGAGCGCCTGAAATTCACCAGAATGGAAATGAATCAACATTCCGGCGAAACATAGGCCACTCGGATCATTTACCCTGCACATAACCATCATTTTCCAAATATCACATGTCCAAATTCCAAATATCACATATCCAAATCACATGTCCACATATCACATGTCCACTTCAAATTTGCATATAACAGGAAGAAAAATATAGAACTTGAAGAAAAATGCAAGAAGTCCTTTTTCTTCACAATATTTGAAACTAAATTCAGCACTTGTCAAATTTATAGTAAATTCAGCACTTGTCAAATTTCTGTCCTAATTTGAAACCTACCTAAATTTCTATCCTAATTTCATAGTACCTAAATTTCTGTCCTAATTTGAAACCTAGATAAATTTTTGTCCTAATTTGAAAACCTAGCTATATTTCTGTCCTAATTTGAAACCTAGGCTTCATACTAATTAACTAGGTTCATACTACCTAATCTGTCCTAGGGTTCATACTAATTTACCTAGGGTTCATACTAATTCACCTAGGGTTCATACTACCTAATTTGAAACCTAGCTAGGGTTCATACTAACTAGTGTTAATCAATTCTGTTTTTCTTTAAATAGCAACAATTGCTTTAACTAAAAATTAAATACCTAGAATTCTGTTAACTACACCTAAAACACCTAAAATACCTAGAATTCATTTAACAGAAACACCTAAACCCTAGCATTAACATAACTAAACACCTAAAATACCTAACCCTAGAATTCACATAACTAAACACCTAAACTACAGTTAACTAAAACACCTAAACCCTAAAATTAACTTAACTAATATTACACTAAAACACCTAAACACCTAAACTACAGTTAATTACAGTTAACACCTAAACTATAGTTAACTAGAACATCTAATTGAACTATAGTCAACTAAAACACCTAAACACCTAAACTACAGTTAACCATAGAGAGGAGGGGCAGGGGCTTACAGTGGGGAGGTGGAGGTCGGGGGAGACGGCAGCGGGGAGGTGGAGGTCGGTGGAGATGGCGACGAGGCACTGGAGGGCGGGGCGATGTCGAGGAGGGAAGGGAAGGGGCTCTGGTGGACAGGAGGCTGGGGCGAGGGCAGGGGCTCCGGCCAGGACAGGGCTCCGGCTCTGGCGGGGGCAGGGCTCCGGCGGCGCTCGAGGCTGGGGCACGGCGAGGGAAGGGCGACGGAGGGCGATGGCGCGAAGTCGGAGGAGAGGGAATGGGGAATGGGGAATGGGATGGAGGAAGAAGAGGAGGAAGCCCGCGCGGGGGTTATGTCAAAATAGCAGTAGCGCGGTTTTGTAACCGGCGCTATAGCTAGGATAGCTATAGCGTGGGTTAGGAAACCACGCTACTGCTATCCCAAGTAGCTATAGCGCGTGCTGGAAAACCGTGCTACTGCTACCTCAAGTACCTATAGCGCGGTTCTTGAACCAGCGCTACTACTATTGCTTTCATTTTCCTTTTTCTTTTCTTTTCCTTCTCTTTTTTCCTTTCCTTTTTTTCTTTTCTTTTCCTTTTCTTTTCTTTTCTTTTCCTTTCTTTTTCTTTTTTTCTTTTCCTTTTTTCCGAGAGCCAGAACAAAGGGAAGGGGATACAATATACTCCCTCCGTCCGGAAATACTTGTCCGAGGAATGGATGTATCTAGATGTATTTTAGTTCTAGATACATCCGTTTGTATCCATTTCTACAACAAGTATTTCTGGACGGAGGGAGTATATAACTAAAGGCGATATATATTGCATCATTTGACCCATAACGGTTAAGTGCATATACAAAATAGGAACATATATATTACATCATTTGACCAATAACGGTTTCTCAGTATCGACGTTTTCGTTTTTGAGTGAGCTTCTTTCCCTTCTTGTTCGTTGACGAATAATTGAGCCCCTCATTGTGACTTTTCCTTTTCCATGGAGTATGATCTTTCTTAGGTAATGTAGTATTGATTCTTCTTTTGACGTATGCTTCATCGTCATCGTCATCTTCCCTCATCGGGTTGTCGTACTGGTCGTAGTCTTCCTCATTGGCGACTCCATCCATTCCAATGATGTTCCTTTTGCCTCTCCACACGATAACACGGCTGGGATTCCTCGGGTCGGTTATGAAGAAGCATTGTGTCACGTGCTTAGCATGTACCCATGGCTCGTTTTTGCGATGGTGTTCACGGTAGCGCTCTTGGCGTCGGGTATAGACATGGTAGTGAAATACCGGTTTTCTCTTTCGACATTCTTAGCCCATCTAACTCGAAACATCGTCGCGTTGTGTAGTCCAGAGTAGTCAAGCTGCCAGATCTCCTCCACCCTTCCATAGAATCTCTTAGTTGCGACGTTGTTGCCGGTCATGCATTCCATCGTCACCCCTGAGTTCTGAAAATCATTGTTCATATCTTTAGCCTCCGTGTAGAATGTGTATCCGTTGATATCTATGCCTGATAGGTCGCGAGGTTGGCCGCAGGGCCATGTGCTAAGGCATATAAGAGCAATCCGTCCTTAGAGCCCTCTTCTGGGGGATTAGCAAGAATATGCTCTTTGAACCAATGCAGGAAAGTGGAGTTGTGCGCTCTAGTAACTTCGGCGTTCATCCTGCATAGCGCCCGGTCACGATACTTCTTTGCGATGGTTTCTTTATGCTGTGTCACAAAAGGATCTACCACGTCTAGGTGATGTAACACTACTAAGTTTGCTATGTAAAAGTCGTTGCGTTGATCCGAGTAACTCACATGCAGTTTCCTGCGATCGTTGGAGTGACCTTCTCCTTCGAGCCTCCCAAGGTGCTTCTTAACGGGCAAACCAACACTAGGCCGGTCTCCGCCATATAGAAAATTCTCGCAGAAAGAGATGCACTCTTGTGTCACATGGCCCTGGACGATGCTTCCATCCGGACGGGACATGTTACAAACGAATCCTTTGATGACCCCATTCATCCTCTCGAATGGCATCATGTTGTGCAGAATGATGGCCCCAGGTCTATTATGTCGTCCACAATGTGGACACATAGATGCACCATGATGTCAAAGAACGCGGGCGGGAAGTACATCTCAACCTCATTTAGTATCACAACGATCTCTTCCTGTAGCCTTTGGAGCTGCTTCACACTGATCGACTTTCGAGAGATGATGTCGAAAAAGTTGCAGAGACCAATAAGCGTGTCACGGACATGCTTGTCCATTATCCCTCTAAGGGCAACAGGTAGTATCTGCGTCATCATCACATGACAGTCTTGGGACTTCATCCCGCTGAACCTTTTCTTCTTCATGTCTAGAAATCTGCTTATCTTCCCATAGTAACCGGAACTAACTTTGATTCCGTTAAGGCACTTGAAGAATTGATCGATCTTAGCCGGACTTAAGGTGAAGCAAGAAGGGGGGCAATAATCCTCTTCCTTCACTTTTTTGCCCTTCTTCTCCCGCGCCTCCGTCTCCGTCTCTATCTCCTCTGACTTTTTACGGGGCGGCATGTGCAGATCTGCCATGATTTTCAAATCTTGCAAGTCTCTTCTTGCCTTCGGCCCATCCTTGGTCTTATCTGGCATATTCATCAGTGTCGTAAGCAAGCTCTCAAGGACATTCTTACAGATATGCATTTGATCAAGGAATGAGGCGTGTCGAGTTTGTGCCAGTACTCCAAGTCCCAGAAAACAGACCTCGTCTTCCATACCTTCAGCAGTGACTCCGGCGCCTTTTTCATCGTCTTTCCCGGCGAGGGGCATTGTTCCCAGTTTTTCAACAGCTCATTGATATCAGCACCGCTTCGCTTACGTGGAGGTCCTCGATGCTCAGCCTCACCATTGAATAGATCTCCACGGTTTCTCCACAGGTCGTCCTTCTCGAGCCATCTTTGATGCCCCATGTACACGATTTTCCCAGACCCGCCATCTTTCGTTGATGTTAGCTACTGAGACGTCGTATCATCCATGCACCGCGTGCATCCGCAATATCCGGGGCTTACCTGGCCTGCGACATATCCGGAACCGATATAGTCGTGCACCGTCGTGATCAGTGTGGCTCTCATATAGAAATACTCATCTTTGCTAGCGTCCCATGTCTTGGCTGGTGTTTTCCATAACGTGTCTAACTCCTCTTGAAGTAGCCCCAGATACAAATTAATATTATTTCCCGGTTGTTTCGACCCTTGAATCAGCATGCTCCAGCTTAGCCTCCTCTCTAGAAGTAGCTCTGTCAGTACTCGTCACCTTGCGAAGCAGGTCTCGAACATGAGGGCCCCGCACGATTGAACTTAGTAGCGATGAAGTCTGCGGCGTGTAGTCCACGTTTTCTTCGCCGCCATGTCTGGCCTCTTCTCCGCCGCCATGTACGGCCTCTTCTCCACCGCCATGTCCGGCCTCTTCCCCGCCGCCATGTCCGGCCACTTCTCCACCGCCATTATTGCTCATCTCTTCGTCTTGCCCCGTGTCGTCATTGGCTGCCCCGTCGATGTCCTCCTCATCATCATCATCTTCAATTATCCACCGAGTATAGCCATCCATGAAACCAATCATGAGCAGGTGTGCCATCAAATGACCATCCTCATAGGGGTCGAGCCAAACTCCTCCTTTGCATCTTCGACACGGACATAAAATCTCTGTCCGGTTATTTTCATTCATGTCCTGCACCGCTGATCGCAACCACCTTTCCACCATCGTTCCACTGACCATCATGAACGCCTGCGCGGTAATAATAAACAAATTGATTATAAAATTGCATGCATGCATCAAAGTCATACAAAAATTCGGCATGACCGTCCCTAAAAATAGGACATATAGAGTTTGCCCAAAATTCACCGAAACGGAAATAAATCAACATTTCGGCAAAACATAGGCAACTCAAGCACAATTCGGCGGCAACTCATGCCACACACACAATTTCAATCATATCGCCCGATTATGTCATATCGCACACATACACATATTTCCATTCTTGCAAAAGCACAAAATTTTAATCGCCTATCTCGAGATCGAGCATGGTGATGATGATGTCGATCAGTGTTGCCACACACCTAGGGAATGATCAAAAGTGGACAAAGCTTACTTCTTGACATGGCTAGATCTAGTTAGGAAGGTACATATGTCACTTCATTAAATGGGTAGATCTACCTAGATAGATGGGGAAGGAGACGACTCTAACTAGTGGAGGGGGGGGGAAGAGAAAGGAGTTGCATTAATGGAGGTAGTGTAGTTAGCTAGGAGCATTAAAGAGAGAGAAAGATAGGTAGAAGAAAGAGAGTAATGGAGGGGAGAAGAAGTGAGGAAGAAGAAAACTGAGGGAGAGAGGAGGTGGGAGCTAGGGGAAAGTGAAAGGAAGAGAGGATGGGGGAGGGGGAGGGGGTAGGAAAAGGTGGATGCTGCGCATTAGTAGCAGCGAGGGTTGGGAAAATGCGCTGCTGCTAAAAACGTAGCAGTAGCGCGATCCTGCAACAAGCGCTACTGCTATGTGGGGCCCGCCATGTGGCACGGTTCAAATTTAGCCGTAGCGCTCTCCCTAGAAAATGCGCTACTGCTATCTACTTAGCAGTAGCGCGTGTTTTGGAATCGTGCTACTAGTATACCTAGCGTGTCGGCAACAGTGTGGCAATTATAGTAGTAGCGCCTTTTCCTAGGGCCACGCTACTGCTATGTAGATAGCAGTAGCGCCCTTGGTGACCACGCGCTACTGTTAATTAGCAGTAACGCGCGATTTTAACCAGCGCTACTGATAATCCTCTGTGTATAGGGTTTTCCCTAGTAGTGTCCCCAAGCTTAATTCCTGCTCGTCCTCGAGTAGGTAAATAATAAAAATAGAATTTTTGATGTGGAATGCTGCCTAACATGTTCATCACCTATTCTTTTCTTTTGTAGCATGGACATTTGGACTTTTAAATGGTTCAAAGCAATAGTCTATAATTGACATGAAGGCTTCAATACTCAAGCATATCAACAAGCAACCATGTCTTTCAAAATGTCAACACTAAGGAAAGCTATCCCTAGCCCATCAAGCTCAATCATTGATCCATTCATGAAACACACTCAAATATTAGCTACATCCAATGCACTAGTATGATCATAGTGCTCCCTAGTTGGTGCTTTATAAGAGAAGATGGAGACTCAAATAAAAATAAAAATTGCAGAAAAGTAAATAGGTAGGCCCTTCGTAGAGGGAAGCAGAGATTTGTAGAGGTGCCAGAGCTCAAAGCTTAAATTGAGAGATAAAATATTTTGAGAGGCATGCTTTTCCCGTCAACGAAAATGACCGAGTAATTCCCAATACTTTTCATCCTAGATACATCATAGGCGGTTCCCAAACATAAAATAAAGTTTATTCCTTTTTCCACCATTCTTTCACAATCCATGGCCAGCCGTATCCACGGGTGCCTTCCATACCAACACTTTCCAAGGAATTTATTATTTGGCAACATAAAGTAAATTTCTTTTTCATTTCGGGACTGGGCATCCCTATTCCGCCACACTCTCGTGCAATGACAAGTGAATAAACACTCATCTTGAGAATAACACATCTAGCATGGAAAAATATTGGCCACCCCTGCCGCTTCATGAGCGGTACGGGCACACAAAAAGGAAATTCATTTTGAAAATTAGAGTTGGCACATACAAATTTACTTGGAACGACACAGAAATACCGCATATAGGTAGGTACGGTGGAATCATATGGCGTAACTGGGTTTAAGGATTTTGGATGCACAAGTAGTATTCCCACTTAGTACAAGGAAAGGCTACCAAATAGATTGAGAAGCAACCAACCAAGAAACAAAAATTCACATAAACGAGCATTAAGCATAACTAACACCGAATAATGCACCACAAGTAGGATGTAATTTCATTGCATAACTATTGACTTTCGTGCTTGCATAGGGAATCACAAACCTTAACACCAATATTCTTACTAAAGCATAATTACTCACCAACATGACTCACATATTACTATCATCATATCTCAAAACTATTACAAAGAATCAAGTTTATTTTGTCCAATGATCTTCATGAAAGTTTTTATTATATCCCTCTTGAGTATCTATCACTTTGGGACTAGTTTCATATATTGCAATTGCTTTTGACAAGCTCAAACAAATTTAAGTGAAGAACATGAGCATAAAAATGTTAATCTCTCAAAATAATATAAGTGAAGCATGAGAAAATTTCTTCAAAAAATTTACTGACTCTCAAATAAATCTAAGTGAAGCATGAGAGTATTTCTTCAAAAAAAGCACACCGTGCTAAAAAAGATATAAGTGAAGCACTAGAGCAATTCCATAGCTCAAAAAATTTAAGTGAAGCACATAGAGCAATTCTAACAATTCATAGCATAATTATGGCTCTCTCAAATAGGTGTGTCCAGAAAGGATGATTGTGACAAACTAAAAACCAAAACAAAGAAAGACTCATATAACACAAGACGCTCCAAGCAAAACTCATGATATGTGACGAATAAAAATGTAGCTCCCAGTAAAATTACCGATGGTTGTTAGAAGAAAGAGGGGATGCCTTCCGGGGCATCCCCAAGCTTAGTTGCCTGGTTCTCATCGAATATTACCTTGGGGTGCCATGGGCATCCCCAAGCTTAGGCTCTTTTCACTCCTTATTCCTTCATCCATCAAGATCTCACCCAAAACTTGAAAACTTCAATCACACAAAACTTAACAACACTTTCGTGAGATCCGTTAGTATAAGAAAACCAATCTTTGCTTTTAGTACTGTTTAAAACCCATTCATATTTTTTTATTGCATTATAACTACTGTGTTCTAACTTTACCATGGCTTATAACCCCCGATACAATCCATAGATTCATCAAAATAAGCACACAATACAAAGAAAACAGAATCTGTCAAAAACAGAATAGTCTGTAAAGACGCAAATTTTACTCATACTTCTGTAACTCCACAAATTCTTAAACATTAGGACAACAGAGGCAATTTGTATATCAATCTTTTGTAAAAAATTCAGAATTTTTTGTCACTTCTGTGAATTTTAACAATTCTGTTACTGGACATAGAAGTTTCTGTTTTTTCAGCAGGGTCAAATCAACTATCACCCAAAGCTATCCCAAAGGCTTTACTTGGCACAAACACTAATTAAAACATCAAAAACACAATAATAACAGAGGCATAATTGTGTGAACACACAAAAACAAAAACAAAAGTAAAAAATATTTTATTCATTGGGTTGCCTCCCAACAAGCACTTTTCTTTAAAGCCTCTTAGCTAGGCATTGATGATGCTCGCATGAAAGACAAGAATTGAAACACAAAGAGAGCATCATAATACATGTGACAAACACATTTAAGTCTAACATACTTCCGATGCATAGGGATTTTATAAGCAAACAAATTATCAAGACAAGAAATATATAGCATATGCAAGGAAGAAAAAAGAAACAATAGCAATCTCAACATAACGAGAGGTAAATTAGTAACATGAAAATTTCTACAACCATATTTTCCTATCTCATAATAATTACGTGTACGATCATAATCAAATTCAATAATATAGCTATCATATAAAATTTTCTCTTCATGATCCACATGCATAAAAGTTTTATAATCTTCCAAGATAGTGGGATTAACATCAACTAAATTCATGACCTCTCCAAACCCACTTTCATAAAAAAATCGTAAGATTGAACACTCTCCAAATATGTGGGATTATTTTGACCTAATGTTGATGCTCTTCCAAACCCACTTTCAATATTATTGCAAAAATTATTATCAATATCATATTCATCATGAGGCTTAAATAAATTTTCAAGATCATAAGAAGAATCACCCCAATCATGATCATTTCAATAAGTAGTGGACATAGCAAAATTAGCATCCCTAAGCTTGGGGTTTTGTAGATTATTAGCACAATTGACATTAATAGAATTTATAGTAAAATCATTGCAATCATGCTTTCCATTCAATGAGCTACCATAAATCACTTCATAAATTTCTTCATCACAATTTTCAGATTTACGAATCTCAAGCAAAACTTCATAAAGATAATCTAGTGCACTCAACTCACTAGCAATTGGTTCATCATAATTGGATCTTTTAAAAAGATTAGCAAGTGGATGGGGATCCATATCAATAGATTTTTAGCAAGGGAAGATGCAAGCATATAGAAGGCACATGGCAATACAAGCAAACAAAAGATCAAACAAGAAAAAAGCAAATGAAAAGAAGGCGAATAAAAAGGCAAATATTTTTGTGAAGTGGGGAGAGATGAAAACGAGAGGCAAATGGCAAATAATGTAAATTGCAAGGATATGAGATTTTTGATTAGGAACCTGATAGATGTTGATGATGTCTCCCCGGCAACGGCGCCAGAAATTCCTTTGACGTGGCTTGAGACTGCGTCGGTATTTCCCCAAAGAGGAAGGGATGATGCAGCACAGCTACGGTAAGTATATCCCTCAGTTATGAAACCAAGGTTATCAATCCAGTAGGAGAACCAAGAAACACTATGTAAACGGTACCTGCACACAAAGAACAAATACTTGCAACCCGACGCGTAAGAGGGGTTGTGCATGGAACTTGATGCTTGCCGGGGAACTGCAATACGTATGTGCATAAGTCAGGGCAGCAAACACCCATGTTTGTTGCACCGACAGAAGCCCCCGGGCCTAGATCACACGTGTTGTCAGGAATCATTGGGCTAGGCCCTAATAATGCATAGACTCACGCATTGATCTTGTCGGAGATGGCATTGTGTTTTGAGATTTTCTTTGCTTCTTCATTAATCTAATCTTGGGCCAGCCCTCAGCCCTTTTCTGGTGTAGCTTTTCTTCTTTCCCTTAAAAACTGCCTCCGTTTCATGTGCTAGAAACCGAGGGGGGGTAGGCGTATGTGGATAAGCCTATGCCCATGCGTGGCTCGAAGTAACCGCTGTCTGCCATTACTCCCACCATTACTGCAGCCTTCCCTTCCCCCATGACACGGATTAGGTGTGGGGTGTGGGATTGGCGCAGAAGGGCGGTCGTGGTGGAAGTGTCTTGATTAGGGGAGCAAGACCGCCGGATTGGTGAGGCTGGACGGTGGCGAAGTAATGCGCGCACCAGGTGTACAAGGCGTAGGATTGGAGAAGCGGAACGGTTGCTCTAGGGTAGTGGAGAGCCAGCCCCCGCGCCCTCCCCTATAAAAGGGGGAGGGGTGCGGGAGGCGATGCTCATCCACTCCCTTCTCCTTTGCTCCTCCTTACTTCTGTTCCCACCATGGCGAGAGGAAGAGGCCGGGCTCGTCCTTTGGCCATGGCGGCGAGAGCTTCTCCTCGACATCACGCTTCGGCTTCAGCTGCGGCTATAGAAGCCGGTTCCAACGCACGAGGCGGGGCCGCGGGCGAGGTCGGGGTCGACGCAATGCCCGCGGTCGAGGCGGACGGGGCGGCGCGCTCGTTGTTTCTCCTCCAACTGCTCCGCCTCGGCAGAGGGCCATACGGGGGACGCATCGCTTGAGTTCATTGATTGCTTGTAACTGCGTTGGTATTTCCCCGAAGAGGAGAGGATGATGCAGCACAACAACAGTAAGTATTTCCCTCAGTTATGAAACCAAGGTTATCAATCCAGTAGGAGAACCAAGCAACACTATGTAATCGGTACCTGCACACAAAAAACAAATACTTACAACCCAACGCATAAGAGGGGTTGTCAATCCCTCCTCGGTACTGAGATAGGTTAAATTGTATGAGATTGGATAAATAGATCTAGCGAAAACACAAAATAAGATAAATAAAGAAAAAGTGCAACAAGGTATTTTTTTGGAATAATAGATCTGAAAACAATATGATAGAAAATAGACCTCGGGGCCGTAGATTTCACTAGTGGCTTCTCTCGAGAAAATAGCATACGGTGGGTAAACAAATTACTGTTGGGCAATTGATAGAAGAACAAATAATTATGACGATATCCAAGGCAATGATCATGTATATAGGCATCACATCCAAGATTAGTAGACCGACTCCTGCCTGCATCACTACTATTACTCCACACATCGACCGCTATCCAGCATGCATCTAGTGTATTAAGTTCATGGAGAAACGGAGTAATGCAATAAGAACGATGACATGATGTAGACAAGATCTATTCATGTAGGAATAGACCCCATCTTTTTATCCGTAATAGCAACGATACATGCGTGCCTCGCTACCCCTTCTGTCACTGGGTGAGGACACCGCAAGATCGAACCCATCACAAAGCACCTCTTCCCATTGCAAGAAAAATCGATCTAGTTGGCCCAACTAAACCAAAGATTCGGAGAAGAAATACGAGGCTATAACAATCATGCATATAAGAGATCAAAGAAAACTTAAATAATATTCATAGATAGATCTGATCATAAACTCGCACTTCATCCGATCCCAACAAACACAACACAAAAAGTCATTACATCAAATAGATCTCCAAGAACAACGAGGAGAATATTGTATTGAGAATCAAAAAGAGAGAAGAAGCCATCTAGCTACTACCTACGGACCCGTAGGTCTATGGTGAACTACTCACGCATCATCGGAGGAGCACGAATGAGGATGATGAACCCCTCCGTGATCGTGTTCCCCTCCGGCAGAGTGCCGGAATAGGCTCTAGATTGGATCGCATGGTCCTGGAACTTGCGGCGGCTGAAATTGTGTTTCGATCGCTCCCCTAGGGTTTCTGGAATATCGGAGGATTTATAGAGCTGAGAGGCGGTGGAGGAGCCCCCATGGGCCGCACCACCCACCTGGGCGCGCCAGGGGCCTCTGGCGCGCCCTGGTGGGTTGTGGGCCCTATGAGCCTCCCCTCTGGTGCTTCCTTGGCTCCCAAGTTATCTTCTGGTCCAAAAAAAATCTCAATTTTTTTTGCTGCGTTTGGACTCCATTTGATAGGGATATTCTGTGAAGCAAAAAACAAGCAAAAAACAGCAACTAGCACTGGGCACCATGTCAATAGGTTAGTCCCAAAAAATGATATAAAGTTGCTATAAAATGAAGGTAAAACATCCAAGAATGATAATATAACAGCATGGAACAATAAAAAAATTATAGATACGTTGGAGACGTATCAATACTCTCGGTTGTTCCGAGAATCCTTTGAGCTTACTGCCTTGCAGTTCATTACCGCATGTAAGCCCTTACGGATAATTCCTCACACTTACCGGGGATCCGTTCATCCCCTGTTATTCTTGTGTTTTACAAAATTCTTCGAAATGCTATTCGATCTTCCAAAAATCCTTTACAGCCCATTGTTCTTGAAATTCTTGCCTGCTTGCATTATGGTTAATTCCATATGTCTAGTAATCTTCATCCCTTCTCATTGCTATTTTGAGCTTAATGATTCAATGTGTCTGTGAATACTCGCAATCATCAATCGAACCCTATAATTCATCCTTCCGGCTCAGAAGTCATTTTGCATATGAGTTGGTTCGTCCAATCAAGTTTTTATCGGTTGTGCCTCTAACTCTATTCAACTTACTCATTTTTTATCAAAGCAGTTTCTTCTGATCCACCGATTTGGAAATCATAATTCCTTTGTATTCAAGCATCGAATTATTCAGAAGTTTCTATAATCTGATGCCCTTGCATTATTTCTTCCTCTGCTTTAGTGTCGATGCTCACATCTACTTCACTGTGGGCCGTCAGATCCTTTGTTGGATTATCATCCAACAGTGCCTTTCGTATTCAAAAACCTCGTGAAGTTCTTCCCCTGATACATAATTCCTTTGGTAAATTGTATCCTTTGCTTTTGTAATCCATGCTTTACTTTTGAGCTTGTGTGAATTACTTCTGAAGTTTGTGGTATATGTCCCTAAGATTCCCAGGTGGGTTGAACCTATGCTTTCCCTAATCTGTGTGAACCGGAAACTTCTACTGGACATACCCTACTGGTGTTACGCCAGATAAAATTTCAACACTGCAACTTCATCGAAAGGCGAGAAGTGAATGAAAAGTTATGCATTGGAGAAGTGGGAGATGACCTTGAACTTGCGTTCATGCCCATGGACATGATGTAGAGCTTATCATGAAAGCTTCTCGTAATAATAAATATTCGTTCGTTATAAGTTGATCTTGTATCTGTGTCTTGTCCTTTGCAACCGTGGTTCCGACCATGATTGTTCTTCTTTGATCCCATTTCTCGGACAAGCTAAAACACTTGTCTTCTGCAAATCAATACACCTGCCCAACCTCTATTTTGATCTAACTTCGAGTATTGCCCTTGTTATCTCGAGGATCTCGTGCCATTGCACTATCTCTTATGAATTCTTGTTGGAATAATACTCTCACCGTTTTAGTCACTCCGCAGGTCTGCATTATCCGTCACTCGAGAACTTTGACAAGTGACTCAAATCCAGACGATGATTCAGTACTCCTAGTACTTTGTTGCTGGGAAGTTTAATACTCCATCACGTCATTCCTAGCCTGATCGGCTACATCATTGTCTTGCTAATTTTAACTGTGCTACCTAGTCCTTCTTCCCGGTGCACATTTTCAACTATGAGCTAAGCTTGTGTCAAAATTTCATCATCATATCATTTTAGTTACACAACATGACAGAATTTGAACTTGCGTCATATCCGTGGTTCCATTGACCTTTAGCTTCACCATTCCATCTTCTTTGATAATCTTACTGGTCGATCACATCTTCATGAAATCTCTCGACAAAATGTGTCATGATCATTGTTAACATTTTGACTTCCTCCAAAAGGTCAATCGAATTAATGATGAGAAATGCCATCCTTGTCCCTTGATGATTTGTGTTATCATCGACAACATTATTGCCTTCCCTCCAACACAAACTTGTTCATGTTTTGTGTTGTACCTTGAGTTCCTTGCTATCCAAATTATGTTATGTTCTACCTTGGAGTATTACCATCTTTTATGTCAAGGGTGTTGTGAGAATTGATCCACCTCTTAAGAATTCTTGATATAGTAATACTTCTCGCCATCTCCGTTCATTTCTTGGTCCCCGTGTTGTTTCTAACTGGAATATCGACAATTGAAATATGATGTGTGAATTCAAAATTTCTAGCAACCCTATTACTTTGAAGTGAATGGTCGATAGTTTCATTCTAGGTCTTTTTGGTTACTGAATCACCATTCTAACATTTATCATGCTACTTGGTCCATATTTGTAGGTGCACTTTCGTTCAATGTTTAATTATGGATGTTCTCCTCGAACATACTTCATTATATACTTTGGTGTGTCCAATGCTATCGCATTGTTCACTTAATTGTGGAAATCCATGTTTATGGAAATCTCGATGAATTGTTGCTGAGCCCGTCGGCCACATCCTCATCTTTTCCTTGCTGAAATTGTATGACTTATTTTATAAGTTGTTTCCGATGGATCCTTTGTGTATCCAAAGTCTAACCTTTACCTGATGACCATGTCAATGCTATCCCAAAGCATGACTGTGGTACTCAAACATCAACAAGAACATTGGAAGAATAATGCTAAATGTTTCTTGATCAATTATCCAAACACCATTGTATGGGTAACATCATGAGTTTCATCACCCTTCCCTAGATGGTTATCTATTTGCAGTCCTGTCATGATTATCCCGCTCTGCTTGCTCTTGGGAAGGAGATACACCTAATACTCGTGTATACACATTTTCCTTTCCATTGTTCTGTTTAAATCTGATAATCACTTTTTCCTTTCCATTGGGTTGTTTAACCCTTCTTGTGATCTATATGAAATAAGCAGCAATAAATCCCTGCTTAAGTAAGAACCTCGGTGTACAACTCTGTTAGTAAGACCCTGCTACTACTGTTGATGACATTCCGGTAACTACTGATGGACGAGAACTTTGCCTATTGGTCTGCCTCGTTCTTGCGAGCAGGAAAATGGTTCTCTTCGTCCCTCGCCCTTGGTACCAACGTTGTTGCCAACATAACTGACAGGCTATCCTTTGACATGCCTTGCTATCATGCCCGTGCAAGATGTCAGCGTCCTTTCTACTTTTAACCTAGATGGTGGGCCCATAACCCACAGTTCCACAGGATCAAAATCAGACTCTCCTGTACACCCCTATTTCTAAAGTTATTCCTCATGCTTAGCTTCGTATGTATATCACGAGCCACCTTCCTAGAGATGATCTATTCTGGTTTCATCCACAATACTTATTCTGTTGCTCTAAACCCCCTTCACACTCTACTTCAGGCATCGAATGATTGCTTACCCGTTTGAAACTTTTGTACCCTCTTATAATGCTCTCGATGTGTTTCATGTAATCAACTCGAGAGATACTTTAGGCTTCTTCCCCTGAGTTAACTGTCCGATGCTCAATCTTGATAAAAATCCTTATAGAGTTTCCCCTCTTATCCTTTCGTAAGTACGGTGAAGATCCTGAAGGAAGGACGACAACTTCATCATGATGCATTGATGCAGAGAAATGAAGACATCAATGCTATGGATCAACCTCTTTGAGAGGAGCAACCAAAAGCGAGAAGATCCGTTAGAATTTCGTACCAAACGTTCCCCCTTGTTCTACCTCTTAAATCTCGGGATGAGATTTCTTGTAGTGGAGGAGATTTGTAACACCCCCCTATGTCATGCTACAGTGATCATCATCATTAAGCTAAGCTATATTGGTTAACTAGGTTTGATCACCTTTGATCCATATCTCATTTCAAATTCCACTTTGAAACCAGATTCAAATTATAAGTGAAATTAAGAAATTTACAAACCTGAAAACAAAAATGTTCACAGTGTTGCAAATAATCCTTGGATAGTTGTCATGGTGGAACAACATTTTATGAAGTGGTTAAAAGCCCTAAAACGATTAAAATAGGGGCCAAAAAAGTATTTTAATTGCTTTTTAAATTATAAAAATTCCAATCTATTTTATTTAAATACCAAACTTTTTGTGGCAGTGGCCTTAATTACAATACTAATTAAGGTGCAAGTTTTATATCTTATAAAACTAAAATACTATTGTTTTAAAAGGAAAACAGAAACAATTAAAAAAAGAAAACAAAAGAAAAAAGACAAAAGAAAAGAAAGAGCCTCCCGGTGCACTGGGCCTAGTGCACAGTGTGGCCCGGCCCAGCACACCAAGTCGTCCTCTTCCCCTGTTCACCTGGCGCGTCCGACCGAGCGCGCCCGTCGTCTTCGCCCGACCACCTCGCCGTCCCCACCGCCGAGGAGATAAGGACGCCACCTCCACGACTCCTTGGGCTCCCCTTCCCCACTCGGCACTCGCTCGCTCCTCTCCTCCACCCACGCGCCTATCCCCGCGCCAAATCCCCCCTCGCCCGAGCGCCATCGCCGCCATCCACCTCGCACCATCGCGGCCACCGGCGTCCACCCGACCCCGCGACTTGTCTAAGAGCTCCGCCTCGGCATCGCCTACCTATATGTCAACCCGTTCGAGCCGGGGAGCAGCCACCACACAGCCTGCATCATTTTCTTCTCCGTCGGCCAGCAGCGCATCCTCGCCGAATCCGCTCCCCTGCTGCTCCTAAACCACCGCCGGGCCCTCGTGCGCCCCCTAGGTGAGTTGCTGCTCCTCTCCCCTCCTTTTGCACCGTCTCCCGTAGCCCGTAGCCGTGTCGCCATTGCGCCATGGTCCGCCGTCTGCCATGACCATCGCACGCGCGCCGTGCGAGCTCCCAAGCGCCCGCGCCTGCCACTGGCGCGCTCCAGGGCATGTACCGCGTTGAGCCGAGCCCTAGTTAACCCCCCTAGTCTGGTCCCGTCACCATTTCATCATCGCCCGAACTCCGGCGCCCGCTCGCGAGCTCGTCGCTGTCGACTCCGGCCACACCAGCCTCTGCCACCGCCACCGTTCTGCGGGGCATCGAGTGGCCGTTTGAACGCAACCAGCCATGACTCGTTTGGTGGCCTGTAGGCAAGTTCCACTATGTTCCCGACCCTCCGCCGTGGTTTTGGCCACCGGCAGCTAAATGCTAGCGCCACGCTGACGTGGCCTACCGCTTGGGCCCACCTGGGTCACTGCCAATGGGCCCCCTGGCCCAGTTGACCACGTTGACCGTGGTCAACGCATCGGCTGTGCCTACCTGCCAATGACATGTGGGCCCGCTGTAGATAATTAGTTTCAAATAAAATTAACCTAATCTAGTAATTAGCTTACTCACTGACACCCGGGGCCCACCCTAATTAATCTCTATTTAATTTAGTTAAACTGTAATTTAGCCCACTGTCAATGACATGTGGTCCCAGCCCTATGTTCCAGTTGATAAGGTTGTCCAGTCAGCCTGCTAACTGGGCAGCTGGCCCACCAGTCAGCCTCTGCTGACTGGGCAGTTGACCCAGTCAACTGGGCCCACTGGTCAGCCTCTCTGCTAGTCAGTTTGGGTACAGTTTTGGGTGCACTTAACATTTACTGTTTTGGATAATTGGAATTTAAATAATTAAAATAATATCACAAAATGTTTAAATCTTTGAAAAATCCTATAAAATAATCTATAACTCAGATGAAAATAATTTATATACGAAAGTTGCTCAGAAAAATGTGACGAATTTGGCTATGCTATCCACTCATCTGTCACATGCCTCTAACATGATGAACATGGACCCTTCCCCTTCGATTCATCTGTCCAGAAACTGCCAAACACCGGGAAAACATTCCCAGATGTTTTCCCGCTCCGTCTGTCTCGTGTAGCACTGCGTTAGGTCACTCCTAGCTCAGCATATTGCCATGTCATGCATCATGATGCATTTGTTTGCTTTATATTTATTGTTTCTTCCCCCTCTTCTCTCCTGTAGACACCAAGACGGACGCTGCTCCCATGTACGACTACACCTCTGACATCCAGCCACTTGCAAAAGAGCTTCCAGGCAAGCAAAACCCCCTTGACCATTCCTATATCGCCCATTCCTTCTCTCTCATGATTGCATTAGAATTTGCTACTGTATTTGATTGCTCCTATTCTGATGCATAGCCTGATTTTGTAGCCTGGTATTGTTACCTTACCTGTTATCCTATATGCTTAGTATAGGTTGGTTAGAGATCCATCAGTGACCCCTCACCTTGTCCCTATTGCCCCCACTGCATCACCGATGACTCGATCAACGTGATCGACGTCCAGAGCCCGACACATCACCTCACACCCCCTTAGTTGTACAACTCTGCAGAGCTACTATCGAGTGCCGAGGGTGATACCTCATATAGCACTTTTGATGAGATCTCTGTAGTGTAGCTAATCGGTCATGGATTACGAAGGGTGATTCCTTCTTCACCACTCCTGATGACAACTCTATCGTGAAACACCTCAAGTGTGAAACCCTTCGAGGGTGATTCCTCAGATTCCCCCTTGATGTTATGGACCATCGAGTGGAAATCCATCAAGGGTGATTCCTTAGATTTCCCCCTTGATATTATGGACACACGGTTACTTTGACTTTACCCCAGAACCATGTTGAAGTCGGGTAGGGCCCGAGGGGTACCCACGAGAGAAATGTGAAGCCGGGTTGACCGTGAGGGTACCCGCGAGTGATGTGGAGTCAGGTTGACCTGGAGGGTACCCGCGAGGTAATTACGCGACACGGCCGGACATTCTTAGCCCTTGCCGTAAGTCCGTGAGACGGGGCGACAGAACCACAGATCGTGGATCATTGATCGTCTCCGCGTGCTCCCATGACACTAACGGGTTTGGATATGTGATCTGAGTAGGCCTCTGGCCTTTTATCACTAACCACCACACGGGAATAAGTATGGGCACTCAACGTCGTACAATTCTCCGAAAGCTCTACGGACATCAGTGATTGAGCGGCATGCGCCCGGGTGGTGTGCGTAAGCACCTGCTTTGTATAAAGAGGTAGCCAGGTCTGATCCCAGCCATCCATGCAACACGCAGGAGTGCAAAGAGCGATGTGCCCAAGACCCATGAGTGCTTAGGATGTAGACCGGTGTGCTGGCCTCTCTGTTGAGCCTAGGTAGGGCTACGACGTGTTGATCAGCCGAGGTCGGGCATGACCCAGAAAAGTGTGTCCGAACAAAGCTAATCGAGCGTGTTGGGTAAGTTGGTGCACCCCTGCAGGGAAGTATATCTATTCGAATAGTCGTGTCCATGGTAACAGACGCTCGGAGTTGTATCCTGATCTATACAACTAGAACTAGATACTGGAGACACTAAATGGATATGATGGCTCCGGGATCGCTTTCTCGCAGGGAGTCGAGGAAGGATCTCTGGGAGTTACTACAGCATACATACTACTATTATGTTATGTTACTCTACTCTCTTCTGTTGCTGCAAGATGCTAGTCTTCGATAGGCTAGGCCTTCCCTCTATTCTGGCATTTCTGCAGTCTAGTCTAAAGATACAACCCCATTCCTTTGATACTGATGGATACTTAGCATAGATCTGATGTACGTCTTGCGAGTACTTTGGATGAGTACTCACAGTTGCTTTGCTACCCCTTTTTCTCCTCTACCCAATTGATGCGATCAGATGACGGAGCCCAGGAGCCAGTTGATCAAGCCAACGACTACTACTACCCCGACGGAGCCTACTACTACGTGGAGACCGCCGACGACCAGGAGTAGTTAGGAGGTTCCCAGGCAGGAGGCCTGCGCCTTTTCGATCCATGTTGTTGTTTGTGCTAGACTTCTTAAGGCAGACATGTTTACCCTATGTGTGTACTCAGATATTGTTGCTTCCGTTGACTCACTTATATTCAAGCTTATGTATTCGAGCCCTCGAGGCCCTGGCTTGTAATATAAAGCTTGTATTACTTTTAATTGTGTCTAGAGTTGTGTTGTGATATCTTCTCACGAGTCTCTGATCTTGATCATGCGCATTTGCGTGTATGATTAGTGCACAATTAAGTCGGGGCGTCACACTCGTTACTCCCTAGGTCTTCTCCCGAACCTTCTAGGGTCCCTTCTGGTCTAGAAAAATCAATCCAAAGTTTTTTCTCCGTTTGGACTCTGTTTGATATTGATTTTCTAAAAAGCCAAAAACAAGCAAAAAATAGCAATTGGCATTGGGCACTAAGTTAATAGGTTAGTCCCAAAAAATGATATATAATTGCATATAAAACATCCAAGATTGATACTATAATAGCATGGAATAATAAAAAATTATAGATACGTTGGAGACGTATAAACATACGAGCACGAGCACTCGCACGATAGGCCATCGTTCGTTCTAGTCCTTTTCTGGTCGCAGCCACGAGCTGATACAAGTGCAAATACAACCTGCAGCGGTCGTATGGTACACCGTCTTTTTCCCTGGAGATGCAAAACTTTGCAAAAGTTTTTGTGCTTCCTCCTCACGTTAGTCACATAGCATTTTTGAATCAAAAATAAGAATAGTCGTGCAGCAAAATATTGGGCTACCGATACGCTAAATTTTTGCCAACAAAGATTATTCCAAAACCAATTCTAATAGCAACTATGAAAAACAAAATAAAAGTGACAATGTAAATATGAATGCAACTAGACTCAAAGACACAAATCTAAGAAAGACAACTACTTACTTCCGGGTTGCATCCCAAGCAGCGCTTTCTTTATAGCCATGTAGCTGGGCTTCGGTGCTCCATTCGGTCATCCACCGGGATCCCAAGGGATATCAACCCCGAGTGTGAGACCTAATTCCAACCGTGGTTTGGAGCACCTCATAGCAGAGTGCAGTTGGAGTCGTACATGCTTAAGGTGCATATGCATCATGTATGCAAAGAGGTTCTCACTCTCAAGCGAGAAACAATGCGCCGAGCTAGAAAGGCATGTCTTCTTATAGTTCTGCAATGAGAGGGTTAGAGTCTTATACATACATTTTAATTGATTACCTTGGCTACCATTGTAGGGTAATAACCCACAAGTATAGGGGGTTGTGACAGCCTTCGAGGACCCAAATTTGTTGATTTGATACATGGGGAGCCAAAGAATATTATTGAGCATTAGCAGTTGAGTTGTCAATTCAACCACACCTGAGAAATAATATTTCTGCAGCAAAGTGTTTAGTAGCATAGTAGTTTGATAGTTTTGATAGTAACAGTAGCAATAGTAATAGGAATAGTTTTGTGATGATTATAACAGCAGCATCAGTAGTAACCTAGCAAAGATCAATATGAGAAAAGTGTAGGCATTAGATCAGCAATGGATATTTGTGTTGGATGATAATCATCATATAATAGTCACAACCTAGAGCGATACACAATAGCTCCAATTCATCAGTTTAATGTAGGCATGTGTTCCCTATATAGTCATATGTGCTTTTAATAAGAACTTGCATGACATCTTTTGTCCTACCCTCTCCTGGTAGAAGGGTCCATAAGGAAACTAAGGGATATTAAGGCCTCCTTTTAATAGAAAACTGGAACAAAGCATTAATACATGGTGAATACATGAACTCCTCGAATTACATTCATCCTCGGAGAGTATCCCAACTATTGTCACTTTGGGGTCTACGGATCAGAAAAATAACAAGTGCATATAAATAGCAGATAGGATCAATAACTCAAATATATTCATGAAAACATAGAGGGTCCAGATCTAAAATCATGGCACCCGGGCCCTAGTGACAAGCATTAAGCAAAACAAAGTCATAGCAACATCAATCTCAGAACATAGTGGATACTCGGGATCAAGCCCTAACAAATTGACTTGATTACATGACAAATCTCATCCAACTCCATCACCGTCTAGCAAGCATGCGATGGAATTACTCACTCCCGATGGTGATCATCATGGAGTTGTTGATGGAGAAGGGTTTATGATGATGACAACGATGAATTCCACCCTTTGGAGCCCCAAACAAACTCCAAATCAGCCCTCCCGATGAAGAACAGGAGGTGGCGACGTCTCTGTATTGTAAAACATGATGATTCCTTCTCCTTGATTTTTTCCAGCGAGATGGTACTTATAGAGTTGGAGTTAGGGCTAACGGAGGCCTGTGGTACCCACAAGCTCACAGGGTGCGCCCCTAAGCTCGTGGCTCTCTGGTGGCCCCCTCCAGTAGTTCTCTTTGCCAATATTTTTTTATATTCTGAAAATAATCTGCATAAATTTTCAGCCCAATCAGAGAAATTTTATTTCTGTGCAAAAACAACACCATGGTAGTTCTGCTGAAAACAACGTCAGTTCGGGTTAGTTCATGCAAATTAGAGTCCAAAACAAGAGCAGAAGTGTTTGGGAAAGTAGATATGTTTGCGACGTATCAACTCCCCCAAGCTTAAGTCATTGCTTGTCCTCAAGCAATTCAGTTGACAAACTGAAAGTATAAAGAATTTTTTTTACAAACTCTTTTGTTCTCGTTGTTGTATATATGCTTAACTAGTGTTGAAGTTTTCAGCAAAGATTATGAACTAACCATGTGAATGATAACACTTAGGTCTCACATTTACTCATGACAATAACATAACCAACTAGCGACCAATAATAAGATATCCCGAATGCCAACAATTTGTCAAAACAATCATGATGTAATATGATAACATGGTATCTCGCTAGCCCTTTCTGAGACCGCAAAACATAAATGCATAGCACCTCTAAAGTTAAAGCGACGACTAAACATTGTAATTCATGGTAGAAGAGATCCAATCATTGTCACATCCAACATTATCTAGACTCAGTGCATGTTAAACTAAGAATGACTATATCATTCTCAAAGTTGGTGCTTGAATGAGAAGGTGATGACTCAACAATAAAAGAAAATAACATGAAAGTAAATAGAAGGGCCCTTCGCGGAGGGAAGCAGAGATTTGCAGAGGTGCTAGAGCTCGAAGCTTAAAACAGAGATGAATACATTTTGAGAGGTGTGCTTTTCCTGTCAAATGTCACGACAAATGATTTCGATATCTTCCATGCTAAACACATTATCAGTGGTTCCCAAGCGGAAAGGTAAAGTTTACTCCCCCTCAACCATACAAACACAAGCCATGGTACGAATCCTCGGGTGCCCTCCAAACAATCAACTTTTCGGTGGAGTTTGTTTTATTTTTTCTTTATTTTCAACTGCAGGACCGGGCATCCCAATTACCAGCCTCTCTCATGCAATGACAAGTGAATAAACACCCATCGTGAGAATAACCCGCTTAGCATGGAAGATATTGACCGCCCCGTCGCTCCATTAGCGGTACGGGCGCACAAAACAGATGTTTGTTTGAATGATTAGAGGTGGCACATGCAAACTTACTTGGAACAGAAGATTAATACCGCATATAGGTATATATGGTGGACTCGTCTAGAAGGACTTTGGGTTTAAGGATTTGGATGCACAAGCAGTATTCCCGCTTAGTACCCGCGAAGGCTAGCAAATAGATTGAGAAGCGACCAACTAGAGAGCGACAACAACCATAATTGATACGTCCGTTTTGCATCATGCTTTCCTAATGTTATTTATAATACTTTAATCAATATAACACTTTGTGATGCAATTCTAATGCCTTTTCTCTCTTAATTTGCAAGATTTACATGAAGAGGGAGATTGCCGGCAGCTGGAATTCTGGACCTAAAAAAGCTACATCAGAGATACCTATTCTGTAGAACTCCAAATGACCTAAAAATTTACGGAGAATTTTTATGGAATATATAAAAAATACTGGAGCAAATAAATACTAGAGGCGGCCCACCAGCTGCCCACAAGGCAACAGGGCGTGGCCACCCACCTGGGCGTGCCCTGATGCCTTGTGGGGCCCCTGGATGGCCTTCGGCCCCCATCTTCTGCTATATGAATGGTTTTGACCTAGAAAAAAATCAAGAGAAGACTTTTGGGATGAGGCGCCGCCGTCTCGAGGCGAAACTTGGGTAGCAGCACTTTAGCTCTCCGGCGGAGCAATTCCACAGGGGACATTTCCCTCCAGGAGTGGGAAATCAAAGCCATCGACATCACCAACAACCCTCTCGTCGTGGGAGGACCAATATTCATCAACATCTTCACCAACACCATCTCATCTCAAACCCTAGTTCATCTCTTGTATTAAATCTTTGCCCCAAAACCTCAGATTGGTACCCCGTGGGTTGCTAGTAATGTTGATTACATCTTGTAGTTGATGCTAGTTCGTTTATTTGGTGGATGATTATATGTTCAGATCCTTGATGATACTCAATACTCCTCTGATCTTGAACATGAATATGATTTGTGAGTAGTTAATTCTGTTTTTGAGGACATGAGAGAAATCTTGTTATAAGTAATCATGTGAATTTGGTATTCGTTAGATATTTTGATGATATGTACGTTGGTGCTTCCTTTAGTGGTGTCATGTGAACATCGACTACATGACACTTCACCATACTTGGGCCTAAAGGAAGGCATTGTGGAGTAATAATTAGATGATGGGTTGCTAGAGTGACAGGGGCTTAAACCCTAGTTTATGCGTTATTCCATAAGGGGCTGATTTGGATCCATATGTTTTATGCTATGGTTAGATTTATGTTAATTATTCTTTCGTAGTTGCAGATGCTTGTGAGAGGGGGTAATCATAAGTGGGAGGCTTCTTCAAGTAAGAACATCACCCAAGCACCGGTCAACCCACATATCAAATTATCAAAGTAGCGAACGCGAATCAAACAAACATGATGAAAGTAACTATATGATAATTCCCATGTGTCCTAGAGAACGCTTTGCTTATTATAAGAGAACGTTCAGGCCTCTCCTTTGCTATAAAAAGGATTGGGCTACCTTGCTGCACCTTTTCTACACTTGCTACTTGTTGCTCGCTGCAAATTACCTTGCTATCAAACTACTTGTTACCGATAATTTCAGTGCTTGCAAAGAATACCTTGCTGAAAACCGCTTGTCATTTCCTTCTGCTCCTCGTTGGGTTCGACACTCTTACTTATCAAAAGGACTACAATTTATCCCCTATACTTGTGGGTCATCAAGACTCTTTTCTGATGCCATTTCCGGGGAGTGAAGAGCCTTTGGTAAGGAAACATTTATATTACATGCTGAAGTTTACTATCACTTGTTACTATGGAAAGTAATCCTTCGAGGGGTTTGTTTGGGGTATCTTCACCTCGACCAGAAGCAATAAGAGTTTCCCCTCAACCTACTGAACCTACTAAAAATATTTATTATGAGATTCCCTCGGGTATGTTAGAGAAACTGCTAGCTAATCCTTATGTAGGAGATGGAAGAATACATCCTGATATGCACTTAATCTATGTGGAAGAAATTTGTGGAGTGTTTAAGCTTGTAGGTTTATCCAAGGATGGAGTTAAGAAGAAGGTATTCCCTTTATGTTTGGAGGGAAAGGCATTGACATGGTATATGCTATTGGGTGATATTGGAATATGGGATTGGAACCTGTTGAAATTGGAATTTCATCAGAAGTTTTATCCTATGCATCTGGTTCATCATGATCGGAATTATATATATAATTTTTGGCCTCGCGAAGTAGAAAGTATCGCTCAAGCTTGGGGGAGGCTTAAGTACATGATGTACACATGCCCTAATCATGAGCTCTCAAGAGAAATTATTATACAAAAATGTTATGCTCGGCTTTCTCATAATGATCAACCCATGCTCGATTCTTCTTCTACCGGTTTCTTCATGAAGAAAACTATTGAATTCAAATGAGGTCTTCAGGAAAGAATTAAATGCAACTCTGAAGATTGGGAACTCGAGAAAGGTAAAGAGTTGGGTATCAAACTTAAGTTCGATTGTGTTAAATATTTTATTGGAAACCGATGCTTTTCATAAGTTTAGTACTAAATATGGACTTGACTCTGAGATAGTAGCTTCCTTTTGTGAATAATTTGCTACTCATGTTGATCTCCCTAAGAAGAAGTGGTTTAGATATCATACACCTATTAAATAAAAGATTGAGGAACCTATTATAGTTAAATACGAAACTATTATTTATAATGTTGATCCAGTTGTACCTACTGCTTATATTGAGAAACCTCCTTTCCCTGTTAGGGTTAAGGAACATGCTAAAGTTTCAACTGTGGTTAATAAAAGTTATATTAGAACACCTAGACCCTATGAACAAATGAGTGTGGAACCTAGTATTGCTATGGTTAATGATCTTTTGGTCGATACTATGGATGGGCATGTTATTTACTTCTGTCATGAAGCAACTAGGATTGCTAAGCCTAATACTAAAGATAAGAATAAACCTGTTGTTGGCATGCCTGTTGTTTCTGTTAAAATAGGAGATCATTGTTATCATGGTTTATGTGATTTGGGTGCTAGTGTGAGTGCTATTCCTTTTACCTTATATCAAGAGATTATGAATGATATTGCACCTGCTGAGATAGAGGACACTGATGTTACTATTAAACTTGCAAATAGAGATACTATTTCACCACTTAGGATTGTTAGAGATGTTGAAGTCTTGTGTGGTAAGATCAAGTATCCTACTGATTTTCTAGTTCTTGGTTCTCCACAAGATAATTTTTGTCCCATTATATTTGGTAGACCTTTCCTGAATATAGCTAATGTTAAGATTGATTGTAATAGGGAAACAGTCAGTGTCAATTTTGGTGATGTATCTCATGAGTTTAATTTCTCTAAATTTTGTAGACAACCACATGATAAAGAATTGCCTAGTAAGGACGAGGTCATTGGTCTTGCTTCTATTGATGTACCTTCTACTGATCCTTTAGAACAATATCTTCTAGACCATGAAAATGATATGCATATGAATGAAAGAAATGAAATAGATGAGATATTCTTTAATCGAGCACCTATCTTTAAACATAATTTGCCTATTGAAACTCTTGGAGGTCCTCCTCCACCTAAGGGTGATCATGTGTTTGAACTTAAGAAATTACCTGATACATTGAAATATGCTTATCTTGATGAAAAGAAGATATATCATGTTATTATCAATGCTAACCTTTCAGAGCATGAAGAAAAGAGATTACTTAAAACTCTGAGGAAGCACGTGCTGCTATTGGATATACTCTTGATGATCTTAAGGGCATTAGTCCCACTCTATGTCAGCACAAGATTAATATGGAGCCTGATGCTAAGCCAGTTGTTGATCATCAACGATGGTTGAATCCTAAATTTAAAGATGTGGTAAGAAATGAAATAATGAAGCTTCTGGAAGCAGGTATAATTTATCCCATAGCTGATAGTAGATGGGTAAGTCCTGTTCATTGTGTTCCTAAGAAAGGAGGCATTACTATTGTTCCTAATGATAAAAATGAACTCATCCCACAAAGAATTGCAGCTGGTTTCAGGATGACAATTGATTTAAGGAAATTAAACAAAGCCACTAGAAAAGATCATTACCCCTTGCCTTTTATTGATAAAATATTAGAAAGATTGTCTAAGCATACACACTTCTATTTCCTTGATGGATATTCTGATTTCTCTCAAATACCTGTGTTAGAAGAAGATCAAGAGAAAACTACTTTTACTTGTCCTTTTGGAACTTATGCTTATAGACGCATGCCTTTTGGTCTATGTAATGCACCTGCTACCTTTCAAAGATGTATGACCGCTATATTCTCTGATTTTTGTGAAAAGATTGTTGAGGTATTCATGGATGATTTTTCCGTTTACGGGACTTATTTTGATGATTTCTTAAGCAATCTTGATTGAGTTTTGCAGAGATGTGAAGAAACTAATCTTATCTTGAATTGGGAGAAGTGTCACTTTATGTTTAATGAAGGTATAATACTTGGGCATAAAATTTCTGAACGAGGTATTGAAGTAGACAAAGCTAAAATTGATGCAATTGAGAAAATGCCATGTCCTAAAGATGTTAAAGGTATAAGAAGCTTCCTTGGTAATGCTGGTTTTTATAGGAGATTCATTAAAGACTTCTCTAAAATTTCTAGGCCTCTTACTACTCTTTTGCAAAAATATGTTCCATTTTGTTTTGATGATGATTGCATAGAAGCCTTGATGAGGACATGACTACCTTGGATACGACCAAAAATATTGCATACATGTATATTTGTGAGGTGATTTCTAATGCAAACTATGCAATAATTTATTTATGTCATCCAAGACAAAAATACTTCACAAACTTTTGTGCCATGTCTAATTGCAGGTGTATGGGACATTTGTACAATCCACATATGAACATAAGGGAAAAAGAGAAGTTTATGTGCTGTTCAAAAAGTCCTTTCACGTCACTTTTGGGCCAAGAGAAGATAGAGTCCAAGTCTCTCACGTTCTGGATTCAGATTAGGACTGCACAGACATACCTGATTCAAAACGCCAAGAACTATTTCATACGGACTCCGAATTGGGTGATTCTTTTTTTGTTAGAAATTAGATTTCGTGCTCTTTCTAACCCAATTGGTTTCACCTTCAAATTCATCCGAAGCATTGAGTTGTTGTCGAAACAATCTGACGCTGTAGCAGAATCCGAGTCAAACTACAAGTCCAAAGGCGTTGCATCACCTCCACTTGAGCCCATTGGCCTTGTACGACCTAGGGTTAGTTTTACGCTGCCTTGGGACGTCCTCCCACCTCCTTGGCCGCCACCCCTTGCTCCTATATAAGTAGATCCATCTAGTAGCTTTTTGCTTGGGATTTGTTTAGTTAAAAGTTAGCCATTGCAACTTCGTGTACTTCGTTTGTGTCCAACGACCAGACCAAGACCGCTTTCGGATTCCCACCTTTATCAATACTTCATCTATATTCGCAATATTCAGATTGCATTATCATATTCTTGCTTGTTCTTCGATTGCGTGCAGGAATAGACCTTCGTGGTCAGGCTGATCGTGCTTTCAGCATCGTCAGTAACCTCGGGAGATTGGTTTAGCGATTGCTAAGGCGCAACGTCATGCACGTTTGTAGTCGGATCGTCAAAGTCGACTCCACCAAATCGATAGCTATCATCTCATCGACAGATCGGGACACCCTTCGCCTCTATCAAGCCTTTAAAATACTTAAGAAAGCCTTAATCTCTGCACCCATTATTCAACCACCTGATTGGAATCTGCCTTTTGAAATTATGTGTGATGCTAGTGACTATGTTGTTGGTGTTGTTCTAGGACAAAGAGTTGATAAGAAATTGAATGTTATTCATTATGCTAGTAAAACTCTAGACAGTGCTCAAAGGAATTATGCTACTACTGAGAAAGAATTTTTAGCAGTTGTGTTTGCATGTGACAAATTCAGATCTTATATTGTTGATTCTAAAGTAATTGTTCACATCAATCATGCTGCTATTAAATATCTTATGGAAAAGAAAGATGCTAAACCTAGGTTGATTAGGTGGGTCCTTTTGCTACAAGAATTTGACTTGCATATTGAGAAACAATTTAACGGGGCTACCTAGGAGCCTCCACAACGATTTGACACTTTGCATCGTCCGATTAGTTCACTCAATGATCTGGATCCTCCAGTCGTCCCGTCTTGTCCCCGCGGTCTTTCCTACAGCTCCCACCTCGAGCGTCCCCGCCGGCCCAAACGCCTTAGTGGGCTGCTGCTCCGAGGATCGATCTAGGAGCCCTCTCGTTTACTGATGCAGCCTAATGTTACGATTAGCGTGGTAGGGGAGCAAAAGAGGCGAGCCTGGGTCTTGCCGTTGATCGGATCACCTCCTCCTATAGGTACGGCGGCAGTCTCCCTAAGCCCTAGAACAGACCATCGTCTCCTCTCATCCTCCACCCTCGTCCGCACAACGGTGACACTCCTAGCTGCTCGCAACAGTAGGCTCATGGTTTGTCAATCGCTTTAGGGTGCTTGCTGCTGGGGAAGAAAGGGGCGATGAAGGAAATCGAAGTGCTTGCCTTGGTGCCCAAACAGTCCCTGGTTGATCATATCTTCATCAATCCCCTATTAAACTGAAAAGGGTGGTTTTCTTGTCTGAAGTGTGCTTCTTGTTATGTACATCAGCAAAGCTGAGAGCCGAGCCGATGAGGTGCCTCTCACTGGTAATGATGATTCAGGTATGAACAATACATGTCAAGTTGGATTCCAGGTGACACATGGCTTACCTTTTTCGTCAGTTGCCAGTATCACCAAGTCAGGTAAATAACTATAGATGTTGTAGCTGATGCATCTTGATATCGTCAGAAACTTCTCCTGTGTCTCCATCATTGATTGATTGTTCAGAGTGAGAGTTTGTCTAAATTTTTTTCAGGGTGAGGCTCTAGCATGCTGCACACGGTGTAGACAAAGGTATGACAACTTCCATTTGTTTTTGTTTTTTGAAGTTAGCAGGCTGCACACGTACATCTTTATGTGCAATTCTGAGCCTTTTTTAGCTTGTTGATGATGCGACAGCGGCTGACGAAGTGACGTGTGTGTTTACCTCATTTTTTTAAAGTGAAACCTTCCATGAAACAACTTACTTCCGTATGTTTTTATCTTCTCCTATGATTTTTATTTAATCAAGTTTAGCCTCTGTGATGAAATTGTATATAGTGTTAGCCTATAAAAACATAAGTTGTTCTGTTCACTTTTATCAATGAACCACAAAGATTTCCCGCCAAAAAAACCCTCATATGAATTAGTATCCCTTAGGCAAATAAGAAAATGCAATAATTTCAACGATTTTAGTCATCCTTGCGGTTTTAGGAACTATAACCACAACTTCCATATGTACTTCTATACTGTATTTTCTGTACTTGAGATTTTTTGTGCAATGTACACAATATAAATGTATATCTTTTTGGCTGTGCTTATGCTCTTGAATAATAGAGCCATTTTCTTGGAAATCCTCTCTTGATTTAACTCTCTTCTTTTCTGAATCAATTTAACTATGTTGGTGATACAGTATGTGGAGTAGCTAATGGACATCCAATCATCTCTCAGGACATTTGAGGAGGTACTACTCTTTGACTCAACAACATGTTCATGTTTTTTTATTGAGGGAAGCATGCTCACGTGGAAGCGACCAGAAGTTGTGTGTGGGAATGTATGACGTTGAGATAATCATAATGCTAATTTTGTGAGATATCATGGTATCCTTGACTTTGAAGATCAGTTGTAAATAAGATGAGAAGTTTTATCTATAGCGCCGGTGTTATTCATCCCTTGCATCAAAATGTAGAATTTTCTCACTAGATTTGCACAACATAGATATAACGTATATATTTTCTCAAGTATTTGAATGACCAGATCTTCTTAAATATATTTTATTAAGATGTACGGGCGCAGCAACGCGCGCTTTTATGATCTAGTTATTGATAGAAAGGGAGCTGAGAATCCCTTAGCTGATAATTTGTCTAGAATGGAAAATATTCTTGATGACCTATTGCCTATTGATGATAGTTTTCTTGATGAACAATTAGCTGCTATAAATGCTTCTCGTAATACTCCTTGGTATGTAGACTATGCTAATTACATTGTTGCTAAATATATACCACCTAGTTTCACATACCAACAAAAGAAAATGTTCTTCCTTGATTTAAGACATTACATTTGGGATGACCCGCATCTATACAAAGAAGGAGTACATGGTGTTCTTGGACATTGTGTACCTGAGTATGAACATGAAGAAATCCTACAGAAGTGTCACTCCGAGGCGTATGGAGGACACCATGCTGGAGACAGAACTGCACACAAGGTACTACAATCTGGTTTTTATTGGCCTACTCTTTTCAAGGATGCATGTAAGTTTGTCCTTTCTTGTGATGAATGTCTAAGAATTGGTAATATTGGTAGACTTCAGGAAATGTCTATGAATTTTTCACTTGTTATTGAACCATTTGATGTTTGGGGATTTGATTATATGGGACCTTTTCCTTCCTCTAATGGGTATACTCATATATTAGCTGCTGTTGATTATGTTACTAAGTGAGTAGAAGCTATTCAAACTAGTAGTGTTGATCATAACACATCTATTAAAATGCTTAAAGAAGTTATTTTCCCCAGGTTTGGAGTCCCTAGATATTTAATGACTAATGGCAGTTCACATTTTATACATGATGCTTTCCGTAAACTTCTTGCTAAATATGATGTTAACCATAAAATTGCATCTCCTTATCATCCTCAGTCTAGTGGTCAAGTTGAATTGAGCAATAAAGAAACCAAATTAATTTTTCAAAAGACCGTTAATAGATCTAGAAAGAATTGGTCTAAGAAACTTGATGAGGTACTATGGGCTTATAGAACTGCTTATGAAAACCCTATGGGTATGTCTCCGTATAAAATGGTTTATGGAAAAGCATGTCATTTACCTCTTGAGTTAGAACATAAAGCATATTGGGCAATTAAAGAACTTAATTATGATTTTAAACTTGCCGATGAAAAGAGGTTATTTGATATTAGCTCGTTAGATGAGTGGAGAACCAAAGCTTATGAAAATGCCAAGTTGTTTAAAGAAAAAGTTAAAAGATGGCATGATAAAAGAATTCAAAAACGGGAATTCAAAGTGGGTGAGCATGTTCTATTGTACAACTCTCATTTTAGATTTTTTACAGGAAAACTTCGCTCCAAATGGGAAGGGCCATATATCATCGAGGAAGTTTATCGCTCCGGATCTATCAAGATCAATAACGCCAAGGGCACTAATCCGAGAGTGGTTAATGGACAAAGAATTAAGCATTATATCTCAGGCACACATATTAATGTTGAAACTAATATTGTTCAAACTATGACACCAAAGGAACACATACGAGAGACCTTCTGGAACACTCCAGAACCCTGAAACAGAGTAGGTATGTGATACGGTAAGTAAACCGACTCCAAAAATTCCATAAAAATATTTTTTGTCTGTTTTGGAATATTAGAAAAATACAAAAATAAGAAACAGCTGAGGGGACCCATGAGGAGGTCACAACGCAACAGGGCGTGCCCTACCCCTGGGTGCGCCTGGTTGCCTTGTGGGCCCCTCGTGTGCTTCCCGACTCCAGTTTCTTATAGAAAACTTGTTCCGCAAGATAAAAATTCTTTATATATACTCCCGGATTTTTTTACCACCGTATCAGAAAAATCTCCTCTGTTCTTATTTCGTGCTGTTTTTTGGGCGGATCTGACAGTATGTCGACCCAAGACTAGGACGGAGAGAGCTATGTTTCCCACTATGTTGCAAACCCAAGGATCTATGGAGACATGAATCCTTATGGTTGGTCCACGGATGAGGAGCGAGATGCTGATTTGAGGAGGATGGAGGACTCTAGCTTGGAGGAAGAAGAAGAAGCCCCTCTACCTCCACCTAGAGATATGCATGTGGAGTTCAAGAAATCAAGTCTCCCAAACTCGGTTAAACCTCCCAACACTCAATTTATTTCCTATCATAACTTGCAAAAGAGTGTTGCTTCATCCCCCTCAGCCAAGCTGCATCCTTGGGTTGATGGTGCTCTGACTGTCACCAGCAAGCTTCGTAAGGAAATCATGGAGCTCAAACATCAAGTTAATAAGCTTGAGGAGGAAAACCGTATCCTCAAGAGAATCATCGCCAAGAATATTGCACCACCAACACCAAAGAAAGAAACTTGAGTACACGGGTATGGGTACCACCCTAGGCTTGTGCCAAGCTTGGGGGAGGTGCCCCGGTATCATAGCACCATCACTTTTATTATCTTTGCCTATCTTAGTTTGATCCTTAGTTATTTCGTGATTTAGAAGAATAAAAGTTTAGTATGATCTATTTTCGAGTGCTAGTTTCATGATCTATCTATCTATGTAATAAAGTTGAGAGTTATATAATAAATAGTAGTTTAAGTTTTGCTTCTTTACTTTCATGTTCCAATCTTAGCAATGAAAATAATGAAAAGATCATATGCTAATCCCATGGAAAGTAATGACTTTACATAAAGAAAAGTATAATTGATAAATTTGTTGGAAGTTAACAAACATAGTATTGGTCAATGATGCAATTCATGAAAGATTAATAAGGGAAGAGTAGATTCACATATAAATATACTATCTTAGAACTCTTTTATGATTATGAGCCCCATTAAATATTTTATGTCAACTAGTTGATGTTCGACAAGGAAGACAACATAATGAGTTATGTTTGCTTATATTCACATAGAAGTTATATTGTCATGGATCCTCCAACATGTGGTGCTTGCTCAATATCTTTGCTAGCCAAAAATCCATACCGAGTAGAGATACTACTCGTGCATCCAAAACCCTTAAACCGAGTTTCATGTCATGAGAGTCCACTATATCTACCTATGGATTGAATAAGATCCTTCAAGTAAGTTGTCATCGGTGCATAAATCAATAAAAATTTCTCCTAAATATGTATGATATTTTATTGTAAGGGAAAATAAGCTTTGTACGATCTTGTGATGGTAAAGAAATAAAAGCGACAGTCTGAATAATAAAGGTTGCTATCACAAGGGGCAATATAAAGTGACGTTCCTTTACATTAAGGGTTTGCACATCCAAAAATAAAAAGCGCATGACAACCTCTGCTTCCCTCTGCGAAGGGTCTATATTTTACTTTCTGTATTTATTTTCTATGCAAGAGTTAATAGTGTACTTCTCTATTCCTTTTTCATTTTTCTCTTTGCAAGCATCATGTGGTGGGGAAATATCCAGACACATACGTCCAGTTGGATATGAGTAATCATGAGTTATTATTGTTCACATTACCCTTGAGGTAAATAAGTTGGGAGACGAAACTATAAGCCCCTATCTTTCTATGTGTCTGACTGAAACTTTTGCTCCATATATATGTCATGAGTGTCAGCAATCATAGAAGAATAAATGATAGTTGAGTATGTGGACTTGCTAAACAAAAGCTCTTATATGAGACCCTTCTTGAGAAAATGATGAATTGTAATTGTTTCATTGACTAAGAACATAGTTTGTTAGTTTTCAAGAAAGTTAATGCTTTATACTTCATTATTGTGATGAACTGTTACTTGATCATGAGAAGTTTTATGATGATATATTGCTTCTATGATAATGATCATGATGCTACTATGTCCATATTTGGTTTTTATCGGCACCTCCCTCTCTAAACATGTGGTCATGATTATCGATATCAGCTTTCGCTTGAGGACAAGCGAGGAGGTCTAAGCTTGGGAGAGTTGATACATCCATTTTGCATCATGTTTTCCTACTTTTATTTATAATGTTTTTGATCAATATAACACTTTGTGATGCAATTCTAATGCCTTTTCTCGCTTAATTTTCAAGATTTACATGAAGAGGTAATTGCCGGCAGCTAGAATTTTGGACATGGAAAAGCTACATTAGAGATACCTATTTTGTAGAACTCCAAATGACCTGAAATTTTACGGAGATTTTTTGTGGAATATATAATAAATATTGGAGCAAAGAAATACCAGAGGGGGCCCACCAGTTGCGCACAAGGAAATAGGGCACGACCACCCCCTGGGCGTGCCCTGCTGCCTTGTGGGCCCCAGGCAGGCCTCCGGCCCCATCTTCTACTATATGAAGGGTTTTGACCTAGAAAAAAAATCAAGAGAAGACTTTCGGTACGAAGCGTCGCCATCTCGAGGTGGAACCTGGGCAGGAGCACTTTAGCTCTCCGGCGGAGTGATTCCACCGGGGACACTTCCCTCTGGGAGGGGGAAATCGAAGCCATCGACATCACCAACAACCCTCTCATCCTAGGAGGACCAATCTTCATCAATATATTCACCAGCACCATCTCATCTCAAACCCTAGTTCATCTCTTGTATTCAATCTTTGCCCCAAAACCTCAGATTGGTACCTGTGGGTTGCTAGTAGTGTTGATTACATCTTGTAGTTGATGCTAGTTTGTTTATTTGGTGGAAGACTATATGTTCAGATCCTTGATGATATTCAATACCCCTCTGATCTTAAACATGAATATGATTTGTGAGTAGTTACTTTCGTTCTTGAGGACATGGGAGAAGTCTTATTATAAGTAATCATGTGAATTTGGTATTGGTTCGATATTTTGATGATATGTATGTTGTTGCTTCCTTTAGTGGTGTCATGTGAACATCGACTACAAGACATTTAACCGTACTTGGGCCTAAAGGAAGGCATTGTGGAGTAATAAGTAGATGATGGGTTGCTAGAGTGACAGAAGCTTAAACCCTAGTTTATGTGTTATTCCATAAGGGGCTGATTTGGACTCATATGGTTCATGCTATGGTTAGATTTATCTTGATTTTTCTTTTGTAGTTGCGGATGCTTGCAAGAGGGGGTAATCATAAGTGGGAGCCTTGTTCAAGTAAGAACAACACCCAAGCACCGGTCTACCCACGTATCAAATTATCAAAGTAGCGAACGCGAATCAAACAAGCATGATGAAAGTAACTAGACGATAATTCCCATGTGTTCTCGAGAACGCTTTGCTTGTTATAAGAGAACGTTCAAGCCTGTCCTTTGCTATAAAAAGGATTGGGCTACCTTGCTGCACCTTTGCTACCCTTGCTACTTGTTGCTCGTTACAAATTGCCTTGCTATCAAACTACTTGTTACCGATAATTTCAGTGCTTGCAGAGAATACCTTGCTGAAAACTGCTTGTCATTTCCTTCTGCTCCTTGTTGGGTTCAACACTATTACTTATCGAAAGGACTAAGATTGATCCCCTATACTTGTGGGTCATCAATAATCATGCTTTGTGAATAATTAACATTGAACACGAGCATGAGTAGGAGATAAACACATTGAACATAAGTATCATGAAGGCTGCATTGGTTTTGAATCAACTACATGTGTGAACATGTGCCATTTCAAGCCACTAGAATTATTCAGGGGAGGATACCATACCAACATATTACATCACAACCATTTTAATGCATGTTGACACTCAAGATAAATCATTATCCACTCCTAGCTATTTAAGCATGGCATGAGAAATTATAATCTCTAATTGTCATCACAAACATGTTTACTTATAATACTGGAACGAGATTGACTGAGTTAAACATATTTACAAAACGAAAACAAGAAGAGTTCATACGAGCTTTCCTTCACCGCAATCACTTCATCAAATCATTGTCATTATTGCTTTTCACTTGCACAACCGAATGGTGTGAAAACAATAATAGTGCAAGTGTGTCGAGGACTAAGCTGGAATCTCCAAACAATTTATTCAAAGGAGAGGACAAGGTAATATTGGCTCTTTGTTAGATCAATAATAAAGCACATAAGAGCCACTCAACAATTTCATCATGGTCATCTCCTTACGACAACTCAAAGAAAAGAAAAGAATTTCAGAGAAACACACTGAAATATTTTTTGGAGTTTTTGTTTTTTTTCTGAAGAAAGCAAACTAATGAAGGAAAAATGAAAAGCGAGAAAAACTATTTACATGGGAGAACACCCAACAAACAAAAGAAGAGACAAGAAATGTTTTTTGGGTTTTCTTTTAATACTACGAACTAACTAAACAAGAAAGAAAAACCGAAGAGACGCGATATTTTTTTTGGATTTTCAAAGTTTTTCAAACACAAAAGAAGAAAGCAAAAATAAAACTAACATGGGTATACAATGAAAGAGGATGAACATCGACAACTGGAATGAATGTGTAGTACATGAATGTAATGTCCTTGAGAAATACATACTCCCCCAAGATAAGGCTTTTGGCCTAACTTGGTCTATGGCCCCTGCTGGCGTGGATAGAACTCGTAGAAGTAGTTCAGGTTGTACTCGAGTGTAGCCGCTACTGCTTGGTGGACTACCTCATTACGGCGAGTAGTCTCCTCTGCCGTATCGTCCGCCTCAACCTCCTCCTCAAGTATAAAACATCTTTGTTTTTCCTGAAAGTTAAAGAAGGCAGGAGGAGGCAAAGTAATATGGATAACACGACACTTATTAAAGATTAACATGTATCAGAATGGTACGTCTGTCTTTCCAGAAACTGGTGATTCTCCATAGCCTCGTAATGAAGGAAGCTAGGTGTCAACAAGGAATCATTTTCTTTTATGGGTATGCCAAGATAAGTGGCTAAAGGAGTAGCATAGATCCCACCAAAAAGATCGCCATTGATCGCATTGTTATGTAAATGACGTGCGATGATGACCCCCATGTTAAATTTTCTATCCCTCAATACCCCAGTTTTAAGATTGCTTAAATTAGGAGCCCATAGGGTACTCAGATCATGTTTGCCATTGATGCATCTACCTATGAACAGAGCAAAATAATGAATAGCGAGAAAGTGAATGCTCCCAATTCTAGCTTGTGTTATGCCCCTAGTTTCACCTTGGGTAATACTCATGAGAAATTATTGCAATCCGCTTTACGAGGTTCAAGGCATGTCCCCCTAGAGGGAATTCGACAAGCAACACTAAATTCTTGAATGGTCATGCGAAAAGAATTTTCATATATGTCAAACATAACATGATGACAGGAGCGGTGAGATACATACTTGAATTTCCGCACAAAGGAATCGGTGAGATCATGGTATTGCGGACACTTATCAGATAAGAAGTCCGTCAACTTGGCATTGTGTGCGTACATATCAAACTCTTCCTTGATGTCGGCTCGTATCATGAAGGCATCGGATGGCCATTCACATGCTTTTACTAGAGCATCTCATGGTGGTTCGAGATCCGGCTCATGTATTGCAGGCCTTGGGGAGCTCTTGCTCGAAGAACCCCCATGGAACATCTTCCTAAACATTTTCTTTTCTCTGAAAAATTTCTGAAATTTTTAGTCCCCAAAATAAAAGTGAGCAAAATTGATAGGAACTACTCCCATAAGTGTCTAGAGGCTATATCATGCACCAAAACAATTTTCAACCATACAAATTCAACATACAAGCTCATATACATCGTCACCAACAGTAGCAAAGTTTGCAAAACATAAATCACGAGAACAAAAACTAATTGGATCATCGGAGGAGTCACATACCAAGAAGCGATTCCTCAAAACAGTTTCGTAAACGGAGCTCCGAGCAAGGAGATCAAAAATCGCACGGAAATGAGCAAGAACACGGGCTAGGAGGCAATGGTTTTTTTTTCTGGAAGAAGAGGAAGGCAATAGGATGGTGCACTAAGTGAGGGGCCACTGTGGGACCCACGAGCTCACATGGCACGCCCAGAGGGGTGGGCACGTCTTGTGAGCTCGTGGCTCACAGGGGCACCCCCTAGGGTGTGTTCAGTGCCAAAAATTCTTAAATATCATAGAAAAATCATACTAAATTTTTAGATCAATCCGAGAACTTCTATTTTCGGGTCATTTTTATTGCATGGATAATTCAGAGAACAGCATAATCATGGCATTCTACTTTATTAAAATTTAAATAACAAAGAGCAAACAGTAGGTACAGTAGGTTGTGGTTGCTAAATTCACCGACCACATGCCCCTAAAAAGGAATCCATTAATAAGGTTGATCAAGTCTTATTAACAAACTATTTCCGAGTAACATGAAACCAAAGAATTTTCGTATAGCACTAAGTTACCTCAACGGGGATATGCATCTCCCCAACAATAAGAATTTCATATTTCTTTTTTACGGTTGGAGGAGGGAATTCGAAACCTACATTATTAATTGTCACAATTTTTTCAATAGAGTTGATACTAATCAGTGAACTTTGTTTACTTGGGAAATATGCCATATGCATGTTACCATTGACATGAAAAGTGTCCTTGCTTTTGTTGCAATCAATAACAGCCCCTGCAGTATTCAAAAAGGGTCTACCAAGGATGATCGACATATTGTCGTCCTCGGGCATATCAAGAATAACAAAGTATATTAAGATAGTGACATTTGCAACTACAATGGGAACATCCTCACAAATTCCGATAGGTATAGCAGTTGATTTATCAGCCATTTGCAAAGAGATTTCAGTAGGTGTCAACTTAATCAAATCAAGTCTTCTATATAAAGAAAAATGCATAACATTGACACCGGCTCCTAAATCACGTAAGGAAGTTTTGACATAACTTCTTTTAATGGAGCATGGTATAGTGGGTATTCCTGGATCTCCTAACTTTTTAGGTACCCCTCCCTTAAAAGAATAATTTTCAAGCATGGTGGAAAATTCAGCTTCACGTATCTTTCTTTTATTAGTGACAATATCTTTCATGTGTTTAGCATAGGGAGGCATTTGCAAAATATTAGTCAAATGTGTTCACAAAAATACAGGTCTAAGCATTTCAACAAAGCGTTCAAAGTCCTCCTCATCTTTATTTTCGGAGGTTTACTAGGAAAAGGCATGGGTTTTTGAGCCCATGGTTCTCTTTCTTTACCATGTTTTCTAGCAATGAAATCCCTTTTATCATATCTTTTATTCTTAGAAGGTGGGTTATCAAGATCAATAGCAGGTTCTATTTCTACATCATTATCGGTTTCTTTGTCATTGTCTGGTTGAGCATCAATATGAACATCATCATTATCATTATCACTAGGCAAATGTTCATTACCAGATTGTGTCTCAGCATCAGAAATAGAAACATCGTTATGATTCTTAGAAGGTTTTTCTATGATAGGTTCACTAGAAGCATGCAAAGTACTATAATTTTTCTTTTTCTTTTTCTTCTTACATGAACTAGGTACATCAATATTAATTCTTTGAGAATCTTGCTCAATTCTTTTAGGATGACCTTCAGGATATAGATGATCCTAAGTCATTTTACCTCCCCTAGCCACAACTCTAACAGCTCGATTATTCATTTTATTATTCATCTCATTAAGAAAATTATTTTGTGACTTAGCGACTTGTTCTAACTGAGTATGAACCATGGATGAATCTTTACTTAAACCTCTAACATCATTAGCAATCCTAAACATCAAGTCACTGAAGCGATCAATCATGATAGCATTACGTTCCAATTGATTACTAACATAGATGTTGAAATTCTCTTGCTTAACAATGTAATTATTGTTGACAAACGAACACGTCATGTGTACCCTCGATGCCGGGGGTGATGCACCACAACTCACGTTGAAGGAGACCCGACCGACAATGTGATACACAGGATAGTCGGCGGGTGCTTTTGCATACCCGAAACCCCGCACGCCCGGGAGGGACCCCATCAGGGAGTGCGGCAGCTATGGGCTACCCTAGGTCGATTCGCTTGCCCCTAGAACCTTGGGATTCGCAGCTCTCAGACATGAAGAATAGCGAAGAACGAGAGAGAAAATGATGGAGAGATAAAACATAGATGAAAAAGTAGTATATTGATGTCGATTGTGTGTTGTTTCAATCGACCGTCACCCAAACATATATAAGAGGCGGATGGACTTCCCGTACAAGAAACGGATTCATCTAGGCTTTCCTTACATGAAAATTACATCAATTCACATCCTAGAGTCCTAGTTCCATTCTAACTCGGATTCAACCTGAATCTAGCCCAAACTTCTGTCTTGCTCCTTGCGCGGGCTGTAGAATTTGCATATGACCTCTGATTGAGATGATCAAAATACCAAATTTATGTGCCTCGACGAGACGAACAACTCTTCTATTGATCAATTTTCCAAATAAGGCCGTATTCAATACCCTACAGGGCCATCTTTAACTTCTAGTCGGACTCGGTCATGCAGTTTTCATGGCTGTCCGAGTCTTGTAGCAACCTTGCATGTCGTATACTATCTCAGATGATGATGACTCCAAAAGCAAAGTTGACAGTTTTGATGATAAACACAACTTCCATATAGAACACTTTTTCATTCCAGGCCATCTAGATAATCTTTTAAGCCCATCTTCAGCTTCTGGTTGGATTGGCCTTGACAGTTTCCACTTGGCCGACAAGCTTTCATGCTGCCAAGCTTTCCACACCGGCAAGCTTTCCACACCGGCAAGCTTTTCACTTGGCCGGCAAGCTTTTCACTTGGCCGACAAGCTTCCACGCCGTCAAGCTTTCCACGCCGACAAGCTTTCATGCTGGCAAGCTTTCCACGCCGGCAAGCTTTCCACACTAGCAAGCTTTTCACCTGGCCTGCAAGCTTTTTACTCGGCCGACAAGCTTTTCGTCAGCAATCTTAATTCAGCTAGCAAAGGTCGGATAACTAATGCAACCCATGAGACACCACCTAGGTGGGTGTCTGGTCCCTCGCATCACTTTTTCACTCAGGACCGGTCCACATAGTGGCGAGGCGGTGGCACTCGAGCGTCCCAAGGCTAGGACTCGTTCTCCGCCGCAGCCAATTCGTTCCGGTAAGCAGTGATGTCCGGTGGCATGACGACCTAACTGTGCCTGGCATGAAAATCAAACAAAGAGGGTGCAGGCAACGGAATAAATATCATGAGTATCCTTACTGAATACCAAGTTATAACGAATGTGATGAGGAGGCTCAGGGTTATCAATAAAGTGGTGATCTATCATAGCTTGGTGGTCCAGATAAACCTTAGGCAACAAGTAATCATTGTAGTGTATATTAATATTACAACGTCTCGCCAAGCGAGTAGCATAAATACCACCATGAGCTTTAACCCTAGTCCTGTTAGTGTGCAGGCGGCGCAATGATAGCTCCAAGGCTATAAGTGTTGTCAGCAAAAAGTGTGTGGTGTAAAATGGCAAGGTTAGGGGCACTGAGTATGCCACCTTCCTCCCTAGTAGTCAAACATTTCCCTATGAATAGAGAAAAATAATGAACAACAGGAAAATGCAAACTAGTAGCTCTGGCTCTTGACACGCCCCTACGCTCTCCCACAGTTAAAGTACGGAGGACGCCCTTGAACTCCTCCGATCGAGGATCTCTTAATTCCCCATCGGAGGGAATCAAACATATCCGACAGAACTCAGCAAGTGGTATCTCATGATGTTCAGCATATAAATCAAAGCGTACCATGGGAATATCGAGCCTATGCAAGAAATGGAAATTTTGCACAAAGGAATTTGTAAGGGTGTGGTATTGATCACACTCATCTGCAAGGAAGTCAGTCAATCCAGCATTTGCAATGAATTGCGTGAACTCTTGTAGAAACCCAGCTTCGTTCATGAAGGCATTGCGTGGCCACTCGCACGGCCGGACCTCCGTCCTGCACGGAATGTTAAGGTCATGGTCCTAGGCATCCCCAACGATTCCCTTGGCACTCCGGCTTGAAGAACCTCTCCAGAAGAAGTTCATTTTTCTACGATTTTTTTGTTGAAATTTTTGGACCACAAAAAATGTAACAAAACTTCACAAGATTGATAGAAAATACTCATATGGATGTCTAGAGGCTATATCAAGCATTCAAACTACTTGGAACTCAAAGAATTCAACATGCATACTCATTTTCAGTAGCACCAAGAGTAGCAAAATATAATCCACTAAAGCAAAAACTAATTGGAGCAATGGAGGAGTCACATACCAAGGAGCAATCCCCCAAAACAGTTTTGGAAACGGAGCTCCGAGCAAATAGATCGAAATCTCAGGTTTGGGAGCAAGAACACGAGAGAGAGAGAGAGCAACCAGGATTTTTTCTAGAGGTAAGAGATGATGTGGGCTGAAGTACTAAGTGTGGGGTCCTGTGGGACCCACAAGGCATCTTGGCGCGCCCAGGGGGGTGGCCGTGCGCTGTTGCCTTGTGAGAAACAGGGCACCCCCTGTGATGTATTCAGTGCCAAAAATTCTTAAATATTCTAGGAAAAATCATGTTAAAATTTTATGACATTCTGAGCACTTTTATTTTTGGAACTTTTTTTATTGCACGGATAATTCAGAAAATAGGACAATCATGGAATTTTACTTTATTAAACTATAAATAACAGTGAGCGAACTATGGGTACAGAAAGTTGTGCTTACTACATTCATCGACCACATGCCCCTAAAAAGAATTCATTAATAAGATTGATCAAGTCTTATTAACAAACTATTTCCTAGTAACATGAAACCAAAGAATCTTCGTATACCACTAGGTTATCTCAATGGGGATATGCATCTCCCCAACAATAAGAGTTTCATATTTCTTTTTGACAGTAGGAAGAGGGAATTTGAAACCTCCAACAGTGATTGTCGAAACCTTTTCAATATAATTGATACCATTTACTTGGAGTTGTTTCTTCGAAAAATATACCGTATGCTCATTACCATTGACATGAAAAGTGATCTTGCTTTTGTTGCAATCAGTAACAACTCCTACAATATTCGAAAAGGGTCTACCAAGGATAATCGACATGTTGTCGTCTTCGGGCATATCAATTATAACAAAGTCTGTTAAGATAGTACCATTTGCAACTACAACAGGCACATCCTCACAAATACCGATAGGTATTGCAGTTGATTTGTCAACCATTTGCAAAGATATTTTAGTAGGTGTGAGCTTATTCAAATCTAGTCTTCTATATAACACTAACACTGGCTCCAAAATCACATAAGGCAGTTTTAACATAACTTCTTTTAATGGAGCATGATATAGTAGGAATTCCTGGATCTCCTAGCTTGTTAGGTACTCCACACTTAAAAGAATAATTTGCAAGCATGGTGAAAATTTTAGCTGCAGGTATCTTTCTTTTATTAGTGACAATATCTTTCATATATTTAACATATGGAGGCATTTTCAAAATACCAGCCAAGCGAGTGCGCAAAAAGACAGGTCTAAACATTTCAACAAAGCGCTCAAAATCCTCCTCATCCTTATTTTTTGAGGCTTAGTATGAAAAGACGTGAGTTTCTGAACCCATGGTTCTCTTTCTTTACCATGTTTTCTAGCAATGAAATCTCTTTTATTTTTAGGAGGTGGGTTATCAAGATCAACATCAGGTTCTATTTCTACATCATTATCAGGTTCTTTATCATTATCTGGTTGAGCATCCCCATGAACATCATCATTATCATTATCACTAGATGGATGTTCATTATCAGATTGTGTCTCTGCATCAGAAATAGAAACATCATTAGTATTCTTAGGAGGTTTTTCTACCCCAGGTCTACTAGAAGCATGCAAAGTTCTATCATTTTTCTTTTTCTTCTTAGACTAGTAATCATGCACGTGCAACGCACGTGTAACCTTAGAAAAAAGGCTTGCATTAAGTTTTTTCCAGACCATGAACTTGTATGCATACTATTATCCCGACTTGAACTTCTAATCTCTAAAATCAGAACCCTAAATTCACTTCACATTTTCCAAATGGATTGTCATACTAAACCTGAACCATCTAGCCGACATGCCACAAGGAACTCATGGGCCAGTTGCACCGACTGTTTCGTCGTCCTAACATTAAGCTCAATCGAGTTGCGAAAGAGAGATGAGGGGGTGCATCAACAGGAGGTGGAACAGGAAAGATCATGTCCTCGGCATCCGCCCGGTTTAATGTAAAAGAAGAACCTGCAAAAATTTAAAAGTAACAAATTACAGAACCTATGGATCCATTCCGCCCTGTAAAATATTCATGCAAGTAATGCAACCCTTTACATCTATGGATCCATGCTCAGTTAGCAACAGAAACAAAATTACAGAATCTGAAACCTCACGCATTATTTTCCATAGAATAATCTTGCAAGACACATACTGCATAAGGGGAAAATACTACAACACAAGATTGCAATAAGCTGCATTAGCATTAGTGATATATTTCTTGTACAAGACATGGTGCGATAACTAAAAAGATATCATATATGGCTTGTGTATTATCTACATAAAATGAACCAATCTGTCGCTATCATCATTTTTGACCTACAGCAAACACAAGCACCAGGATGAGCAGTAACAAAAACAAATCGCGAGATGCAGCAAAATCTTGATGTAGTGGAAAATAAAAATCTTTGAGAGTACATATATTTTTGGTTTGTACTTTGTAGACATGACATTTTTCTATAGGCTAAATTATGCTTTGGCATAAATTTTCAAATAATAGTTCAAATACAAGATCACCATTCTTTCGTGTAACATATTATATAAATATATGTTAAACTATTCATATGAAAGACTATGCCAAGGAATAGTTTTTTAGCTTTTGAATGGCGTAGCCCTGCTGAGGTCACCCCATGTTCAGGATCCGTATGCAATCGAGTAAGCTTGAAAGTGATAGTTTTAGTTGGTTGTATTATTTGTACTGAATGAACCTTCTGAAAACTACAAATAGCAAACAATTACCAGACCATGTACGAAAAGTTAAATAAAACTATGTTCATTCAATAAGATCCGACAAGTCTATCTCTGAAGAACAATTTATTTTGCATGTGAAGAACAATGCAACTGTGGACCTTATTTTTCTCAATTCAATCAAGCCTATCTCTGAAGAACAATTATTTTGCATCCGGCAAATCACCTTTTGATGACCGATAATTATTTCTAACAGTGCAATTGAAGTATACACCAAATATCTTACATAACTTCAAGTGCTTCTCTATCGATCAGGAGATTTCCAAGGATAACTTATTATTATCGATTTAATCATGACTGTTTTAAGTATAATCTCTGAAGAACAGAGAGCATACAGAAAATCAGGACAAACAACATGCTTCTAAGGACAGGAGAATCGCATCTCAAATAGCAATATAGCAGTACACTCGAATGTTCTTGTCTGTCAGGTTACTCAACATATAGCCTAGAAATACAGTCACAACCACTTTGACACACTCCGCAAGAGGAACTTTCAGAGAACTGAGCATGGAAACGGAAGATCGGGCAAACAGAAACCAAAGCATAATTTAATGACTATACTAAACCAGGAAATTGTCGATTCCAGTCCTTTGTTTGATTACGAACATACACGTCATCGACTAATCACCTCTTGTGCAGTCGGTAAAACAATGATTTTCTGAGAAATATATAGTACCCCTTAGAAGGCTCAGTTTCTATATAGTACCCCTATGTACTCAATTAAACACTAATAAGAATGATCTCACCTGCGTAGCTCTGTGTCCTTTCCATGATGTGCTTTGTGAAGGGTAACGTGGTCCTTCTACATCTCCTCCATCCCTCATTCCAGGATCAGGCTATTCGTTGGTTCTACAGCCATCGATTCATCATGTATTCTACAATTTTCAGGTTCTGATCCTGTGAGTACCTTCAGGCAATTTTCTTAAGCTTGGTACCCACAAATGAACTGACATTGAAAGAGAAAACCTTTCTTGCATCAAACTTAGTATTCTTTAATGTGCGATGGTGAACACTTGTCGGTGTCCAGCATAACCTATTCCAAGTCCACACAAGCCCCTAGCTAGGCATTACATCCAACACATAATCAGCAGTACAGAGAAAACGTTCTAACATCTATTATACTATTAATCACTGTCCATCTATTTGCTTCTTAACACAATCCCATGGTCCATGACAGTATCAAATCCCTAAATGTGGCCGGTTTCATAGCATTCCATTTTTTATGTTACCTAATAATAATGTAAGTACATCAGGGACAAACACTTTGGCCGAGTTTGGCTGTCTGTGGAGTGAAGGAAATGAACTTGACATTACAAAGGTGTCTTCAGGTACAGAAAACTCTGGACACAACAACACTAAAGTCAATACCTCAGTTATACGAACCTTTGCTCCCAGTGCATTCGCATTTTTATGGGTCAAGAATAAAATCAAATGTTGTATCTCTGGTAAAGGCAACTTCTGGGTAGAGTATGGTATCTGTAATCAAACAAAACATACAGTGAGTTACAACATAAGAAACATTTATGGTTGAGAGTATAATAAAAGCTCACCTCAGAGCCTGATTGTTTTAATTTTTACTATTTGACTTCCCTTCAAGTGAGCATATTGTTTTTCAACTTCTTCTAACAGAGCATATGATGTAGCCCTTCCTGATATTGAAAAGGAAAAAGGTGGGACAATAAGCATTAACTTTTGTTCAATAACTGCATGGTGAGTAACTCTATTATTCAACTGAGTCCAGAAGCAGTACCTGGTTGGGTACAGTATGGTGAGTCTGAAATGATCTGACAACAAGGTCACTGCGTATTTCATGCTTCTCCTGAAAAAAAGTTATGCACTATAAGTAAACAAGGAAAAAACAAAAGGGCCAGCGATGAAATGATCTCCATACCCAAATCAAGAGCAACTAATTCAACTTCCAAGTCAATTCGACTCATTCTACGATGGATCCGAAGCATCTCCTCAACATCATAACATGTAAGGAGGTACTAATACTGCTGGATGCTTCAAATTGTAGAGGCCACGGGTAAGACAGTAACCGAAGCATATGGGAACACTGAAATAGCAAACAACAGAGCATCTCACCTTACTTTGCAGTCCAGTAAAGAAATAAGACTGCATATTGAGGACGATGTTGCTAACCCACAAATGCTCATGATGTGGTTGAGGTGGGCGTGGGTGATGAAGAGGTGGTCCTGGCACACGGCGAAGAGCGGGCCGCAGCCGATGTCGAAGGCGACGTTGAGGGACGGCACGGTGACGCAGGTCTCGTGCCCGCCCACCGAGATCCCCTCGATGGCGTACCCCTGCGCTGCACCTGGGCGCGCGCGCGGCAGTACTCCTCCTCGTCGGTGAGCACCCGGTCAAGCACCGAGAGCAGCCCGCTCCCCGCGCCCCCGCCGGGCCCGGAGACGGTGGAGGCGGCCGCCTTCTTCGACGCGAGTGCCCGGAAGCGGGAGGCCGTGCTGGGGGTGGGGGAGAGGAGGCGGCGGTGAGTGAGGCGGAGTGGGGCGAGGGAGAAGAGGTAGGTGGTGGCCGTGTGGGGCGGCGGCGGAGAACCGACGAGCGGCGGGGAGGGTGTCCGTGGGGGGAGGTGTGTGGTTGAGGTGAGGTAGCAGTTTTCTTTCTTGGGAGAAAGAGTTGGAGAGAAATAAGGAAATCTTTGATTGTTTCCATATTACTAAGCGGATAGGTGGAGGGAGATCCGTAAATCGTGGAGAGGCAGATCCGCAGGTCGCAGACTCGCAGCGTCTGCGGCAGAACATTGATCGTGCACCGTTGGATCCAAAGGCAGACCATCAAATTAATATCGACTCTTAGATTTCGTTAGATGGATCTGATCGGATGATTCTGGTTATCCCGTGTACATTTTATGGTGTGGCCTTAGAAGAATTTAAGTTTGCTCTTTTTATAGTAGTATAGATGAACTAGGTGCATCAATATTAATTATTTGAGGATCTTGCTCAGTTCTTTTAGGATGATCTTCAGGATAAAATGGCTCCTAGGTTATTCTGCCTCCTCTATCATTTAAACCTGTAAGAATGCTAGCCAACATGCCTCCACCGAGCTCTCCCAATGGGGCCTCGTTAGCAGTCCGATCTAGTCCGATCTGCCCCTCCAACTCAGTTGAACTGTTGGATTTTCACTTGCAGTTAAATCAATTTTCACCATTTTACTGCCCAATGACAAGTGGGCTCGTCTTACGCTTGCATTGGCTGGGTCATCTTCGGCCGGGTGAACCTTTCCTCGCGCGCCGTGCGTTGCGCGTCCCCTGGCTTGCCTGCGGCTGGAGGGAGGAGCCCATCCAACCCTAGCCCCCGATCCACATCCACGCACTCCTCCCTCCTCCTCCCTCTCACGACCGTCACACCCATTCCTCTCTTCCGCCTCCCTTCTCCTTCCCAGATCCCTACCACCGCCACACCCACTCGTCTCCTCCTCTATCTTCTAGTAACTTCCTCCCCATTCCTGATCTATGCGTCGGCCGTCGCGCGAGAGGAGCAGCGGTGGTGGAGACGCTCAGGTGGCGGCGTTGAGCTGCGAAGCGGCGGCGCTCAGGCGCGAGACGACAGAAGCGGGAGCGGCTACTCCGGGCCCCGATCTGGGGGTTCGGTTCCAGGGTGCTGACAGCTTCTCCCTCTACGACGCCGGGGGCGAGCTGGGGTTCGCTAGGGTGCATGACGGCGGTCGGGTCCGGGACAGAACCACAGGAGGCCATGAAGGGCACGGCGGCTGCTGGCGGAAGCAGCAGGGTTTGAAGGAGCGACACATGTGGTCGGGGTCGGCGGTTGGGGCAGGCTCATCGGCTGGGCAACAGCGAGCGCCGGTGAGCGCAACGAAAGGAAGCCAAGCGCCGGCGTACGTCAATGATTCGGGCGCCTGCGGCATGTATCTTGGTGAATGTACAGAGCTAATGTTCAATTCATTGTCTCAGGCATGAATTTACAGATTCAAGATTTTCTTACACACTTGCTATTTTTCTTCATCCTTTCCTCAACTTCCATGGTAACCTGTAATTTTTTCTTCTAGTTTTTAGAGGGTGTTTCGGACTCAAGATTGATCTGGTAGTGAACGTGGTGTGGTGTGACCAGGAATATCTGATCTGCGCCATGACAATATGGCCTTGCTGCAGCCAGGCGGTTCTTGGGAGTATGGTGCTTCGATTTGGTTCCTATGGTGGTATCTTCCCTCCCTTCTCCCTCCTTTTATTTCTTATACTTTACGCTTTGATGCTTTGATATGTTGTATTGGCTTAAATTATGTACTTAGTTGAGTCCTACTCCCTCCGTTCCAAAATAGATGACCCAACTTTGTACTAGCTTTGTACTAAAGCTAGTACAAAGTTGGGTCATCTATTTTGGAACGGAGGGAGTACTTGCTTATTGAGATGAACCGTTTACAAAGCTATAGTATTAGTTCCAAAATTTGAAATGACACCATTACCTTTAGAATTTGAGATGATTTATTTTCAGAGTGTATATGGGGAGGCCGCAACCAGCAGGGGTCAACGGAGCGGCTGCTGCGGTCGACAGAGCAGCAGGAGCAAGGAGCTCAAGATGGTTCAGGTTTGCCTCCACTTCCTCTCTTGTTCGTTGGTATACAACTAGGTTGTTATATAAAGTTGTTTGTTGTTATACAGCTAAGTTTTTGCGGCATTTTCTGTTGTAGGAAGAGTGCCTACAACGATTACTGAACTGGATAGAGGTGCCTTATGATAGTATAGCTAAAGAACATCAGGTATGAGTAGATGGCACTGCCACCTATGTGTTTGATTTTTGTTTGTTGTGATATTTCAGGCCCCCAAATTGTTGTGATATAAAATGAACACATGATATTCCTGTTAAAATGTAGAGACATGCCTTGTTCTCTGATTATAAGGTTGTCCAGTGCTGGTTGACATTGTATATGTGTGATACCTAACAAATTGACTATGTTCCCATGTTTGCTTTATTAGAACATAATAATCTGATGTTCATAGGGTATCAGGAGATGCTGGACCTTTGTAACTCAATTCATCAGTTTAGTTGCAGTCCATGCTAGCCACTCTGTAGTGTAGGCCTACTGGTGAGATGTATAGTTGCCTTCTCTCATCAGGCGATGGCTTCTGGTGATCTGTTCCTTTTCCTTGTTTTTAATTTTTCCCTTCCCAAGATTATTATCACCCATCCCAATTGCTACCTCCTCAGTCATTGGTTTATCTCCCAGATTGGTTCTTTGGGTGGTGACGTTAAATTAATTGTGATTAGCTTCTTCTACAAATTTGTCCCAATGAAATTAGAAGGCTAGCAAATTCGAAAAATGAAATTTTGAGTGAGTGTGTGGATGCATACAGATAGTAGATGAGCAATTAAGCATCCTCTATTTTTTGTAAGTTTATGTGGATGCGCATAAAGTGTTCTTTGTTTTTTTAACGAGTATATATTGATGCATATAAGATGTATATGGTGGAGCTTATTTAATCTTCAACTATTATGGCTTTATCGGTACTTCTTGACATATCAGGAGCTGGTGTTATGTTCTACCTGATCGATTTTTAGCAGACTTGGTAAGCTTGCTCCCTCTTTGTTCTCTTCGTCAAGGTTTGTCTCTTCCCTTTACTCACTGATTACTGTATCTTTGGTGTTTCTCCTGTCTCCTATCATAGCGCTTCGCTTATTGTTCTCTTTGTTCAGCAGTTCTCGGCCTCCAGCCAGGCTTTGGCCTCATCCTACTCTTGTGCTCCTGGACAAGCAGGTTTGTTTCTTGTCCAGTGTATGATCATATTAGGCCTCCAGGATCTTGTGCTCCTACTAATCGTTTCTGAACTTTATTAGTTTTGTCAGAAGAGGCAGGAGAAGCATAGCCAGGCTTCCGTGGTGAGTTTGAAGTTTACCCTTTGTCTCTGGAAGTTGAAATTGTCTCTCATGCGAGCGACGACCTTTTCATAGCCATGGTGAGTTTGAGGCTTACCCTCTGTTCTTGCTAGCTGAAATTGGTTTACGATGCATCTTCCATCAATGCAGAGGTATGAGTCCTATGATTGACATTGGTAAAAACTCTCAGTGAGAAGCCTACCTCCTGAATTAAGAGTGAGAAGTTGTATATTTTAAATTTTTAGGTGTGAACAAACAGTATAAGATGAGGTAGCCGCCTCCTACTGAATTAATAGCGAGAAGCCTACTAGCTAAATTTTATTCTTTCATGATATGAACTATTCTCGATATTTACTATTTAGGATGTTTGCATATATGTTACTTGTCAGCATGATACAGTTAGCGGAATATGTAGTGCTGTTTATGCCCCCTTCCTTTTTGGTTCCGAGGCATGTTACATTTGATTGGAGACATTGGACAACTCTATTGTTTTGTAGTTTGCTATAGAAACTGTCCCGGCAGAACTGCAAGGCCTATCTCTTTCTTCTCCTTTTTAAAGACCATCTGTTTCTTTCTAAGTAATTCAACTTATGTTGTAGCCATGTGAGGTGTGGAAGCTGGGAAATTTATATACATGAATCTTAGTTGTGTTAATTACTTGTCTATTACATGATATTCTCTTACCATATTATTTTATTTAAGGCTGGATAGTGGTTTGATTTAATTGAGATTGCCTTTTGATCTCATGATTGTTGTTAGACTGACTGAAAATGAGCTCCTAAAATTATGCTAGAATTGTGTGTACTGTATGTCTGGTTGACGATGAGGATTAATGTCTGTCGTTCTTTTGTCATACTTGGGTAGGAAATCCAATAGAAATATGCCTAAATTTGGCGTCCACTAATTCTTGACATTGATATTCTTTTAGCTCTGCAAAAGTCGTTTCCATTGTACCCACTGGTTTCTTTTTTATTCTCAATTGAGTAGTTAGGAGTAACGGTTTATATTTTATAGATTCTTTAGTAGTTTAGTTAGTGGTTTATCCTTTCCAAAAAACTACCCTAATACAATAGAATATTTGGGCCGAAAATGCGGTACCTCAGCAGCTTCTCAAAAAAAGGAAAGAAACTACTCTTTTGTTACTTACAGATATATGATATGCACCAGTTCAGGGCCTTATTTATAAATCTGAAATTACTCCCAAGAGAAAATTACTGAGGGTTAGATCATCTTTCTGTATATTCATCATCTTTCTGTATATTCATATAGCATCTCTCCTGCTTGATTACCAAGTAAAGATTTGGAAGTTTACAATGATCCAACCTTGACAACACTACATGGACATGGCTCGGAAGCATCAATTGGCTGGAAGAAACATTGTCTGCAAGCGCCGTCATTGACATAGATTACGGGAACATGGCTGATGTTTTGTGTACAAAATTTAAATTTGAACTGTACTGTTATGAGTCCAGCTGGTTACCCATGGGGTTGATACGACCTTTTCTTCTTGTTTACTAGCACTAGCTTTTTCACAAGCCAGTTATTGGAAGGTAAAGTTGCAGGCCAAGATCCATAAATAAGAGAAAGAAATCACACCCAAGCTCTGATAAGAAAGCCTATGAAGACAATGGAAGAAATCACTTCGCTCTATTCTGCTCCAAAGAAAAAACAATTTTGGGGGATCCATGTTACAGTGTGTTATAATTTACCGCCATTTCAAAGATAGGCCAGTGTTGTTACCAGCCCAGTGTTTGCTTTTATATTATTGAATCGTGACTCAGTCATATATGTTTATATTCATGTTGTCAAAGTCATCTTGAAAATAGGCAAGATTCTATTGCCAACAAGTTGCTTCCTTAAGGTGTAAAAAAAACATGTTGCTTATTTATATATTATCGGATTATGAATAGGTCATGTATATTTATATTCATGTTGTCAAGTTGTGGTTTAACAAAAGGGAGAAATTCCCACGAAGTTATTTCTTTGCACTACTAATAAAAATAACAATGTATCTTTTTCTGTAAAACAAAAAAAAGTCCTTATGTATAGTGAAATCTTATATAATGCTTATATGTATGAAACCAGTGAAGTCTGCATTAAGAAAACTTAAGTGCGTTGAATTGTATGCCTCATTAGTTTCCACCTAAGCATTACATATTAAAGCTACATTTCCTTAAAATTTCATTATTAGAAGACACCTCAGTATTGCCAAATTGACAAGCATTTTCAAATAATTCTTTGTTTGAAATGGGACCTCGCGCCATTTGGCGGAACGGGTAAATTTGTTATCAAGAAGCTTATTATAATTATAATAATAATTATTATTATTAACGTGTATGTACAACTTATTGTAGGCAACAAGACTCCATTCTTTTTTTATTGAGAGGGGGGTGGGTAAATTTGTTATCATATGTGCTTGCCCACAAGGCCACAACTAAACCAACTAATACATGCTTTTTTCAATGCACACATGGATTCAACGGGCCTCTACGCTTCGCGGTCGTTAGATCATGGTCAATCCAGTCTTGCGTTTTTTCGTGTGGGGTGTTGGATGTTCGCTGTTCATTTTGCTGCTTGATTTTGATCGCATGGTAATTTGTATGGCCAATGACCGGTGCGCTCTTGCAGCGTGAATGTTGGCTGGATCAACCGATTCTAGGTGCAGGTTGTGGACGGGTGCCTTAGCTGCGTGCGTTTGTTCTCTGCCGCTTCAGGTGGGCTCTGTTTCTAGCTGGCCCCGCTCGTCTGTCACCGGTTTGTTTTCTTGCGTGTGTTTTTGGTCTCGTCCTGTTTGGAGAGAGATGCTGGGCTGACCGATGCATCATGCGCATGGGGTCCCTGGCTGACTCCGTCGCTCTGACCTGATCGATGCATCGTGCACGGGGGTCACCATGCCGCGTCCTGTCATGGTGTCCTATGCGGCGCCCCACAAACCCTAGCCCCCGAATCCCTGATCCACACCCATTGCTCCCCTTCCTCCTTCCTCCATCCTTGGTCACAGAGCCGCCACGTCATTCCCTTATCTCTCCTTCGTCAACTCAGCCACGCCTCCATCCTCCCTTCGTCGTCATCACGACCGACCACCTCCCGCTGCTTAGGGTCCATGACGGCGGCCGGGTCGAGCCGGGGTAGAACAGCAGGAGGCCATGAAGGGCACGACGGCTGCGAGTGGAAACAACAGGGTTTGAAGGTGCCAACTGGATAAAGAATGCACCTTTCACTTTCTTATAGTCTGTTGGTGGCGCTGCCAGTTTGATTTTCCTTTACGACAAACAAGACAGAAGACATGCGTGGCTTCTTTAGCTGTACATGTTGCTGTATTTTCATCTTTAGCACCATCTCTTTCCATAAATATTGAGATGGTTTAGGGTAAAAAACAAGGAAATATTATTTCAATTTTGATTTCCATCTTTATCCAGAATTTATACCAGCGACTGTCCTATTACTATCCCGCTTAGGATTACCTACGTCTCTTGTCGGCTCTTACGGTCTTTTTTCCTGGAGCACCTTTTGTCTCTCCTACATGACAAGGAGTTTGGAGAGTCTTATGCCAGCAGGGCTAGGACAATTAATCAACCACACAAGAACTTGGATTGATGGTATATAGTATACTATGGTTACTTTCAGCCTGCCATGTTTTATGTGTACTTTCAATTTGGCTGCAAGGGGAATCTGTACTATCAAATTAAAATGTGTATGTATATCTCATTGTAGACAGCAAGCCACCATTTTTATATTAAAGGAGGGGGGGGGGGGGGGGGGGGGGGTTAAAATTTGTTGCCACGTGTGTTTGCCCACGACAAAACCAACTAAACCATTGATGTTTTTTTCAATGTGTACATGGATTCAGCGGGCCTCTGGGCCATTTGGCGCAACGGCACACACCCACCATTGTTCGTAGGCTGGGCTAGATAGCATATGGGCCTTTCAAATACTTATGCCTCCATATGCACAACACAAAGAGGTTTTTCTTTTCGTGCACATGGAAAATAAAATTTTGGTGCAAACACTGCTAAAAAAATACATCCTTAACCGGTCTATACATCTTATACATATATGTTTTTTTTTCAAACTCAGATTTCTCAAGGTGACAACCATATTTTCAACTAAAACAATGCTTCCTTAGCTGGTCTGTGCATGTTATACAAATGTTTTTCTTTCAAACTAGGATTTCGTAGCGTGATAAACATATTTTCAATATAACATGGTTTCGCACATGGGCTTTCTACTACTAATATCAAATATGTCATTGAAAAATAAAAGTATTTTCATTAACAACATGGCTTTAGCGGGTCTCTGCGGCATTTGGCGCAATGGGTCAACTAGTTACTCTAACAGCATGATCATTCATTTTATTATTCATCTTATTAAGCAAATCATTTTGTGACTTAGCAACTTGTTCGAGCTAAGTATGAACCATGGATGCATGTTTACCTAAACCCTTAACATCATTAGCAATTCTAAACATCAAATCACTCAAGCGATCAATCATGATGACATTCCGTTTCAATTGATTCTTAACATACATATTGAAGTGTTCTTGCTTAACACTGTAATTATCAAATTCATCCAGGCATTGACTAGCATATTTATTATAAGGAATATCACCTTTCATAAAATCTATAAAGATAATTTACCTCTACTACCTGTGTCGGGGTATCGAGTCAATGTATTTCTTCAATATGTGGTAAATTCTTAGCATCTTCAGTTTTAATACCCTTTACTTTCATAGATTTCTTTGCCTCTTGCATATCTTCTCGACTTAGGAATAGTATACCTCTCTTGTTTGGAGTTGGTTTAGGTGATGGTTTAGGAAGTGTCCAATCATTTTCATTTCTCAATATATTATTCAATAATTCTTCAGCCTTTTCAACAGTTCATTCCCTGAAAACACAACCAGCACAACTATCTAGGTAGTCCTTAGAAGCATCGGTTAGTCCATTATAAAAGATATCAAGTATTTCATTTTTCTTAAGAGGATGATCAGGCAAAGCATTAAGTAACTGGAGGAGCCTCCCCCAAGCTTGAGGGATATTCTCTTCTTCAATTTGCACAAAGTTAAATATTTCTTGTAAGGCAACTTGTTTCTTATGAGCAGGAAAATATTTTTCAGAGAAGTAATAGATCATATCCTGGGTACTACGCACACAACCAGGTGCAAGAGTATGAAACCATTTCTTAGCATCACCCTTTAATGAAAAGGAAACAACTTAAGGATATAGTAGTAACAGATTTTTTGCTCATGAGCAAATAGGGTGGCTATATCATTTAATTTAGTAAGATGTGTGTCACACCTTGATTTTCATACCACATCATTTAAGTTAATTAAGCATGAAAATTTGGACCAACAAAAACTTTTGTGTGATTTGGCTTTATTTTGATTTGGGTTTCTATTGCTATTTTGAAAGTGCTCTTAAATCAAATAAATTCCCCAAGTCTTATACTCCATCTCCTTTCTCCAAAACTTTGTCCAATGATCTTACCATGTGTATAGGACATAAAAGAATTTTCTTACATAAATAATTTGGCCAAAAAGTATTTTCTAAATAAGGTTTTCCAAAACCCCTGAGTTAAGGCTTGAACTACAATTACTGAATTTAGGTTGAGAAAAATCTTTCAAAAATTATATTTGAATCCTATTAGCCATAGGACTCCACTGTACCCGAAGACTTCTTGACCACCGGATTCCCCGTGCTTCTCGAGGATAGCCTCCAGAAGTGCCAGTTTCACCGAGCCCCCCTCCCACTTTCACCTACCATGAGCACCGGATCAACGACACCGAGACAGAGTACCATGTGGAAGCAATCGTGAAGGCTATTGACCCTTCGATGAGCTGGTTCTTCGAGGGACCCAAGATAGCAACACGGGTCCTCGCCGTCGAGACAACTGCACTCAAGGGACTAACCCGCCTTTGAGACCTTCTTCCGGGGATGGCAGGCGAGCCAGCAACCCGCTACTTTCCTTATCGAAAGGAGGGTGATGAAGAGAGCAGAGCACCAGCTCCACCCCATGGAGGAAGGACTCCCGCTTCGATTCCAGACCTACTTCAACCTTTGTGCCGACAGCATGGCACAACACTTGACCTTGGAGTCGATGGAGCTACGAAAGGAACTTCACGAGACCAAGGCACTTCTCCGCCAAGCACAAGGAAAGACATATAGGATCAAGAAGGAAGGTGCTCCCCTTGGATAGCACGCATTCACCTACCAAGGTGGAAGACCCCCGGAGAATGCGCGTGCCAAGAATGGAGGATCGTTATAGCAACACCACTTGACCGCAAGGGATTACCGTAAGCTCTTCACGACACCACCGGCAAAGCAACGCCGTGTTGAGCTCCTCCGGTCCCCTACTCCCTCTAGTGATGAAGAAAGTCAGACAGATGAGAACGAGGAGGGAGACCAAGAAGAGCTAGAGTACGCGACCGAGCATTCCACCACTTATGCACCACTTAAGACTAGGATGTGCTAGTCCGCAACCCCTAAGGTAGGATAGTTCATGTATCCCCTATGCGAAGTCGAGTCCTTGTAATGGTTCAAATGAAACCATGCTATGTTTTGTTGCTTTTGTGTTCTGATGGAAGTCGTACATTCCCCCTGGGAACTGTGAACGGCTACATCACCCATTTGGTTTTCAATGAATGTGTTTGGCATTTTCGGCCCTTTGTTTGATTGCACTTGCACTATACCACTCCCTTTAGGCACCCCTCTATGATGCTTTTCCCTCTCCTATATCTCATCAACTGAAGCTCAGAGAGACAAGATGCACCAAGGATTCCGCCTCAAGAAACAACTAGCACTGAAGACTTTTTGCGACAACCTATCCAACCAAGTGCGACTCAGTGGAGTCAAGCTTTTCCCTCAGGATTGGAAATCCATCCCTAGACCGTTCTAGACTTCATGAGTTACCCCAACTCGAATCTTAACCATGTGCTTAGCCTACGGAATTGCAAGAGAACCAGTCAAGCTTCAATAACCTTTGCCTAGCATTAGGTTCATTATGGAACTAGTGATCACACTGAACAAAACACATTACCATCTTAAGATAGCACCAAAACTGATGATGCCATAGGGAAGACCGATTTGAGGATATATAAAATAAAGGACAAATGACTTGATGAGGCTATACTAGTGACCTTGAGGAAATATCTGAGACTCTTTGGTGGATTATGAGGCTTTCATGTTGGCAGATGAACTTGGTGGGATCATGCTAATATAGTAGCATAACTTTCATTACCTTTGAGTAAATTGGATTTAGTAGCACAATTATGATCGCAAGATGAAATTCTTGGAGGTGCAAGAATTTAACTTAACCAGGGGATATTGATAGGAAATTGGTGATGTTACGATAATGACTTGGAGGAACGAGTAGAAATTCTCGCTGGACATGAGATTTCGATTGAAATTAGTGATCCTAACAAGATTTTGATGATAAGTTAGTCTACATGGTTCAAAGTAATTTAGGTTTAGTCCGATGATCTCAATCTTAGTACCCTATTTCTCAGTGGAAGATAAACTAGGAAATTGGATTATTTATCAGAGTTGATTTAGGGATCTATATAAACTTTACATTGGAGTTTACTTGAGCACGATAATGGAAATTGGTGGACTTACTATAGTAAAGATAGCCCTTTCAAGGATTTGGGAATTATAGGGACTTTAGAAGATTATCTGGAACACCATAGATATTGGATTTGTAGAATTAATGAACCATGTAGTGATTGATGGAATTAATGGGCCGCTGGAGTAGATTCATAGGAAGGAAACACGATCTTGGATTAGTATGAGACGTGTTTCCTTAGGATAGAGGTACACTACCTTGGAACTTGGATGGATAGGCTGATCACTTGGATTGTGATGTTTAATTAAAGCTTAGCAGCTTGTATGTTCTACATATGGATTTTTACATAAGAATAACCATACATATGAGTTTGGGAATAATTCACATGTATGATTTTGTTTAGACCTCCTCTCGGGAGTCATGAGGATATGAGTGATGATTGGAGTTAACTTATATGAAATGACGTTTTCAGTGGTATAAGGTGATTTTGTTTGAAAAATTAGATAGAACAATTGGCATCTAAGAAAATGTGCTCAAGGATGAGATGATAAACGTTCACTCACACCCTAGAATCCTTGAACCCCTTAAGATTTACCGAGCCACAGCATGGTCGGATCATGACCATGGGCTTTGGCTCTAGGTTGAGAAGACCTTGGCCAATACTCAACCATGACCACCACCAATCCCGCCTTTAAGGAAGGTGGACACAAAGTGCTAGATTGCAAAAGGATCACAAATTCCTAGACGAGTAACTACCTAGAACCAATGCCACTTCCGGAAGTTTGAAACTAGTTGACCCAACATTGGATCCCGAGTGTTCTCTCGGAAGCAAGTGGAATCAAGATGTTGTCATCCAAAAATCATTTCTGAGACATACCCAAGACCACATCCTCTGCACAATATGGTTAATGAATATACCGTCAAGCCCTTTGCATTGGCCTATGCATGCTTCTCTCACATATCCCCTATGCAAAGTGTTTATGTGGTACTTGGATAAATACGTTGTGATCCTCATGGATGACATATCCATTTATCTGTGGAGGGTGAGGAACACCATAGTCCTATTTTGGATAAGTCCCAAGTGCACCAGTTGCCAAATTTATCAAGTGTAAAGTTCTACTTTGAGGAAGTTGGACTCCTCAGAGGGCTCTCCCCGCAGCATGAAGTGTTCTTAGCTAAACAAGATCAAGAACCATGACGGTCTAGGAAACCACATCAGAGTTGAAGAAGCATAAGAGGTCAAACACCACTCCAGTATCGGCCACCTCTCCTAGACTATGTCAAGACGCACCATTAAGTATCACAAGGTCCAATGGAGCAACTACACCGAAGCAGAAGCAACATGGGAGCATGAAGAGTACCTCATATCCGATTTTCCGTATCTCTTTAGTACCTAGCTTAGGAATCTCGTGGACGAGATTCTTGTAAGGGGGGTAGGTGTGTAACACCCTAATTTTCATACCACATCATTTAAGTTAATTAAGCATGAAAATTTGGACCAACAAAAACTTTTGTGTGATTTGGCTTTATTTTGATTTGGGTTTCTATTGCTATTTTCAAAGTGCTCTTAAATCAAATAAATTCCCCAAGTCTTATACTCCATCTCCTTTCTCCAAAACTTTGTCCAATGATCATACCATGTGTATAGGACATAAAAGTATTTTCTTACATAAATAATTTGGCCAAAAGTATTTTCTAAATTAGGTTTTCCAAAAACCCTTGAGTTAAGGCTTGAACTACAAGTACTTAATTTAGGTTAAGAAAAATCTTTCAAAAATTATATTTGAATCCTATTAGCCATAGGACTCCCTCAAACCACAAAAATATTATTCTAAAAGTTATTTTGCAATTTTATTTAAAGGCTTTTTCTTGAGGCCAAAAATGGAATTTTATAAGTTAAAATTATTTTAATATTTCAAAAATATTTGAGAAAATTTAGAAAGAGTCAGTGGACATATATTGTCCATATATGTGAGTTTCAACACATGGTCATGACCAAAATATTGGTCAAATCCCTCAAAAACCCTTTTTTGGATATTTCGAGCTTTTGAAATATTTACAAAGAAAATATTCTCCTTTAAATCCAAGAAAATTCTGTCATGTCACAAACTCCCTAGTTGATGATCTTGCCAAGTCTCATGACATGGAGTACAAGATAAACCCATCAAACCTTCTCAAAGCCCCTTCTGGTCATTTACAAGTTTGAATAACCTTGCAATGCCAGGTTTCCCCAATTGCTCTCAAACTTGGTACACATGCTCAAAAGGCCTAATCTTTCACCTAGAGCAAGTATCTCAATAAGGAGAACAAGGTAGCTTGGTCAAATCTTGCTAAAACCATTTCTGCCCATTTCTAGGGTTAGAAATAATTGCATTGTCAAGTTTCTCCATTTGAGCTAAGATTTTTACAGCAAGCCTATTTGGCCTTGTGACACATTCCTGTTAACATTTAGATTAATTGGATTCTTCTAGATAGCCCAAACCCAGCACAAACACCTTCTGGTGAATTTCCAAAGTTACTGTTTTGACCCCTTCCACTATTCTTCATGAGCTCAATTTTTTACCAGAGCTCTCCCTAGTCATCTTCTACCTCCAGTAATTCTTGCAAGGTCATGGACCAATTATTGGTGGGTGAAAACCCCACTTCTCCTCTCTAGACAGCCACTGTTCGCCCTCTCTCTCCACCTCCCCTCCCATCCAGTGGCTCCCTAAGGCATCCAAGGCCGTGCCCACCTTGTTTACCCTCCTGTAGAACCACTATACACAAAAGGACACGCCCATGACACTAAAATAATGCCATGGCATGCCGAGCTCGTGCTCTAGAGCACACTACAGTGCTCTCCCGCACTGTAGCTTGCCATTTTCGAGGCACTCAACGGCTTTGGGCACCGGGACTGTGTCTCCCGAGATCACCTCGGCGTCTACGACATGCCTTGCTGTCGGGCCCCTCCTCCCCCGTCGTCGTTTTCCCCTGGCAAGCTCGCCCGAGCTCGCCACTCCCTGTTCACACGCGGGACCCATCCCAGCCTCGCCTTGCTCCCCCCTCTTCTTTTCCCCTGGCCCGGACCGTGCCCATGAGCGCCCTAGGCACGCCTTAGAGCGCCAGTTTGGTCTCTGGCAACGCCCCGGACAATGGCCGTGAGCTCTGGCCACAGTGCACCACGGCCACGCCTAAAAGAGGCCACGAGCCTCTCTCCTTCCCCTGGACTCTCTCCCTCCTCCCAAATCGCATGCCCGAACCACCCAATCCTCTCTAGAGCCACCCCAGCTCGAGATCGAGCTTGAGCTCCATCGCCTCGGGTCGCCGTCGACCCATGGTACAGGCCTCCCCCGGCCCTCTTTCTTCTTCCTCTGGATCCCCTGCAGCACGCTGACCCTTTCCCCTCTTTGTCCCATGTCTTTTGCAGCCTAGGGCGAGCGGATCAACCTTGATCCGAAGCTCCGCCGCGTTGTTCCTCGTCGCTAGTGAACCAGGCCTCCCCGGCGACCAACCCCGGCACCCCCCGAACGGCGACTCCCTCCTGAGTCCAATGATGCCAGTCACTCGCCCCGCCGTGGCCCACATCGCCGCCAGTGAGCACGCCACCCCCCCTGTCGCGAAGTTGGAGATGAAAGGCGGGCCCGCCTGTCATACTCACATCTCTCTCTTTCTCACTGACGGGTGGAACCCACCCATCAGATTTAAACGCGCCAGCCGCGCGCGTACCGTGTCGGCTGAAGGCGTATTTTGCCTTTACGCCTTCGGCGTGGCCTCACCGCGCCGCGTTGTGTGTCTGGGCCTGCTCGGCTGCGTCTATTTCGGCCCAGATGCACTGTGTTCTTTTTTTTCATTTTACAGAGACTTTCAAAAATTCCACCGATATGTATATAGCTCCAAATGCTATGATTCCAATTTCTAAATTCTTCTAAAAATCCCTCCTATTTATTGGTACCACTTCAACAATTTTCCATCACACTTTTCTGTACTATTCATATTTAAATTCAGATTTAAATATGAAAAGTCCACTTTCTAGATTCACAACTCCACTTCTGTTACTCCAACTTGAAAACTAAAATCATCACTATTTTTAGTTTTCATCCCTATATTTTATAAAATTGTAAAAATGATTTTTAGAGCACTTTTATTTTCTGGTTGCTATTTGCCTTATTTTCTGTTATTCTTTTGTGACGATTAGATGCCGTGTTTGACGAAGTTGTTGGAGAAGAGATGGAGATGGACTTGAAGACTTTGATGAATCAAGCCAACTCAGGCAAGCAGCCCTTTGACCATGATGAACCCTTTTTATGTCATAATAGCATTTCCTTTGTTGCACCGAATGCATGATATCTTGGTGGTGGCAACCTTGCTACGCTTGCCTCCGTTTGCATGTTTCCGTTGATACTTGCATTGTTCATGACTCTATCCTTGCTTAGAGTTGTGTTGGTGGGAAGTAGATAGATGCTCATAGAAGCTTGACTACGCAAATTGGGGCAGGGTTATGCCTGGAAAAGAAACAAGTGTGGTATAACAAAGACTTTCGAAAACCCCATCGGGTGACACTAATGCCCTTGGGAGATGATGATGAGCTAGGTCACTACTTGACAAAGAAGTGGTGTACTGAGGCAAGTTGAGTGGGTTGTTTTCAAAAACGGATTAGATTTAAGATTTGTCGACCGTCCCAACCAAACACGTACAACCACACTACCCCTTTATGGGATGGGGCATTATTAATTACCTACTTCGATACTGGCATGGTGCCCACATTACTAGTGGTGGGAGTGACTTGTGTTCACTCTCGAGACGGGGTCGTGCTTGTATAGGCGGCCATGACTGTTTTTACAGGGCACCGGGCACACCGTTGGTCCCTTCGTGTAAAAGTGATGTTGAAATGGGCCGAGTCCCAAGATCTTTTATGATAATAACACGAAGGACGGGTACCAACAAGTGGACTCTATGTTAGTGTCGCCTTGGGAAAGATAGTGACCGGGTGCTTACCTCGGGTACGTTATGTACGGTGAGTCGTGGATGACATGAAAGCTCCCCAGATCTTGTGGGTAAAGTGTACAACCTCTGCAGTGTGTAAAACTATTCGAATAGACGTGTCCATGGCCAAGGACAGTTGGGTGGTGCTTCTTAAACTATGTTCGGATTTTACAAAAGTGTGGGTTGAGAAACATTGTGATGAGATTCGTGAGGAAGTCACGATGAGCCTAAGACTGAGTTGTTTATAACTCGTTCTCGATGTTGATGTCTGTAACCTACTGATACTTGTTGCAGACGCATTCATGATTGTAATGAGCATTGGTTATTCTTGCATGAGAAAAACTAGCTTTCCACAAAATGCCAACTTAGTAATAAAGCCTTGCATATTATTCTGTTTCAATCATGGGTTGCTTGCGAGTACATTCAAAGGAACTCATTGGCTTGTCCCTGGCTATTAAATTGTCCAGGCATGGAAGAGCAGGAATTTGAAGAAGGGTTCTGCGATGACAGACATGCGAACTAGGATGCTTTCCCAGTAAGAATGCCAGTAGGGTTAAGTCAGATGGCATGGGTCCAACTTATTGACGAAGATTTCCGCTGCGATATTTTATTTGGTGTTTAGCCCTTGAGGCTTTATATATGTAAGACTTGACCATAATGGTCCTATTTGTGTAAGACGGTATGTAATGGATGTAAACTCTTGATATTCAGTTTGTTGTGTATAGTGAGCATTGATCCTTGGGATCACTGTGCACGCACATTTGGTGGCTTCGACTCTGTAAGTCGGGGTCCTCACAACGTGCCACAACAACTTCAGTTTCATAATGAAAAGGATCAGATTCAACCAAAGTAATTAACTCAGGATCGACAGAGAATTCATAATCCTTATCAGTAACAAAGATAGAAGAAGTAGCAAATTTAGGATCATATTTCATTCTCTCCATCATAGACTTTTCTTTCAGCTTACTCAATAGTTTCTTAACATCATCTCTATCATTACAAGCAAGAAATTCTCTAGCTATCTCCCCATCCATAACATAACCCTCAGCTATCTTAGGCATTTCAATTCTAGGAGAGCTAGGCCTAATAGGTGAATCATAATTTTCATCAGTATCAATAGTTTCAAGATCTTTAACTTTAGCAAGTTGTTCATCAAGAAATTCACCTAGTGGCACAGTTTCATTAAGTAGAGTACTAGTGTCATCAATAGCATCATCAATAACTTGCGACATATCAGATTGTATAGCAGGTGGTGGTGTCGCAAGCCTACTCCAAATAGAAGGTGAATCAAGTGCAAAGTGTGATGGCAGTTCCTTACCTCCCCTTGTGTTAGAGGGTACGACCTTAGTTCTAGTGTCTTTTAGATTCTTCATAGTGATCAACAGACATAATTCCCAAGTGACTCAACAAATAGAGCTATGCTCCCCAGCAACAGCACCAGAAAAAGGTCTTGATAACCAACAAGTATACGGGACCGCAACAGTTTTCGAGGGTAGTATTTCACCCAAATTTATTGATTGACACAAGGGGATCCAAAGAATATTTGCAAGTATTAGCAGTTGAGTTGTCAATTAAACCACACATGCAGAATCAAATATCTACAACAAAGTGTTTAGTAGCATAGTAATATGATAGTTTGATAGCAGTGGTAACAGTAGCAATAATAACGGTAACAGTAGCAGTAGCAGTTTTGTAGTGATTGTAACAATAGCAGGAACGGAAGTAACTTAGCAAAGATCAATATGCGAAAAGCGTAGGAATTGGATCAGTGATGGATATTTGTGTTGGATGATATTCCTCATATAACAGTCATAACCTAGAGCGACACACAATAGCTCCAATTCATCAATGTAATGTAGGCATGTATTTCGTATATAGTCAAACGTGCTTATAATAAGAACTTGCATGACATCTTTTGTCCTACCCTCCCATGGTAGTGGGGTCCATAAGGAAATCTAAGGGATATTAAGGCCTCCTTTTAATAGAGAACCGGAACAAAGCATTAACACATAGTGAATACATGAACTCCTCAAACTACGATAATCACCGAAAAGAATCCCAATTATTGTCACCTTGGGGTATGTAGATCATAACACGTAATAGGTGCATACAACTTGCAAGATAGGATAAAAAAATCAAATATGTTCATGAAAACATAAAGGGTTCAGATCTGAAATCATGGCACTCGGGCCCTAGTGACAAGCATTGAGCATAGCAAAGTCATAGCAACATCAATCTCAAAACATAGTGGATACTAGGGATCAAGCCCTAACAAATTGACTCGATTACATGACAAATCTCATCCAACCCCATCACCGTCCAGCAAGCCTACAAAGGAATTAATCACTCCTGGTGGTGAGCATCATGAAATTGGTGATGAAGAAGGGTTGGTGATGATGATGATGTCGACGAATTCCCCTATTTGGAGCCCCGAACGGACTCAGATCAACCCTCCCGATGAAGAACAAGATTTGGCGGTGGCTCCGTATCATAAAACATGATGAAACTTCTTCTCCTATTGTTTTCTCAGGGAAAAGGAATTTATATACTTGAGATTAGGGTCAGCGGAGCTACATGGTGTAACACCCCCAGTGGTTAACTACAGTGATCACCCTTTTGATTATGCCATGTCATCATGATCAACAATGCTTAATCATCATTAGTATCATATCTCTTTTCAAATTCAAATTCAAATGGAAATTCAAACTAAAAGTGAAAATAAAAGTTGTTCAAATCAGAAACTAAAATGTTCAATAGATAACAAATATTCCAGAGGCAATTCTAAAATCATAACCAACATTCACTAAATTAATTAACTGACTCAAACAACAGTAAAACAACACTATTTCATACCTTTTTAATTAAATAAAATCCCAAATGAAAACCTTTGGACTCAAAACCATTTTCTAGCAGTGACTAATAATGCACTGTAATATTTGGACCAGGTCACATATTTTTCAAAAAAGTCTTTTAGTGCTCAAACAAATTGCAAAACAGAAAAGAATAAAGAGATAAGACAAAAAGAAAACAAAAAAAAGGGAGAAGAATACCCCCCCTGGCCTAACTGGGCCTCAGCCCATCCGGCCGGCCCATCCCCCTCCAACTTACCCTCCCCTGGACCACGAAACCCTAGTCCACCACCACTCACCCCCTCGCTCTCCCCTCCCCCCTTCCCTGATCCAGATCGGATAGGGGCACGCCGCCGTCGCCGCTCGTCGCGCCGCCCCCCAACATCGTCGCTCGCCACCTCCTCGTCCTCCTCCCCGAACGGCCTCCCCGAGCCTCGCCGGCGAACCCCTGCAGCGTGGGGTGAGGAAAACCCCCTCCCCTCGCCCCCTGTTTTTCCCTGCCGGCGTTCGTCGCGGCCGGGCCGCGCCCGACCACCGCCGCACGCGCACCGCCCCGGCGCCTCTTTGCTCCCGCGCGCACCCCGTCCGGCCGGTCCGTCGCCGTGCCACCGCGCCTCTACTGCACTGCTCGCCCGTCGTGCTCCGCTGCGACCACGCGCCCGCTCCGGCCGCTGCCCGCGCCGCAGCTCACACCGCCGCGTACCCGTCCGCGTGCACGCGCCCTCGGCTTCCGCGCCGCTCGCCCGCGACCCCGCTGCTGCACTCTGCCTTGCTGCGCGCCGCGCCAGCCTGGCCATGCCCCCGCCCCCCTCTGCTCCGCCCGCCACGGCCCCGTTCACCTCGCTGGCGCCTTTGCTCGGCCCGCGCGTCGCACCCCCCTGGCCTCCGTTGCCCGGCACCCAGCGGCGCCCGAGGCCAGCACCTGGGCACGCGCCTGGCCGCGCCGCGCCCGTAGTGGCCTCCTGGGCCACTGCCAGGTGGGGCCCAAGCCCCTGTGCCACTGACCGAACGGGCCCACGGCCCAGAACGTTTAAAAAAAATATATAAAAAGAAAATAAAAATGAAATTAATAAAATTAATTAGTGAATTAATTAATTTAATTAATTCTGATTAAGTTAAACTAATTAATTAGTTAGTCTAGTTAATCTGTAGTTAGATTAGCTAAACCCTAATTAACTAAACAGGGTATGACAGGTGGGACCCACATGTCAGCTTGACCAAGTCAACGCATTGTTGACTGCTGACATCATGATGACGTCAACATACACTGTTTCGAATAATGTTGAATTTAAATAAATAATTAAATTCCAGAAATTAATAAAAACTTTTAAAAAATCATATAAAATAATCCGTAGCTTAGATCGAAAAACTTTGTACATGAAAATTGCTCAGAACGACGAGACGAATCCGAATACGTGGTCCGTTCGTCCGTCACACGTCCCTAGCTACCCGAACATGGAACCGTTCCCCTCCGGTCATCTGTCTAACAAATGTCCAGAACCGGGAAAACATTCCCGGATGTTTTCCCTCTTCACCTAAATCGTATAGCACCACGATAGAACACCGCTAGCTCTGCTTATTGACATGTCATGCTCTTGATTGCTTTGTATTTACTGTTTCTTCCCCCTCTTCTCTCTCGGTAGACCCTGACACCGACGCAGTTCCCGGTACCGACGCAGCTCCGGAGACCGACGATACCATTGACGACCTTGCCCCTGCCGCCGAGCAACCAGGCAAGCCCCCCCTTTTGATCATCCCGATATCGCCCATTCTATTTTCTCATGCTTGCATTAGAATTGCTGCTGCTGCTGCTTTACCTATTCTGATGCATAGCCTGTTTATTGTAACCTTCTGTTGATAATTACCTGCATAACCTAAACTGCTTAGTATAGGCTGGGTAGAGATCTATCAGTGACCCCACTAGTCCCGACTGCCCCGCTGGATTATCAGAAGACCCGATCAACGGGATTGAAGACCAGGCCCCGGCACCGCACATCACCCCCCTTAGTTGTAACGACACTGCAGCGTTACTATCGAGTGCCGAGGGTGAAACCTCGTGTAGCACTTCTGATGTTAACTCTGTAGAGTAGCTATTCGGTCGTGGTCATCGAGGTTGATTCCTCCTTCTCCACTTCCGATACGACCCTGTCGTGCAACACATCAAGTGTGAACCCAGCGAGGGTGATTCCTCCTAAGTTCACCTTGACGGTTACATCGAGTAGGAATCCAACGAGGGTGATACCTCGGATTCCCCTGATGTTATGGACACACGGATACTTGGACTGTACTACTGTTACTTGGAAAGGCGGGTCGACCCTGAGGGGTACCCGTGTGTGATGTGAAGACGGGTTGCCTGGATGGTGCCCGAGTGGTGAATACGAGGAGTGGCCGGGCATTCTTGGCCCTAGCCGCAAGTCCTCGAGACGGGGCGACGGGGTCACATCTTTCGTGAGTCTCTGCTCATTGCCGCACCCCCAAGGTACTAACGATTTGGATATGTGATCTGAGTGGGCCTCTGGCCTGATAGCACTAACCATCATGTGGGCATAGTATGGGCGTTCTGCATCGTAGCATCAGCCGAAAGCTCTGACAGACGTCCAGTTCAGCATTGCGGCACGGTCGGATCGTGTCGGCCACCCGAGGCGACGCTGGTATCCACCCTGTGCGCAACGACCCAGAGGGTGAGGGGCGATGGCCAAGACCCCCTTGCGCTTAGGATGTAGACCGGCGGGGACCTCTCTGCTGAGCTGTAGGTAGGGTTGCGGTGTGTCGTTTGGCCGAGGCCGGACAGGACCCAGAAAGGTGTGTCCGGCCGGAGTTAAGCGAGCGTGGTGGGTAAGTTGGTGCACCCCTGCAGGGAAGAACTAATCTATGCATAGCCGGATCTTCGGTAACGGACGCTCGGAGTTGTATCCCGATCGATACAACTAGAATTGGATACTATGGCTCTGGGATTGCTTCTCGCAGGGAGTCGAGAAGGGATCTCAGCACGAGGTTGATGACTGTATGGCTCTGAGATTGCTTTGTCGCAGGGAGTCGAGAAAGGATCTCTGGGTGAGGTTGATGACACTACTACTATATTATACTGTGCTGATCTACTCTCTCCTATTGCTGCAAGACCGCTGAAGATGCTAGTCTTCGATAGGACTAGGCCTTCTCTCTATTCTGGCATTTCTGCAGCCCAGTCCACATATACAGCCTCTCTTTGATAATGTTGCATATGTAGTGTAGATCCTTGCTTGCTGAGTACTTTGAATGAGTACTCACGGTTGCTTTGCTTTCTTTTTCCCCATATACCCCTTTTGATGCAACCAGATGACGGAGCCCTTGAGATGGCTGCCCCCGCCGACGATCGCTACTACTACCCCGAGGATGGATACTACTACGAGCTGGCCGACGACCAGGAGTAGGTTCGGAGGGTCCCAAGCAGGAGGCCTGCGCCTTTCGATCGTAGTGTTTTATTTTGCCCCGCCTTTCTAAAGGCCTTTCTGTTTCTCTTTTAATATCTGTACTCAGATATCTGATGCTTCTGCTGACGCTTGTATGCCATCGAGCTATGTATTCGAGCCCTCGAGGCCCTGGCTTGTAATATAAAGCTTGTATGACTTTATTTATGTTTTAGAGTTGTGTTGTGATATCTTCCCATGAGTCCTTAGGCTTGATCGTGTGCATTTGCGTGTATGATTAGTGCACGATTAAGCTGGGGGCGTCACACATGGGCCCCACAAGGTAACAGGGCGCGCCCAGGGGGTGGCCGTGCCCTGTTGCCTGCCGGGCAACTGATGGCCCACTCCGGTGGATCTTCGCTCCAGTATTTTTATATATTCCATAAAAAATCTGCAAAAAGTTTCGTCCAATTCCGATAACTTCTATTTTTGCACAAAAAAACAACAGCATGGTAGTTCTGCTGAAAACAACGTCAGTGCGGGTTAGTTTCATTCAAATCATGTAAATTAGAGTCCAAAACAAGAGCAAAAGTGTTTGGAAAAGTAGAGATGATAGATACATATCAACTTCTCAGGGCGATAATTATGTATCGGCCATGTTTATGCTAAGGGCGATAATCGTATATCGGCCATTGCCTATCTAGTCTTCTTGCCACGCACTCGGGTGGTATTTCTTCAGATATTGCCATTGAGATCTTGAGGTAACAATATCCCTTGTATGGATTCCACCAAATATGAGTTTCTGAGAACTACTCTTGTAATCTTAAGAGGAACTTCCCAGCTTGGAGACCACTTCTCTAATTTTCTATCTCTTGTACCAATTGACAGGATCACTTTCCACATGAGATCACCAACTTGAAAATTCTTCAACTTGACCTTTTTTATTATAAGATCTTGCCACCCTCAACGTGTCCCTCTCTATGGGCTTTAAAGCAGCCAAATGTTTATCGGCAACCTCATCAATATTGTCCATCATCAAGTTATAAAAGTCCACTGCCGATAAATCATTCTGTTTGGCTATTCTCAAAGCATTCAAATTTACTTCCACTGGTAGAACGACCTCTTGACCATATACTAACTCATACAGAGTTACTTTTGTGGCGCCATGCCTTGAGATTCTTTGTGCCCACAAAGTTTTAGACAAGAACTCATGCCATTTCCTTGGATTATCTTCAATCTTTTTCTTGATGAGCTTGACTAATATTTTATTGCTAGACCCAGCTTGTCCATTAGCTTGGGCATAATATGGAGAGGAACTGAGCATCTTTATGTTATAAGATTCGGTAAATTCTCTAACTTGACATGACATGAAAGATGAACCTTGATTTGTAGTTAATGTTTGAGGAGTGCCGAACTATGAATAATGTGCTCGGTTATGAATTGAACTACCTCCGTATGTGTCATGTTCTTGAGAGGTACTGCTTCAGACCATTTAGTGAAATAATCGGTTGCCACCAATACGAACCGATGCCCCTTTGAGGAAGACGGATCAATTTCTCCAATGGAGTCTAAACCACATCCTCTAAAAGGCCATGGTTTGATAATAGGATGTAACATGGCAGCAGGAGCCAATTGAATATCAACAAACTTTTGACAAGCTTCACACCTTTTATAATACCTGAAGCAATCATTAATCATAGTCGGCCAATAAAATCCAGCACGTCGCAATAGCCACTTCAATTTGGGAGCGACTCATGAGTACCACAAATGCCTTCATGTACCTCTCCATAGCAACTCTTGCTTGGTCCTCGTCCAAGCACTTTAAAAGGACATCATCAACTGTTTGGCGATAAAGATCATCATCTCTCATTGTATATTTGGAAACCATACGTCGAACAGCCCTGTCCACCATTTCACTCAGATTGCACAAGTAACCAACAATGGCTTCCTCCAGTCTATATTGTCACCCGCACTAGATTTTTGTTAATGCCGAAGCAGTGGGCTCTGGTTCGGCCTCTACATTGGCAAGGGTAGACATTGGCTTATAAGAAATATGAAACATGCCATGATCAACATGATAGCCAGATGCTTGTTGTGCCAACTCATTTGCTCTCCAATTGTCATGTCTAGATATACGAGCAATGCTAAAACAATCCAAAGTAGAAATTATATCTAGACATTTATCAAGATAAACATTAAGTGATTCATCGAAACACTGAAGAACTTTGGATATTTCTTGTACTACTAATAACGAATCACCAAAAGTCTCAATATGTGTAGCACATATGACAAGCAACATCTCTAAGCCGAATAACAATGTTTCATATTCCGCTTGATTATTTGTGAAAAAAAATCTAAGTGGCATGAGGCTTCAAAAACAGCACCATGAGGAGATATATAAACAATACCAACACCTTGGCCATTGCTACTAACTGCAACCATGAAAATATAATCTCCATGGTACTAATGAGACAAGGTTCATATCAACATCATGCTTGTCATCAATCTGATGTTCAACAATAAAATTAGCAACAATTTGGCCTTTCATGTACTTCAGAGATTCATAAGCCAAATCATATTCAATTAAAGCATAAGCCCATTTACCAATTCTACCACTAAGAATTGGCCTATGCAACATGTATTTGATGACATCGATTTGACAAGCTACTATGCAAGTTCTCGGCACTAGATAATGTCTCAATTTAGTGCAAGCATAATATAAGCATAGACATAACTTTTCAATAAATGTATACCTCGTCTCGGCCTCCAATAAATGGCGTCTCAAATAAGTGATAGCATGTTCTTTTCCTTCGGTTTCTTGGTCAAAACAACACCTATAACACCTTCCTCCGCTGCAATGTAAAGCCTGAAGGGCTCCTTGTGTTTGGGTGCTTTCATCACTGGAGGAGTGCACATATATTCCTTGATCATGTCAAATGCTTCTTGCTATTTTGCCCCCCAAGTGAAATCAACATCATTCTTTAACCCAAGAATATGAGTGAATGCATCAACCTTCCCTGACAAATTAGCTATGAACCATCTCAAATAATTGACCTTGCCAAGGAAATTTTGCATATCTCTCTTGCATGTTGGAGCCTCCACTTTTTGTATAGCTTCAATCTTTTTGGGATCAATCTATATACCACCTTCATGAATAATGAAACACAAAAACTTGCCAACCGACATGCCAAATGCACATTTCAAAGGATTCATCTTCAGTCCATACTTTTTCATTCTTTCAAAAGCTAAACGCAAATCGGCTAAGTGAGATTCAAAAGCATCCGATTTGACAACAATATAATCAATATAGACCTCAAGTATAACACCGAGTAAATCATGAAAGATCAAATTCATTGCCCTTTGATACGTGGCACATGCATTTTTTAATCCAAAGGTCATTACTGTCCACTCGAATAAACCAAGGAAACCAGGGCACCGGAAAGCCATTTTAGACATGTCTTTTTCGGCCATAAAAATCAGATTATACCCTGCATTACCATCAAGAAAACTAATGACCTTATGTCCAGAAGCATCATTAAAAAGCATATCGGCTATGGGCATGGATACTCATCTCTGGGTGTAGCTCTATTCAAATCTCTGAAATCAATGCACACCCTCAACTTGCCGGAGCCTTTCTTCTCCACTGGTACAGTGTTAGAAATCCACTTGGCATACCTGCAAGGTCTAATAAAATTAGATTTAAGAAAATGACCGATCTCTTCCTTGATCCGGTCATATATTTTTGGATTAAATTTTCTGGCCGATTGCTTGTCCAAACATGCCACATGAATCAGAGACCCTTCGACCAAACCGTGTGCGATGCATTAATCGCAAACGATGTTGTAATAAAACTGTCACCAATAATTTGAACCATTTGTGATGGTGGAGACATCAAACACGATCCAGATTAGAGTTGCATGTGCGATATGTGGCATACAGTTGATCCACCTGAACTGTTTGCGATGAGCCAAAAAATAGAAACGGTCAGCCATATCAAGGTGTGTGCAATAGACGACATATAGTTCACTCAGATGAACTGTTTTTGATTAGGCAACACAACATAAATGGTCGACCAGATCAAGGTGTGTGCGATAGATGGCATACAGTTCACTCAGATGAACTATTTGCGATGAGCCAAAACAACAGAAACGATTCAACTTAACAAGATGTGTGTGAGACACGACAGACAGGCAACTCAGATGAACTGTTTGCGATGATAAAAATAACACGAAAGTTTACAAGTGACAATATGTGTGTGATACCAGGCAAACAGGTCACTCGGATGAACTATTTGCGATGATAAAAAATAACACAAATGATTCGGCGTAACAAGATGTGTGTGATACCTGGCAAACAGGTCAGTAATAAGAGTTGTGTAGTAACGTAGACCAAAAATAACACATATGATTCGTGCTAATAAGCACCTGATTCAGAAAGTGATTGCACAAATTATCGTTCGTACTCATACATAATCAACCAAACAACATAATAGCGGCATTACATATCAGCAAGGTTCATAAAACAACAAAATATAAATAGCTACTCGTCGGCGTTGTTGTGGGGCTGCCTTTAGTGCGGCGATGTTGAAATATTCTCTACACTGATGCAAAATCCTCTCTTAGAAGGAAGGGTTGAGATTCTGGTCGACGATGACCTTGTCCTTGAACAATTCATAGGTGTAGGATCGAAGGTATGTCTAGAGGGAGGGGGTGATTAGACTACTTGACCAAATAAAATTCTTTCCTTTTCCCAATTTTAGTTGTGGGCAGATTTTAGCAATTATGACAAGTCAAGCAATCAACCTACATATGCAACTCTAAGAGTATAGCAGAGGAAGGTTTGGAGAAGGCAAACGCAATGGAGACACAAAGATTTTTGGCGTGGTTCTGATAGGTGGTGCTATCGTACGTCCACGTTGATGGAGACTTCAACCTACGAAGGGTAACGGTTGCGCGAGTCCACAGAGGGCTCCACCCACGAAGGGTCCACGAGGAAGCAACCTTGTCTATTCCACCATGGCCATCGCACACGAAGGACTTGCCTCACTCGGGTAGATCTTCACGAAGTAGGCGATCTCCTTGCCCTTACAAACTTCTTGGTTCAACTCCACATTATGTCGGAGGCTCCCAAGAGACACGTAACCAATCTAGGAGACACCACTCTCCAAAAGGTAATAGACAGTGTGTTGATGATGAACTCCTTGCTCTTGTGCTTCAAATGATAGTCTCCCCAACACTCAACTCGCTCTCACAGATTTGGCTGTGGTGGAAGAAGGATTTGAGTGGAAAGCAACTTGGGGAAGGCTAGAAATCAAGGTTCAAATGGTAGGAACGGAATCTGTTGATCTCAACACATGAGTAGGTGGTTCTCTCTCAGAAAATGAATGGTGGAAGTGTAGGCACGTTCTGATGGCTCTCCTCTATGAGAAGAAGGGGGTGGAGGGGTATATATAGCCTCCACACAAAATCCAACCGTTACACACTTTTGACCCATCTCGGTGGCACCGATCAGTGTAAAAATATGAACGTTAAGAATCTCGGTGGGACCGAGGGGAACAACTCGATGGGACCGATGTGCTAGGGCTTAGGGCAAAGCTCATCTCGGTGGCACCGATTGCATCATCTCGGTGGGACCGAAGCGAAGCAATTAGGCAATAGAGAATCAGTCAAGCCATCTCGGTGAGCCCGATTGCAACATCTCGGTGGAACCTAAATAATTGCAACAAGCAACATAGAGTTGGCAAGGCCATCTCGACCGAGATCCGTATCGGTGTGACTGAATTGTTAGGGTTTTGGTAGTGGCTATGTCAAGATGAACTTGGTGGCTCCGGATAGGAAATATCGGTGGGGCCGAGTTGGAAATTAGGTTTTGGACATATTTGGATAGAGAGAGTGGCTGAGGGTTTTGGAGCAATATCACTAAGCACTTTGAGCAAGTGAATCATTAAGCAACACCTTATCCCCTTTTAATAGTATTCGCTTTCCTATGGACTCAATGTGATCTTGGATCACTTAAACAAAAATGTAGAGTCTTGAGCTTTTGCCAATCCTTGTCCTTATCATTTTGAGGGGTGCACATCTCTATTCCATGCCATGCCAATCATTGAACATCCTAAAATATTCATCTTTAATGGACATTAGTTCAATGAGATATATGTTGTTATGAATTACCAAAACCACCCGGGGATTAGTTGCACTTTCAATCTCCCCCTTTTTGGTAATTGATGATAACAAGAGCGCCCCTAAATATGTGCATTATTAAAAAAATTGCGTTTGAATGCAAATGCACAATCGATTAGGATCATGGGTCACTCTTCCATGTCACATACATCTTGGTGGAGCAAACAAAATGATATGACTGAAGTAATAAGCACGCATCACCAAAAGCATAAGTGAATGATCATACACAAATAATGATAGAGATAAGCATTAAGCACACATGAAGCATAGTATGATCAATCACACAAGACAAACGTAGTATCTCACAAGCATAACAACCAAAGTAGCACAAATCAAACAGACAAAGTACCAAGAACTCGAGAAAAACCAACGAGCAAAAGTGAGACACTCTCTCTCGAAGCCTAATGATCTATACAATTTCTCCCCCTTTGGCAACAAGTACCAAAAAGTTCAAAAAGGTATAGAGCTATGCGTCTCTCTGGGCACGATCCTCGGGAGCTCCTAAGGTGACTTCTGGCTGGTGGCTCTGGTGTGCGTAGATGGCGTTGAGATGAGTGCATCCGCAAATGCTTCAGCTGATGTCTGCTGGGCTGGTGGAGTAGATACTAGAGATGGCACTGGAACAGTAGCAACAGGTGTTGAGTGAGTGGTCCTCATATCTGCAACTGGCACGGCTGACGATTTGGGTGCCCTAGGCACTGTCTGAAACCTCTCAGTGGTAGGTCGCTCATCTCCACTATCTTCTGCAGCGGCTCTGGCTGCCTCGACATCATCTCTGAGCTTCTCCACAATAGTCTGAACCTCTGTGATCTTTACATCACGATCATGAACCTTAGTCTCGACTACCCTCTCTAGGCTCTCCTGGTTCTTGGAAATGTTGGTCAGACTCTTCTCAATCCTCAGCATTGCTTCTAACAGATATGTCATTTGGTCATTCTTGGACTTGAGGTTGGCTATGGGAGCATTGGGTGTTGTGGCCTCTTGAGCTGCTCTTGCTACAGCAGCTGCCTGGATCTTCTCTTGAGCCTCAATAGATGTAGGGTGTGAAGCATCCATCACCACCACATTATCTTCAAACTCAGGATGAAGTGGAAGGTGCTCATGATCAAGCAAATAAGTGCGCATTCCAACCTTGGAGTTGATGAATATCTGAATATGTGGAGCATATCCACAAGATCTCTTCTGATCAGCAGCTATCCTTTTGAATGTCTCTACTATCAAACTCATGACTTTGAACTTCTGAGGGGTGTCAAACAGATGTAGCAAGTTGATGGAGTGGCCACGGATCATCTTGTCATCTTCGGACTTGGGCAAAAGAGTATGCCTCAAGATATTATTTGTGGTGGCCAAACTAGCAAGCAAATGCTTTACAGAGCCAAGCTTAGGACTCTCAACATCCTTAGCAGGGATTTCCTTGTACATGTTTACCATAGAGTTGTGGTCCATCCTGGGCGTTCTGTACACATCAATGTCATTTTCTTCTTCCTTAGGAGCACCAAGAAGTTCAGCCCACTCAGAGATAGTTGACTGGTACTTGGAACCCTCAGTCATCCATGCAATCCTCCCATCTGGATAGAAATGAGCTGTGGAGTAGAATTGCATGATCATCTCGTCATTCCACTTGGTGAGCTTCTGACCAACAAAGGGATCCACTCTTGCAAGCTTGAAATTCTCATGAACATGGGGAAAATAGTCTTCATTGGCATCAATGTATTTCCAGTCCACCCACTTCATGTCACTAACTACGGGATTCTTATCAAGCAGTACAGTCTCATAGAAATCCTGTTGCTCTCTGGTGTGAAAGCGATAGTCACAAGCGGTCCTCCTCCTGACAGAATATGGATCAATCTTCCTCCACTCTCGCGGACCTTTGTCTTTCCGGAGCATCATGTTCTCGGCTACTGGATGAGCATTGTCATGGTGTGGAATCTTTGGCTTTAACTTCCTGAGCACTAGTGGCTCATCATCCATATCAACCTCAGGCACTAGGGCCTTGTTCTCAGCAGCAGAGATGTTTCTGGTTGACCTCTTAGGAGCTGGTGCTTTGGGCTTGGAGGGAACAATAGACTTCATAGCATCTGACATGAGCTTTTGAGTCTTTGCTGGAGCTGCATCTGCAGTAGGTTCCTCCTCCTCCTCCTCATCATTAATCATCATGGAGGGTCTGCCAATAAGTCGAGAAATCATCTTCCTCACCCTCTTCTTCTTGTTTGCTGCAGCAGCCTCTACATCACTTGGCACCTCAAGTGTGAATGTCATGGTCTCTTTGGGAGCTGAGGCTTTGTCTGCCTTTGACAGAGGGACTTTCCTTACAGCAAATCTCTCCTTGGTACGGGCATATGGTTTCGTGCTGGCTGCTGTGCCATAGCCCTTAGCAACCACTATCTTCTTTGAGGTCACTTCCTCAGGCTGGAAGTCCTCATCCTCTGTGTCTGTGCCCTTGTTCTTCCTAGTTCTTTTGGCAGCCTTAGGCAGATTGCTAGGAGTGCTCCTGCTGCCTTCATCATAGCCCTCTGCTGGACTAGATCTTTCACTGAGATCAACATGCTGTTCTGATTCATTTTGACTATCACTTGCACTTGACATCTTGCAAACAGACCCTGTGAATAGATAGGTATGTGTAGAGTAGATGAGTTATCACAAAAAGGAGATGTTTTCCCAAAAATTTGAGTTCAAATCTTAGTTCTAGGTTTTCACAAGATGCATTTCGGAGCTACTGAGTTGGCCATTTCGGTTGATACCGAAGCAATCACAGAAACAAAACACTCCATTTCGGTTGGACCGAGATGTGGTTCGGTGTCTCCAATGTCGGACCCGTGGGACTGGGGGTACCCACGATCGTTTGCCTGCTGCCCAAGACGTGGCGCATGTCGTGAGCCCAGCATGGCCCACCTTCGGACTTCACGAGCAAGGCCCTCGCGAGGCCCCTCCTCGTGAGGCGCATGTCGGCAGGCATCACCAGTAGCCTCGCGAGGCCCTCTCACGAGGCGGATTCCCCAGGCTTCCTCCCAAGGCCCTTCGCGGAGGCGTTCGAGGCAAGGATCAGATGGAGGAGTCACGTGGCCCTGCATCTCCACGTGGGTGACGCGCGTGGCGACGGGCGGAGCCAGAAGGGCGCCAGCAGGCGCGGATAAGGAGGTTTTCCTCTTTCATGCTAAGGGAGCAAGGACAGTGTGCCGGTTCCCGAAGCAATCCCCAAAGGTTGCCACTTTGGTGCAAGAAGACCAGGATGACAGGCTCACAAGGACGGAGGTCATCACCGAGCCCACTGGCGCGTCATGGGAGGAAGCTTTAGCAGACGAAGACCACCTTTAGTCAGGATAAGCTATACTGCCGTCCCCAAAGATTGCCACTTTGGTGCAAGAAGACCAGGACGACAGGCTCACAAGGACGGAGGTCATCACCGAGCCCACTGGCGCGTCATGGCAGGAAGCTTTAGCAGACGAAGACCACCTTTAGTCAGGATAAGCTATACTGTCGTCCCCCTTCAAAATTGGCCGTTGTGGCAACCCTTCCCGCCTAGTGTTTTGGGGGCAAGAGGACCAAGGCCAGTATAAGTATAGCTAGGGCGCCACCTTAGAGATGGAGGGGAGACTCTGCGGAGGCCACACACTTTCCCTTGTACTCTCTTACTCATCCTCCCTCGCGAGGCAATCCATCCACAAAGCAGGAGTAGGGTCTTACACCGCAAGGTGGCCCGAACCTGGGTAAACTGCTGTGTTTGTTGTTCTTCTCCCCTCTCACTCGAGCACACCGGAGCATTGCCGTGAGATAGTGAGCAGAGAGGCCAGGCTTAGCGAGGTTCTGTGAGCACACCCCCAGAGTTTGAACGTTTCTTGTGTCCCTGGAGCCCCAGTTCTGACATTTGGCGCGCCAGGTAGGGGTGTGCCCGAGTTCTTCTGCTTTGCTCCGGTTCCTGATCCACCATCTCCATGGCCGACGCTCATCGTGTTCGTGCCGAGCGCGGGCGGCTCGCGTCGCCCAGACGGAGCCTGCAGGCTGTGGCGACCGCCGCCACTCCACCTCGGCTGCGGCTAACGCTCCCACTGACCTTGCCACCCGCGAGTAGCAGGATTCCTCCATGCACCCTTCCATGCAGCCGGACGGCCGCACCGCCATGCCTTCACTCACCCCGGCTACGGCCTCATCCTCCCATGCCTGTCGCGGGCCGGTGAATGCGCAGGCCGCGTTGCTCATGGAGCATGAACTGCTGCGCTACCGCCCGGCCGACGAAGGCTACGACGCCTGGCTTGGCCGCATCGCCGAGCTCGTCAATGCCACAGGTGAGGCCCCGATGCCCTCCCACTCGCTCCGTCCTCCACCATCTCACGCAGGGGACGTGGTGCACGACGCGCCTCCTCCTCCTCCTCTACACGGTGACAACACCGAACCCCCGCACGCCGCGCGGCCGCGCGACCCGCCACGCGGAGCGCCTGTGCCAGCCCGAGACGAGGCGAGCTGCCAGATCATCCATCGCGCGCCGCCGGACGTGCGCGTGCTCCTCGAACAGCGGCAGCAGCGCTAGGACGGAGCCGTCCAGGAGGTCGTGGCGGCAGGATGCCAGAACCGTGCCGCCCACGCACGAGGCGCGCCTATGAGCACCACCGGCTGCCGGGCCTTCACTAGCGAGCTGTGTCAGGTGGTTTGGCCAGTCAAGTTCAAGCCAGACCTGCCCCCGTGCTACGATGGCATCCCCGACCCCACGGAGTTCCTCCAGCTCTACGAGCTGAGCATCGAGGCGGCGAACAGAGACGACAAGGTCATGGCGAACTAGTTCCCCATGGCCCTCCAAGACGGCGCACGCTCCTGGTTCATGAACCTGCGCGAGGAGTCCATCTCTTCGTGGGGCGAGCTCTGCGAGCTGTTCGTCTCCAACTTCAAGGGCACCCACGACCGTTCCCTCACCATGAACGACTTGCAGCGCGTGAAGCAGCACCTTGATGAGACCCTCCGCAAGTACATTCTGTGCTTCAGCCAGGTGCGCCACAAGATTCCGTGGGCCTCAGACGAAGCCATCATCAAGGCATTCACCAACGGCGTTAAGGATGTTCGCATGTGTGAAATGCTCGCCATCAACGATAACCTGAGCACGACGATGGAACTGTTCAACCTCGCCGACAAGTGCGCCAAGGCTGAAGAAGGCCGCCTCTTCCTTCACAACGACCCCGACGCAGTGCTCGACGACGGCATGGCCAAGGGCAAGGAGGTCAAGCGCAAGGGCCCTGCCGTGCTCGTAGCAGAGCCCGAATAGAAGCGCGGCCACGATCGTGATGAGCCCGGAGGGAGCAGCCGCCTGTTCTGCATGTACCACAACATGCGTACCCACAACTCGAACGACTGTCAGGAGCTCAAGGCGCTCTGCAACGAGCACTTGGGCCGTCGCCCCGACCGCAACGACCGTGGATTTGGTCGTGGAGGTGGCCGCGGTGGCTGCCAATGGGACAACCGCAATGGCAACCCCCGCCAAGGCTTGCGCGACCAGCCTCGCGACGGTGCCTGGCGCGATCAGCCTCGTGAGGCACGCCCTTAGGACAATGCAGGCCTTCCGCCGCTGCCGTCGCCCCCCAGGAGGAATGACAACAACCAGTAAGACGAGGGGGCTACCAGGAGCCCCGCGCGATAGCCTGCATCCTCGGCGGAGCTCAGGTTCCCGTGTCCAACCGCCTATTCAAGCAGTTCTCTCGCGAGGTGAACGCTGCCCTCCCGAGGCTTGAGGCACTGCGGCCCCTCAAGTGGTCACAGTACACCATCACCTTCGACTCCAAGGACCACCTCAGGTGCTCGGCTACCGCCGGCACGCTCCCCATGCTGTGCACTCCCACCATCAGTAACGTCTCGGTCACCAAGACACTCATCGACGGGGGTGCCGGCCTCAACGTGATCTCCATCGCGACCTTCGAAATGGTCCAGGTGCCCTATGACCACCTGATGCCCACCAGGCCCTTCTCTGGGGTGACAGATGAATCGACCACTCCCCTAGGGCAGGTGCGCCTTCTGGTCACCTTCGACGTGGCCCACATCGGCCTCTCGTAGAATGCCATCATGGGATACCCTGCGCTCGCCAAGTTCATGGCAGCAACACACCACGGCTACAATGTCCTCAAGATGCCTGGCTGCAGCGGCGTCATCACTGTCGGTTGTGACGAGATGGATGCAGTCTGCTCCCTCAAGCATGCCTACCGGGCCGCTGCGGCTGAAAACACCAACGTTGAAGGCAATGCTGCGCCTCATGAGGCGGCCCCTACAAAGAAGAAGCAGATCCTCCCCAAGAGTCATCCTAAAGCAAAGAAGCAATCGGCGAGTGGCGGCACCTAGGGCCCCGCCCCTGCTGCCGAGGCTTGCCTCCCTCCTGCATAGGAAGGCGCATCGAGCGCCTCCCTCAGTGCGGGCTTGGGGGCTTCCACCTGGAGAGCGTATGACCTGATGAGTATGATGAGGAAGGTGCTCGGGCACCACTTGGAGGCGTGCTTCGACGCGCGCCCCCGCAAGCAAGGAGTACGGCGCTAGGTGCCAGGAGCGCAAGAGTTCGTCACCCAGGAGATCCACAATCTACAGGAAGCAAGGGCCATGCGCGGCGAGCGTTGCCCCACGCGCCCCGTCGACTCAGCTGCAACCCTCGGCGTGGGCAGCGAGCTACGCGTGTGCGTCAACATCGCGGGCCTCAATAGGGCCAGCTCCCAGGAAATCTTCTGGCTGTCGCGCGTTGGCCGAAGCGGGGGCATCGCCACCAACTAGGTCCGCATGCCCTTCAACCTGCTAATGTAGGCGCCACCTACCAGCGCTTCACGCGTCTTGCAAGGCATCGACCCCCCGCGAGCCTCTAGGGCCCCAGGAGCCGCTCGGCCCCTGAGGGGCGATCCTTCGCGGCATGCTTCGCCGACCACCCTGATGCCCCCGCAGCAGCATGATTGCCAGGTGACTTTTTGGCTTGTTCAATTGAGGGTGCCCCTCGGGCTGCATCATCCTGAGGCTGGTCAGGGTCCGTCCCTACAGCCATGTTGTTTTTGGTCATGTACATGATTTAGTTATGCTTTGATGAAGTTTTCTCGCTGGCTTAAATTGTGTGATTGGTGCCTCGACACCATGGAAATCGCCGCGCCCTCACGACCCTGCTCTTAACCGTTTCATGACCAAGGGCTGACACGACGTCTGTGATTGGGTCCGTCCCTGCAGCGCTGATAAACCCAAGCGACCGAGCTCTGTCTCATGGGCTAGCTCCTGTGCACTTCACCTCCAGAGGTCCTTGGTGTCTCGTCCTCTCATGGGACCATCGCGAGCAGGCAAGTAAGGGCGTGGCCCAGTCTGTATGACTGCAATTTTGGTGCTTCGTCACCACGGGTGCCGCGCGCCGGGTGGCTCTTCGTCAGATCATTCCATGGGAAAGCTTGGCACGGCGTCTGTGCTCGGGTTCGTCCCTGCAGCGTTGCTAAATCCAAGTGACCGAGCTTTGTCTGGCGGGCCAGACCCATACACGTTACCTCGTTTGGGTCCTTCGTGTCTAACCTTCTCATGCGATGGCCTCGGGGCGGCCATCTGGCACGGGTCGCCCCCATGTCTCAGGTTACATGAGCATGCGACTTCATCGAGAGTTAGGCACAAACCGCCTAAGGACTGAGGAAGGACCTCCTGAGCCCCGCGCTGGCTCATGAGCATCTGACACCTCCGCAAGTTCTGCCATGCCTGGCACACGTACGAACAAAATAGGGCTATACTCGCCCCGAAGACCCTGGAACAGAGCCCCCGCCCACACCCAGTGGAAGCCCCATGCCCAGCACTGGCGGAACGGTCAAATTACGATCATACCCACGCCCAAGTGGAAGACCCATGCTCCTCACTGGTGGATAATCAATTGAGGGTGCCCCACGGGCTGCATTGACCATAGGATGGCCCGTGCCTATCACGGCTGCCGCTCAACTTTTCTGCGACAAGACTCGCAGCTCCCCCCTGAGCCTCACGTGAGCGGGGGCTGGACATGGTGCCTTTTCTTGGGTCAGTCCCAGCAGCTCTGAAAACCCCAAGGGACCAGGCTCTGGCTCGCGGGCCTGCTCCCGTGCAACGTCACCCCACCAAGACCCTTGGTTTCTGGTCTCCTCACGTAACACTCAGGTGCAAGCTAGCGAGTGCGCGTCGTCTGGGACGAAACATCTTTTGTATAGGTTCTCCTTAGGGGGCGACCTTGCCGATGTTAGCATTCTTCCCACGCGGGCCGCTTGCGCATCAAAGGGGGGCTCCGAGCATCACGCCTCAGGAGCCTTCACTAGCTCCCGGAGCCCCTCACCTCCTGGCCTTGTCTAGGCATCGCAACCTGACATTCCAGCAACGGCTGAGGCCCGCACGGGGTTGGGCCCTGTCAACATAGAGTAAAAGGCAACCAAAAGGAAAAAAGCGAGCATGAAAAGGAAACCCACGAATCACAAACAGTTATTACAAACGTCGAGTATCTCACAAATTAAACCATTGTCTTACGCCTCTACGATGCAGGGGCAGTCTATTGCATGACGATAAAAGGAGGATTCAAGAAGAGGGGTCGCCGCCGCCATCGCCATCGCCTACCCTGATCTCGTCGGGCTCCGCATCGCTGCTACAGGATAACTTCTCGAGCAACGTGCTCACATGGTTCTCGACAGCTTCTGCCAGGTCATCACGAGATTCTTCGGGGATGGGGACTATCACCTCACTGAAGTTGAAGCCAGGATCGCGTAGGAGTAGGTGGTTGAAGACGCTCGTCGCCACCACAGAGAAGAGGTCGCGGCATTCCTCCTCCAGGATACCATCCACCTTCTGGGCTGCGCCCCCGAGCTCTTCCACAAGCTTGGAGGAAAGCTCGGCATAGCCGGCGTCAAGGGCTGCAAGCGGAGCCTCGAACCTCTCCCTGCATATGGAACTCAGCGCCTTGTGGGCCCTGAGCTCGAGCGAAGATAAAGCGGTGTGGTCCACCGCCGCCTTCGCGTCGGCGTCCTCCTGGATCTTCTTCTCCCTAGCATCAGGCTTGGCGTTGGTCTTAGAGACGTGCTTGGCAACGGCCTCTTGGGCATCGGTCACCTGGCATTCCAACGCCTCCAAGTGCTCGCGCTCCGCGACCTGTTCGGTCGCCACCTTCGCCAATTCGGAGTCGCGATCTGCAAGCTTCGCCTCGCGGGCCTTGAGGTCGTCCTCCCACAGATGGAGTTTCCGTGCCTATGCAGCCCGTTGGTACGTCTCCAACGTATCTATAAATTTTGATTGTTCCATGCTATTATATTATCTGTTTTGGATGTTTTATATGCATTAATATGCTATTTTATATTATTTTTGGGACTAATCTATTAACCTAGTGCCTAGTGCCAGTTGCTATTTTTTCCTTGTTTTTGAGTTTTACAGAAAATCAATACCAAACGGAGTCCAAATGGAACAAAACTTTACGATGATTTTTCTTGGACCAGAAGAATCCCACGAGACTTGGAGAGGACGCCAGAAGACCTACGAGGCAGCCACAAGCCGTAGAGGCGTGCCCCAAGGGCTTGTGGGCCCCCCGTAGATCCCCTAACCCTAATCTCTACACTATATATTCTCAAATATTCCCCCCTATACCAGAGGGCACACCAAACATACTTTTCCGCCGCTGCAAGCTTCTGTTCTCGTGAGATCCCATCTTGGGGCCTTTTCCGGCACTCCACCGGAGGGGGATTCGATCACGGAGGGCCTCTACACCAACATTGCTGCCCTTCTGATGATGTGTGAGTAGTTTACCACGGACCTACGGGTCCATAGCTAGTAGCTAGATGGCTTCTTCTCTCTCTTTGATCTTCAATACAATGCTCTCCTCGATGTTCTTGGAGATCTATTTGATGTAATTTCTTGCGGTGCGTTTGTTGAGATCCAATGAATTGTGGATTTATGATCAGATTATCTATGAATATTATTTGAGTCTTCTCTGAACTCTTTTATGCATGATTGAGATAGCTTTGTATTTCTCTCCGATCTATATTCACCACATGATATGTGCTTTGCTTGGAGCGTTTTGTATGATATGAGTCTTTGCTTTTTAGTTTGCCACAATCATCCTTGCCATACACACCTTTTGAGAGGGACACACATTAATCGTGAATTTATTAGAATACTCTATGTGCTTCACTTATATCTTTTGAGCTAGGCAGTTGCTCTAGTGCCTCACTTATATGTTTTTATAGCACGGTAGTGGTTTTATTTTATAGAAATTGATGAACTCTCATGCTTCACTTATATTATTTTGAGAGTCTTAAAAACAGTATGGTAATTTGCTTAGGTTATGAATTTGGTCCTAATATGATGGGCATCCAATAGGGATATAATAAAAACTTTCATATAAGAGCATTGAATATATGAGAAGTTTGATTCCTTGCATTTGTTTGGAGATATAAAGATGGTGATATTAGAGTGATGCTAGTGAGTAATTGTGGATTGATAGACATACTTTTTTTAAGGTTTGTGATTCCTGAAGCATGCACGTATGGTGAACCATTATGTGATGAAGTCGGAACATGATTTATTTTTTGATTGTCTTCCTTATGGGTGGCGGTCGGGGATGAGCGATGGTCTTTTTCTACCAATCTATCCCCCTAGGAGCATGCGTATTAGTACTTTGCTTTGATGGCTAAATTTTTTTTGCAATAAGTTTGTGAGTTCTTTATGACTAATGTTGAGTCCATGGATTATACGCACTCTCACCCTTCCACCATTGCTAGCCTCTCTAGTACCGCGCAATTTTCGCCGGTGCATTAAACCCACCATATGCCCTTCCTCAAAACAGTCACCATACCTACCTATTATGGCATTTCCATAGCCATTCCGAGATATATTGCCATGCAACTTCCACCGTTCTGTTTATTATGACACATACCATCATTGTCATATTGCTTTGCATGATCTTGTAGTTGGCATAGTATTTGTGGCTTGGCCACTGTTCATATTTTTATACATGTCACTCTAGATCATTGCACATCCTGGTACACCGCTGGAGGCATTCATATAGAGTCATATTTTGTTCTAGTATCCAGTTGTAATTCTTGAGTTGTAAGTAAATAAAAGTGTGATGATCATCATTATGAGAGCATTGTCCCATGTGAGGAAATGATGATGGAGGCTATGATTCCCTCACAAGTCGGGATGAGACTCTGGACTAAAAAATAAAAGAGGCCAAAGAGCCCAAAATAAAAAAGAGAGGCCAAAGAGCCCAATCAAAAAAAGAGAGAGAGAAAAAGAGAGAATGGACAATGTTACTATCCTTTTTCCACACTTGTGATTCAAAGTAGCACCATGTTCTTCATGATAGAGAGTCTCCTATTTTATCATTTTCCTATACTAGTGGGAATTTTTTCATTATAGAACTTGGCTTGTATAGCTCTAGTGCATCCGTTGCATGACAATCCCTACTCACTTGCATCAATATCAATGGGCATCTCCATAGCCCATTAATTTGCCTAGTTGATGTGAGACTTTCTCCCTTTTGTCTTCTCCTCACAACCTCCACCATACTCTATTCCACCTATAGTGCTATATCCATGGCTCACGCTAATGTATTGCGTGAAAGTTGAAAAGGCTTGAGAACATTAAAAGTATGAAACAATTGCTTAGATTGTCATCGGGGTTGTGCATGATAAAATACTTTGTGTGATGAAGATAGAGCATAGCCATACTATATGATTTTGTAGGGATAACTTTCTTTAGCCATGATATTTTGAGAAGACATGATTGCTTTATTAAGTATGCTTGAAGTATTATTGTTTTTATGTCAATATTAAACTTTTGTTTTGAATATTATGGATCTGAACATTCATGCCACAATAAAAAAAAATTGTATTGATATTTATGTTAGGTAGCATTTCACATAAAAAAAAAATCTGTTTTTATCATTTACCTACTCGAGGATGAGCAGGAATTAAGCTTGGGGATGCTTGATACGTCTCCAACGTATCTATAATTTTTTTATTGTTCCATGCTATTATATTATCTGTTTTGGATGTTTTATATGCATTAATATGCTATTTTATATTATTTTTTGGGACTAACCTATTAACCTAGTGCCCAGTGCCAGTTGCTGTTTTTTCCTTGTTTTTGACTTCTACAGAAAAATAATACCAAACGGAGTCCAAACGGAATAAAACTTTACGATTATTTTTCTTGGACCAGAAGAAACCCACGAGACTTGGAGAGGAGGCCAGAAGACCTACGAGGCGGCCACAAGCATAGGGGCGTGCCCACAGGGCTTGTGGGCCCCCTGCAGACCCCCTAACCCTAATCTCTGCACTATATATTCTCAAATATTCCCCCTATACCAGAGGGCACACCAAAAATACTTTTCCACTGCCGCAAGCTTCTGTTCTCGTGAGATCATATCTTGGGGCCTTTTTCGGCACTCCGCCGGAGGGGGATTTGATCACGGAGGGCCTCTACACCAACCTTGCTGCCCTTCCGATGATGTGTGAGTAGTTTACCATAGACCTATGGGTCCATAGCTAGTAGCTAGATGGCTTCTTCTCTCTCTTTGATCTTCAATACAATGTTCTCCTCGATGTTCTTGGAGATCTATTCGATGTAATCTTCTTTTGCGATGCGCTTGTTGAGATCCGATGAATTGTGGATTTCTGATCGGATTATCTGTGAATATTATTTGAGTCTTCTCTGAACTCTTTTATGCATGATTGAGATAGCTTTGTATTTCTCTCCGATCTATCGATTTAGTTTGGCCTAATAGATTGGTTTTTCTTGCAATGGGAGAGGTGCTTTGTGATGGGTTCGATCTTGCGGTGTCCTCACCCAGTGACAGAAGGGGTAGCGAGGCACATATTTTATTGTTGCCATTAAGGATAAAAAGATGGGGTTTATATCATATTGCTTGAGTTTATCCCTCTACATCATGTCATCTTGCTTAAGGTGTTACTCTGTTCTTATGAACTTAATACTCTAGATGCAGGCAGGAGTCGGTCGATGTGTGGAGTAATAGTAGTAGATGCAGAATCGTTTCGGTCTATTTGTCATGGACGTGATGCCTATATTCATGATCATTGCCTTAGATGTCTTCATAATTATGCGCTTTTCTATAAATTTCTCAACAATAATTTGTTTACCCACCGTATGCTTTCTTCAAGAGAGAAGCGTCTAGTGAAACTTATGGCCCCTGGGTCTATTTTCCATCATATATTTTCAGATCTATAAAACCAAAAACCCAAAAATACCTTCTGCAATTTATTATTATTTACTTTATTTTGCCTTTTATTTATCTTTTACATCTATCTCTATTAGATCTCACTCTTGCAAGTGACCGTGAAAGGATTGACACACTACTGGAATCAGGGAATTTGCCATCAGCCAGTTCTTTGTCGTCGGCTAGCTGACGGCAAAGAAGGTCTTTGCCGTCCGCTTACAAAAAACAGACGGCAAAGAACTGGCTGATGGCAAAGATACTATTTGCCATCAGCCAGTTCTTTGCCGTTCGCTAGCGGACGGCAAAGAGCTGGCTGGGGTCCAGTGGACGACACTGCTGTAACGGCCCACCACCCCCACCTCTTTGCCATCTGCTAGCGGACGACAAAGAGGTTAATACCTAACGGCTAATAACGGTGCACCCCCCACGCCTCCCTCTTTTCTCTCTCTCTCCTCCCCCGACCCAACCGTGCCGCGCCCCCGCCGCCCCACCCCAACCCCCACCGCGCCCCCGCCGCACCGAAAAATGGGAAATAAAATAGACAGAACACAAGCGACAGCAAGAGGACAAAAAAAGACACCCCAAAGCGAAAAAGAAGAAGCTGACCCAAAAAGCAACGACGCGCAGACCAACGCAGACCAACGCCCGACCCCACGTGCACGATTGGCACCGCCAAACAAACGTGCCCACGGCGCACCCCAACCGCAATAGCACCGACAAGAATCCCCCGGCAAAGTAGCCCCGACGCCAGGCCACGGATGCACTCCCCCGCGGCGCGCCCGAGCCCCCACCGTGAGGAAGGCCGCGGCGCCACCCCCCTCCCCTGCAGCGGACCTCCTCCACCGGGCTGCCCCCCTCCTCCACTGGTCACCCCCTCCCATGCAGTGAGCTCCTCCTCCTCCTCTTTTTTTTTTTCTATTTTTTAGTTTTAGGTTTACGTTTAGTTTAGATTTTGTTTTAGTTTTAGGTTTAGTTTTAGGTTTATGTTTAGTTTAGTTTTAGGTTTAGGTTTAGTTCTGAAAAAAGAAGAAGAAAATAAGAATAATTAGAAAAAGAGGAGGAGGAGGAGGAAGAAGAAGAAGAAGAAGAGGGGTGCCTCGACGTCGACGGAACCCTTAATGACATATATTTTGGTGGCATACTGTTGTAAATATTTAGTTAGGTTGATGGCAAAAACAATAGTGCTATGTTACTCATCTTTCGATTTAAATGTGTAGTTGTTTCGTCACTGCGAGGGTCTGGTGTTCGACGAGCTCCGCCCCTGCGTTCGTGGGTGAGCACAAATGACATCTCCTCCTCCCCCCTTAATTACTTGCTCTGTTCCGGCCTTCGTGAGGATGACACTAGCTAGATAACTAGAGTCGCGTAACCAGTATGCGTCTCCCGTCCGAAAGGGTTGCATCGATAAATATGCATTCAGTTGCATATTTATCACCGTAGCTCATTCGGATTGTCCAGCGATTTCCACGGACAGCCCGAGTATGTGTAGATTGGGTACGTTCTCCATGCTCTACCCCATTCCGGGACAAAATTTCGGCAGCACCTCCCTATTGTTCTCTGGATGCACATTCTCTCGGCTTTTTGCCGAGACGTGTATTTGGAGAACAGCGGGGAGGTGCTGCCAAAATTTTGTCTCGGAATGAGGTAGAGCATGGAGAACATACTCAATCTACACATACTCGGGTGGGATTAGGACCTATCTTTACCTATTAGAGTTTAGGTTGCATGGACGTAATAAAATTGACAAACTAGATTAACCGATGAATATACATGCTGATGGACCTATCTTTACCTATTAGAGTGTAGGTAGGCAAGATGAGTGATCGTGCGTGGATGTACACCGGTCACACTAGTCAGAAAGACATGACCAATGAATGGTTAACAAAAACCAAGGGGTTTGTGAGAGCCGCATTTGCAAATGGCCAGAAGAAAACCTGGTGCGACAATTGGCACAAGAGGACAGAGGAAGAAATGGGCAAACACCTGCAGAAGAGTGGTTTTACACACAGATATACGGTGTGGACATTTCATGGTGAGTCTGCCCAACATGTCAGAGCTGAGGTGGTTCATTATCACACCGACGAGCATGGTACCAGGATGGAAGACATGGTGCAGGACTTTGATGATGCTCGGGATTCAGATGATTAGATGGAGGAATCTGCAAAGGCCTTCAATGAAATGTTGGAGTCTTCAAAACATCCTCTCCACGAGCACACTGAGCTTTGTCAGCTGGATGCCATCTCACAAGTACTGGCTCTGAAGGCTCAATTCAACTTGGGCAGAGAATGCTACGACGCAATGATGACAGTATTTGGACGCTTTCTACCCAAAGGCCATGTAATGCCTGCAAACCTGTACTAGTCGGACAAAATCCTTCGTGCACTTAAGATGCCCTATGAGAAGATACGTGCCTGTGAGAAAGGATGCAGAAGACGCTCCAAGCAAAATGTAAAAATAAACATAGAATTGAAGCATCGATGGCCAAGGCATTCATTACTGAGGAGGCGGCAAACTTCGTGACAGCACACTACGAAGCCAAAAATCGTCATTTGCATAATCCGAAGCCTCGGTACAATGCTGGCGACCCTAATAAAGGTGGATCCAACCTCAGCCTATTCAAGGGGAATCTTGCACCAATCGGTGCTTCGAAACCAATATCGTTGGATGTCGAAGAATGGTGGACCATTTCGTTGTATATCTTCAACAACCTAACAGAAGTGCGGCCGTACATCGATTAAGTTCTCGCGGTACATTGTTTCACAACTTCTAATTCCTTTGAACTGCTCTTATTCCCGGATATTTTTTGATACAGTCGATACATCGCCAAATTCTCGGATGGAGCGGAGATCGAAAAGGAATCCATCAAAGAGTATGAGCTTCTGGCAAAGCATGGAGGCGGCTTTCCCGGTTTCATCTCTTGGTTCAAACAAACGGTAATTTCCATTAGACCATTCTCATTTCTTCGTATAATTTGCGGTTAATTAATGCAAAAATCCTTTCATATTAAACTTGTAGGCTAATTCAGAGTCTATGGATGCCGAATTGAGACAAGTCGCTAATGGTTTTGACTATAAGGTCCGTTCATTTGACAAATACGACATCAACGGGTATCGCTTTCGTACCTTCGGCAAAGAGCTATCTATGGCCGACCGAAAGTCTACAAATTGTTGTGTCTCTGCTATTGGCGAAGGAGGTACCGAGTATTATGGGAGAGTTGAAGCAATTTATGAACTTCTATTCTATGGTGAAAACCCACCGAACGTCGTAGTCTTCAAATGTTATTGGTTCCAGCCGAAGGAGACTAGAAGGAGTCATGAACATATAGGGCTAGTCAAAATCAAACAAAGCACCCATTTAGATGTTCCCGATGTCTATATTATGGCTCAACAGGCGACCCAAGTTTTCTATCGACCGTGGGCCTGCCAAACTGATCCAAATCTGAATGGTTGGGATGTCGTTTATGAAGTGCCGCCACGTGTTAGACCACCTCCCCCCATTGAAGAGGATTATGAACCTCACATTAACCCAGACACATATGAAGGTGAATTCTTCCAAGAAACATGTCTTTCCAAAAAATGCTTCAAGAAATGCTCTACGTCACCCCAGAACATTAAAGTAGATAGCGATAGTGAATCCGACTTCACCCCTGAGCCGGAACAAGAAGAGCCAGAACAAGAAGAGGTTACTGCTGCGGATGACCTGTCATTGCTTGACCGATTACATAAAGGTGGCCTTCCACATGTTGATGCCGCTGAACCCGATGAGCACGTCATTGATGATAGTGATGATGATGATGATGCATTTATTGATCCTGGAGCATTTATGGAACCCGACGATCAAGATTATTATTAGTTCATGTCAGGTATTCAATTTGTATTATATACATATATATATATTGTTAGTTCATGTTAGGTATTCAATTTTTTATGGTGTACTTGATTTATATAGTTACTTGTATGATTGTATGATTTTCTTACTTGTATGATTGTTTGTTATACATAGTGCCATGGTCTTGATATCCGTCCCCGTCGGCCATCGTCCGGTTTATGATTCGGATGTGGTATATTCTCTTTTATAACTATTTGTTGCATTTTGCATTTATGACAATTATGCCCATCAAGTTGACACAGAGATATTTTTATCTAGGAGATATGTGAACCGGAAATTGCAACTGACCCTCTTGTCGCGAAGTTAAATTTAGTTGAAAAAGAAAATGAGTATTTGAAAGAAAAAAAGAAAAGAATTGAAGAAGAGAAGATGAAATTGGAGTTGTATGTTGCCGATGTCGTCGATGATCACAAGATCAAGATGGATGCAATGCGCTTGAAGATGGATGCAATGCACTTGAAGATTAGTAAGATTAGAAAATATGCCATTGATAATGAGGCTTGGTATCATTATGCCGTTGGATCAATTGTTACCTTAGTTGCGATCTTGATCGCATTTGTTGTGATGACGAAAGTTTTCTTTAGTGTTTTGCTTAACAAATGCATAATTAGCTTCGTACATGCTTGTTAGCCCTATTATGCCACATACTTAGCTTATTTTCCTCCAAAATGGCATAATTACCCAAGTTAGATAAAAAATGAGCTATACTTACCTAACTTGGCTCTAAAATGGCATCATCACCTAGGTTAGCACAAAAATGACCTATACTTACCTTATTTTCCTCCAAATTGACATAATAAGCTTAGTTAGCTCAAAAATGGCATAATTACCTAAGTTAGCTCTAAAATGACACAAATAAGGAATAAGAAAGAGACAAACAGGAAGAGGAGAGAAAAATAAAGAATAGAAGAAGAAAGAGAAGAAAAAGAAAGAAGAAAGAAGAAGAATGAGAATGAGAAGGAAAGGAAAAGGATAAAAAGATAGAAGAGAAGAAGAAAGATGAGAAAAGAAGAAGAAGAAACTATCTTCTTATTCTTCCTTTTTCTTTCTTTCTTTTTCCATCTCTACCCTTATTCTTCTTTCTTCTTCTCTCTTCCTCTTCTTTCTTTTTATTCTTCTATCTTATTTCTTATTCTCTTCTTCTATTCTTTTCTTTTTCTTCTTCTTAGTCTTCTTCTCTTTTCTTCTAGTCTTCTTCTTCTTCTTCTTCTTCTTCTTCTAGTCTTCTTCTTCTTCTTCTAACTTTCTTACTCCCATTTTTGCAGGTTTCATTCACTTCATGGAAGCAGCATTGATGGACTGCCAGTGTTTAGTTTTTGTTTTCATTTGTATTGATGAACAATGTGAAACTATGTATGTATATATGGATGAACTCCGTGAAACTATGTATGTATTGGATCTTTTAATACCCTATGTGTTCTGTTGCATTGATGGACTGCTAGATGTTGGATACATGGGCTATGTTAGAGGTTGAATCTATATATATCATATATGTCTTTTGAAAATGCAGGGATATAACAGAAAACAGTAACAATACACAGACGACAAAGGGGTCTTTACTGTCCACCACAGACGGCAAAGAGGCCACGTGGCAGCAACCTGTGCAACCTGGGAGCTGGCCCATTTGGTCACTTTGCCATCCGTGGCAGATGGCAAAGGCTGGACACGTTTGCCGTCAGTGGCAGACGGCAAAGAGCCGGGTGGCGTGACGCATCTGCTGACGTCACAAGGCAGACGACAAAGCCTCCCGTTAGCCACCTAACATGGCTACCATCAGTTCTTTGCCGTCCACCTTCTTTGTCCTCCGCGATCGACGACAAAGGGGTCTTTGCCATCCGCTGGCAAAAAGCAGACGGCAAATCAGCTCTTTGCCAGTGTTTACAGGGCCGAGCAGGTTTGCCGTCCGCGGCTGACGGCAAAGATGTTTGCCGTCTGCTTTCTGGTCCTTTGCCGTCTGCCGTGGCAGACGGCAAAACAGCTGATTCCTGTAGTGACAACCCCTTTTTCGCGTTGTGTGCAAGTGTTTGTTAGTTTGTGCAGGTGCATATATTAGAGACTTGCTTGTGCCTCCTACTGGATTGATACCTTGGTTCTTAACTGAGTGAAATACTTATCTCTAGTTTGCTGCATCACCCTTTCCTCTTCAAGGGAAAAGTCAATGAAAGCTCAAGAAGTAGCACCCGTTCATCCTAGAACGCCTTCAGGCCAGCTTCCACTTCGACGCAGCGCTTGGCGGCCGCCCCCGCCTAGGCAAGCGTTCTTTCATGGGCTACCTTCGCCTCAGCGGTTTCATTCCTTCTCTTCGTGAGGGTGGCCTCGGCCCGGCCCTGGGCCTCCTTGGTGGCGGTGTCAAGCTGGTGCCACCCTGAGGCGAGCTTCAGGCGCTCCTTGGCAAGGCGCCCTTCGGCATCCTAGTGGTGTGCCCGAGCCAGTCGAGCGCGACCTAAGCGTCAGCCAAGGCCCGCGCCTGATCAAATTGTCACAGTTCGTGAGCGCGAGAGCCTGGCGAGGGGGCAGCGCCTCTGTGCTTGTTGTCATCACAGCCAAAGAGGCCCCGGCGTCCTCCGCCTGGGGCGTGGGGGTGCTCTAGATCCTTCCCCGCACTCGGTTCCCATGGCGCGCCTAGGGGGACTGCCACGCCGGCCCGCTGGGCCCCGGGAGTGAACGCAGCTTGAGGCTGCGCCGTGGTGCGCACTGCGTCACGCTCGGTGGCGAGGGTAAAGATAGCCGGCGGAGGCTAAGACACCCCCTCCTTCCCCACGGGCTGAGTCATCGCGGCCATGACAGGCGGTGCCAGGGGCTGGGCTGATGTGGTCTCGGCGTTCGGGCCCCCTTGCAGTACTGGAGGGGCACTGGGTGCTGCTATAGCGCCCGCGCGCTTGGGCGTGGCGGCGCCCGTGCGCCCGAGCGCAACGCCGGGGTGATGCAAGGTGCCCCCGCACCCACCGAAGCCACGGCCGAGCACTGATGCCGCCTTCGGGACGGAGGTCACCTTTGCCCCGGCAACTATCTTCTTCTTCTTTGTCTTCTCATCACCGCCCTGGCTCCTACACAGGCGAGCGGTTAGCACGGGCAGACAGATCACAGACGCGCGATGCGAGAATGGACCGGGGCACTTACTCATCTTGGGCGGCCCATTTCCTCTTCCTCTCGAGGGCAGACAACACGTCGTCACCATCCTCGTGCGCCGCCCCGGGGCTACTCGCAGAGCGCTCGGTGCTGTCCCTGCCGAGGCCAGTCGGGTCTCCGCTCTTCCTAAGGACCTGGGGAGTTCCCCGGAGAGGCACAACCACCAGGATGTGGCCGCCGCCCTGCCAGCGTGGGCCCCCGCCACTTGAGGCCGGGTGGCCACGGGGCTGGGCCCCGCCTCCCTCACCACGTTGGCGGGGCAAGAAGACGCCACCTGGGGCCACTCGTCTACGTCGTCGTCATTGTCCGGGAAGGCGTGAAGAGATCGGTGGGGGTGGGGTGGCGGCACCCGGTTGGTGTCGTCCTCCATTTCCTCCAAGTCCTCGTCGCTGTCGCTTTTGCTAGAGGACAGCACCACAGGTGAGCTGACGCGGTCGCTCGGCACAAGCCCCCACTCGTCGAAGGCGGGCATCTCTGCTACCAGCTCATCCTTGTCCTCATAGGTGTACAGTGGGGACGCAGCCTCAGGGTTGTCGTCAGGGAGGAAGCCGAGCAGGGTCCCCAGGGCCCCGTCTAGCTCCTCGGTCGTCAGGCCGATGGTGTACAGCCTCATCATGTCCCCAGCACCGATGTACTCCCATGCAGGCCGTGAGTGCGTCTAGAGCGGCGTGATGCGCTGCCCTAGGAACTCCTTCACCATCATCGGCCCTGACAACTTCGCGGCCCAGTGATCGGCTATCCGCGCCAGGACGGGCTTTGCCCGGGGGTCGACAAGCTTCTTATGGCTCCACCCGGGATTCTGCGTGGGTGCGGCCGCCGGGGTCTGCAAAAGTGGACTGACCCGACACGCGTCCATGGAGACCCAGCGCAGCTGGTAGCCCTCCGTCTTCTTCCTGGCCTTCAGGCAGCCACCTTCGTCTTTGACGTCGACAAAGGAGACGCACGCGGAGCGCTGGTCCTGGGCATCGCAGGCTGAAGAAGTGGTGGAAAAGCGCCACCGAGGGCCTCACGCCTACGAAGGCCTCATAGTAGAAGGCGAAGATGGCCAAGAGGAGAATGGAGTTAGGCTGAAGGTGAAGAGCGTGGATCTGGTAATGGGAGAGGATGGCGTAGAATAAATCGAAGAATGGCGGGATCAACCCGGCGTAAATGCTGTGGAGGAAGAAGCGGTAGATGGACTCCCCCAGGCCACTCCGTGTTGCCGAGCCTGGCCAGATTTGGGTCGCTTGCCCCTTGTTCTGGTCACCGGCCACCAGCGGGAGCACTGGGTCTAAGTCCTCCTCGGCGACAAAGGAGGTCAGGAGCGCTGCCCCGATGACTGGAGGGCTTGCGGCCGGGACCGCGGGCTTCGCCTTCTTCCCGACGGGCGTCATTCGCGCGTCACAGCCGCGAGCAAGGCGAAAAAAGAACCACGCGCGAGATTGGATCCGGAGGAGCCTCGCGCGAGGGAAAGGGGGGGCGCGGCAAGGCAGATGCGAGACGGAGGCAAGACAGGAGAGCAATGATGGCCGCGCGCAGCGCCCGACAGGCTTTATGTCAGCCCGGGCGGTTGCCAAGGTGTCATGGAGAAGTGGGGGCGTCCCACACCCCGTCGTGTGCCATGCTTTGCACCTGACCCGCAGGCGGTTAGGGCCCGCGCTGTTTCGCCCCCCAACTGGCAGAATCGTGCATGCCGCGGGCCCGGGAGCTACTGTCGGGCCTGTGGGACTGGGGGTACCCAGGCCCGTCTGCCTATGACCCAAGATGCGGCGCATGCCATGGGACCAGCACGACCCACCTTCGGACTTCACGAGCAAGGCCTTCGTGAGGCCCCCTCCTCGCGAGGCGCATGTCGGCAGACATCACTAGTAGCCTGGCGAGGCCCTCTCACGAGGCGTCTTCCCAAGGCCCTTCGCGGAGGTGTTCGAGGCAAGGATCAGATGGAGGAGTCACGCGGCCCTGCATCTCCATGTGGGTGGCGTGCGTGGCAACAGGCGTAGCCAGAAGGTCTCCAGCAGGCACGGATAAGGAGGTTTTCCTGTTTCGTGCTAAGGAAGCAAGGACAGCGTGCCGGTTCCCGAAGCAATCCCCAAAGGTTGCCACTTTGGTGCAAGAAGACCAGGACGGCGGGCTCGCCAGGATGGAGGTCATCACCGAGCCAACCGGCTTGTCATGGCAGGAAGCTTTAGCAGGCGAAGACCACCTTTGGTCAGGATAAGCTGTACTGCTATCCACCTTCGAAATTGGCCATTGTGGCAACCCTTCCCACCTAGTGTTTTCGGGGGAAGAGGACCAAGGCCAGTATAAGTATAGCTAGGGTGCCACCTTAGAGATGGAGGGGAGACTCTCTGGAGGCCACACATTTTCTCTTGTACTCTCTTACTCATCCTCCCTCGCAACGCAATCCATCTACAAAGTAGGAGTAGGTCTTACACCGCAAGGTGGCCCGAACCTGGGTAAACTGTTGTGTCTGTTGTTCTTCACCCCTCTCGCTCGAGCACGCCGGAGCATCGCCGTGAGATAGTGAGCAGAGAGGCCGGGCTTAGCGAGGTTCCGTGAGCACACCCCAGAGTTCGAACCTTTCTTGGGTCCTCGAAGCCCTGATTTCGACATCCGAGTTGCTAGGGTTTCATTGAAACTTTACTTTTGGTCTCACTGAATAGTACCTTTCGGTGGAACCGAGATGTACTAGTGTAATGGCTAGGGCCAAATCGGTGGAACCGAAAATTCCTAATCTGTCGATCCGAGATGTGTTCGGCGGAAACCTAAACCTAAAATCTTTGCTCGAATCTATTCTAAGGAACTAATCTGGTGGATAGAAGAATCTCATTCGTGGCAAGATACATGGCAAAAACCTTGTACACTGAATCGGAGAAAATGAAGCATGAGGGGTCGAATCTCACCCTAACTTGGTGGAGATCCTCTACGGTGGCAACGACAGGATAGATTGCCGTTGACGGCGATGGAGTCCTATAGCAAAGGTGCACTGGAGACGAAGGCGACGATCTGGAGACCAGGGAGGCAGCAGCAACGGGGTGCGGAGTCATAGCAGTTGAAGAAATTTTCAACATACGTCGCACTGGATATATATACTCGTATGCTATCGGTGGCACCGAGTGGAACAAATCGGTGGCACCGAGACGTGCAAGTGCTTGCAGTAACAGCAAATCGGTGACGCCGAGATGGTCTAATCGGTAGCACCGAGATGAAAACCTAGATTAATCAAAACGATTTTGGCTCGACCGAGTTTGAGTGTGTTGGTTTGACCGGAATGCATGAAGAAAGTTTTGGAGGTTAGCCCTTGTCGGATCGGTGGCTCCGAGTGCTCCTCACCCGGAGGGTCCGAAAAAGACTTGTTCAATTTTTGTGATATAGCATGAACATAATTTGAGACAAGAAAATCATAGATAGCTAGAGAAGGTTCTTAGGCATTCTTGTACATCCACTTGGCCAACAAAAACCAAGACAATCAAAACAACAAATGGATGTCCTTGAATGGAGAAAATATGCAACCAACATGCTCACACAATAAAAATAGCAAGTGAAATATGTGTCAAACATGCACAACCAGTTCTAGCATCTATCAAGCAATTGGCGATGACTAGGTCATCTATATATGAGTATATTGACTTAGGACTCAAATGAGAACATTTTATCATAGGTTATACTCATTGTTTAAGCACAAGTGGGGTTGCCACTTTTACATAAAGCATTAATGTGTTCACACCATTAGAGTTGCTTTACCTCAATTTTTAGAGCAAAGCCCCCCCTAGATGTGATATCCCCCCAAAGAAGGATGAACTAACCTTGGGTTTTGTCGATGATGACTTCATGTAGATAGTGAAGATGTGGATGCTCAATGTTGATGTAGTCCATCAAGAGTTGGGAGCAATCCTTTGGAGTTTGCACTTTCAATACCTACATGGGTTAGTCCCACAAGGAACATACAAGGATATCCATAGACATAGAGTGAATTGCACATATGGTGATGTCCATGAAAGCATTAGGTTACCTTGTCCCTTGTCTTTCCAACAAGAAGGTTTGTGACTCCATGAACTAGTGCAAGATATGAAAGTTGATTGCACAAGTCCTTGCCAAAATGAATATGAGTGAAGTATGTTGGCGGAGTCACCCTCAAGAACACTGTAGTTCTTCTTCTTTGGGACCCACATCAACTTGATGGGAATCCATGGAGTTGTACTTGAACTTGATGAAGTAGAGGTTGACGTAGTCTTGGGAGCCCACTTGCACATGGCCTTAGGAGCTTCTTCAAATGAGTCAATTTCTTCTTGGAGCTTGTCCTTGCCCTTTAGCTTGTGGTCTTGTGTTGGAAGACCATATTGAGCTTGTGTTCTGTCAAAAGAAGTGGGGTCATACTTCCCTTGTTGAGGAACAAACTTCATCTTGGGATATTGATCTTCTTCCCATTCAACTCCATTGGCATTGAACTTTCGTTCAAAACCAACACCTTGATTCTTCCGGTGTCTTCCTTGCTTGCGTACAATTTCCTCAAATTGCTTACTCCCGGCAAGACTCCTGTAAACACCTTTCTCTATAATTCCCTTCAATAAGCTATTGTGTTGCTCAAGTGTAACTTGGCTAAGACAATCATTAGTGGAATCAAGAGAATTACTAGGACCAACAATATTGGATTTAGCATGGTTATTGTTACTACTAGAAGAAGAATCTTTCTTGCTCTTGTTGCTAGATTTTACTTGTGGCATATAAGTAGACAAGAGGAGACGCTTGGCAATGTAAGAAGAACTCTTTTTTCGAAGATCATCATTGATTGCTTTTAGAAACTCATGCTCTTGCTCTAAATTTAGCTTCTCGAAGCATAGCTTATCATGAGTTCTTAGGAGCTCTCTATGATTCTCTTGAGTTGTTTCATGAGCTAACTTAAAAGTGTTTAGTTCTTTAGTTAGGCGGCAATCTCCTTCTCAGCATTGTCATTCGTTTCATCTTGATTAGCATGATTACTAGCAAGTTCCTTATAGCTCACATCACTAGTTTTATCAACAAGTAAATCATCATCACCTAGAAAATCATCTTCATCACTATTGAAATCAAGATACTCGGGGCCTGATACCTTGGGGCCTTTAGCCATGAAGCATCTTCCAATTCCTTCATTTGGTGAATCAAATATGTCGTGGGAGTTGGATGACACTAGAGCAAGACCGGCAACACCTTCATCTTGAGTATATTCGGAGTCGGAGTGGTAGCTTCTCTCGAAGTAGTTGTCGGAGTCGGAACCGGAAACCCATTCACCAACACTAGCTTGATGTCTTCGTCTTGTGTAGCTCTTTGATGACTTGTCCTTCCTTTCCAAATTGTTGCTTCTTCGAGAAAGTCTTCATTCATAACGATCATCTCTACTCCTTCTCTCTCTTGGAGGTGATTCATCTCTTCTACTCCTCCTTTTTGGTGAGTCTTCTCTTTTCTTGTAGGGAGCCGTACACTCATTGAAATAATGTCTGGGTCTTCCACAATTGTAGCAATTTCGATCACGACTAGAAGATCTTTTGTCATTGTAGGACCTTGACTTGGAGCTTCTCTCTTTGCTTCTACTCTTGTAGAATTTGTTGAAGTTCTTCACCATTAAGCTTAATTCTTCATTGGAGACTAGCTTGTCACTTGATGTTGTAGGAGCATCACTTTAAGCTTTGTATGCACCACTTGATTTGTTGTGGAGCTCTTCCTTATCCTTGAGTGACATCTCATGAGCAACAATTCTACCAATGACTTCCGTGGGCTTGAGATCTTTGTAATTAGGCATCATTTGGATCAGTGTGCACATGGTATCATACTTTCCATCCAAGGCTCTAGGGATCTTCTTGATGATGAATTTGCCGGTCATCTCTTCACTTCCTAAGCCGCCAATCTCTTTTGTCATGAGAGCAAGCCTAGAGTACATTTCGGCGACTCCTTCACCATCCTTCATCTTGAACTTGTCAAGTTGACTTTGAAGCACATCCAACTTGGATTCCTTGATGGACTCGGTACCGTCGTGCATATCAACCAAAGTATCCCGAATTTCCTTTGCATTGTCAAGGCGGCTGATTTTGTTGAATTCTTCGGGGCATAATCCATTGAAGAGAATATCACAAGCTTGAGCATTGTATTGCAACAACTTCAATTCTTCCGCGGTCGCTTCACGATCCGGTTCTCTACCATCTTCAAAGAATTCACCTTGCAAGACAATATGAACAACAGCCCAAACAGTGGGGTTATGACCAAGAATATGCATTTTCATCTTATGCTTCCAACTAGCAAAATTTGTACCATCAAAATAAGGACCTTTACGGTGATAGTTACCCTCGCTAGACGCCATACTCTCCTAGGTTGTGAAACCAAGGCTATGATTACCAAAGCTATGGAAATCAAGGCTAATGGAGACCAAAGCTCTGATACCACTTGTAGGATCGAAAGTATGTCTAGAGGGGGGGGGGGGGTGATTAGACTACTTGAACAAATAAAAATCTTTCCTTTTCCCAATTTTAGTTGTGGGCAAATTTTAGCAATTATGCCAAGTCAAGCAATCAACCTACACATGCAATTCTAAGAGTATAGCAGCGAAATGTAAAACATTGCATATGAAGGTAAAAGGAAGGGTTTGGAGAAGGCAAACGTAATGGAGACATGAAGATTTTTGGCGTGGTTCCGATAGGTGGTGCTATCGAACGTCCACGTTGATGGAGACTTCAACCCACGAAGGGTAACGGCTGTGTGAGTCCATGGAGGGCTCCAACCACGAAGGGTCCACGAAGAAGCAACCTTGTCTATCCCACCATGGCCATCGCCCATGAAGGACTTTCCTCACTCAGGTAGATCTTCATGAAGTAGGCGATCTCCTTTCCCTTACAAACTTCTTGGTTCAACTCCACATCATGTCGGAGGCTCCCAAGCGACACCTAACCAATCTAGGAGACACCACTCTCCAAAAGGTAATAGACGGTGTGTTGATGATGAACTCCTTGCTCTTGTGCTTCAAATGATAGTCTCCCCAACACTCAACTCTCTCTCATAGATTTGGCTATGGTGGAAGAAAGATTTGAGTGGAAAGCAACTTGGGGAAGGCTAGAAATCAAGGTTCAAATGGTAGGAATGAATCTTTTGATCTCAACACATGAGTAGGTGGTTCTCTCTCAGAAAATGAATGGTGGAAGTGTAGGAACATTCTGATGGCTCTCCTCTATGATAAGAAGGGGGTGGAGGGGCATATATAGCCTCCATAGAAAATCCAACCGTTACACACTATTGACCCATCTCGGTGGCACCGATCAGAAAACTCGGTGGCACCAATCTGTGTAAAAATATGAATGTTAGGATTCTCGATGGGACCAATGTGCTAGGGCTTAGGGAAAACTTCATCTCGGTGGCACCGATTGCATCATCTCGGTGGGACTGAAGCGAAGAAATAAGGCAATAGAGAATCAGTCAAGCCATCTCGGTGAGACTGATTGCAATATCTCGGTGGAACCAAAATAATTGCAACAAGCAACAGAGAAATGGCAAGGCCATCTTGGTAGGACCGAGATCTGTATCGGTGTGACCAAATTTTTAGGGTTTTGGCAGTGGCTATGTCAAGATGAACTCGGTGGCTCCGGATAGGAAATATCGGTGGGGCCGAGTTGGAAATTAGGTTTTGGACATATTTGGATAGAGAGAGTGGCTGAGGGTTTTGGAGCAATATCACTAAGCATTTTGAGAAAGTAGATCATTAAGCAACACCTCATCCCCTTTTAATAGTATTGGCTTTCCTATGGACTCAATGTGATCTTGGATCACTTAAACAAAAATGTAGAGTCTTGAGCTTTTGCCAATCCTTGTCCTTATCATTTTGAGGGGTCCACATCTCTATTCCATGCCATGCCAATCATTGAACATCCTGAAATATTCATCTTGAATGGACATTAGTTCAATGAGATATATGTTGTTATGAATTACCAAAATGACCCAGGGATTAGTTGCACTTTCAATAGGCCCTGCCATTGGTCTACTCATGCTCCATCACAATAGCTCCGGGCTCAGGGAAAATCCCATCCATGGTCAAACACGCGCGTGCGATGCGGCCTTGACGGAAATGTTCCAAGCGGCCATAAACTACACATGCATCAGCCGCGTGTGCTGTTAGAGCTCTAGCAGACCCTAAGGAGGCTTCCGCCCTTACCACAATGAAATCCGCGCGTGCCACCAACTCTAAGGCAACGACGAACTCATCATCGCATGCCACCCAGGCTGCAGCCTCAACCGCGCGTTCTGCGTACAGAACCACGCATGCCCCCAACAGATCAGCTGCAGCCGCCAACTCTTCCGCACTTGGCGCCAAGGTCGCCACACCCTCATTAGCACGTACTGCCGCCGCCACGGGCTCCGGCATGTGTATGAGCTATGTATTGCCTGTGCCTTCCATGATGGAGAGGGTGGTTCGAGTTTCTGAGGACATGTGTGATGTGGAGGATTTTGTGGAGGCAAGGACAGACGAGAGAAGAAGGCCAAATTTGGGGGCTGCGAGAGGAAAGAGAAGGTAGACAGCAAAGAGAGGATATTTATGGTGTCCCTAACCCTTGCAGATAGTTGCTATAGATGTTTCATGTGTGATTATTGTCGGCGTACGACACCTATGGGATCCCGAGAGATCCCTTTACGATTCGGCGGGGGGAGAGGTATACGCAAAGAGCAGAACCAGTGATCGACGCCGGAAGTTTTTACCCAGGTTCGGGCCGCTGATCAGCGTAAAACCCTACTCCTGCTTTGTGTTCGTATTGATGTTCTTGAGCCCAGCCTTCAGGAGCGCTCGCAATGAACAGTACGTTCAAAGAGCAGCTACGCATGCAGAATGGGCCAGAAGTTCTCCTCCTCTGTAGCAGTTGCCTTGGGCCTCCTTTTATATGCTCAAAGGGGTCTCCACAGTGGCAAAATGTACATACATTGAGGTGTAAAGTAGCTACAGGGTATCATACCTAACCCCTGACGAATTAGGACAAACGCATTTAATGCACCGTGAGGTGTCCGTTTAGGTGTCCTTACTTTCCTGGGGATGGAAAAAGGGGCCATCCCATCAGCACCGCTTAAGCTCTCCTCCACTGGCGCGTTGCCACGCATCCAGAGAAGGACCCAGAATGTCAGGCTTTGTCGCTGTGCCGGAGCGGTGGCATAGTGGCAGAATCTCGTCAGGTGCCGATCCTTGCCGGGCACCAATCCTTGCCAGGCGCCAGGGCTTGCCGGGCGCCGAGCTTTGCTGGGAACCAAGCCTTGTCGGGCGCCGAGGCTTGCCGGGCTCCACGGGCCATCCCGGCAAGGATCTTGCCGGGGAGGCTGGCCTTCGATTACCAGCTTTGCTTATTTGTTGATTCTTAGATCTCTGACTTGATGATTTCCTTGATGACTTAAATCGACCTCGAGCTGATCCCAGCAAGCCTTGCCGCGAGGACGGCTACAACTGCCCGTGCACAAGTAAGGGGTACTAGTGGCCCAATACTTAGTACACCGACAGGAGCCCCCGGGCCTGGGCCATACACGAGTGCGAGGCGTTGTTGGGCTAGGCCCAAACAGTGCACGGGCACGCGTGGCAGGGAATTAACTGCTCGTAAAGATCATGTTTTACTGTGCCCCCACTACGCGCACGGAGCGCGCGATGTGGGAAGTGTGCCAAAAAGGCTGCAAACTGTTTCGCGCCCACGGAGGCGCATTCATATTGGGGGATAAACAAGGTGGCCCCGCTCCTTCCCCATAAAAAGGAGAAGTCGTGGAGGCGCAAACCCATTCACCCCCCTCTTCTTCCCAATCTGGCCATCGCCATCGCCTTCCTCTGCTCGAGCTCAGAGCGAAACCTTCCTTCCCTTCTGCTCGCCGCTCCCACGCTCGTTCCTTCCTCCGGCTTCCATCTCCACGGTCGCCATGCCGCCCAAGGCTAGCAAAGGCAAGGGCACGGACAAGGAGCCGAAGGCTGAAGTCCCGGAAAGCGAGCTGGTGAAGATGCGGAAGAGGCTCGTCGTCTTCCCTCCGACGCTCGACGCCGAAACCTTGAAGGGGCAATACCAATGCATGTGGGCAAAGGGAACACAAGCTCACCCCGCCACACGCGTAATCCCAGGTGCTAATTCCAAAGGCGGATCGGACAGATACCCCTTCTTCACTGCGTACTTTTATTGCGGGCTCTGTCCACCTTTTTCTGATTTCTTCAACGACATCATGTATACATACGGCTTCCGCCTTCTTGATTTCACGCCGAATGCCGTATTTTGCATGTCGATCTTTGCCCATCTTTGTGAAAATTTTGCCGGCGTGATCCCCAATTCTGCTCTTTTCCGCCACTATTTCTATCCTCGAATCCAAAAAGGAGAGGCTCTCTCTGGATCTATCGCTTGGATTCCAAGGGCCTGGAACAAAGAGATATACCCAGATGGAGTTTACCGCGAAAAGTGGGACGAGTGGCGGGCCGAATGGTGCTGGATCCAGGAAGCAGATCCTCATCCTTTTTGCCATCCTCGGCGACAGAAGGTGGTCCGCGGCAAGGATTGGGGCGATCTCGCCGCAGAAGACGAGAAGCTCACAATCGCCACTACCAGGATCCTCCGCTTGAAGGCTGCCAGGCTGACAATGGAGATGATCGGCTTCGACTTCCTCCGCCGCCGCATCGCCCCTCTTCAGAATAGGGGGAGGCCAGCCTGGGAGTATAAGAACGCAGCGGATGTCATGAGGCTGCGCCCCGGGCTGAACAACAACTTGACTGTTATGCAGCTTGGCGCTCTCCGCCAAAAGTTATTCCAGCGCGAAGACAAGCACCGGCTGCCGGCAAGGATCGTCCCCTTGTGCAACAACTCTGCACTGGGGTCGATCATTGCCTTCTTGCCGATGTTCAATGCCCACGGCCTTGACCCGACCTGGGTCGAGCCAAGCGAGGAAGAAGCACAGAAATTCTTCAACAATCTGACGGAGAAGCCTGTCCGGCAAGAGTCAGATCTTATTCGCGCCACCACAGATCAGGAGGTAGCATACATTGCTACCAGAGTGGAGGAAGCGAATCTTGCCGCCGAGGCCGGCAGCGTTGGCTTCACAGAGTGGGAAGCCAGCGATGCAGAGGTGGTGGTGGAGGCAAAACCTGCCGAGGAGAGCAAGGTTGCCGGGGAAGAAGGCGGCGCAGTCACTGAAAGCTCATCCGGCGACGACACAGCCGAAGAGGAGACGCGAGAAGAGCCCTCGCCCCCAAAGAAGACAAAGTGTGACCTTCGAAAAGCCGCATCGGGCGTCCCGGCAAGCCAGCCTACATCGAGCGGCGAATCCCTTGGCAAGAAAGTGGCCGGCAAGACCGGACCGTGGCAAGGGGCCCGTCAACAGCCCGCGCGGCGCGTGAGACCCACACCAGCGGCCACCGCCGGAGCGGCAGGAGGGTCTCGTACAACCGTGCCAGAAGCTGCCCCGGCGCCTGCCACAGCCAAGCGGCCCAGGACCTCTCCTCCGCCTCCCCACTCAGACGCCGCAATGGAGGTCGACTTCGACATCTCCGGCTTCAGTTCGGAGCGAGAGGAAGAAGAGTGAGTACCTGTCACAACTTCCACCTTGCAATCTGCCTCAGTCTTACTGACTTACTTGTATTGTTTCTGCAGTGACACAGAAACCTTGATAGAGAGGATGGCGAAGTGGTCAAGGACTTCTACGGGCGATGAGCCCCCGACAGGCTCCACTAGCGTGCCAGAGACCGTCATTGTGAGCCCGGAGTCTAGTCCTCAACGCAGCCCCCAGCGTAAGTTCATTGTTCTTCTTCCGCTGGTGGGTGCCGAGGTTTCCATTCTTGTCGCTGATATCTTCGGGTTCGCAGGAGAAGAACGGCAACAAGGAGAAGATTGCCCCATTGTGCCTCCTTCATCGACCGCTCCGCCCACAAGCACATCTCCGGCAAGAGATTCTGCCGACGAGCCTGTCCGGATTGAGGAGGAGCCGACAAGCACGAACTCCGGCAAGCCATCCCCGGCAACCGGAGTTGCCGGGAGAGGCAAAGCTACCTCTCGACAGCCCGACGCAGGTACTCGATCGCCTCAGAGTGCTAGTTATTCTTTTCCCCTTACTTCTTTATCTTTGATCACTTCAAACTTCAACCTTGATCTTATTCTGCTTTCCTCCTTCGCCCTTCAGAGTTCCCTGTGATGGAACACATGGACGTCGACGTTGTGATCGAGGAGACCGCCAGGGATGCTGCCGCCGAAGCGGACAGGATCGCTGCCAGCGAGGCCACCAAGGATGACGTTGTCGAGGCTGGTGGTGCTCTTGACGGGGAGGCCGCCAAGACAGCACAAGAGGAAACCGCCGAAGAACCTGCTGAAGGGGGCGACAGGGAGGCTGAGGACCACACTGATAGCATTCCTGCCACAGGAGCGCCAGGCGCTACACCGGCCACAGAGCCCCCTGTTACTGGTGAGGCGGTCATTGAAGACCAGCCATCAGCATCTGAAGGCCCCTCATCCAACAAGTACCTCAAGGTTGGCGAGAACCTGTTCATCAACTTGCCGGGGACGGCAAGCGCTGGGGCACCAGCCGAAGGAGAAGTTTTTGAAGAAATCATCGCTGCTGCCGGGCTTGAAGTTGTCGACAATCCTAGCACTAGCAGCGGCAAATCTGAAGAGGATCAGCTCCTTCAGGCCATGGGCGAGAACTTCCACAAACTCCAGGCTCTCCATCGCGCCCGGAAACACAAAGCGGACTCCAGAATGGCAGTTGTTGAGGCGGCCGAAGCAGATTTCCAAAGGCGCGTCGCACAAATGCAGATCTGGCACACCGAGGCCCTCCAAGAGTTGGTTGCCGGCCGGGAACAAGTGAGCCAACAGTGGAATGAGATCCTCCTGAAGCAATCAGACATGGAGAAGGCGCATGATGAAGCTGTTCAAAGGATTGCTGCCGAAGATGCCCTCCTGACGGGGCGCCGTGTTGCTCTTGATGCTCATGAGGAAGATCTCACTGCTCGTGAGCAGGCGCTCGCCGCCAAGCTTCGCAGCAAGGATGAAGACATTGAAAATCTTGTCGCGCGGCGGACCCAGGAGCTGGAGCAGAAGCACAAGGAGGCGCTCGAAGCTCTAACCGCAAGTCACGCCGGCAAGCTCAAGGAGGCCGTCGATGCTGCCGAAGCTGCAGAGGCCGCCAAGAACGAGTTGAGCGACAAAGTAAAGAGGCCGGAGACAGATCTTGATGAGCACGGCAAGGAGCTCTCGACGCTCAAGGGGGACAGGGAAAAAGCCCTCCACTCCTTGGCGGAGATGCAAGTCGCCCTGTCCGACAAGACCAAGCAGCTCTCCTCCGCGGCTGATGATATTGCGGTTCTGGAGCTGAAGCTGACCACGCTGTAGAAATCTCTCGAGGCCGGCAGGGCCCGTGAGAAGGCTCTACTCAAAGATCTCCAAGGAGAGAGGAACCTGCTCAAGAGCGCCGCCGCTGCCCAGAATGAGTACGAGAAGGGAGTGGAGATCTGGACTGGTCGTCTCATCGCTGCCGCGGAGAAGCTTACCGCAGAACTGTCAACCATGGGTTTGTCGAACTTCAGATATTCTTCCGAGGAAAGAATATCCCCAAGCGCGAGACTGACGATGTTCTTTGAAAGCATCATCAACGCGTTGAGGGCGCTCCAGTCCAGCCGGGCGACCCAACTGGCGAACGAGACTCGCCGGCTTTGCCGGGCCGTCCTTTGCAAGGTGCTCCTCAAGGTGGTGCACAGCAATCCCGGCATCGACCTCTCCAGCGCACTCGGCCACCTGCCAAAGGATGCAAATGTTGAGGCACTTGAGAAGTGCATCGCGCCGATCCTTGAGAAGGTGGACTCCATCAAAAGGATCGAAGGCCAGCGCAGGGATTGAGTGCTTCCCTTTTATTCTTGCCGCCATCATCTCATGTAAAAGACAGTTAAGTCTCGAGTTAGGACTGCGGCAACTCATGGATGTAACATAATTTAACTATGTTTAGGCTCATGCTAGCTACTTTCCTTGTCTGATTCCTTTATGTATGGAGTTCATCCTACGCTTACTGAAAAACTTGCCGGCGCGCAACCTGCCGCGAGCGCTGGGTGCGGGACTTCAGCAGCCTGCCGGAGGCGCAGCGGCCGGCAAGACTCCTTGGCGTTCTCAGTGCAGCCACTTAAATCGTTGAGCAGACTCGAAACAAAATAAGGGCGCAACTGATTACAACAAGGGTTCCTTCGCGTGCAGATTTTCCATACAAGAATCGGAATCGTCTAAGGAAGCAACTTGGTAATGAAAGAAAAACTTGCTCTGAGTTTTTAGGACTTAGCTTTCTGTCTTTGTCCTTCCTCCGGCAAGCATATGATTCCGAACATCACCAACTGGTATTCATGTCTCCCTTCCCCCCGGCAAATGTGCACGCGAGGAATCCTTCTGTCTTTAAGAAAAAGAAAGAAGAGAAAATAAAGAGATGAAACCTTGGCGGTTCGTTAGAACTTACCGGGATCAGGTGTTATACATCATCTTAGACAAACATGCATATATGAATGTGAACATGAGAATCAATAAGGAAATGTATAACACTTAATTTTATTCATCTGTGCTCAGGGTCTGCGCCTGGCTTTGTACAAAGGATCACATGCCTTGCCGGCAAGACTTGTACAAAAAGGTGGTTGCCGGGAGCCCCCGGCAACCGCGCCTTATGGATAGAACTTGCGAAGATGTTCGATATTCCAGGAATTACTCACTGGAACGCCATCCTCGGTCTCCAGGCGGACAGCGCCAGGCCTAGTGACTCGTACTACCCGATAAGGGCCTTCCCACTTTGGCGTCAACTTGTTTGAATTCTTGGCGGACTGAATCCGTCGAAGAACAAGGTCGCCTTCCTCAAGGCTTCGGGCATGAACTTTGCGGCTATGATAGCGGCGCAAAGCTTGCTGGTAGCGTGCAGCTCGCACAGCAGCCTGAAGACGATTCTCCTCAAGGAGCACAACGTTATCTTACCGCAGTTGCTCTTGCTCGAGCTCATCATAAGCGAGCACTCGAGGAGATCCGTATATGAGTTCCGTGGGGAGAACTGCTTCCTCTCTGTAGACCAGAGTGAAGGGCGTCTGGCCGGTGGCTCGATTTGGTGTCGTTCTGATTGACCAAAGAACCGCCGGCAACTCATCAATCCAGCGTCTTCCGCACTTTTTCAGCTTGTCAAAAGTTCTGGTCCTGAGACCGCGCAACACTTCAGCATTGGCCCTCTCCGCTTGGCCGTTGCTTCTCGGGTGAGCAACAGAGGCAAAACAAATCTTGCCGCCAAGGTCTTGGACGTACTGCATGAAGGTGCGACTTGTGAACTGCGTGCCGTTGTCGGTGATGATCCTGTTAGGCACACCGAAACGGCAAACAATTCCTTTGAAGAACTTGACAGCCGACTGCGCTGTCACCTTCCTCACTGCTTCCACCTCCGGCCACTTTGTGAACTTGTCGATAGCAACGTACAAGTACTCAAAGCCCCCGGCAGCACGGGGGAAGGGGCCCAGTATGTCGAGCCTCCAGACCGAAAATGGCCAGGAGAGAGGGATTGTTTGAAGAGCTTGAGCTGGCTGATATAATTTCTTCGAATGAAACTGGCACGCTTCACACCTGGTTACTAGTGCAGTCGCATCCTGGAGGGCGGTGGGCCAAAAGAAACCTTGCCGGAATGCTTTCCCGGCAAGCGCTCTTGACCCTATGTGAGAACCACACATGCCCCCATGTATCTCTGCCAACAGCTCTAGTCCATCCTCCCGAGGAATGCATTTCAATTTCACACCGTTTGGTCTCTTTCTGTACAGGACGTCATCGACGAACTTGTACATAACAGACCGACGGGCTACTCTCTCCGCTTCTTCTTGTTCCTCAGGGAGTTCACCTGTCTGAAGGAAATGGACAATGTGCTGCGCCCACGCTGGAGCCTGAGGCTCGACAACTAGGACTAAAGGCATCTCGTCCGCCGGGGGAACATTTGTCTCGACAGCAAGGGCCTGAGGCCCTGCCGGAGCCTGTTGTTCCCCGGCAGGCGTGTCAATCCCGGCAATTTCCTTACCGGCGGCTCCGGGGAGCTCTGCCGGGAAGTACTGGCCAGAGTTCAACTTTCTTCTCTTTTCTTGCCGCATCGATGGCGCCACGGATGGTTGAGTCAATTGGAGCACAAAAGTTCCTGGTTCCACAGGCAACTTGAGGGCAGCACGCTTTGACAGGTCGTCAGCAACGCTGTTTTCGGCACGAGGGACATGCTCCATTTGGAGACCGTCAAAGCGCTCTTCCAATTTCCTCACTTCATCTACGTAGGCTTGCATCAATGGACTTTGATAACTCTTGTTAACCTGCCTGACGACAAGCTATGAATCACCTTTGATAATGAGCTTTTTGATACCAAGGTCTGCCGCGATCCTAAGACCGGCAAGCAAACCTTCGTACTCTGCAGTGTTGTTGGTTGAGCTCTCCCGGGGAAAGTGCATTTGAACTACGTACTTGAGGTGCTCTCCGGTGGGTGCGACAAGCAGCACGCCAGCACCGGCGCCTTGCAGCGAAAAAGCCCCGTCAAAGTACATAACCCATTGCTGATCGATTTCTTTGCTGGGGAGACTTGTTTCTTGAACTTCTTCGTCTGGCGTCGGGGTCCATTCTGCAATGAACTCCGCCAAGGCCCTGCTCTGAATTGTGGAAGTACTTTCAAACTTAAGACCAAAGCTGGACAGCTCCAACGACCACTCCATGATCCTGCCGGTTGCCTCCGGATTTTGCAAAATCCGTTGCAATGGAAAGCGAGTGACGACGGTGATCTCATGTGCTTGAAAATAATGGCGCAGCTTTCTTGAGGCCATAAGGAGGCCGAAAAGCGGTTTCTGCACACCAGAATATCTTGACCTAGCCCCTTGTAAGAGGGAGCTAACAAAATAAACTAGGCGCTGCACCACCTTTTTCTTCTGCACGGGCTCTTCTGTTTGCGCAGATCCTGTCTTGCCGGGATCAACCCTTGCTGGGGAAGATCTTGCCACGTCATCTGGCGGTCCTGCCGCTGATGTTGCCTCCTCATCAGCTTCCCTCTGCGCCACCAGCGCAGCACTAACCACTTGATTTGTCGCCGCCAGATACAGCAGCAACGGCTCTTGTGGTTTAGGTGCGACTAGCGTCGGCGGAGAAGAAAGGTATTTCTTCAAATCTTGCAGCGCAGCCTCCGCTTCCGGAGTCCATTTCATTGGACCTGCCTTCTTCAGAATTTTGAAGAAGGGCAGGGCGCGCTCAGCAGATTTGGAAATAAACCTGCTTAGAGCAGCGACACAGCCGGCAAGACGACGCACATTCTTGACGCGTCTCGGCGCTTCAATTTGCTCAATGGCTTTGATCTTGTCGGGGTTCGCTTCGATTCCCCGGCAAGATACAAAGAATCCGAGGAGCTTGCCGGAAGGAACACCGAACACGCACTTCTCAGGATTGAGCTTCAAGTTGATCTTGCGCAAGTTCGCAAATGTTTCTTCTAAGTCTTGAATGAGCGTTGCTTTATCCTTAGTTTTGACCACTATATCATCCATATACGCCTCCATATTTCTATGGAGTTGTGGCTCAAAACCAATCTGGATTGCTCTGGCAAATGTTGAACCAGCACTTTTCAACCCGAAAGGCATTCGTATAAAACAATACGTACCACATGGGGTGATAAAGGCGGTCTTCTCTTCATCTTCCTTTGCCATAAAAATCTAATGATACCCTGAATAGGCATCAAGGAAGGACAGGAGATCACAACCAGCGGTGGCATCCACAATCTGGTCGATGCGTGGCAAGGGAAAAGGATCTTTTGGACAAGCTTTATTGATATCTGTATAATCAATACAAAGCCTCCATTTCCCGTTCGCTTTCCGCACTACAACCGGATTGGCCAACCAGGTTGGATGAAGCACTCCTTTGACCAGTCCTGCCGCCTCCAGCTTCTTAATTTCTTCGGTAATGAACTCTTGCCGCTCCAAAGCCTGTTTCCTCACCCTTTGCTTGACAGGCCGCGCATGAGGACAGACAGCAAGGTGGTGCTCAATTACTTTCCTGGGAACGCCGGGGATGTCAGACGGTTGCCATGCAAACACGTCGACATTCGCCCGTAGGAAAGCAACGATCGCGCTTTCCTATTTGTCATCTAGGGTGGAACTTATGGTGAAAGTTCCCCCCGTTCCGTCCTCCTTGGCAGGCACCTTCTTGGTTTCCGGCGGGGCAGCCTTGGACTTCTTGTTCTTGCCGGTAGAACTCTCTGGTGCGTCCTCGACGGAAGCGCAGCACTCCGAGGAGGTGCGCTTGCCGGAGTTCGCGCCAAGGTTCCTGCCGGTCCCTGGACAGGTTGCGAGGCTCGCGCCGGCGCGGGAGCTCCAGCGGGCGCTCTTCGATCTCTAGAGTTTGTTGTGCCACCCGTAGGCAGCACAACGCCATCTCTAGATCCAGCGGCGCGCAAGTTACCACTGCCACTGCGAACGATACCGCTCGCTTGGCTTGGGTCACCAGAACACCGCGGGGGTTCCAGTCCTCTTCCTTCTGCACCCACACCATCGCCTGTCTGCGAAGGCGCAGGCAAAGCAGATCCGGACGGTTGTGCTGTCGCAGCGTTCTTCTTCTTGGGCGGCATGACGATGAAGATGATGAAGGAACTAGGATGTCTACCACCAGATCAGGTTCACGCAACCTTCAATCCCCCTACCTGGCGCGCCAAAGATGTCGGCGTACGACACCTATGGGATCCCGAGAGATCCCTTTACGATTCGGCGGGGGGAGAGGTATACGCAAAGAGCAGAACCAGTGATCGACGCCGAAAGTTTTTACCCAGGTTCGGGCCGCTGATCAGCGTAAAACTCTACTCCTGCTTTGTGTTCTTATTGATGTTCTTGAGCCCAGCCTTCAGGAGCGCTCGCAATGAACAGTACGTTCAAAGAGCAGCTACGCATGCAGAATGGGCCAGAAGTTCTCCTCCTCTGTAGCAGTTGCCTTGGGCCTCCTTTTATATGCTCAAAGGGGTCTCCACAGTGGCAAAATGTACATACATTGAGGTGTAAAGTAGCTACAGGGTATCATACCTAACCCCTGACGAATTAGGACAAACGCATTTAATGCACCGTGAGGTGTCCGTTTAGGTGTCCTTACTTTCTTGGGGATGGAAAAAGGGGCCATCCCATCAGCACCGCTTAAGCTCTCCTCCACTGGCGCGTTGCCACGCATCCAGAGAAGGACCCAGAATGTCAGGCTTTATCGCTATGCCGGAGCGGTGGCATAGTGGCAGAATCTCGTCAGGCGCCGATCCTTGCCGGGCACCAATCCTTGCCGGGCGCCAGGGCTTGCCGGGCGCCGAGCTTTGCTGGGAACCAAGCCTTGTCGGGCGCCGAGGCTTGCCGGGCTCCACGGGCCATCCCGGCAAGGATCTTGCCGGGGAGGCTGGCCTTCGATTACCAGCTTTGCTTATTTGTTGATTCTTAGATCTCTGACTTGATGATTTCCTTGATGACTTAAATCGACCTCGAGCTGATCCCGGCAAGCCTTGCTGCGAGGACGGCTACAACTGCCCGTGCACAAGTAAGGGGTACTAGTGGCCCAATACTTAGTACACCGACAATTATGTGTGTAGAAAAAACTTTGAAAATGCAAACGAGTTGTTTGCGATGGCTAGGAGCATCGCACATGATGCGTGGTGCGAGTACTCGTGTGTGATGATTTGTAAGTTACACATATGTGTCCTTATGTTAACACGTGTGTGATAGCACGTGACACAACATACGGTTGTGTGCTAGGAATTGTGTGCTCCACTTAGTCTTCTCGCACTCCAGCGAAGACTTCCTGCACAAGGACCAACCATAGGGGTAAATTGTAAAACCATCAATCCCCTAGCCAGCTCCTAGCTATAAATAACCACAACAATGGCCGGCGGCGTCCACTAATGATTGCTTGTATCTGCGTTGGTATTTCCCCGAAGAGGAGAGGATGATGTAGCACAGCAACGGTAAGTATTTCCCTCAGTTATGAAACCAAGGTTATCAATCTAGTAGGAGAACCAAGCAACACTATTTAAACAACACCTGCACACAAACAACAACAACTTGCAACCCAACGCGTAAGAGGGGTTGTCAATCCCTCCTCGGTATTGAGATAGATTAAATTGTATGAGATTTGATAAATAGATCTAACTAAAACACAAAATAAAATAAATAAAAGAAAAACACAGCAAGGTATTTTTGGTTTTATACGATATTAAAGACCCGGGGGTCGTAGATTTCACTAGAGGCTTCTCCCGAGAAAATAGCATACGGTGGGTAAACAAATTACTGTTGGGAAATTGATAGAAAAGCGAATAATCATGACGATATCCAAGGCAATGATCATGTATATAGGCATCACGTCCAAGATTAGTAGACCGACTCCTGCCTGCATCTACTAGTATTACTCCACATATCTACCGCTATCCAACATGCATCTAGTGTATTAAGTTCATGGAAAAATGGAGAATGCAATAAGAACGATGACATGATGTAGACAAGATCTATTCATGTAGGAATAGACCCCATCTTTTTATCCTTAATAGAAACGATACATGCGTGTCATGTCTCTTTCTTTCACTGAGATTGAGCACCGCAAGATCGAACCCATCACAAACCACCTCTTCCCATTGCAAGAAAAATCAATCTAGTTGGCCAAACCAAACCAAAGTTTTGGAGAAGAAATACGAGGCTATAACAATCATGCCTAAAAGAGTCCAGCAAAGACTCAAATAATATTCATGGATAGAACTGATCATAAACTCACAATTCATCGGATCCCAACAAACACACCGGAAGAAGTCATTACGTCAAATAGATCTCCGAGAACATCAAGGAGAACATTGTATTGAAGATCAGAAAGAGAGAAGAAGCTATCTAGCTACTACCTATGGACCCGTAGGTCTATAGTGAACTACTCACGCATCATCGGAGGGGCAAGGGTGATGATGAAGAACCCCTCCGTGATCGTTGACCCTTCCGGTAGAGTGCCGGAAAAGGCCTCTAGATTGGATCTCGTGGTTCTGGAACTTGCGGTGGCGGAAACTGTTTTCTCTCGACTCCCCTAGGGTTTTTGGGATTTTAGAGTATTTATAGAGCTGAAGGTTGGTGGACGGGTGCTTGTGGGCTCCACTACCTACCAGGGCGCGCCTAGGGCCTCTAACGCACCCTGGTGCCTAGTGGGCCCCATAGGCCCCCTCTGGTGCACTTATTGGGCCTCCTGGGTGTCTTCTGGGCAGAAAAAATTCTCCAAAAAGTTTCATGGCATTTGGACTCCGTTTGGTATTGATTTTCTGTGAAGTAAAAAACAAGCAAAAATAGCAACTCACACTGGGCACTATGTCAATAGGTTAGTCCCAAAAAATGATATAAAGTTGCTAGTAAATGAGTATAAAACACCCAAGGATGATACTTCAATAGCATGGAACAATAAAGAATTATAGATACGTTGGAGACGTATCAGCATCCCCAAGCTTAATTCCTACTCGTCCTCGAGTAGGTAAATGATAAAAACAAAATTTTTAATGTGGAATGCTACCCATCATATTTATCACATATTCTTTTCTTTTGTAGCATGGACATTTGGACTTAGATGATTCAAAGCAACAGTCTATAGTTTGACATGAAGACCTCAATACTCAAGCATATCAACAAGCAACCATGTCTTTCAAAATATCAGCACTAAAGAAAGCTATCCCTAGCCCATTATGCTCAATCATTGATCCATTCATGAAACACACTCAAATATTAGCTACATCCAATGCACAAGTATGATAATAGTGTTCCCTAGGTGGTGCTTTATAAGAGAAGATGGAGACCCAATAAAAATAAAAATTGCATAAAGTAAATAGATAGGCCCTTCGCAGAGGGAAGCAGAGATTTGTAAAGGTGCCAGAGCTCAAAGCTTAAATTGAGAGATAAAATTGTTTTGAGAGACATGCTTTTCCCGTCAACGAAAACGACCGAGAATTCCCAATACTTTCCATGCTAGATAAATCATAGGCGGTTCCCAAACATAAAATAAAGTATATTCATTTTTCCACCATTCTTTCACAATCCACGGGTTTCTTCCATACCAACACTTTCCAAGGAATTTATTATTTGACAACATAAAGTAAATTTCTTTTTCATTTCGGGACTGGGCATCCCTATTACCTTGCCACACTCTCGTGCAATGACGAGTGAATAAACACTCATCGTGAGAATAAAATTTCTAGCATGGAAAAATATTGGCCACCCCTGCCGCTTCATGAGAGGTACGGGCACACAAATAGGAAATTCATTTTGAAAATTAGAGTTGGCACATACAAATTTACTTGGAACGGCATGGAAATACCGCATATAGGTAGGTATGGTGGACTCATTTGGCACAACTTGAGTTTAAGGATTTTGGATGCAAAAGCAGTATTTCCGCTTAGTACAAGGAAAGGCTAGCAAATGGATTGAGAAGCAACCAACCAAAATACAAAAATGATCATAAATGAGCATTAAGTATAACTAACACCGAATAATGCACCACAAGTAGGATGTAACTTCATTGCATAACTATTGACTTTAGTGCTTGCATAGGGAATCACAAACCTTAACACCAATATTCTTACTAAAGTATAATTACTCACCAACGTGACTCACATATTACTATCTTCATATCGCAAAACTATTGAAACGAATCAAGTTTTAATATCCAATGTTCCTCATGATAGTTTTGATTATCCCTCTTGAATATCTATCACTTTGGGACTAGTTTCATATATTACCATTGCTTATAACAAGCTCTCAAACAAATTTAAGTGAAGACAAGAGCACAAATATTTCTTCAAAATTTTCATCTCTCAAAATAATATAAGTGAAGCATGAGAGGATTTCTTCAAAATTACTAACTCTCAAAATAATCTAAGTGAAGCATGAGAGCATATTTATTTAAAATTTAAAGCACCACCATTCTCAAAAAGATATAAGTGAAGCACTAGAGCAATTCCATAGCTCAAAAAATTTAAGTGAAGCACATAGAGCAATTCTAACAAATCATAGCATCGTTATGGCTCTCTCAAATTGGTGTGCCCAGCAAGGATGATTGTGACAAACTAAAAAGCAAAACAAGCAAAGACACATATAATACAAGATGCTCCAAGCAAAACTCATGATATGTGACGAATAAAAATATAGCTCCAAGTAAAATTACCGATGGCCGTTAGAAGAAAGAGGGGATGCCTTCTGGGGCATCCCCAAGCTTTATTGCTTGGTTCTCCTTGAATATTACCTTGGGGTGCCATGGGCATCCCCACGCTTAGGCTCTTTTCACTCCTTATTCCTTCATCCATCGTGATCTCACCCAAAACTTGAAAACTTCAATCACACAAAACTTAACAAAAACCTTCATGAGATCCGTTAGTATAAGAAAACCAATCTTTACTTTAAGTATTGTTGCAAACCCATTCTTATTTTGTTATTGCATTATACCTACTGTATTCTAACTTTACCATGGCTTATACCCCCCGATACAATCCATAGATTCGTCAAAAATAAGCACACAATGCAACGAAAATAGAATCTGTCAAAAACAGAACAGTCTGTAAAGACTCAAATTTTGCTCATACTTCTATAACTCCAAAAATTCTAAAAAATTAGGACAACTGAGGCAATTCTTAAATCAATCTTGTGTACAAAATTCAGAGTTTTCGTCTCTCCAGTGATTTTTAACAATTCTGCTACTGGACGTAAACGTTTCTGTTTTCCAACAGGATCAAATCAACTATCACCCAAGCCATCCTAAAGTCATTACTTGGTACAAACACTAACTAAAACATAAAAAGCACAATCATAATAGAGGCATAATTTTGTATTTTTTTAAAATAGAAAGAAAACAAAAATTGAAAGGATAAATATTGGGTTGCCTCCCAACAAGCGCTATTGTTTTATGCCCCTAGCTAGGCATAACGTGTAGATTCAAGTATTGTCATCTTTAATTTTTGTTCCATAGGTTGCCCTCATGATTGATAAATATGGTGGCTTAATTCTAGTCCTAGGGATGTGTTCCATACCCTTCCTTAATGGAAACTAAAATTTTATATTCCTTTCTTTCATATCAATCACGACATCTATAGTTAGTGCCCATATTTGCTCCCGCGTGGTGGTTAGTGCGTATAGGCCAGTGGCAGACTCAGATCAAATACCCAAATCCATTAGTGTCTTGGGAGCGCGCAGTAACAAGTAGAGACTCATGATCATGTGACCCGTCGCCCCGTCTCGTGGACTTATAGCAAGGGCCCGGAATGCCTGGCCATGCCACATAGAAATCTCGCGGGTACCCTACAGGTCAACCCGACTACACATCAACTCGCGGGTACCCCTTAGGGCCGACCTGACTTCAACATAGTTCTGTGGTAAAGTCAAAGTATCCGTGTGTCCAAAACACCAAAGGGGGAATCTGAGGAATCACCCTCGAGGTTCACTCTTGAGGTGTTGCACGACAGAGTCGTATCAGGAATGGTGAAGCATGAATCACCCTCGACAGTCCACGACCGATTAGCTACACTACAGAGTTATCATAAGGAGTGCATTATGAGGTATCACCCTCGGCACTCGATAGTGGCTCTGCAGAGTCGTACAACTAAAGGGGGTGAGGTGATGTGTCGGGCCCTGGACGTCGATCACGTTGATCGAGTCATCGTTGATGAAGCAGGGGCAACAGGGACTAGGTGAGGGGTCACTGATGGATCACTAACCAACATATACTAAGCATATAGGATAAGCAGGTAAGGTACAAAAGCAGGTTACAAAAGCAGGCTATGCATCAGAACAGGAGCAATCATTTACAGTAGCAAAATCTAATGCAAGCATGAGAGAGAATGGAATGGGCGATATAGGAATGATCAAGGGGGTTTGCTTGCCTGGAAGCTCTTTTGAGAAGGAAGGGTCGTCGTCGATGTAGTCGATCACTGTGGCATCGGTAGCGGTCTCGGCATCTATCGAAGAGAAGAGGGGGAAGAAACGATGAATACAATGCAAACAGATGCATGACGATGCATGACATGGCAATAAGCGGTGCTAGAGGTGACCTAACGCGGGACTACATGATACTGGCATAGGGGGAAAACATCCGGGAAAGTATTCCCGGTGTTAGGCATTTTCGGACAGATGAAACGGAGGGGGACGGTTCCATGTTCGCTATGCTAGGGACGTGTGACAGACAAACGGAGTGCGTATTCTGGATCGTCCCGTTTTTCTGAGCAACTTTCATGTATAAAGTATTTTTATCCGAGTTATGGATTATTTTATATTAATTTTGAAAGTTTTAATTCAATTTCTGGAATTAATAGATTTAATTTCATTAAAATTGATTTATTGCGCCAACATGATGTCAGCAGTCAACAGGGCTGTTGACTGGTCAACCTAACATGTGGGACCTGTCTGTCATAGTCACATTAACCTAATTAATAGATTAATTAGTTTAATTAGGTTAATTAAGTTAAATTAATTAATTAAGTTAATTGATTAATTAATTAAATTATTTTTACTTCTTTTTTTAATTCTATTTTTTGTTCTAGTAAAATACAGGGGCTGGGCCCCAGCTGTCATAGGCCTGGGGCCAAACCGGCGCGGGTTACCGGGCATGCGGGAGCGAGCGCCCGTGCGCGTGCGGCAGGCCACCAGGGGGAGCCAGCCATGGCACCGGGCCGGAGCAGCATGGCGAAGTGGCAGCCGAGGGCGGACGAGGTGCGATCGCGGCCGGAACGACAGGGGAGTGGCCGGGGCGAGGTGTGGGCGTAGGCGGAGCGCAACGGGATGGCGCGGAGCGGCTCGCGGCCGCCGGAGCGCGTGCTGCGAAGGGAGGCGGGCATGCGGTGCGGTCGGCGGCGAGTGGGCGGAGCATAGGCTGTGGCGACGATAAGGGGTAGCGCGCGCGGGGGGGGGGGGGGGGACGCACGCAGAGGCAACAGCAGCCGAGGTGGTGCGGCGCGTGGCGCGCGAGTGGGATGGCGTGGTGGGGCGCGGCGCGCGGCCAGTGTGGCCGAGGTGCGCGGACAGGGCATGTCAAGCACACGCTCACCATGAACGCAGGCGCGGGGCGGTCGGCAAGGCGGGCGGCGAGGCGAGGGCCGCTGCGGTGTGGCGCGAGGGCGTGGGAAGGAGGAGGTCCGGGGTCCTCACCGTCCGTTGGAGGGAAGGGGGCGGCGAGGCATGGAGAAGCTGCTCGGGGAGGGGGATGAGGAGGCGATGAGGTGGCGGTGTGGCGATCTGGCGATGGCGTATAGTGGCGGGGCGCGGCGCCAGGCGCCGGTTGCCCCCGATCCAGAATCGGGGGAGAGGGAGAAGGGATCGGGTAGGGGAAGTGGTGGTCTATTAGGGTTAGGGTTGCGGGGTGGGGGAATTTGAAGGGGGTGACTGGGCCAGGTGGCCTGCTGGGCCGATTTGCCCAGTAGGAGGGGGGGGGTCATTTTGTTTTATATATTTTTGTTTTTATTTATTTTTCCTTTTATTTGTTCTTTCTTTTTTGTTCTTATTTCATTTTCTATTTGTTATTGTTTTGAAGAATATATTTCTTGCTCCTAAATTAGTAATACTAATTATACAACTGCCACATAAAGTTTGGTTCCCAAATAAAATAGTTTAATATTTTATAAATTATAAAAGGCATTTAATTAATGGTTTTAGCTATTGTTTTATTTATTTTAGAGTCTTTAAACATTTTATAAAAATGTGGTTTCTTTATCAATATTTTCTATGAATTATTTGTCACATTTAGAACATTTTAGTTTTGACATTTGAAACTTTTATCGTTTGACTTTTATTTTAAATTTGAATTTGAACTGGTTTTGACTCAAAGTGAGCTTAGCAACAGTGATTGCGGTGACATGGCATCATTGGCAGGGGATTACTGTAGTTTAACGCCCCTGGCGTTACAATTCTCCTCCACTATAAGAAATCTTGTCCCGAGATTTTAGAGGTGGAGTTAAGGGGAAAGAATCGGTTACGAAATTCTAACGAGTCTTCTCGGTCTTGGTTGCTCTTCCCAAAGTAGTCGATCCTTTGAGTTGATGTCTTTAGTTCTCTGCTTCAGGGCATCGTGACGAAGTTGTCATTCTTCCTTCCGGATCTCCATCGTACTTACGGAAAAGATAAGGGGGAAAACTCGGGAAGGACGGAGCTCAACACATGTTAGGCACCTGTGGGCTATCTCAGTGAACGGGGCATAGATTCATCTCTCGAGTTGAGATTCAAGAAAGTCACCGTGAGCAAAATAAGAAGTTGCAATAAGAAGTTTCAAGCGGATACGCAATCATTCATTGCTTGAAACGGAGTGTGAAAGGGTTCAGGGTAATGGGGATAAGTATTGTGTCTGATACTAGAATAGATCACTAGGAAGGTGGCCCGTGAATTACATCCGAAGTCAAGTGCGAGGAATAGCTTGGGTAACAGGGGTGTACAGTAGAGTCAGGTTTCGATCCTGTGGAACTGTGGGTTATGGGCCCATCATGTGGGTTAAAAGTTGGAAGGGCACTGACATCTTGCATGGTCATGATAGCAAGGCAGGTCAGAGGATAGCCTGACAGTTATGTTGGCAACAACGTCGGTACCAAGGGCGAGGGACGAAGAGAACCATTTTCCTGCTCGTTGAAATGAGGCGGGCCAATATGCAAAGTTCTCGTCCATCGGTGGTTACCGGAATGTCATCAACAATAGTAACAAGGTCTTACTGACAGAGTTGTGCACCGAGGTATTTACACAAGCAGGGAATTATTACTGCTTATATCATACATATCACAAGAAGGGTTAAACAAACCAATGGAAAGTAAAAAGTGTTTATCAGATTTAATCAGAACAATGGAAAGGAAAAGGTGCATACACGAGTATTAGGTGTATCTCCTTCACAGGAGCAAGCAGAGCGGGATAATCATGGCAGGACTGCAAGTAGTTAACCATCTAGGGAAAAGGGCGAGGAAACTCATGATGTTACCCATACAATGGTGTTTGGATAGTTGATCAAGAAACATTTAGCATTGCGCTTCCAATGTTCTTGTTGATGAACGGAGTACCACAATCATGCTTCGGGATAGCATTGACATGGTTATCAGGTAAAGGTCATACTTTAGGTACACGAAGGATCCATTGGAAACAACTTATAGAATAAGTCTTACAATTTCTCCATGCCGGGCTCGAGCGCTGCGTCTCCCTCATATGTTAGCTTATGCCTCTCCCTCATATTGTAAGAGGAGAACCTCAAGGCCCACGAGGCGGCGCTCGCCGATTGCGACGCCAAGCTGGCCCAGGCGACCAAGGACCAAGCCGTGGAGGAGGACCGCCTGGGCAAGCTGAAGGAGGAGGTGGAAAGAGCCCAGGCGTCCCACGCCCAACACGTTTTTGAGGTGACGGCCCAGCTGGAGACTAGGGAGAAGGCCCTTGTGGTCGCCGAGAAAGCGGCAGCCGTGGAACGCGAGGCCTTCCTCTCCCTCGAGCTCAGGTCTCGCGAGGCGCTGCACTCCATCTACGGGGGAGGGTACGAAGAGCCGCTGGTGACTCCGAAGGACGGCCTTGCTGGGCTTCTCCTCGAGCTTGCTAAGGCGCTCGAGGGCGTCGCCGCTGGGGTGGACTCCTGGGTGGAAGGGGAGTGCCGCGCGCTCTTCACCTCGGCCGCAATGCGCGTCTTCAGCCACCTCCACCTCCGGGACCCAAGCTTCGACCTCGGCACGCTGATCGAACCGGTGGCTCCTGAGTCCCGCATCGTTGCCGCGGAGGCCGTGAAGGGGCAAGTAGAATCCTTGCTGGGGAAGTTCCGCTGCGTCCCCGAACCCGCGGCCGCGGCAGCGAAGATGGTGGCAGCGTCATCAATGACGGGCTTCCCAAGGCAAGCAGCGGCGGCGACCAAGGCGACAACGACGCTTCTTCCTAGTTTGACCCTGCAACATTCATCGTGCCTTGCGGAAGCGTGCGAACTTCTGTTTGGACTTGTGGAACATTATGTTTTGTAATAACTTGCTAGAACTCCGCGATTTCCTTTTAGTGCTCGGTTCCTTTCATGTTTGCCTCAGCGTTCTGCGTTGGCAGGGCCCAGCCCCGCGCATACCTCGACCGCCATTGGGGCGTCCGGATCACCAGGACGAGACCAAGGGGCGAGGGGCTATGTGGCTAGTGAGGCCCCTGAGTCGCGATGCTCAGGGGTCCCCCTTGATGTACGAACAACCCTCATGAAGGAAATGTGAGCAGTGTCTGAGTCAATCTGGAGTCCTCCATACCTTTCCTCGCCAACTTTTGCCTAGGGGGGAACGGGAGAAGACCAGGTACCCGGACCTGGTAGGGTAGCGTGTGCCAGGCGGGGCCTGAGCATAGCCCCCGTGTCGAGCCCCCTCGCGCGATCCTCCCGAGGGGGAAGCTGTGGGGTGTTGCCGGTCGTAGAGCCGAGAGGCTATCTTGAGGTTGGTGCGGCCGCGAGGGTGCCCTCAGTTGTTTATTCACCAGTGCGGAGCATGGTGCTTCCACTTTATCGTGGGCATAGCCGCTCCTCGACCGTGTCGTCCGCCAGCGTGGAGCATGGGGCTTCCACTGGTGCATGGGCATAGTCGCTCCTCGACAGTGTCATCCGCCAGCGCGGAGCATGGGGCTTCCACTGGTACGTGGGTGGGAGTTCCCGCCGGGGGAGACTCCGGGGAGTGTACAACCCCATTCGTACGCGTGGCTAGCACGACAGAACTGGAGGAGGTGTATCTGGGCACTCGCGAGCCAGCGCGGGACTCACGAGGCCCTACCTCAAGGCGGGTTGCGCCTGATTTTTGTGACGCGGGGCGCGCGTAAGAAACCTGCGGGGTGACAGGGGGTCCTACACCGAATGCCCCTCCGGAGGTTATCGCATGAGAAGGACGGACACAAATGACCCCAGGAGGTGACGTGAACGGGGCTGGCCGGCCAGACAGTGCTCAGTCATTGGTTTTATCGACGCTGCAGGGACGGACCCGAGCACAGAGGGCGTGCCAAGTCTTCTCATGCAATGATCCCACGAAAAAACAGCCGGCGCACGGCTCCCGCTGCGGTGAAGCGCTGAACTGTGGTTGTATGAACCGGGCCATGCGCCCGCACTTGCCCACAGGCGATTAGCTCATGCGAGAACAAGGCACCAAGGACCACGGGAGGTGACGCGCACGGGAGATGGCCCGCGGGACAGAGCTCGGTTGCTTGGGTTTGTTGACGCTGCAGGGACGAACCCGAGCACAGGGGCCGTGCTAGTCCTTAATCATGAGGCTGTCGTGGGTGGGTTCGTGAGGGCACAGCGACATCATAGTGACGAAGCACCGGACAGGCAGTTGAGATACTTAGGAAACTCATGAAGGCAAAGCCAGTTCTGATACATGCGCAAAACGATACAGCTGCTGGGTCGGACCCTAGCGGCTGAGGATAATGCAGCCCGAGGGGTGCCCTTGGTTGAACAAACTAAAAAGTCACCTGGCACCATCGTTGTAGAAGTGTTGGAGTAGCTGAAGACGCATGCTGCAGAGGTCGCTCCTCACGGGCCAGTCGGCTCCTAAGTCCCGGGAGGCTCCGGAGGTCCGGGGGGCTCACGAGGGTCTGTCATCTCGTCGATCAGGACCGCCTGGCGCCTAGCCTCGTGAGGCGCCAAGGCTCCCTGCATGAGGCGCTGGTATGAGGCGGCCATGTTCAGCAGGCCGAACGGCATGCAGACGTAGCTGCAGGAGTAGCCCCTGCTCCGGCCGACGCGGGACGGCCAGAAGAGGTCATGCAAAGCAGCCCTATTGAGGCTTGGAATGTTGACGCAGACGCGCAGTTCGCCACCCATGTCAGGGGCGGCAGCCGCACTGGATGACGTGGGGCGACGCTCGCCACGCATAGCTCGTGCCTCCTGAAGCTCCTCGATTGCCTTGGTGATGAACTCTCGAGCGCCCGGCGCCTCGCGCCTTGTGCCTTGCTCACCGGGGCGTGCATCGAAGCACGCCCCCACGTGGTGCCCGAACGCCTCCCTCGCGACGCTGGTTAGGTCAGAGGCCCTCTAGACGAGAGCCCCCGAGCCCGTCCTGAGAGGGGCGCCGGGCGCGCCTTCCTATGCGAGAGGGAAAGGCGGCCCAGCAGTGGGTGCGGGGCTGGAGGCACGATTGCCAGGCGCCCCAGCCTCCTGACGGCCCTTTGGGAGGAGCTGCTTCTTCTTGGGGATGGCCTCAGGAGGCAGGATGGCACCCTCGCCATCTGAGTTCTCGACCGCTGCATCTTGGCAGGCACGCTCGAGGGAGCACACCGCATCCTTTTCGTCGCAAGCGACTATGATGACACCACCACTTCCTACCATCTTGAGGACGTTGTAGCCGTGGTGAGTTGCCGCCATGAACTTGGCGAGGGCCGGATACCTGAGGATGGCATTGTTCGGGAGGTGAATGTGGGCGACGTCGAATTCGATGAGCTTGGTGTGGTAGTTGTCGCGCTTGCCGAAGGTGACAGGGAGGCGAATCTGCCCTATGGGGACGGTGGAGCCATTGGTCACCCCTAAGAAGGGCTTGGTGGGCAGAAGCTAATCGTAGGGCACTTGGAGCGTCTCGAATGTCTCGACGGAAAGAACATTGAGCCCCGCGCCACCGTCAATGAGGGTTTTGGTGACAAGGACGTTGCTGATGGTCGGCGTGCAGAGCATCGGGAGCGCGCCAGCGGCGGCTGAGCACTTGAGCTGGTCCATATAGTCGAAGGTGATGGCGTACTTGGACCATCCGAGGGGACGCGACGCCTCAAGCTTGGGAAGGGCCGCGTTCACCTCGTGAGTGAACTGCTTGAAGATGCGATGAGAGGCGGGGGACTGAGCACCACCCAGGATGCAAGCGATCGCGCGTGGCTCCTGGAAGCCCCCAGCCCCATCATCTTGGCGGTTGTCGTCGTTTCTCCTTGGAGGCGGCGGCAGCGGAGGAAGGCCAGCATTGCCCTGAGGACGGTCCTCACGGGGCTGGTCATGCCAGGGGCCGTCGCGAGGCTGGCCCTGCCATCGGTCCTCACGAGGCTGATCGTGCCAGTCCTGGCTGGGGTCGCGGTTGTCCCAGTGGCCTCTACCACGGCCTCCTCCGCGGCCATAACCACAGTCGTTGCGCTCAGGATGGCGGCCAAGGCGCCCGTCGCGGATTGCCCTGAGCTCCTGGCAGTCATTGGTGTTGTGGCTGTGGACGTTGTGGAAGTCGCAAAACCGGCGACTGCCCCTGGAGGATTCGGCGTGGTCGCAGCCGCGCTTCATCTCAGGTTCAGCCGCGAGCACAGCAGTGCCCTTACACTTTACCTCCTTAGCCTTGCCCTTCTTGTCTTCAGGATCGACCTCCGGAAGCTCCAGCAGGGAGAGGCGACCTTCCTCTGCCCTCGCGCACCTGGCGGCGATGTTGAACATCTCCAGAGCCGAGCACAAGTCCTCGTGTATGGCGAGCTCCTCCTTCATCTTGACATCCCGGACACCCTCGGAGAACGCCGAAATGATGGCCTCGTCCGACACCTTCGGGATCTTGAGGCGAATGTTTGTCAAGCGTTGTATGTACTTGTGCAAGGTCTCTCCGGCTGCTGCTTTATGCGCCGTAGGTCACCTACTGCAGGAGCGCGATTGCGAGTGCCCTAGAAGTTGGCGATGAAGCGCTCGCGGAGCTCGTCCCAGGAGGAGATCGAGCCTACCGGGAGGTTCAGGAGCCAAGAGCGCGCGCCGTCCTTGAGGGCCATGGGGAACCAGTTCGGCATGACCTTCTCATTGCCGTTTACCGCCTCGATGCTCAGCTCATAGAGCTGGAGGAACTCAGCGGGGTCGGGGGTGTCGTCGTAGCGTGGTGGCAGATCCGGCTTGAACTTGCCGGGCCAGACGACACGGCGTAGCTCCGGGGTGAAAGCACGGCAGCCTGCCACACTCACAGGGGCCGGTCGCATGGGAGGAGCTTGGTCTTGGCGCCCGTGTGCCACCGCCTCTGGCAACGCGCGGTCTTGACGCGGCGGCACTGGGAGCGCGCGTGCCTCTCCTTGGGGCCGCTGCACCACTTGGCAGCTTTCTTCATCGCGCCGGCGCTCTGTGTGGCGGGTCGCGCTGGGGTGCCTCGCACCTGGGCTCGGGGTCTGCACCGTGCAGAGGAAGGGGAGGCGCGCTGTGAGCCACGTCACCCGCCAGGGATGGTGGAGGACAAGGACAAGGTGAACGGGACGGTGCAGGGGCCTCACCGGCGGGGTTGACGAGCTCGGCGATGCGGGCGAGCCAGTCATCGTAGAGGTCGTTGGCCGGACGATAGCACAGAAGCTCACGCGCCATGAGCAGCGCAGCCTGCACGTTCGCCGGCCCGCGATGAACGTGAGAAAACGATGCCGCGGCCGGAGTTGGTGATGGGGTCGCGGTGCGGCCGTCGCGCCGCACGGGCGGTGGCAGCGACGAGTCCTGCTGTTCGCGAGCAGTAGGGTCGGTGGCGGCGTTATCCACCGGGGAGGTAGAGCGGCAAGGAGCGCCGTTACCCGCGGGAGCCGTCTGGGTGATGCGAGCGGCCCGGCGCTCGGCACGGACACGGCCAGCGTCGGCCATAGGAACGACGGAACGGCGGCGGAGCGAACGGTGGAAGAAAGGCTTCGACACGCCCCTACTTGGCACGCCAAATGTCGGATTCAGGGCTCCGCAGACCCAAGAAAGGTTTGAACTCTGGGGCGTGTGCGAAGAACTCAACCTATGTAGCCAACCAACTCGTCGCCCTATGGCCTAGCTCGAGAACAAGGAAGAAGATGAACACGACAGTTTACCCAGGTTCGGGCAACCTTGCGGTGTAAGACCCTACTCCTGCTTTGTGGTGGATTTGCCTCACGAGGGGCTGAGGATGAACAAGTACAAGGGATGAACAACCTCGCGAGGTCTATTCTGGTGAGGGTGGAAAGAATCCAATCCCGTGGGGTTCGTCCTACTCTACGGTGGTGGCTAGCCTATATTTATATTGGCCTTGGTCCTCTTCCCAAAACGTAGGCGGGAAGGGATTCCACAACGGCCAATTTGAAAAGGGACAAGTACTACATCTTATCCTGACGAAAGGTGGTCTTTGCGTGCAAAGCTTCTGGCGTGACGCTGCGGTGGGCTCGATGATGACATCCGTCCTGCCGTCCTGGTGGTCTTGGTCTCGTTGCACAGGAATGGAAACCTTTGCCTGAGTCCTCGGGAACCCACGCCTGCGCTTGCCTCCTTAGCACCAAAGAGGAAACTATCTCCTCTGCGCCCACTGGCACCCGCCTGGCCTTGGTCGTCATGGCTTGCGTCACCGTAACCTCATGAGGTTTGGGCACCTACATAGGAATCTCCGCTCCTCAGGAGGCAGCCCAGGGAGGCCGCTCCCTCGGGAGGTCTTGGCGTCGTCTGCCTCGCGAGGCTTGGCCCCTCGCGAGGTTCTTGTCTTGGTAGTCTTGTAGATGGGCCGTACCGGGCCGTCGATGAAGCCACGCCATGGGCCGTAGGCAAGCAAGTCTGGGTACCCTAGTTCCCAGAATGCCGACAGTAGCCCCCCGGGCCCAAGGCGCATTCGGACTTGGCTTCGAGGCGAAGCCAAAGGGCAAGGGCAAAGCGTCGCGGGCCCCAACCGCCTGCGGACCAGGCTGATGCGTGGCACTTGATGGGATGTGGGCGTCTCCACTTCCCCACACTGGCTCGGCAACTGCTCGACTTGACAACTGCCTGGGCTGACAAAAGGCTGGTGCCTGCTACCGAGCCATCAAGATCAGGGACTCACGGGAAGATATCACAACACAACTCTAGACACAAATTAAAATAATACAAGCTTTATATTACAAGCTAGGGGCCTCGAGGGCTCGAATACATCAGCTCGAGTACAAACGAGTCAGCGGAAGCAACTATATCTGAGTACATACATAAGTTAAACAAGTTTGCCGTAAGAAGGCTAGCACAAAAGTAACAACGATCGAAAAGGCAAGGCCTCCTGCCTGGGAGCCTCCTAAGTACTCCTAGTCGTCAGCTGTCTCCATGTAGTAGTAGGCTCCATCGGGGTAGTAGTGGTCGTCGGCGGGATCAGCTGGCTGTTGGGCTCCGTCATCTGATCGCAGCAACCGGGTAGAATGGAAAAGGGAAAAAAGGTAGCAAAGCAACCACAAGTACTCATCCGAAGTAGTCACAAGACTTACATCAGATCTAAACTAAGTATGCATCGGTATCAAAGGGAAGGGGCTGTAACTTTGGACTATACTGCAGAAATGCCAGAATAGAGGGAAGGCCTAGCCTATCGAATACTAGCATCTTCAAGCATCTTGCAGCATTTAGAAGAGTACAGAATAGCATTTTATAATTATCAAGCATGTTGTAGCATTAACGCCCAGAGATCCTTTCTCGACTCCCTGCGAGAAAGCAATCTCGGAGCCATCATATCCATTTCACATCTTAGTATCCAGTTTTAGTTGTATAGATCAGGATACAACTCCAAGTCATCCTGTTACCATGGACACGGCTATTCGAATAGATGAACTTCCCTGCAGGGGTGCACCACATTACCCAACACGCTCGATCACTCTGGCCGGACACACTTTCTGGGGTCATGCCGAGCCTCGGAAGATCAACATGTCGTAGCCCTACCTAGGCTCAATAGAGAGGCCAGCACGCCGGTCAACATCCTAAGTGCACAGGGGTCTGGAGCCCATTGCCCTTTGCACTCCAGCATGTTGCATGGGCAGCCGGTGTCACTCCTGGCAACCTCCTTATACAAGATAGGTGCTTACGTGCGCCACCCGGGCATGCACCGCTTAGTCGCTGATGTCTGAAGAGCTTCGGCTGATACATACGACGCTGAGTGCCCATATCTGTTCCCGTGTGGTGGTTAGTGTGTATAGGCCAGTGGCCAATTCAGATCAAATACCCAAATCCATTAGTGTATTGGGAGCGCACGGTAACGAGCAGAGACTCACGATCATGTGACCCCGTCGCCCGTCTTGTGGACTTACGGTAAGGGCCCGGAATGCCTGGTCGTGCCACGTAGAAATCTCACGGGTACCCTCCAGGTCAACCCAACTACACATCAACTCGCGGGTACCCCTCAGGGCCGACCCGACTTCAACATGGTTCTGTGGTAAAGTCAAAGTATTCGTGTGTCCAAAACACCAAGGGGGAATCCGACGAATCACCCTCGATGGAATCCACCTAATGTAATTGTCAAGGTGAACTTAGGAGGAATCGCCCTCGAGGTTCACACTTGAGGTTTTGCATGACAGAGTCGTATCAGGAGTGGTGAAGGAGGAATCACCCTCGACAGACCACGACCGATTAGCTACACTACAGAGTTATCATTAGGAGTGCGTTATGAGGTATCACACTCGGCACTCGATCGTGGCTCTGCAGAGTCGTAGAACTAAAGGGGGTGAGGTGATGTGTCGGGCCCTGGACGTCGATCATGTTGATCGAGTCATCGTTGATGAAGCAGGAGTAACAGGAACAAGGTGAGGGGTCACTATTGGATCACTAACCAACCTATACTAAGCATATAGGATAAGCAGGTAAGGTACAAAAGCTGGCTATGCATCAGAATAGGAGCAATCATTTACAGTAGCAAAATCTAATGCAAGCATGAGAGAGAATGGAATGGGCGATATAGGAATGATCAAGGGGGTTTGCTTGCCTGGAAGCTCTGTTGAGAAGGAAGGGTCGTCGTCGACGTAGTCGATCACAGTGGCATCAGCAGCGGTCTCGGGGTCTACCGGAGAGAAGAGGGGGAAGAAACAATTAATACAATGCAAACATATGCATGACGATGCATGACATGGCAATAAGCGGTGCTAGAGGAGACCTAACGCAGGCCTACACGATACTGGCGCAGGGAGAAAACATCCGGGAAAGTATTCCCGGTGTTAGGCATTTTCGGACAAATGAAACGGAGGGGACGGTTCCATGTTCGCTATGCTAGGGACATGTGACAGACGAACGAAGTGCGTATTCGGGATCGTCGCGTTTTTCTGAGCAACTGTCATGTATAAAGTATTTTCATCCGAGTTACGAATAATTTTATATTAATTTTGAAAGTTTTAATTCAATTTGTGGAATTAACATATTTAATTTAATTCAAAATTCATTTATTACGTCAGCATGATGTCAGCAGTCAACAGGGCTGTTGACTGGTCAACCTGGCATGCGGGACCCGTATGTCATAGTCACATTAACCTAATTAATAGATTAATTAGTTTAATTAGGTAATTAGGTTAATTAAGTTAATTGATTGATTAATTAATTAATTAAATTTTAATTCTTATTTTTATTTTTATTTTGCTCTAGCAAAATACAAGGGGTTGGGCCCCGACTGTCATAGGCCTGGGGCCAAACCGGGGTGGGTTACCGGGCGCGCGGGTGCGGGCGCCTGTGCGCGTGGCCGAGGCCACCAGGGGGCGCCGGCCACGGCAGCGGGCCGGAGCAGCATGGCAAAGTGGCGGGCGAGGGTGGGCGAGGCGCGACCGCGGCCGGGGCGGCAGGGAAGTGGCCGGGGCGAGGTGTGGGCGCAGGCGGAGCGCAGCGGGACGGCGCGGGGTGGCTCGCGGTCGCCGGAGCGTGTGCTGCAAGGGGAGGTGGGCGCGCGGCGCGGTCGGCGGCGAGTGGGCGGAGCAGAGGCCGTGGCGATGACGAGGCGCAACACGAGAGGGGGGGCGCAGAGGCTACAGCAGCCGAGGCGATGAGGCGCGCGGCGCGTAAGCGGGATGGCGCGGTGGGGCGTGGTGCGTGGCCAGTGTGGCTGAGGCGTGCGGACAGGGCGCAGTGAGCATGCGCTCGCTGTGAGCGCGGGCGCGGGTCGGTCGGCAAGGCGGGCGGCGAGGCGAGGGCCGCTGCGGTGTGGCATGAGGGCGTGGGAAGGAGGAGGACCGGGGTCTTCACCGTCCGTTGGAGGGAAGGGGGCGGCGATACGTGGAGAAGCTGCTTGGGGAGGGGGACGAGGAGGCGGTGTGGCGATCCGGCGATGGCGTACGGCAGTGGGGCGCGGCGCCGGGCGCCGGTTGCCCCCGATCCAGAATCAGGGGAGAGGGAGGAGAGGGGACCGGGTGGGGAAAGTGGTGGCCGGTTAGGGTTAGGGTTGCAGGGTGGGGGGAATATGCAGGGGGCGGCTGGGCCAGTGGGTTAGCCGGCTGGGCCAGGTGGCCTGCTGGGCCGATTGGCCCAGTAGGGTGGGGGGTTTATTTTTGTTTTTGTTGACACCAGATTTTGGCACGGTCAAGAACTTATTTAAGATGGCCTCAAATGGAGAAGTGATCTACATGAAAGAGTTCCGTATTGTTTATATAAACATCTTTGAAGTTCGGGCCATCGCCGTCCGATTTCAGCTCGAAGGCCGAAACTATGCTCAAAGTACTAAGATCTTATATTCAGAGTACAGTTTGGCCGATTCAGCCCCCAAGAAGACCTCAAATGGAAAAACTTGCTACACTAATTGTCTTCGTCTCGTCGAAACGGTTGATTTTGATATAAAAATCATCCCAATCCGAGTTTGTATGCAAAAGTTAGAGACAACACTTTGCGGACCGGTCCTGAGTGAAAAAATGACGCGAGGGACCAGACACCCACCTAGGTGGTGTCTGATGGGTCACGTGAGTTATTCAGCCTTTGCCAGCTGAATGAAGCTTGCCGGCCGAGTAAAAAGCTTGCCGGCACGAAAAGCTTGCCGGCGTGGAAGCTTGCCGGTGTGAAAGCTTGCCTGGGTGGAAATCTTGCCGGTGTGAAAGCTTGCCGGGGTGGAAATCTTACCAGTGTGAAAGCTTGCCGGGGTGGAAACCTTGCCGGGGTGAAAACCTTGCCGGTGTGAAAGCTTGCCGGGGTGGAAACCTTGCCGGTGTGGAAAGCTTGCCGGGGTGGAAACCTTGCCGGAAAAGTGGAAGCTGTCAAAGTTAATCCGACCAGAAGTTGAAGATGGGCTCGAAAGATTATTCAGATTACCTCGGATGGAAAAGTGTTCTACACGAGAGTTGTGCGTATTGTCGAAGTGGTCAACTTTTATTTTGGAGTCATCCTCATCGGAGATAGTATACAGCCTGCAAAGTTGTTACAAGACTCGAACAGTTCAGAAAACTGCATAATTGAATCCGACCCACAGTTAAAGATGGGCCCTAAAAGTCATAAAGACGGCCTTAAAAGGAGAAGTGGTCCACGTTATATTATGCAGATCATCGAGGTGGACAAGTTTGATGTTGAACTCGACTCCATCCGAGTTAGTATGCGATTTCTACAGCCCACGCAAGAAGCAAGACAGAAGTATGGGACAGATTCGGGCTGAATCCGAGTTGGACTGAAACTAGAACTGTAGGACATGAATTGATGTAATTTTCTTGTAAGGAAAGCCTAGATGAATCCTTTACTTGTACGGGAAGTCCAGCCGCCTCTTATATATGTTAGGGGTGACGGCCGATTGAAACAACACACAATCGAACAAATCAATATACTACTTTTTATCTACGTTTTATCTCTCCATCGTGTTTCTATCTCGTTCATCGCTGTTCTTCGTGTTTGAGAGCTGCGAATCCCGAGGCTCTGGGGGCGAGCGAATCGACCTAGGGCAGCCCATAGCCACCGCACTCCCTGACAGGGTCCCTCCTGGGCGTGTGGGGTTTCGGGTCCTAAAAGCACCCGCCGACTGTCTTGCGTATCGCGCTGTCGGTCGGGTCTCCTTCGACATGAGCTACGGTGCATCACCCCCGGCGTCGAGGGTACACGTGATGTGTTCGTGTGTCAGCACACTTTTTGGCGACTCCACTCGGGAACGAAGCTTTGAACGGTCTCCAGCTCGTTCTTGCTACGAAGAGATCGTCATCTAGGGTTTGCAATCTACAAAGGTAATATGAATACCCAATTCCCTACTGTAGATGCAAATAATTCATATGGAGTTACTAGATCATTCAATGAGTATACTCTATCGGCCAACCCTAGTTTTTTCAATAATGCATCTAATTACGTGCAAAGGCCGATTCAAAGTAATTTACATGCTTCAACTTCTTATGATACTAGTAACATGCACCATATGTACTCCAACTCTCATGCATCGGCAACCCCAGAAATCGTTTTGCCGATGAACAACATGATGAGTTTGGTCAATCAAGTTGAAACACCTCTTGTAGGAACTTCCAATAGCATGCGACAAAGTGTTTCACCTTTTTATTCATCGGCAACTATTTGCAATATACTAGTTCAACCATGCCGATGGATGGGAGAATTGGCCATGCTACTACTAGCTATTCGGCCAATTACTCTCAACCGTCATATGCTACACCTCATGTCAGTAAATTTTCAGCACCATACACAACTGTAGATGTTCATAATTCGGCTTCACACCTTCCTGGTCATAGCCGAATAAATGTAAATTTTACAGGAGTGGTTGTGCCCAATATTGTAGAAGATGAGGTAGTGGTGGCTGCATTGAAGAGTTTAGCCCAAAATAAGAGGATTAGTGCTCTTTGCCTTCAACAACATGAAAAGGGGCTATTTCCTGATTATGCGGCAATAAAAGCTAGAGTTTTGCAAGAAGATGAATCTTTGCCAATTGATAAAATTGGCGAGCAAAAATATGGTTTTACAACAATGCATGTGCCTTCACCTAGTACTACATCATATTATACACCCCCTACACAATTGCAAAATTTTGGCAACAGTCATGTGTCATTGCCGAAAGAATCTAAAAGCATTGGGGGGCAATCATATCCGGAGTGGGCTGAAATTGAGAAAAAACTTAAAGCCAATTTTGCCGCTCACCGCCAGAAAGAAACAGAAAAAGAATTGGCTCAAATAAAAGAAGCATTGCCAATTGGTAGAATCAATGTAAAGAAAGATGATTCAGAACATGAAAGTGCTTCGGTTGAAAAAGCCGAATTAAGAAGTATATATTCTGAATCCATCAAATGCAAAGAGGCAAGCATTATTGAGAAAGGGCATGGAAAGCATAGCAAAGCGACCATACTTGATTTTTCTAAAGTTAATGGAACCTAGTTCCTGCCCTATGAGTTTCGTGCCAGAGAAATTGATGAACTTCAAGGAAAAGAACAAGTTGCCAAACAAAGTTTGGCTGACAAAAATCTTCAGTGTAATGATGTACGGAATCAAGAAAAAGATGATGAAGAGGCGTTGGGGAGCCATCCAAAGGAGGAGCAAGATATTGTTCAAGTCACACCACCATCATGCTCTCCCAACATATTTGAAGAGGTATGTTTATCAAGTAATTTACCTATTTTCAGATTTGGTCAAAACTTTATTGTTGATGCATCTATTAGAAAAATCCTCATAAGTAATTTTGAAAGACCAATGAAGAAGAGTAATTTACTTGCTAGCAATAAAATCATTATAGAACATATCGGTCAACCCATTGCGCCATTTATAAAGACCGATAATGACTTATTGTTGCAGCCAAAGCTTTCCCCGTTGCTTTATTTAAAGTTCGTATCTACATGGGTAGCTTTGGTTGTTTCATACTTGGCTTACTCTTGGTCTCAATTGAGGCATGCATGTTCTAACTATTTTTGTTTCAGAAACATAAAGCCAAGGTTAGATTCTTTTCAAAAAACCGATGCTAGTATAATACCTTATCCAATGACATCGGTAAAAGAATGAAAAATAAAAATCATAGCCGAATGGGGTGATACAAAATTTGAACCATTCGTTTGCTTACCTCCAAAGCCATTCGCACACCAAGATCGGCTAGAAAACAAAACGTATACCTTTGATTCAAACATGTGTGATCAAATCTTTGATTTGTTGTTGAAAAATAATTACATTAGAATTCTTGATCACCATGTCAAGCCATCTATTCAAGGACGAATTTATTGTAAGTTGCATGATTCGTTCAAGCATAGTATTGAGGATTGCAACATGTTTTGTCAAATAGTTAAATCGGCCATTGATAAAGGACGATTGAAATTTGTTGAGACACCAAAAGATGACGAGTCTATTCCAATTGGTCCCGATGGTAAAAGGTTTTTGCATCGGCTGCTTCAAGCCGATCCATTTAAAGAGAAGGTAAAAACTACAGGTGATGGGATCAAGCTTTCAAGTAAAGAAGTTGTTGAAGAGCATAATGAACATAATCTTGAGGGTGAGAACGCCATCGAAGCTACAATGGAGATTCCAAGGACTGGGGGGCAACAAGCAAATCCAATGATCGATGAAAGCAAACCAAAAGAAAACAAAGGCCGAAATAATCGCAAGTGTAAGAGATCAAAAATCACCTTCGCTGAACTATTGGATAAATATCAAAAGAAGAGTGAAGAGAAGAATACTTATCGGCCAAATCATGCAAAGAAACCAAGATCACCCCCAAGGCGCAAATATGAGGATCGGTATTGGCAAAGTAAGAATTTTAATGCAACATATTCATATCCTTATTTTGGGCCGCCAATGCCAATGCCGTGGATGCCTCCCTATACTCATATAGATCCATATCCATCATGGGATAGGTACGATACAAGGGCACATTCTCCATCTTATTTTAGACCATCTCATCAATATTATGCATCTCCGAGAAGATCAACATTTGAACAATCACATGTTAAAGACCGTTTCAATCATAAAGAATCGGTCTAGAGCTCAAAGAAGAAGAAAGAGGTGATCAAGCAAGTTTACCGTGTTAAAAGAGATGGTCGTAAGAGTGCAACTTCAGATTTGATCTCAAATGAAAAAGAGCCAATTAAAGTGTTGGCATTGGCTACTGAAGGCAATAAGACAAAGCAACCAATTATTGAGAGTCAAAGTGCCAAATCTGAAGAAAAGAAGTTGAGAGTGCATAAGGCCAAAAAGGAATTGCCATTGGTCAAAACAAAATCACAGCCGAGATGCCCACTCGGCTTAATGTATTGGCAAAAGAAGGAAGTACAAAATCTTAGTGCACAAGAGCTGAGACAGAAGAACATGGCATGGGTTCCCAAGAGGATCATTCATAACAAAAATGATGTGCATGCTTCTATTGCAACAAGTACAATAAAAGTGAAGAAATGGAAGAATGGAAGCGAAAAACAATTAAGCCGAAAGTGTGCATCATTCCATAAAAATCTTCGGTTAGCACATCATCCATATTCGTCAAACATGCCATTGATGTCTTTGCCATGGAATTCATCCCCAGGTATGATTGGTTACCCTCCATGGGCTTATTTTGATCCATGGATGCAATATAATTTTTTATGTCATGAAAGGGTATTACCAAATCACTATACATTTGATTAGTTATAAGTTGTTGCTGATCCAGAGGGCCGAAGTACTTGATTTGTCATTTCATTTGTTTATTTCGGCTATACATGCTTTGTTGGATGAAGTTTACATGGACCTTATGTTAACGGACGATATTTACCTATCGCCCTAAGAATAAGTCAAAGTATGGCCGGTGTAGTATTCTAACATCGTCCTTAGTTCGATTGGAGAGCGAGACAAGTACTAAGGAGATTATGTTTTGATAGTTGAATTCATAACAATGGCCACGGTGTTGGTGTTGTTTATATATCTCCATATAGTGCTGTTCTGTGAAGCCTCATGCCTCTTAAAATATTTATTGCACAATAATCAAAGCCGAATATGCAATGTCATTCGGTTTGGAACTTTTGCCATATGTGCTAAACATATTGAGGCTTTCGGTGATTCGTTATGAGTAGTGCAACAAATATCCAAGGGTTATCAATGTTTTGACGAATCACTTATGGTTTATCTCGAGGTATGTCTAGATGTAAATTTTACCTTGGGTTGCTTTAATACTACTCATATATCTGGACATGACAACTAAAGAGCAAATGAGTTGGCACAGCAAGTATCTGGCTACTATGTTGATCATGGTGTATCATATATCTATCAATAGCCGATGCTTATTCTTGCCAACATAGGTAAGGCCGAACGAAAACCCACTGCTTCGGCTACTAATGAAGTGTTTATGCTGGCGAAAGCAAGGATTCAAGAAAGTTCATTGTTGATTATCTGCAAGATCCTAGTAGAAGGGTGGACAATATGGTTGATGGATGGTTTTGACATGCATATCTATGGAACTTTATAGTCGGATTAATGAAGTTGAGAAAATTTCACCCAAGCTTGCATCAAAATATTCACAAAAGCAATGGCCGATATAAACTTATCATCCTAAGAACATGCAAAATGGCCGATGGAGTGTTGACATCGTCCTTAGAGCAAGCGATGTGCAAGTTATTTTTTGGCACACAAGCTTTGCCGAAAAACAGGGGGGCATATGTTGACACCAGATTTTGGCACGGTCAAGAACTTATTTAAGATGGCCTCAAATGGAGAAGTGATCTACATGAAAGAGTTCCGTATTGTTGATATAAACATCTTTGAAGTTCGGGCCATCGCCGTCCGGTTTCATCTCGAAGGCCGAAACTATGCTCAAAGTACTAAGATCTTATATTTAGAGTACAGTTTGGCCAATTAAGCCCCCAAGACGACCTCAAATGAAAAAACTTTCTACACGAATTGTCTTCGTCTCGTCGAAACGGTCGATTTTGATATAAAAATCATCCCAATCCGAGTTCATATGCAAAAGTTAGGGGCAACACTTTGCGGACCGGTCCTGAGTGAAAAAATGATGCGAGGGACCAGACACCCACCTAGGTGGTGTCTGATGGGTCGCGTGAGTTATTCGGCCTTTGCCAGCTGAACGAAGCTTGCCGGCCGAGTAAAAAGCTTGCTGGCGCGAAAAGCTTGCCGGCGTGGAAGCTTGCCGGTGTGAAAGCTTGCCGGGGAGGAAATCTTGTCAGTGTGAAAGCTTGCCAGGGGGGAAACCTTGCCGGCATGGAAAGCTTGCCGGCGCAAAAAGCTTGCTGGCGTGGAAGCTTGCCGGTGTGAAAGCTTGCCGGGGTGGAAATCTTGCCGGTGTGAAAGCTTGCCGGGGTGGAAATCTTACCGGTGTGAAAGCTTGCCGGGGTGAAAACCTTGCCGGGGTGAAAACCTTGCTGCTGGAAACCTTGCCGGGGTGGAAAGCTTGCCGGGGTGGAAACCTTGCCGGAAAAGTGGAAGCTGTCAAAGTCAATCCGACCAGAAGTTGGAGATGGGCTCGAAAGATTATTCAGATGACCTCAGATGGAAAAGTGTTCTTCACGGAAGTTGTGCGTATCATCGAAACGGTCAACTTTACTTTTGGAGTCATCATCATTGGAGATAGTATACGGCCTGCAAAGTTGATACAAGACTCGAATAGTTCAGAAAACTGCATAATTGAATCCAACCCATAGTTAAAGATAGGCCCTAAAAGTCATAAAAAAGGCCTGAAAAGGAGAAGTGGCAAGCGTAGTATTATGCAGATCATCGAGGCGGACAAGTTTGATGTTGAACTCGACTCCATCCGAGTTAGTATGCGATTTCTACAGCCCACGCAAGAAGCAAGACAGAAGTATGGGACAGATTCGGGCTGAATCCGAGTTGGACTGAAGAACTGTAGGACGTGAATTGATGTAATTTTCTTGTAAGGAAAGCCAAGATGAATCCTTTACTTGTACGGGAAGTCCAGTCACCTCTTATATATGTTAGGGGTGACGGCCGATTGAAACAACACACAATCAAACAAATCAATATGCTACTTTTTATCTACGTTTTATCTCTCCATCGTGTTTCTCTCTCATTCTTCGCTGTTCTTCGTGTTTGAGAGCTGTGAATCCCGAGGCTCTAGGGGCGAGCGAATCGACCTAGGGCAGCCCATAGCCGCCGCACTCCTTGACGGGGTCCCTCCCGGGCGTGTGGGGTTTCGGGTCCTAAAAGCACCCGCCAACTGTCTTGCATATCACGCTGTCGGTCGGTTTTCTTTCGACGTGAGCTGCGGTGCATCACCCCCGGCGTCGAGGGTACACGTGACGTGTTCGTGTGTCAGCAGTTTTATATATTTTTTGTTTTTGTTTTTGTTTTTATTTATTTTTCCTTTTATTTAGTCTTTTCTTTTTTGTTCTTATTTCATTTTCTATTTATTATTATTTTGAAAAATATATTTCTAGCTCCTAAATTAGTAATACTAATTATACCACTACCACATAAAGTTTGTTTCCCAAATAAAATAGTTTAATATTTTATAAATTATGAAAGGCATTTAATTAATGGGTTTAGCAGCTGTTTTATTTATTTTAGAGCATTTAAACATTTTATAAAAATGTGGTTTCTTCACCAATATTTTCTATGAATTATTTGTCACATTTGGAACATTTTAGTTTTGAAATTTGAAACTTTTATCATTTGACTTTTATTTTAAATTTGAATTTGACTGATTTTGAATCAATGTGAGATTAGCAACAGTGATTGCGGTGACATGGCATCATTAGTAGGGGATTATTGTAGTTTAATTATCCAGGCGTTACAGCAGTGGCGGCCACTACATGAGGCGCTTGCTTATGTTCCAGATGGAGGAGGGCGCAGCATCGGACGTCACTGGGGCATGCCTAGGGGCCGTGACGGCAGCCCTGGAAAGAACCAACGTCATCTCAATGAACGCCACCGAGGCAGGCCCGACAGTCACAGTAGCCCTGGTGAGCGCTGCGCCCGAGGCAGTACCGGCGATCACCGATGTCGAGGCTGCCACAACCTTGATTGATTAAGGTGTGTTGGTCATCGACTTGGCGGCCTCCGCTCCTCTTGGCCCAGGATTGACACGCTGATGGACAATGGCAGCTGTGCGTGCTGAGTCGGCATCAGGTGCACAGTAGCTCTTTTGTGCGCGCGCGGTTCATTATATTCTTATAAATTAGCGAGCTAATGGTTTGTAAATTACTCGTCGATCTAGGCACTGAACCAATTTGAGTATATATATATATATGTACATATATATGTATATATAAATACATCTGGGCTATTCTGTTTCGCGTAACAAAATATTATTCTATTACCCTACTTGAACTGACAAAGTGGACATGTTGGACTGACATGGTTTACCACCTGAACTGATCTTCCTGTGTCTTCGACAGACGGAAACAGGGGATTCAACAGGGAGCTTCCGGGGGTTCTCCGGCGCGGTGCTGCGGGCCATTCGTTGCCAGAGGAGACATGTACGGGGTTTCGCCCGTGCGCGCGCTGACCTGTTCGTGTTTTGCGATCTGAACTCACCAGAGGTGACAGTGTGGGCATTTGGCGGCGAAGGTGTTGCGGGCGTTTGTGTTTTCCATGGTGTTCGTAGCCGTCGATTTTACGTCTGATTTGTTGTTTTATGTCTTAATTGGGATGTGAGAATGATCGGTGTGTTAGAGTTTTTGGAGATTCTTTCACTGTAATTTCTGATTAGAAGTTTTGGTGTTCTTGGTCGTTGGCCATGGCCGCGATGCAAATGTGTTCTTCTTTTGCTGATGTTTTATTTTTGAATTGGCGTTGCAGGGACATAGTTGAGGATTGTATGAATAGATTTGTGTTGTCGATTTTGCTTCTTGAGTTGTTTCTACCCCGAATTCCCATGTGATTTGGTTGTTGGCGGAGGTGTTGTATGGTGGTTGACTGTAGCCTACGATTTCTTGTAATCTGGTCAAACTGTGTAATTAAGTTGCGTGTTTTTCAGTGTTGTTTGAATGGCTGCCGTATGTGTAGTTGGATGCTCCGTGTCAAAGTTGTATTACTGTGCGTTGACATCGGAGTAAGTAGTTTCTGCTGGCTGCCTACCCAACCATCTGCACTTTGAATATAAAGCCCCTGCCCTCTGTCACTTTCATTCCACTAGCTGCCACCAAAGAAAAGCCAGATGGATCCTGAGCTGGGAGAGGTCACAGAGGAGGAGGGGGATGCCGTCGATGTGAGGGCTGCAGTAGCAGAGCAGAGGAGGAGGAGGAGGCGCAGGTGCAGGGAGAGGGCACGACGTGCTGCCGAGGAGGAAGTGGAGGCAGAGTTCAACAGACGCCTTGCCCGTGAGGTGATGGATACTTGTAACTCCAATGAACTGGAGCTACTTTTCCCAGAGGGCAGGGGAAGGAACCATATACAGATCATCAGTTGGGCTAGGGTGAGAGCAGCCACGGCTCCACATCCATCCACCAGGGCCAAATGGCGTCGTTTCTTTGATCGTTGTGACTGAAGTACTGAATTTTTATGTTTTTAAGATTGTGTTGTGAGGGCAAATGGTTGAATGACTAAATGAATTCAAGTGTCTACCTCTGAATGAGTTTTTTATCTACATATGTTTGGTATGTGCACTTTGAACTGCTGCCGTATGTGCTGTCCAACAATTATTATTGAACTGCTGCTTTATCTGAAGTTGAACTGTTTTGCGGTCAATGTTGTATGACTTGTATAATAACTATTTTCTACCAGCTGGCTACCCACCTGCCTATTTAATATTTTTATAATCTGCGAGTCTTCCTGGCTATAAATTCTATCCATCTATGTGTGGTGTGTGGCTCAGTCTCCCCCTCCTTTTTCTTCCTTCTTCCAGAATCAGATCTAGGTTCCTCCCTCTTCTCTCTGTTGTTTTCTTCCCTTTTCCTGTGTTTCCCATGAAGGATTGTTCATGCGGATGTCTCGCAAAGATGGCGCCCATAGCTGACGGCTTTGTGTACGAATCTGGTTTGGAGCTCACCGAGAGTCAGCGCCTTGGGCAACTTTCGTGTCTGCTGTACATCAACCATGGGTTTCGTGCACCCTATGTTTGTTGCCTGACGGTTGGGGACTTGGAGGAATCATGGGTATGTGTTTCTATTCTTTTTGTTTTCTTCTTTTTTAGGTCTCATTTTGAATCCCATGGACTGAATCTGTAGTTTAGTTTTATCAATAGTTTGTCTATAATTTTTATTTGGTTTTGTCAGAAGTTAACAATAGGGATTTGTGTGTGTATTTGTTCATTACTTGACAGTAATTTATCCATTTTTGTATAATCCTTGTTTTGTTTTTGTCAGATATTTTACTGTAGGGGTATTGATATGTATATTTCTTCTGTTTAGTCAGGACATATGACTAGTTGGTTTGGTGTTTTTGTTTTGGTTCAGATTTTTTTTTTCACTTTGTTATGCAACAGTTCCTAGATCTGTGCAAATATTCAGTTATGTCAGGTGTTCACTTTATTTTCTACTGCCATCCCCATTTGCAGAAAATGTCACCCAGAATCAGGATTGTTGCTCCTAGTTTGGGGGTACTGAAGATGGAGACTTCAGAAAAAAAATGGGTATCAGTTGATGGAAGTTGCCTACCACATCGACTTTGATGGTTGCATCAACCTAACTAGTGGGTGGAAGGAGTTTGTGGCAGAGTCTGGAATTGAGGATGGAGATGTGGTTATGGTTATGTTCTCCAGGGAAGATGACTCTCTGACGTTAAGAATTTATGTGCTTTCAGGTTTAAATGTGGCAAATGACACTTGTTGTGTGATTTGTGTGTGTTTGATTATGTTGCAGTATTTTTCTTTAAAACAATGCATGCAAGATGGTTGAATTCTATGTTATTACCAGATGGTTTGGAACAATTTGTTCGTATGTTATTGTATGCGCTATTTTTATTAATGTAATGCTTCCTATTTTGGCTCAAGCACAACTGTTTTTTTTATATTTTTTTATATTTGAATTGGAACAATTATAGTTGAACTAATGCGCATCCTTTGTTTTTACTGGGATATTTTCATGTACATAGCTCGCACACAAAAAATATACGCTGATGATGGATGTAGGATACCTTGGGTTTGAGTTTGTTGAACTTGCATGCTGTTATTGATAGTACTGAACTATTTTGGATGTCAATGGCCAACTGCATTCGTTTGTTGTAGAGCATTTTTTCTTACTATTGACAGGAATTTAGAGCACAATTTATTTTTTAGTTGAATAGTGATAGTTCTAGTATTTTTTTAAATAAAAAGAATTTAATCTTTGCTGCACAGTACTAATTTTACTTGAACCTTATGAATTTTAGTAGTTGAACTTTTTAAAAATTTGTTTCTGAATTTTTTATTACAATCTTCTACGTTTAATTTTCAAAAAAAAGTATTTTTTTGTTTATTTTTTTTATTTTTTACAACGAACAAGTGTTTGAACTTTTCTATATTCAGTTTGCGAACATTTTTGTTGTAGTTTATATTTCTTTGCCCCGTGCTCTGCTTTATTCAATGGGCCTTATGGGTGGGGTGTTTGGAGATGAGGGAGGCTATTGGGCCCTTTTTCGGCCCAAATGGGCCGCACGGGCGATTTGAGGATTGCTTGCTGTGCGTGTGCTCTGGGTTTAGTCCCACCTCGCTAAGCGAGGGGGCTCTTGACTTGTTTATAAGCGCTGCCGAGTGCTACTGGTCGAACTCCTCTGAATACTTACCTGAGCGCTTATACACGACGCTCACACTCTCTCATGACCTGTGGGCCTTGGTCGGCTGGCCCTTGTAGTCTGGTTTCAAAGGATTCGCCGGTGGTTTCGCTGTTGGCTTGAGTCCTAGTACCCACCTGTGATGGGCCGGCCTGTCCCTTGGGCGGTCAATATTTTTGATTCTTAGCATTTTTTCCTTCTAGTTTTTTATGATTTTTTTTGCCTAATATAAGTATTTTTTTTATTTTAGTACTGAATGTTCTCCTCTGCTTGAACTGACATCTTTTTTATAGTGTGTTTCCCTCGCTTTCTCTTCGTTCTCATTTTTTTCAGCATTTTTTTTGGATTTTTTATGAACATCTGGGTGAGATATAGGACCGCACCGAGTGACATAGTCGTACTGACACATTTTTTTGTATGGACTGAAGAACATCTTTTTTTTAGTGGGTGTGTGTGCATGGGGGGGTGGGAAACAGAATAACCGCACTGCGCCTGTCAAACGAGTGCATCGACCCCCCTCCCCCATCCCGGCGAGGCCGAGCCAGGAACGAGCCGTAGCAGGCGACGACGCGGCGTGCCGCGGCGTCGCATGCGGAGGCGAGTCCGTAACATGACTTGCCCCCATTATCTATCTTTTTAGGGGAAAAACCAGCACCGCACCGAGGGGCATAGTTGTACTGACACATCTTCCTTGTATGGACTTGCCCCCATTATCTATCTTTTTAGGGGAAAAACCAGCACCGCACCGAGGGGCATAGTTGTACTGACACATCTTCCTTGTATGGACTTGCCCCCATTATCTATCTTAGGGGGTGTGGGTGCGTGGGGGGGGGGGCAGAATAACCGCACTGCGCCTGTCAAACGAGCGCACTACCGCGTTAGCGCGAGGCCGAGCCGGGGGGGGGGGAGGGGGGGAGGGACCCCCCTCCCCCATCCCGGCGAGGCCGATCTAGGAACGAGCCGTAGTAGGCGATGACGCGGCGTGCCGCGGCGTCGCATGCGGAGGCAAGTCCGTAACCTGACTTGCCCCATTATCTATCTTAGGGGGTCTGGGTGCGTGGGGGGGGGGGACAGAATAACCGCACTGCGCCTGTCAAACGAGCGCACTGCCGCGTTAGCGCGAGGCCGAGCCGGGAGGGGTCGGGACCCCCCTCCCCCATCCCGGCGAGGCCGGTCCAGGAATGAGCCGTAGCAGGCGACGACGCGGCGTGCCACGGCGTCGCATGCGGAGGCGAGTCCGTAACATGACTTTCCCCATTATCTATCTTTTTAGGGAAAAAACCAGCACCGCACCGAGGGGCATAGTTGTACTGACACATCTTCCTTGTATGGACTTGCCCCCATTATCTATCTTTTTAGGGAAAAAAACCAGCACCGCACCGAGGGGCATAGTTGTACTGACACATCTTCCTTGTATGGAATTGCCCCCATTATCTATCTTTTTAGGGGAAAAAACCAGCACCGCACCGAGGGGCATAGTTGTACTGACCATCTTTTTTGTTGTATTGATTGATGAACACACGTCCTCGGTAAGAAGCAGTTTTTGTCATACACTGAGGTGTATCTGTAACATAACTTGCGTCATTTGGTATCTATGTTAGGTGTCTGCATTGTATAATGTGCTGCGGCGTTATATGTGTACACGAGTGTGAGGATGCAAGTCCTTTAGATGAATTTGTGATTCAAAGCGTACCACCATTTTTTTTGTACTTTTTGTTATTGTTTTGAAAAATATTGTACTTAATTTTGTATAGTCTATGTAAGGTATTTCAATTGTACTTTTTTAGATTTTTTATTGTACTGTTATGAGGTCTTATTTGTACTTTAGCCGTTCATTTTCTCCCTCTATATTTTTTTTGTTATTGTATTTAATTTTTGCTATTATTTTTAGTAACTGCCCTGAGATAGTGGGCTTTGCCCTTTTTCTTTTTCTTCCACGATCGTGGGCTTTAGCCGTCGGTTTTCTCCCACTCACCTTTTAACCTCCGCTCTCCCTCGTTCCCCTCCCCTCCCCTCCACAAATCGCTTCCTTCTTCGTTCCCCTCCTCTCCTCTTCTCGCATAGAAGCTGCTTCCCCTGTTTCGCCGCGGGAGCGTCGGCCGGCGGATTGAACTCCAGGGGGAAGATCTGTGTGCTCTGTTGGTTCCTTTGCTCTGCCCTCGACTCCCCTTGCGTCCCCTTCTGTACAGATTTTTCCTATATTTGTAATTTGTTGCTCTCGTGCTGTCTCAGGCTGGATTCGCTAGGGTTCCTTTGCTCTTGAACGAGCGGCTTGCGTGCCTGATACTGGATTCGGTGGTGGAGTTTGTTTTTGCTGGTAAGAGTTTTGCTTTGTTTGGCGTCCTTCGTTTCTGAAATAGGTAAGAACCCTAATTTTTGGTAATGTGTCTTGCAGTTCTGGTTCGGCGGATTTTAGGTCTGTAGATCTCAATGGGTACATCATCCAGTCTAGACAAGTTGAATGCATGTATTTCGTTGTGCTGAAACCTTTTTTTTTGTTTTTTCTGCTGATGATGTTTTATCAGATCTGGTGCTTAATAGGTTTTTAGTTGTATAGGTGTTGTCGTATGGACATTACAAGTTGTATGGATTTTGATAGGTGTTAATATGTGGTATGTCTAGTTTTTAGGTCGCTGTAACCTGCACACAGGTTGGAGTACTGATTACCATGTGTAGTTTGAACTGTTGTACTGGCATCTGAATAGTTTGTTGCAGTCTGAGAAGAACTACTATGATGTTGAAAGAGCTGACATTTTGAAGTTCGGTGTGCGAGTGGTGGGGTTATATTATTTTATTGGTCTCACTTGTAGTGTTCATATAGTTGAACTGATTGCTTGTTCATGTACTTTTCTTTTTTTCCTTTTTTGCTGATTATGATGTTGTTGCAGATGTTGGAGTGCCGGTGCCTCCTGATTCTGACAAATCAGAACGCTTTCTAGATCTTGTGAATGTTATTTTTGAGATACCAAATCCTCTAGAAGAACTTGCGAGTGTTGCTGGTGTTTCCCTTATATTTGTTCTTTTTTTAACAGCCTTGCATACATAAATGTGTTTAGTTACATCAGTTGTTCCTTTTGTTTGTGTCTGATGCTATGCGCCTTATTTTATTTGTCTCTGCAATGTTAATTGTGTTTTAATTTTATATGTGTGTGCTTATGTTATCGGTTTATGCAGTTAATGATAGCCATGCTGCTGCTGAGGACATTGCTGATGTTGTGAAAGATATTAATGATGGAATTTATTCTCTTAATTTTGGTGATGGTGATGGGAGCTTGCAGTTGTCTGTTACTCAGTCACAGAGTGTTGATGGCACTGAGCCTGTTACTCAGGCTGAGGATGTTCCTATGCAGTTACAGCTGGAGGATGAAAGGAAAAGAAAGAAGAAGTGTGATTTCCAGAGGAGAAAGGAGTTGGAACGACGTCAAAAGGCTGCTTGTGTGCAACAAAGCGCTGATGATGTTGCTCAAGCTGCTAAAGGTGGAGGTGATGAAGGTGGTGACGCGCCCTGTGCAACTGTTGATGCTGGATCTCTTGGAACTGACATGCCTGTCAAGACAAACCTGTTGCAGACTCGCTTGACGCAAGTGTTTCCTCGTGATGCAGTTAAGGAAAATAAAGTTGTTTTGAAGAGGAAGATGGCAGATCCAAATCCTGATGGCACACAGAGGCGTAGCCCACGTGTGAAAGCTGGTTCCCAACCTGGTAATAGCAAAGGTGATGGAGATAGTGTTGTTGTGAAGATTGGTCCAAGCACACTTGGTGGCTCCCCTGTTCGCTGGAGTCCATGAGGTTTGTCAAATAAGAAGCCTTCTTCGTCTCCTGTTCCGAAGCGCTCTTTGTTGAAGGAAAATAAGAAGCGTAAAGTTCCTCCTGGGAAGGTGAACAAAGGTGTGAAGAAGCGTGCCCGTGTCGAAGCTGAAGATCCTGCATTTGAAGGAGATGATATTGAAGTTAATTCTGAAGATGAATATGCAGTGGTATGTGTTTTTTTTCTTTTTAGTATTTGAAACTTTGTAGTTAGTGGTATTTTTTTATTCGTTTGCTTTAGTCTTTGCTGAAGTATGTTAGTGATTTTCTGTGTTTATTAGTATTAGTCATGCACACCAGACTTAATTATATTTGTAGAAACAATATTTTTGTTCTGGGATACGTGTTTATACTGTATGCGACTTACTAGTTGTACTTGCAATGATTTAATTGTGACTGGGTTGGTATGTTGGCCAGGTGAGGCCTGGTCATTGTTTGCATCAATTGAGGGTGGTACTGATGTTGTTTTTATAGTTGAACTTGTGCAATCTTTTTTTTCCTTGTCGGCTTCATATGTTTGTTATGTTTTTTTATATTCATTGAATTAAGCTGTGCCTTCTTTATTTTCATTTACAGCCTGTTAGCGTTATGAGTCCGGTCAAGCCGGTGAGAGGCAATGACGGAAAAGTTGCTTTGGATGAAGGTGACTCACAGTGATTGAATATAACGGTGCGATGTTCTTTGAGAGAGATTGATGCTTGTGCTCGTTTGCTTGAGAGTCACCATGTTGCTAGGGTTCATGCAGCTGGTTTTGGTTCTATCTTCCTATGGAAGGTGAAGTCTAACATTTGCCGCCCTCTGATGGGAGTATTGTACCTGAAGATAGATCCTGATACGATGACTCTTGACATGGGTGAGGCGAATAAGAAGCTTCGCATCACTAGCGATGGTATACAACAACTATTTGGGTTCCCTCGTGGTGGTCGTTCTGCACCAAGGCCGTCAGAGGACGGATATGATGACACTCTAATGAAGTTAAGATCAGAGCTTGACATTAGCAGGAACAAAGATATCAAGACGAAGGATTTGAGGGATAAGCTCAAGGTGCTTGTCAAGGATCCTAGCAAAGATGACCTTGCTCTAAAAGTGTTCTTCATTATTGTGTTTATGAAAGTTGTGTTGCCTAGTGCTGCCACTCGTGTTTCCAGAGAGGCAGCAATGTTTGAGGATCTCGTCATTGAGGACATGGCTAATATGGATTATTGCCAGCTGATGGTTGATGAGCTTAGAAGGGCTGTTGTCAGGTACCAAGATGGTGTTACCCTTGGGAAGGCAATCACATGCTGTGCTATAGGGCCTGTACTAATGTACCTTGACTGCCATATCCGTGGCAAGATTCCAGATTCTGACATGCGAGTCCCTGCATATGTTTCATGGATCAGGACAAGCTTTCCTATCTGGGTGATGCAGATTTGATAAGAAGAGGCAATGTAGATCCAAGGACTTGGGTGTTTGGGAAGCTTCCGGTGAGTTTTATTTCTCTCGTGTCTTGCAGACCTTTTATTTTTTAGGTATAGCTGTTTTTGCTGGAGTGAATATGTGTACTGCAGAGTTACCTGTTTAGAATTTGTCAGTTCTTAAGCTTTGCGAGGTTTATGTATGATTTATAGTACTGTTGTGTCATGTGTGGTTGAACTGAATCTCTTGTTCAACTGACCTGTTTGTAAATACTAACAAATTGGCACTGACAGTGAAAGCTCGTTAGTACTGTGGATTTAAATATGTTAATATAATGTTTATTTTTCCCTGTGTGTTGCATTGATTAATTAACTCTTTTTTCCCTTGTTCGTAGTGGAAAACTCAAGAGGAAGTTGTCTTTTTCCTGGTGTATAAACGGCCAGTCCTGGAGATGCCGTCTCAGGTTCCCAAGATTTCATCTCTGCACGATGAGTTGAGAAATGGTCGTAGTGTTGAGGGTGCTGGTTATGTTCCCCCTGGCCCTAGTAAGGCTAGTACTTCACAGAGGCAGGGTTTTGGTATTGATGTAGCTGTTTCTGGGTTGGAGCGCGCTGAGCATATTTTTATTAATGTGCGTTCTGAGCTGGAAAAGGTCCCAACTACAGTTGAACGTCTGAGCTGTATCAATGGTATCCTCCCTGATGGTCATCAATTTAATGCTGAGGAAGCAGTGGACTATATTGAGATGGAGAGAATGTTAATTAGTGATATGCGTGATGGTGTTGCTCAGCTAATTCAAAGCTCGGTTCGTCTGTTGAACAACATGAAGCATTTCAAAACTATGCAAGACTCTCGCTGCAAGCCATATGAAGAAGGTGCCAATGTTGTTATGAGGCAGATTGAGCAGGATGAGGCTGCTGCCACTGCCAGCAGGGCTGGTGATGGTACTGAGGCTAATGTTTCTGACGACCATACGAATGATGTTGGTTTGGAGTCCCCTGTTGTTGAGGTGAGTCAGTCCTTGATGTTTGAATTTTTTACTATGTTGTTCTGCTGTCAGTATTGTAGTTGAACGTGCTGATGTTCATTTGTTTTTTTAATGCAGGAGAGCATTGATGGTGTTGAAGCTGCTGTTGACTATGGAGTTAATGATCCATCTACTGATAAGAGCAAGGTTATTTTTATTTTTTTATTGTGTTTATATAGATTCTTGAATTTTCATGCGCACCACTGTGCCTTACATGTTCATTTTTTATCCCGCACAGTTAATAATTGTAGGTGATATCTACCTTTGTTAGTGTAGTTTAAATTTTTGTGTGTTGTTGCTAACAAGAGCATTGTTTTTGCTTTATTACTATGAATCAGGATCCTGTTGTTGGTGATGAGCCTTGTTCGACCATCGGTGATGTTCCTTTAAATGTTAGCAGCAGCAACATCGGTGATGTTGCTGTGAATGCTGCTAAGGTTTGTTTTTCTGTGCTTGCATTAATTTTTATATGCAGCTTTTGCTGCTGTTTTTTTGTAGGAGTTAGCATGTACACCTCTTGCTGGTTTTTTTGATTGTTATTTTTGCTCATTTTCTTCACTCTCTGAATTTTTGTTTTTCAGATGGCTGATGTTGGGCGTGAGGCGGCCGTTATTGTTGGGGCAGATGCTTGTGCTTTTCCATTGAGCAGTGGGCGCGATGTTGGTGGCAAAGTTGCTGACGAGAATGTTGGTGCTGCCAGCATACTTGATGGCAAATCTTCTGGTGTTGCCAGCATACTTGATGGCAAATCTTCTGGTGTTGGTATTGCTGAGAATGATAATGGTTCTGATTCTGAAGATTTGCCGCCTGAAAATTTCCCTCCTGGAGGTCTTGATTATGGTGATGCATAGGAAGACGCCGACGTGTCTAGCGTGGAGGAGGTGCCATCTGAGGATGATGATTTAATTCTGTCAATTTCTTCTGGCCCCTTGACGCAGGAGGCGCTCCTGTCGTCCCAGGATTTTCTGTCATCAGACCCTGGAAGCGCAGCCATATTGCTGTCGTCGCAAGATGTTCCATCGTCAAACCCTGAAAGCGCAGGCATATTGCTGTCGTCGGAAGATCTTCCGTCGTCAAACCCTGAAAGTGCAGGTAAGGACTTGTAAATGAGGCGTACTTCTCAGTTATGGCATTTTGGACATGTTCACTTGTAGTGCTTGAACTTATTATTTTTTCTTCTTTTTCTGCAAGCAGAAGGTGCTAATGTTGCTAAGGTTGATTCATTTTTCTTCGCTGTTACGAGGTTGCGCATGAACCGTGGGAAACGGTTAGTTTGGGATTTTGCACGTATCATTTTCGTCTCTTTTTCTTTCTCTCATATGACTATTGTTGTCATTGCAGTAGTTTTAATTCATGTCATCTTTGTGTTTTCCTAGTGAAAAGCCGATGTTTCAAAATAGCGAATGCGATGCCAGTGTTGGTTCTGTTGCTAAAGCGTTTGTCCCCACTGGCATGCTCAACTCAGATAGTGCTGACGTTGTTTTATATTCTCTACGTCAGAAGTACCGAGACACTGACAAGTTGATAGTTCCCAGATGGGTGACGGTCATTTTTTTGCTTTCTACATAGGATGATAAGTTATTTTGGCAATTTTCTAACTGTTGTTGTTCTTTTTGTACAACAGACCAAGATCCGTGATGGAAATATTGATGCCAATGTGCTACAGAGGTTCACGAGATCAGGGGCTGATGGTTTTGACCAAGTATGTGAACTTGAACTTATTGTACTCATGTACTAGAACTGTCATGTTTTCTTGCAAGTTTGGGGGGTGGAATGAACTTGAGTAGCCTGCTTTTTTCCCCTGTACTTATGAATGATGTGTGCTTCTTTTTTGAAGCTGCACTTATTGTCGCAAGGAAATCGAACTGATATGTTTGTTGCAAGTTTGGGCGGTGGATATAAACTTGAGTAGCATTTATTTTTTGTACTGAGTTGCTTACTCAATTAGAACTTATGATTATCTGATTTGTTTGGACTTCTGAATTTCAATTTCCCGCTTTTATTTATTGTTTTGGAGGCTGAATATTTTGTTTCATTATGATTTGTTAAATTCATTTTTCCTCTGCGATTTTTTTGTCAGCTTCTTTTCCCTACTTTTGATCCGCCATCATTTGTGGCTGCCATGAAGCCTACTGAAGAATCTGGGCATTGGTGCTTGATTGTTCTGAATTTGAGGTTCCGTCGTTTCGAGTGTCTTGATTCACTCCGCGATGAAACCTGGAGTGATGCAGTTAGATTCTTAAGGACTATGACAAATAATATAAAGAAGCTTTGGAGGGAGTCCAGCGTAGACAGGGCCAAACCGTTCTCGCCGGCGCATGTTCATGGTTTCTCTTGCAAGTTTGTGCGTGTGCCGCAGCAGCAAAACACGTGAGTATCCGTTTTTAATGATTTTTATTAGTTGTTTTTGTTGCTGGAATGCGTGGTTTTCCAATTTTTGGTTGTATTCCTGTATTTTGAATTTGTGATGTACCCTTTTGTTTTTTCTTTTGTTAACATGCATGATTGTGGCTTCTTTATGCTACAAAACTGCAAGACCTATCATTGCCGGGAGGATGGTGTGATTGAAATGTTGGATTATAGCCACGAAGACATTCTTGACATTGGAAAGACTTTGCTGTATACCTGCGCGACTAGCGATGTGTTTGATGTTGACTTCCGGGGTTTGTTTGGCATCGAACCCTGTACGTATGCATGACCTTTTGTATTTGTTTGCAGCTTGTACTTCTTGACTAGTACTGTCATGAATTCTGTATTTGAACTTACCCTTTTTGCGCTCCTTTTTTTATTTGCAGGTGAGTGGCTGTATCTTGGTGAGCATGACTACAAGATCTTTGGCAGCCAGTTCTCGGAGCTCGAGCATGTAGCTATTGATTTGAACCAGGGGCGTTCTCCCGAAAAGACAAGATCTGGTGCTATGAAGGGGCGATTGGGAGCTCTCAAAGATTCTACGGCTGCTTGTGCAGAGAGCCCCTCTACACCCAAGAATCCCATTGTGCAATTGATAGGCAGTGATGATGATGTGTTTGACAAGATTGCTGGCATGGGAAGAGTCACCAGGAGCACTGCTGCCAAGGGTGTATCTCCCCTTGCTGGTATAGTGGGCCGTAGAGCTGGTGTTGCTAGGAAGGATCCTGCTTTGAAGTCTGGCAATGTTACAAGCACGAAGCATGCACCCAGAGCTTCTATAAAGTTTTGCTCCCCTGTGCAGCAGCTTCACCCTCATAAATTCCTTCACCTGGACAAGGCTCGCAAGTTGTATAATCTGTTGCTTGGTGATGAAGGACGTGAGAAGTATGCCGAGTGAGTATCTCTCATTATGTTTCCTCTTGTTTTCTTCTGTTGTTTCTAACTGCTAGATAAATATGACCTGAACTGCTCATTTTTATATAACTTGAACTGCTATGAATGCCTTATCTTGCTTCCCCTGCTTTTTGTTCTTGTGTGTGCTGCAGGACTGTGTTCTCAATGATACCTCAGCCCGATGATAGCGTAACTACCTTCACTGGCAAATGCATCTGCGAAGTTTTTGCACCTGGACAGCTGATGGAGGGTGATGTATTGGACTTTCTCATTGATGATTGGAAGCTAGATCCCGAAAGAAATGTTGATTTCGCATCTGGAAAAAGGATCTTGCTGAGTCCATATTTCATCACGGTAATGAATCAGATCGTTTGTTTCTGTGAAACAAGACTGCCTGTTGTTTTACGAGTTTTTAAAATACTTTCCTTGTTGATCCTTTTCCCCTGTCTATTTCTTTTTGGATTTTCACAGGTTGTGCTTGACTGTTCGTTTTATGGTGATGAAGATAAAGATTTTAATGTGGAGAGTGTAACGAGAGATTTCAGGAGCTATGTTCAAGATGGGGAAGACTTGCTCAGTGCCGACCTTGTGAGATCTACTAGCTGATTTTTGGTTTTATTTGTTTGCTGTGATGCTGGTTTTTATTTTGAATATTTAATATCTCTTTTTGGTCATTTGTTTTTAGGTCATGCTGCCTCTATTCAAACCTATGGTTTTATCAAAGGATTTGAAAGTGTCGCACTTTTCCTTATATGTCATGAATCGGTACCGAAGTACTGTTGACATCCTTGACCCTTTACCTTATGGGAAGAACCATCGCCCTTCAAAGAACACCTATCACAAAGACTGCGAGAAGATTGTGAGTGATATTTATTATCTGTACTAGATTAATTTTTCCGCCTCTTGTTTCTGCTTTTCTAATACCTGAAATGTGTGGTTTCTTTTCTTTTTTTTTACAGATCTCTAGATTGGTCCAAGTAATGAAGGCTGTGTATGGTGATGCTCAGTATAATGCGAGCAAGCAGCCCAAATGGGAGGTTTTAGCAAAGAAACCAGCGTTTGTCAAGGTTCCATTTCAAGGGCCGAATGAATGTGGCCATTATACTCTGAAATATGCGGGAACCTATGATGGTGAAAAGATCGTTGAGAACATTTGAAATAATGATGTGGGTTCTAGTTCAGCTTTCACTTTCTGTGTTTGGCTGATTGTCTATTCCTTTTTTATGTGTCATGATTTTTGATAAATTGTTTTATTGTTTTGTAGCCGCTTATTGTTGATTGGAATGCTGAGAATTTGTATACAGTTGTGTTCAACCGGAATAACCAGCTTCTGGTGACGGAGCTTCCCAAGGAGGTTCAGGCTTTGGCTCCTGGTGCATAGAAGAAATGGTTATAATTTGCGTAGTGGATAGGATACTTGTGTGATTTATGTCTTGAAAGCATTGTAGGCTTTGTACGTAGTGTTTGGATGTCTTGTCAACTATGTAATAACCAGTATACTTTGTGATGTTTTTAAGTTTGGCACAACATTTTACAAACTTTTTTCCATGATGAGAATGTGGTTGGACAGCTGTTTCACTCGTGTATGTTTTCTCGGGGATTTGTTTTGGTTAAGTTTTATTTTTGGCTGAAGTCTTATACACTAGTTGAACTGAAACACTTTTTTTCAAGTGCATTACGAGTTGTTGCTGAAAAGTGATATTTATTTTATTTTCATCTGTCCCAACCTAAGTTGGACCTTTTATAGTTTTTGTACCCTCCTTTCTTGTACTTATGGTATAGTTCTGTGAGTACTGAATTGTAATTTCATATAGCGTAAGGCTTTTAAAATTGGTGTCACAATAGTATTTGTGGATGTAGCGTGAGTGGAGTGACCCTTTCTTGTTATGTAGAACTGATGCCATATAATGTGTTAGAACTGAAGTTTTTTTTTTGGATTGAGATTATTTATGACGAAATTGCTACGTGATCTCTAGCCAGATTTTATTTAAATATAAGAAATTTAGCAAAATTGAAAGCGAAATATTTGTTTGAACTTCTTGCATTTTAGTAGTTGAACTTTAGAGTAAAAGTTAAACCACTGGTTTAAATTAGCTACATTTAACAGGTAGCCCTATTAAGTTCATAATTATTTTTGTAGCATATTTAGTTGAACTTCAAAGTATCATTATTTTTGTAGCATTTTTTTAATCCTTTTATCTTTGTTGAACGTAGGAAATTTATTTTATTTTTATATTTTTATATAGAATTTTTTTGCCTGCGAACATGTATTTGAACTTTTCGATATTCAGTTTTCGAACCTTTTTTGTACTAGTTTATATTTCTTTGCCAAGCGCTCTAGTTTATTCAACGGGCCTTATGGGGTCGGGTGAGTATAGTTTGGAGACGAGGGAGTAGCAGGTGTATTGGGCCTTTTTCCGGCCCAAATGGCCCGCGCGCGCGACTGTGGACTGCTGGCTGTGCGTGCGCTCTGAGTTTAGTCCCACCTCGCTAGCCGAGGGGGCTCTCGACCGGTTTATAAGCGTTGCCGTGCCTTGTCTGTCGAACTCCTCTGTATACTGACCTGGGCGCTTATACACGACACTCGCTCTCTGTTCCATGACCTGTGGTCCCTTGTCGGCTGGCCCGCGCAGTTTCGATTACTATGGATTCGCCAACGGTTCCGCCGTGGGCTCGAGTCCAAGTGTATCCTCCTGTGCGTGGCTGGCCTGTCCTTGGGCGGTCATCATTTTTTTGTTGTTGTTTGAAACTAGTACCTCACTGGTCAATGTGGACTGATGCTTCTGTTGTTTTGCTCTTGTGATTTTATCCTTGGTTGAAGTGTAATCTTTTTGATTGAGTTTTGTCCTTCTTTTTCTATGCTGTGATTATTCTCAAGGCATTATTTGGTATCATCATAGTACTTGCCATATAAACTAAGTTGTACTGAGATTTCAATTGTACTAGCACTATTATTCTTGGTGTGTCACTGTTTTAAGGAATGCGAACTGACGCTTGCCGTTCCTTTTTATTTTTGTAGTATAGATGTACTGTGTGTTCAAGTATACCAGTACTTTCACTCCTGGTATGCTAGTGACTATGAAATACCTACTGATGGTTCTTGGCTTTTCCTGTTGTAGTACTTAGTAATTTTCTAACGACTATAAGCATGATGTTGTTAGTACTTTTTAGTCTTTTTAGTGTTCTTCTGAAACTAAAAACTGATTTTTAGTGTGATAGTACTACCGTACAGGACTAAGTTGTACTGAGTGTCCAAGGATACTACTTGCTGTTGTCCTTAGTCTGCCACTGTTTTTGTGAAAATATCCCTGTGTGATTTTGTTGCTCCATGACTAGTGCTGCATAGTAGCCACAAAGTTTCATTCACAACCTACTTCAACTTCAAATGATGGATAAACAAAATAGGAAGCTAGCAAACTTGTTCAACGACATAAGCGAACGATGTACTTGATGACATAACCAAACTTGTTCAACCTTCACACACACGACATAAGCAGGCTGGTACAACCTAACAAAAGCAAACTACAAATTTGAAACAACAAGATAAAGGACAGGCACAAGTGCAAGCAACACGAAGGCAGACTTTGATGTTTCTTCATCCCATGTAGTGGCAGTGGTAGTAGGGATCCGCTTTCTGCGCTTCCATAATTTGCAGACCTGTTTTGACGTTGTCGATTATCTTCCATGACTTGTACGTGGCGTACGCATCTACTCCCGCGTACTCGATGAGCTTCTCTGGTAGCGGGCTGATCCCCCACAGTTTGTGGTCTTCCTGCTTGTCGATCTTTTTCTTCATACCTTTGTAGAATGGGTGGATGAGGCTGGCTGCAACATCAGCCAAGGAGTCATACTCTTTTCCGGAGCCTGGAACTCTCCAGTTGCGCTAAATGTCAATGAAGTTCTTGGGGTTGATCTCCAAACCAGACTTCTTCAGCTTCTCTTTGTCACCTTTAATGCTGAAACCGACAAAGTTGTACAAATTCTGCTCCTGCAGGAACTCTTTGAGGCGCTTGGGCTTGCAAGGTGGAGACACATATTGAAGATTAGTGTACTTTTTTGAAGATTTAGTTCTTTTGTTTTTTGGTTTACAAGTGATGAATCCATGAGGTAGATGCTTATATCGTATAAGTCATGGATGAATGTAGTTCAGAAACTAGTACACAAAGTTCTGAAATTAAATTCAAGTACACCATGTTATTTTTCTTTTTTGGTATCTTCAGTGCTTCACCAAATGCTTCACCAAGTTCAAGAACCTATAGCCAGAGTCAATGATCTATGTGCTGCATACTTCAAGTTTAGTTTTCTTTTTGTTGAATAAAAGACCTATACCAGTGCTTTACCAAGTTCTTACTTTATTTTTTGCTGCTGAAAATAACATCAGACCAGGTTCAGAAACTACTTTTGTACATGAAGTTTGGAAACAGTTTTTAATACATCAAGTCTATAAACTACACTAGTGCATCAAGATCAGAAACTATGCTAGTACAGCAAGTTCATAAATTAATATGGTGAAACATTTTCAGATGCTAATCCAGTGCATCAGTTTCAAAATATATTATAGTGCATCTACTTGAGAAACATGTACTCGTGCATCCACTTCACAAACTACATTAGTTCATCTAGTTGGGAAACAAGTTTAATGAAATTTTTAGGGAGTAGTACTAATAGAACAGATGAATGAAGAGTAGTATGGATTACCATTTTGTGGCGGTTGCGATGTGGTACTTTACTCCACCAGTAATGTGGACTGATACGTTTGTTGTAGTTCTTGTGAGTTTTGTCGAAGTGTTATCTTTTCATTGAGTTTTTGCCTTCTTTTTTTGTTTGTTTTTGTGATTATTCTCAAGGGTCTTCTGGTACCATTTTTAGCACTATAGTACTTGCGTGTAAACTAAGTTGTACTGAGAGTTCATTCATAGTAGCACTTATGTGCTTAGTCTGACATTTATTTTTTGAGGGATTGCGAACTGATGCTTCTTTGTACTTTTTATTGTAGTAAGTATGTACTGTCCGTTCAAGTGTACTAGTACTGTCATTCTTAGTCTGGAAGTGACCAATATAAGTGTGTGTTGATGCTTGTTAACTTTTTCTGTTGTAGTACTTGCTAATTTTCTAGCAGCTACATATGAATGAGAACAGTACATGAAGTACTAAGATTTTTTACTTCAACTTTTGAAGCGTTGTTAAGCAAGTCAAATTGTACTGATTGTTTTCAATGTTATGTTTTCCATACAATACTGAATCGAAACTACACATGGAACATCCTTGTGTGATTAGTTGCTTCATAACTAGTACTGAAGAGCAGCCACAAAGTTCCATTCACAAGCTACTTTGAATTTGAAATGATGCATAAACTAAATACAAAGCTACCAAACTTATATAACGAGATAAGCAAACAATGTACTTGATGACATAAGCAAACTTGTTCAACAGTGACAAGCACGACATAAGCAGACTGGTTCAACCCTGACATACAAGACATAAGCAAACTGGTTTAATCTAACAAGAGCAAACTACGAATTTGAAACAACAAGATAAAAGGCAAGCACAAGCGCAAGCAGCACAAAGGCAGACTTTGATGTCTCTTCATCCCGCATAGTAGCAGTGGTAGTAGGGGTTAGCCTTTGCTCTTTTGAAATTTCCCAACCTGTTGTGATGTTGTCGATTATCTTCCATGACTTGTAGGTGGCGTACGCATCTATCGCTGCGTACTCGATGAGGTAATTTGGCAGCGGGCTGATCCCCCACAGTTTATGGTCTTCCTTCCTGTCGATCTTCTTCTTCATGTCTTTGTAGAATGGGTGGATGACGCTGGCTGCAACATCAGCCAAGGAGTCGTACTCTTTTCCGGTGTATGGAACTCTCCAGTTGCGCTGAATGTCGATGTACTTGTTGGGGTTGATCTCCAAACCAGACATCTTTAGCTTCTCTTTGTCACCTTCAATGCTGAAACCGGCAAATGTGAACAACTTCTCATGCTTCACCATGTCGTTGAGGCGCTTGGGCCTGCAAGGGGAGAGACATATTGAAGATTAGTATTATTTTGATGTTTGAATTCTTTAGTTTTTTTTGTTTTACAAGTGATGAATGCATGAAGTAGATGCTTATATAGTATAATTAATGGATGAATGTACTTCAGAAATTAGTAAACAAAGTTCTGAAATTAAATTCAAGTACACCATGTTATTTTTCTTTTTGGAATATAAACAGTTTGAGTCAATGATGTATGTGCTGCTTTAGTACTAGTTTAGTTTACTTTTGTTGAATAGAACAACACATACCAGTGCTTCATCAAGTTCTTAGTTTTTTTGCTGATGAAAATAACACCAGACCAAGTTCAGAAACTACTTCACTACATCAAGTTCAGAAACATCTTTTTAATACATCGAGTGCAGAAACTACACTGTTGGATCAATATCAGAAACTACACTAGTACATCAAGTTCAGAAATTAATCTTCTGCAAGATTTTCAAATAGTAATCCAGTGCATCAGGTTCAAAATACATTATAGTGCATCTACTTGAGAAAGTGCAGTAGTGCATCCACTTTCACAAACTACACTAGTACATCTAGTTGGGAAAGAAGTTTAATGAAATTTTGAGGATACAGTACTAATTAAACAGATGAACCAAATAGGGCAAATGAGTAGGATGGTTCACCATTTTGTGGCCGCTGCGATGTGGTACACCAGGCAGAGTTCGTCCACGCACAACTGCAGAACTGCTGCTCTCTGCAGAGGTTCATCTTCCCTGGTGTACTCCACATCTACGCCGACGAACCTAGGATACAAGCCGCCAGCCTTCTTCCAGAGCCTGTTGATCATCTCGTCGGCCTTGTCTAGTTCGCTGGTACAGACGATCTCCAGCGTCTCCTTGCCGTGGAGCTCAACCCCTGTGATGGTTCGGGTGTACTCGCGCTTCTCGCCAGGGACGTGAACGTCGTCGAGGTTGCTGCTCTGGTCGGACGTCTCACCATGATGACGCTTGGCAGACGGTTCCTCCGCCATTGCCCTCCTCCGGCGACTATGGGCTCGAAAGAGAGATGTTTGTGGGTTGTTTGTAGTGGAGATGGAAGCGACAATGGTGGTTTTTGGAGATGTGGCAGGGATGGAGTCGATTTGGGGCTTTTTGAGGGCGTGGTTTGGGACGTGGGAGAGGCGGTTCGTCCCGGTCGTGGGGGTAGTGGTCGTGGGGTTGCCGTTGCAGTCCGTCGTGGCAACGGCCCATTGGGTGGCTCGGGCGGTGGCCTGGAAGAACCAACCGTCCAAGCCAATTTCTTTGCCAGGGTATTTACTGGTCGCACTGACTAGTCTTGTCAAGCTGTACCTATCAGCTGCTTATCCCACTTGCACATCTCAGGGTCGGTGATGATGGCATTTTGTACTGTTTAAGTGACGTATACTTTGTGATGTTTTTCAGTGTGGAGGTTAAGTCTTGTTTTTACACTGAAGTCTTATACTCAGGTTTTTTTACTCTTGCACTGATCCGTCTTGTCAAGCTGTACTTATCAGTTGCTTATCCCACTTGCACGTGTCAGGGTCGGTGATGATGGCGCTTTGTACTCCTCTACTGTGGGTACTTGGACTAGTGATTGAAGTGTAATTGAACTTACCAAATACAAGTTCAGACTATGTGTGTCATGCTAATCTTTTAAAACAATTTTTGTTTTTTGAAAGGATTGTCTATATCAACATTATCTTTGAAAGCATTTTTTACAGATAAATTAGTTTTTCATCAGTACAGGTGTATTATATTTGCACTTTCAATTTTTTCTGTTTGCTTGAGGTAATTATTTTTATGTACTGATGAACTTTCTGAACTAGGACTGGCAGAACCAGTCATAGCTTGTTTTGAAATGATGTTTTTGAGGTGTTCACGGGTGTTTTGGTTACTCTGCCTTGAACTGACGAGTGAGAATTATCAGTACTGATGTACTATAAGAGTTTAAATTTTCTTTAACAATTTTTTGCTGAGTTACTGGTCGATAGTAGTGTTGACGTTACATAAATCCAGATCAATTTTTTCAAATATATTTGAGACTGCATTCAAAAGGTTTATCAAATGGTTTACATAATAATGTCACTGGTCCAGTGGGCACAAATCACAAATTATATCTTAAATATAGTACTGATCGAGAAATCGATAATAAAGCTAAATAAGTTTTGGTAACGATAGTGTTTCTGATATGATTCCTCATTGTGTACCGAGGCAACTGAGAGTACAAGCTTATTTTTGAATTGACGCAGCAGCATAACCACTATGGATTCTTCAGTCTTGAGCTCCTCCTAACTGGCCCCGAATGTTGTCCCTTGTCGGCGCCCTTTCCTGATTGAGCCTTGGCAGCTTCATCGTCAGTTTCAGTTTCCTCGTCCCCAATACTGTCATCTTCATTGTCTTCGTCTGATTGGTCGTCATTCTTGTCAAACTCTTTTTCTTCATCCTCTTCTTTTGATTTTTTGGAACTCTGGACCTTGCCCTGTTTCTGTTCAGCGCCACTGACCTCCTTGCCCACTTTGCATGTGCGGGCATTATGTCCGTCAGTCCCCCCACACTTGCGGCAAGTGTAGCTGTTACGCGTGTCGTCTCCATTGGTAGAAACCTGGGCGGCTCCAATCTGCTTCTGCAGCTTTTGCTTGTTGACAATGGCATCTGTGCGGAGTGGGCATGTGCGGTAATTATGATTGGTCACCACGTTGCAGAATCCGCATGCCCTTATCCCGAGAGGTTTGCCGTCCGGGCCGAATTCCACATGTCTGATGGGGCGTGGCGGCTTTTTGGCTACTGCTTTTGCTGTTTGCGTCTTACTCTTCCTCCCCTTTGTGCATGAGTATATGGGTGGTTTAATTACCCTTTCCTGCTGCTGGTGGTAGGATCTCCTTTTGTCATGTCGTTCACCTACAGCACCGTCAAGCTCATGATCTTGCATGTGAGCATGTTGCTGCTCTTGAGTGTGCACATGGGCAAGCTCTGGTTGCTGTTGCTCCTCTTCCTCGTTGTCGTATGGGGCAATAGCTCCCAGATGGTTCATCCCGGATAAGATTGTAGCGATATCCTGCTCAATGGCTTCGTTGTCCGTGACATCTCCGTTTTTAGCAGAATGCATGGCGTCGAGTTCTTGGTCAAGTCTTTCCATGATGACCCATGACCTCGCCATTTGCTCTTGGCTTCTCAAGCTTTTTCTGTGCACCTTCATGTTCAGCTGCAGCAGTGCGCTTTCAATGTAGTATTGGGAGGCCTTGTTTGACGCTACTGTCCTCAAGTCATTTCTGTTGAATGTTGGGTGGATGTTCGGGTGTTTGGTGTATCTCCTGAGGATGTATTTCTCTGGAACGCTGTCAGCCTTAATCGTCTGCATCATGCACAGGACATGCAGGCAGAAAATACCTGTTTTTTTTGGAAGAGGTGCATGTTTTCTGTCATTTCTTTCGAACAAAAACTTTGCAAAAATAAGTACTACAGTATGTAACATCTTTTTTTAGTCCTCACCTGTGTGGTCCCACAACTTGCACTCGCAGTCAAATATTTCTCCCACGGGGTCTGCAACCACCTGGAACTCATGCTGAGACCACGCAAACAGTTTTTGCGGTTTGTTGTAGCGCACAAGGTACTTTGTGGGCTCTTCCGTCTCTGTCACCGTGAAGAGGGTGCTCAGTTTTAGCCTTTTTCTGATCTCGCTGTACACAGCTCATGAGTAAAGCTTTGCCATCTGAGTGCCAAACCCATAGAAGGTCAGCGTGTTTTGTTCCTTCTGCGCAAGCAAGAGTGATGAACAAATTATTAGTTTTCTCGCAGCAAAGACTTGTCTAACTAAGAAAGATTTACTTTAGTAAGCGTGTTATATGTCTTACGACAGGTGATAGAGCTATACCCGGTTACCCATTGTCTCCTGGTTCTCTGCCTGCCTCCTGGTTTTGACGCAGGAGTTTACCTGGCTGACAAACCAGTGCAGGTTTTGTCTCTCACTTACGAAGTTCTTCTTGAGCACATAGTTCATGCTCTCACTCCGTTGCGTGGATGTCATTTTGGCACAGAAAATTTCTTTGAAGTAAGCTGATATCCATTTCTCGCGCTCGTTCCACATTGCCACCATCGTGGCATCATCATGGAGGTTGTACTTATCCATGAGTGCTTTCCAGGCAGCCTCAAACTCAGTTGGCATGAGGGGCCAGTTGAGGATTGCTGTGAATTCATCCTTAAAGTCTTCGTGGAGGTTGTACAGGTATGCGAGGTGTTCCCTGTACTTCTTCATAATGTGCCAGCGGCATAGCTTGTGTACTGTGTCCCCGAAAGCATCTGGGATCGCCAAAGCCATTGCCGGGCACTGGTCTGGTAATGAGAAAAGAGACGTGGAGTGGTCAGCAGATGGTAGTGCATATATACAAATAGAACTGACACAACAATTTTACTGTGTTATTTTCCTTTTTTTTGGGGGGGGGGGGTTGGCGGTTGTACCTATGAGGATGCATGTAGGAGCCTTCCCTCTCATGCACCTTAAAAATGTTTTGAACAGCCATCTGAATGAATCTCCATCCTCATCTCTTATCAGGGCGAAAGCAAAGAATGTAGTCTATAAGTGGTTGTTAGTACCCACAAACACCCCAAGTGGCATATGGTACTTGTTGGTATATGTGGTGTCAAACGTTACACAGTCACCAAAGTCTTGATATGCTCCTCGGCAGCTTGTGTTCGCCCAGAATATATTCTTCACTCTGTCGGACTCATCAAGTTATATGTCGTAGAAGAATTCCTTGTTTATCGCTTTCATCTCCCTAAAGAAGTTGACAGTCTTTAGGACATCGTCCACATCATCCATCCTTGAATTCTTTGCTTTGCTGCATATTAAAAGTGAACAGTCATTCAAAAATGCATGTTGAACTGGCATCAGGTCATGCGTTGCGTAATATGTTTGTACTGAAAGAGGAAAAAAGACGGAGGGGGTTTCTGGGAGGAGAACAAGTTTGTACTTACATGTTAATCAGGTCTTTGGCATTCATTTCGAGGAAGTAGCTACCGGGGTCATCGCCGCCCATTATGCTCATGATTTGCACGTGTTCAATACCTTTGAACTGCAGGTACTTGACGTACTCCAAAATTGTTTTGTCAAAGTTTTTGTGGGAGTGCAAGAAGACAAGCATTTGGGGGGAGAGCTGTAGCCTGTGGTTGTGTTCCCAGACTATCTCTTTTACGACAAGTGTTCCATCCTTTTCCCTCTTCAGCCTCATTTTAGCCCCGCAGTTAGTCCTAGTTGTGGTCTTGTTCCGCTGTCTATTTGCTTCTGACACCTTCGATTCATAGACTCCATAGCACGTGCAATAAAGGTAGACTCTGGTGTTAACCTTGGAGCCTTCCCTGACAGCAAAACCCGCGTGCTTTGCATAGACGTTGTAGAAGTTCTTTGCTTCTTTGAAAGTTTCAAAGCGCATCTCTAGCCTTGGCAGAACGTAAGCTTCAATGTTAGGTGGCTGCACGCAACAGTGAGCAAACAAAAACAGAGTGATGAAAATGTTAGATGGGGTGGCCACAGTACTAGGGTATGGACTATGCTTGTATGTTTTTTCTGAATGGATACTTACATGTGTATAGCTCTGTGCTGCCTCCGGTATTTGCTGTTCACCCTGGTGTATGGGCGCGGGTGGTGTCACCCTCGGCACATGCAGCAATGCATCTCTTGGTGGGAGCAATGTTGATGAAGCTCTCCGTCTCTCATTGTACAACCGCCTTCCCTCAGATTTGTTGTGAGGTTGCTCCTGTCTATATGGCTCATATCTTCTACTTTGCACCCTGCTAGAGTGGCGAACATTCCTGTCTCTTTGGCCTGGTCTTCCCGTCGCAACCGCTTTTGCAGCACGGATGATTGATGCTGATGGAGCGACTGGTGGAAGCCTGTGTGTCCTTGCCTTTCTGCATGCGCTAGGGAAGGAAAACATTTGTTGTTGGGGACATTGTTGACCTTGTTGCACCCCAGCAGTGGCAAAGCTTGTATTCCCAGATATCGGTGTTTGCTGCATAGAAGAACCAGTCTGTGCTTCTGATGATTCTGGTGTAGCTTGAAATCTGCCTGTATTGTTGAAGTATCCAGGTGCTATTTCTGGTGTTACCCAACCAGGCGGTCCCTCATATCTGCTTGGCTCATCAAACCTTCCCTGCGTGTGCCGCCTTGCATGTTTCTGCAATGACATTCAACAGTTTTGGGATTAATCTTTCCTGCATTTTCTCGTATACATGATATGAGTAACATGCCATGCACTGAAGGTAACGTACAAGTTGAACTTCCATCGCTGGGCATTATTAAACTTTGTTGTCTATTTTTGTATCTGATGTAGTTTCAGTCGAACTGATGCATAAACATTTGGTGCACTGCTTGCAAACTGAACATTGAACTTCGGAACAGTATGCATATATATAAAACTGATGCATGTCTTTTTTTTCATCTAGAACTTATGCATCTACATTAGAAGTACTCCTTGTTTCTGTATCATTGAACTTACTGTGTAACAAGTGTATATTTTTTTCAACAACAATCTTTTACTCGTTCGAACTGACGCAACTACACGACATGTACTATTAGAAATAACAACATACAACTTGCAGTGGTAGCTGAAACTTATATAAAAGTGTAGTAGCTACTTGGACTGATGCATAAGTTTATTTTTTTTGACTGGAACTGAAGCTAGCATATTAGACGTACTGACAGTAACCTCGACATCCAAATTGTGCATCAAGTGGGAGGGGTGTAATGAACTGATGCAAGCATTTGCAATGTACTATCAGCTTCTGCATCATAGGAACATGTGTCACTGATGCAGCACACATGTAGTACTGATGAATCTAATAGTGTAACATGTAGGCAGGGCATAGTGTGTGCAATTTTTAAATCGAATCTTTTGCATAGCAGGACTGATGAACTGATGAACTGACACAAACATGGTATTTTTCTTCAGGCAAACCCATATCTGAAAACATTTTTTGAACTGATTGTTTGTGCTTCAATAGCAATCCGGCAGATTCAACTTGGAGGAAAATTAGTGTGGGAAGCAGACATCACCTGCAGTGGCATGTTCTTGGATCTGACGTCTTCTTCTTCCTCTCGTTGGCGGCGTACTGGCATAATCTTGGAAGGCGGCGCCATTGATGCAAGCAAGGAGCTTGGGGAGATGACGGCGCTCCTTCTTATGGTGGAGCTCCAGCGACGAGGTCCGGGGAGGCAGCGGCTGGTGGCGCAGATCACGGATCCGTTGAAGGAGCTCCGGCGAGGGGGAGGCAGGAGGCGGGGATCACGGCACCATCGAAGGAGCTCCAGCGAGGGGAGGAGGCGGGAGGCGAGGATCACGGCCCCGGCGAAGGAACTCTAGCGAGGTGGGAGGCGGGAGGCAAGGATCACGGCTTCGGCGAAGGTTCCCCGGTGAGGGAGGGAGGCAGGAGGTGGGGATCAAGTCCCCGTCGTTGCTTTGCCAGCGAGGAAGGGGATGGCGGTGGTGGATCCGTCGGCGGCTAGTCACGGCGCTGCGGGCTCCCTCGCTCCGGCTGACGCTGTCGCTCACTCGCCCACGACGGCTGCCTCCAGCGGAAGGAGGTGGGTTGGGTTCGGGCTGGGTCGGGGACGGTGTAGGCGCGTCGCGCCCTTATAGGGCCGGGGGGTAACAGAATATTATTCTGTTACTAGTAACAGAATAGTCCAGCCCTATATATATATATGCTCGATTGATTTGTTCGTGCATGTCAAATATGTCAATTGTATGGGCTGGCCTATCTATATATTATCTCAATTTGCATTATGGACAATTAATATGCAAATGCCTTTTGGACATCGGTGCTGATCATCACGTCAAAAACATGGACATCCTCTACTCTACAGGGCATGCGCTTAAACTGAATGAACCGTGTACGATACTAATAATTTGCATTAAAATTTAAGAACTTGGCAAACAACATTTGAGTAACATATATATAGTGGTGACACTATTTGACAAATGGCGGATCTAGGTAACACGGTACTTAACAATTCCAAACTTAACAATTTTGGCAACCATATGGTCCATACCTACATACTTAACATAGTAACAACTAGCACATTTTAAGAGGCAAAGGGCCAACAACCACAACTATCCGCTGGAAGCAGCTTGATCATGGCGACTCGGCATCTCGTCAATGAAAAGGAAGAACCCTCCTGGGCCTTGGTAGAGCTTGAGTAGAACAGTGTCTCCAATTTTCCAATGTGGATGTATTCCCACGATAAGCGAGAACTTGGTAATTTGAATGGTTCCATTTCTGTGGGAAATGCAGTACCTTGCAATCACTTTGGCGTTATTAGCAGGCATAAGTGTAATTCGACCACACCGGGAAATCGACTCAGGAACAACTATAGCGGGCAATTTCTGTTGCAATGAAGAATAAAAACCAATTGTAACATATCGTTGAAGCTATATATAGTTTATGAACATCAACATAAATATAAGACTCTATACCAGCGTTTTGTGCACACAATTGGTCTTGTTCATTGTGTGCACTAGTGGCAGAATTAATCACATCCAAAATCCAACGTTCATACGTTATGCTATCTCTGGCAGATTATCAACAATTTTTATGACATGCCCCAAATCTTTCCAGTGAAATTTGGTACACCGAGTAACATACAGATCGTTAACTATGCATCCAACATATCTTGCTTAAAAGATGGAAAGGGATTATTTAGTCAGAACATGTCAAAAGAATAGTTGGCATAAATTGGCAATTAGAATTTATTACTGTCTAGGAACAAAGTCAGAAAATGAAATCATAATTGGTTGCTTAAATAGTGATCAGTTAGTCAGAACAAATATCCTGATTTTGCTAAGTAATATGCCAACAAGGAGAAAGTTGAAAGAACACTAATCTCGATCAGGCTGTGATCGGCTGATGATGTTGTGGAACTAAACATCCATGTTAATAAGACCAGGTTGTGGTGCACGCACTAGAATTTTATTGCTAGCTTTCAGTTCATAAAACATAGAAATTTTCTCCAAAGATCCGCTTCAAAATAGGAGTGACCATATTTATCAATTTTTACCCTAATAGTCATTGTAAATCCTTGCTGCGTTGTCAATATGACATCCATGGAGGCATCAACAAATTAAAGGCCAAGATTTCCTTCTACACATGTTCTTGCAAAGCAAGGGATGTACTGCTTGAAATGATAATTAAGATCGTTACATATAGTAAAATAATAGAGCAACATGCAAATATGAGAGTAATTGAGAGAACAGAACAATATATAGCTGAAAGCAAGTACAAAAATATATAATTAAAAAGATAATGACATTTCATGCAAATATGAGAGTAACTCAAAGAATAATACATCATTAATTTGGCTAATTTAGACAAAAAAATCATCTTCAATGTATAGGATCCATGTGACACCATACCTTTCATCCAAATGTAGCAATATATGGTATATGTTCATCAATTTAGGCAATGCCAACACTGGTAGGGTGAGATTGAATATAAAGAGCGCTCCCTGAATTCATCTGGTATGGTGACATAGAATCTTGTTTCTGACTGGCCGCGACCACACTTGCATGATTTGTTCTCGCACTATGGACACTTGAATGAAAACACTTGAATCAGCTAGAAGAAAAATGAATCTACGGCGATATCCGCTGGTTGATTAACAGGGACAGACGGACAACGATAAAAGATAAGCGAATATTTTGCTAAATTAATTACCTTCTCCATGGGAAAAATCCCCAGGCCAAGCCCGCGGAAAATCCCGCAGAGAACCCCAATCGACCAGAGTCCAGAAAGTCGGTGCAGATAGGCGGCAGCACGCGGTAGGGGCGAAATCCTGTGCCGTTTGGAGCGCGATCGCCGCCCGCCGCCTGCCGACGACAGCCGTCGAAGTTGGGGGTGGCCGCCACGATAAAAGTTGATGATGTGCAGAGTTGCAGAGGAGTGTGCGGCGAGTGAGTGGGGTGAAGTGGGGATGGTGAGGGTTTTATTTTCTCCTTTTTGTCATGTGGGTGAACGCACACGATTCATAGAGGCGACGAAGATGAACCGTGTGCGACAATAAATCACCAAGATTGAAGGGGAATCCAAATTTCCTTCGTCCTCGAGTTTTTTTCACGAACAACATACACCCTACAAATCACCATGTTCAAATTTGGCACTTTTCCAGGCTCATTCACTATATTTAGGCGATTATGTGCAGTTTCTAGGCATTAATGCAAATAATTCAAATTTAGACAATAGGTGCATGAAAAAGTGCAGACAAACAGTCTGCAAAACCATGCTCGTGGTATTTAGTAAATTTTCATGCATTTTGCAAGGAATTGGCAGAGATTTCAAGGATATGTGTGGCAAGAGTCAACCACATACATGTAATTTATTGGTTTTTGAACTATATAAAAATGAAAGACATGCTTGAAAAACATGACGCCTGCATGGTGCCATGGTATGGCCTCACCATGCCCTGGTAAAAATTTGAGAAGGTTTGGTTTATGTCATCATGTACGTTCTTCATAAATTCAACCATCACCGAGGAAGTTTCATAGTTTCGAGAGGGAAATCACGAAGATTCAAGGGGAATCCAAATTTCCTTCATCCTTGACTTTTTTTCTACGATCAACATAAACCCTACAAATCAACGTGTTCAAATTTGGCACTTTTCCAGGCTCATTTACTATATTTAGGCGATTATGTGCATTTTCTAGGCATTAATGCACATAATTCAAATTTAGATAATTGGTGCATGAAAACCTACACAAAAATGGTCTGTAAAACCATTCTCGTGGTATTTAGTAAATTTCCATGCCTTTTACAAGGAATGGGCAGAGATTTCAAGGATATGTGTGGCAAGAGTCAAGCACAAACATGCCATTTATTGCTTTTTTAACTATAGAAAAATGGAAGACATGCTTGAAAAACATGAGGCCTGCTATGGTGCCATGGTATGGCCTCACCATGCCCTGGTAAAAATTTGAGAAGGTTTGGCTTTGGCCGTCATGCACGCTCTTCATAAAGCAAACCATCATCGAGGAAGCTTCATGGTTTTGAGAGGGAAATCACCAAGATTTAAGGGGAATCCAAATTTCATTCATCATTTGTCCTTGGGTTTTTTTCTACGATCAACATACACCCTACAAATTACCGTGTTCAAATTTGGCACTTTTCCATGCTCATTTACCATATTTAGGCGATTATGTGCATTTTCTAGGCATTAATGCACATAATACAATTTTAGACAATCGGTGCATGAAAAAGTGCACAAAAATGGTCTGGAAAACCATGCTCGTGGTATTTAGTAAATTTCCAAGCCTTCTACAAGTAATAGGCAGAGATTTCGAGGATATGTGTGGCAAGAGTGAACCATAAATGTGTCATTTATTGGTTTTTCAATTATCGAAAAATTAAAGGCATGCTTGAAAAACATGAGGCCTGGCATGGTGCCATGGTATGGCCTCACCATGACTTGGCAAAAATTTGAGAAGGTTTGGCTTATGTCGTCATGCACGCTATTCATAAATCGAACCATCATCAAGGAAGTTTCATGGTTTCGAGAGGTAAATCACCAAGATTGAAAGGGAGTCCAAATTTCATTCGTCCTTTGTCCTGAAGTTTTTCCTATGATCAACAAACACCCTACAAATCACCATGTTCAAATTTGGCACTTTTTCGGGCTCATTTACCATATTTAGGCAATTATGTGCATTTTCGAGGCATTAATGCACATAATACAAATTTAGACAATCGGTGCAAGAAAAAGTGCACACAAATGGTCTGGAAAACCATGCTCGTGGTATTTAGTAAATTTTCATGCCTTTTAGAATGAATGGGCAGAGAATTCAAGGATATGTGTGGCAAGAGTCAACCACAAACGTCTCATTTATTGGTTTTTCAATTATAGGAAAATGAAAAGCATGCTTGAAAAACATGACGCCTAGCATGGTGCCATGGTATGGCCTCACCATATCCTGGTAAAAATTTGAGAAGGTTTGGCTTATGTCGTCATGCATGCTCTTCGTAAATCGAACTATCACCAAGGAAGTTTCGTGGTTTCGAGTGGGAAATCAACAAGATTGAAGAGGAATCCAAATTTCATTCGTCCTTTGTCCTTGAGTTTTTTTCTACGATCAACATACACCCTACAAATTATCGTGTTCAAATTTGGCACTTTTTCGGGCTCATTTAGCATATTTAGGCGATCATGTGCATTTTCTAGCCATTAATGCACATAATTCAAATTTACACGATCAGTGCATGAAACAAATGCACAAAAACGGTCTGGAGAACCATGCTTGTGGTATTTAGTAAATTTCCATGACTTTTAGAAGGAATGGGCGGAGATTTCAAGGATATGTGAGGCAAGAGTCAACCACAAATGTGTCATTTATTGGTTTTTAACTATAGAATATGAAATACATGCTTGAAAAACATGATGACTCGCATGGTGCCATGGTATGGCCTCACCATGACCTGGAAAAAATTTGAGAAGGATTGGCTGATGTCGTCATGCACGCTCTTCATAAATCGAACCATCATCGAGGAAGTTTTGTGGTTTCGATAAGGAAATCACCAAAATTAAGGGGGATCCAAATTTCGTTAGTCCTTTGTCATTTAGTTTTTTAATGATCAACATACGCCCTACAAATCACCATGTTCAAATTTGGCACTTTTTTGGGCCCATTTACCATATTTAGGCGATTATTTGCATTTTCTAGGCATTAATGCACATAATTCAAATTTAGACAATCAGTGCATGAAAAAGTGCACAAAAGCGGCATGGAAAACCATGCTCGTGGTATTTTGCAAATTTTCATGCCTTTTACAGGGAATGGGAAGAGATTTGAAGGATCTGTGTGGCAATAGTCAATCACAAACATGTCGTTTATTGGTTTTTTGATTATAGAAAAATGAAAAGCATGCTTGACAAACATGACGCCTGGCATGGTGCCATGGTATGGCTTCACCATATGCTGCTAAAAATTTGAGAAGGTTTGGCTTATCGTCATGCACGCTCTTCATAAATCGAACCATCACCGAGGATGTTTCGTGGTTTTGAGAGGGAAATCACCAAGATTGAAGGGGAATCCAAATTTCGTTTGTCCTTTGTCCTTGAGTTTTTACTAAGATCAACATAAACTGTATAAATCAACGTGTTCAAATTTGGCACTTTTCTGGGCTCATTTACCATATTTAGGCGATTATGTGCATTTCCTAGGCATTAATGCACATAATTCAAATTTAGACAATCGATGCATGAAAAGATGCAGAAAAACGGTCTGGAAAACCATGCTCGTGGTATTTAGTAAATTTCCATGCCTTTTACAAGGAATTGACGGAGATTTCAAGGATATGGGTGGCAAGAGTCAACCACAAACATGTCGTTTATTGGTTTTCAACTATAGAATATGAAATACATGCTTGAAAAACATGATGCCTGGCATGGTGCCATGGTATGGCCTCACCATGACCTCGTAAAAATTTGAGAAGGTTTGGCTTATGTCTTCATGCATGCTCTTCATAAATCGAACCATCACCGAGGAAGTTTCGTGGTTTCAAGAAGGAAATCACCAAGATTGAATGGTAATCCAAATTGCATTCGTGCTTTGTCGTTGAGTTTTTTTTCTATGATCAACATACACCCTACAAATCACCATGTTCAAATTTGGCACTTTTCTGGGCTCATTAGCATATTTAGGCGATCATGTGCATTTTTTAGGCATTAATGCACATAATTCAAATTTAGACGATCGGTGTATGAAAAAATGCACAAAAATGGTTTGGGGAACCATGCTTGTGGTATTTAGTAAATTTCCATTCCTTTTACAAGGAATGGGCAGAGATTTCAAGGATATGTGTGGCAAGAGTCAACCACAAACATGTCATTTATTGGTCTTCAACTATAGAATATGAAATACATGCTTGAAAAACATGATGCCTGGCAAGGTGCCATGGTAAGGCCTCACCATGATCTGGTAAAAATTTGAGAAGGTTTGGCTTATGTCGTCATGCATGCTCTTCATAAATTGAACCATCATCGAGGAAGCTTCGTAGTTTCGATAGGGAAATCACCAAGATTGAAGGAGGATCCAAATTTCATTCGTCCTTTGTCCTTGAGTTTTTTTATGATCAACATACACCCTACAAATCACCATGTTCAAATTTGGCACTTTTTCAAGCTCATTTACCATATTCAGGCGATTATGTGCATTTTCTTGGCATTAATGAACATAATTCAAATTTACACAATTGGTGCATGAAAAAGTGCACAAAAATGGCGTGGAAAACCATGCTCCTAGTATTTAGCAAATTTTCATGCCTTTTACAAGGAATGGGCAGAGATATTAAGGATATGTGTGGCAAGAGTCAACCACAAATTTGTCGTTTATTGGGTTTTCAATTATAGAAAAATGAAAAGCATGCTTGACAAACACGACGCCTAGCATGGTGCCATGGTATGGCCTCACCATATCCTGGTAAAAATTTGAGAAGCTTTGCCTTATATCGTCATGCACGCTCTTCAAAAATCAAACCATCGCCAAGGAAGTTTTGTGGTTTTGAGAGGGAAATCACCAAGATTGAAGGGGAATCCAAATTTCATTCGTCCTTTGTTCTTTAGTTTTTTCTATGAACAACATACACCGTACAAATCACCGTGCTCAAATTTGGCACTTTTCCAGGCTCATTTACCATTTTTTAGGTGATTATGTGCATTTTCTAGGCATTAATGCACATAATTCAAATTTAGATAATTGGTGCATGATAAAAATGCACAAAAATGGTCTGGAAAACCATGCTTGTGGTATTTAGTAAATTTCCATGCCTTTTATAAGGAATGGGCAGAGATTTCAAGATTTGTGTGGCAAGAGTCAACCACAAACGTGTCGTGTATTGATTTTCAACTGTAGAATATGAAATACATGCTTGAAAAACATGACGCCTGGCATGGTGCCATGGTATGGCCTCACCATGCCCTGGTAAAAATTTGAGAAGGTTTGGCTTATGTTGTCATGCACGCTCTTCATAAATCAAACCATCATCGAGGAAGTTTCGTGGTTTCGAGAGGAAAATCACTAAGATTGAAGGGGAATCAAAATTTCATTCGTCCTTTGTCCTTGAGTTTTTTTCTACAATCAACATACACCCAACAAATCACCGTGTTCAAATTTTACACTTTTATGGGCTCATTTACCATATTTAGGCAAGTATGTGCATTTTCTGGGGAATAATGCATATAATTCAAATTTAGATAACCGGTGCGTGATAAAATTGCACAAAAACGATCTGGAAAAACCATGCTCGTGGTATTTAGTAAATTTTCATGCCTTTTACAAGGAATCGGCAGAGATTTAAAGGATATGTTTGGAAGAGTCACCCACAAATGTGTCGTTTATTGGTTTTCCACTATAGAACATGAAATACATGCTTGAAAAACATGACGCCTGGCATGGTGCCATGGTATGGCCTCACCATGCCCTGGTAAAAATTTGAGAAGGTTTGGCTTATGTCGTCATGCATGCTCTTCATAAATCAAACCATCATCGAGCAAGTTTCGTCGTTTTGAGAGGGAAATCACCAAGATTGAAGGGGAATCCAAATTTCATTCGTCCATTGTCCGTGAGTTTTTTCAATGATCAACGTACACCCTAAAAATCACCGCGTTCAAATTTGGCACTTTTCCGGGCTCATTTAGCATATTTAGGCGATTATGTGTATTTTCTAGGCATTAATTCACATAATACAAATTTAGACAGTCGCTGCATGAAAAGGTGCACAAAAAATGTTCTGGAAAACCATGCTCGTATTTAGTAAATTTTAATGCATTTTACAAGGAATGGGTAAATAATTCAAGGATATGTGTGGCAAGATTCAACCAGAAACGTGTCGTTTATTGGTTTTTCAAATATAGAAAAATAAAAAACATGCTTGAAAAACATGATGCCTTGCATGGTGCCATGGTAAGGCCTCACCATGACCTCGTAAAATTTTACGAAGGTTTGTCTTATGTCGTCATGCATGCTCTTCATAAATTGAATCCTCACCAAGGAAGTTTCGTGGCTTCGAGAGGGAAATCACTAAGATTGAAGGGGAATCCAAATTGCATTCGTCTTTTGTCCTTGAGTTTTTTCTATGATCAACATACACCCTTTAGACGATCGATGCATGAAAAAAATGCAAAAAAATGGTCTGGAGAACCATGCTTGTTGTATTTAGTGAATTTACATGCCTTTTACAAGGAATGGGCGGAGATTTCAAGGATATGTGTGGCAAGAGTCAACCACAAATGTGTCATTTATTGGTTTTCAACTATCAAATATGAAATACATGCTTGAAAAACATGATGCTTGGCATGGTGCCATGGTAAGGTCTCACCATGACCTGGTAAAAATTTGAGAACGTTTGGCTTATGTCGTCATGCACACTCTTCATAAATCAAACCATCATCGAGGAAGTTTCGTAGTTTCGATAGGGAAATCACCAAGATTGAAGGGGGGGGGGTGTCCAAATTTCATTCGTCCTTTGTCCTTGAGTTTTTTTATGATCAATATACACCCTACAAATCACCATGTTCAAATTTGTCACTTTTTCGGGCTCATTTACCATATTTAGGCGATTATGTGCATTTTCTACACATTAATGCACATAATTAAAATTTAGACAATCGGTGCCTGAAAAAGTGCACAAAAATGGCCTGGAAAACCATGCTCCTAGTATTTAGCAATTTATCATGCCTTTTACAAAGAATGGGCAGAGATTTCAAGGATATGTGTGGCAAGAGTCAACCACAAACGTGTCGTTTATTGGTTTTTCAATTATAGAAAAATGAAAAGCATGCTTGACAAACATAACGCCTCGCATGGTGCCATGGTATGGCCACACCATATCCAGGTAAAAATTTGAGAAGGTTTGGCTTATGTCGTCATGCACGCTCTTCATAAATCGAACCATCATCGAGGAAGTTTCGTGGTTTCGAGAGGGAAATCACCAAGATTGAAGGGGAATCCAAATTTCATTCATCCTTTGTCCTTGAGTTTTTTCTATGATCAACATACACCGTACAAATCATCGTGTTCAAATTTGGCACTTTTCTGGGCTTATTTACCATATTTAGGTGATTATGTGCATTTTCTAGGCATTAATGCACATAATTCAAATTTAGACAATCGGTGCATGATAAAAATGCACAACAATGGTCTGGAAAACCATGCTTGTGGTATTTAGTAAATTTCCATGCCTTTTACAAGGAATGGGTAGAGATTTCAAGGTATGTGTGGCAAGAGTCAACCACAAACATGTGGTTTATTGGTTTTCTACTGTAGAATATGGAATACATGCTTGAAAAACATGACGCCTAGCATGGTGCCATGGTATGGCCTCACCATGCCCTGGTAAAAATTTGAGAAGGTTTGGCTTATGTCGTCATGCACGCTCTTCATAAATCGAACCATCATTGAGGAAGTTTCGTGGTTTCGAGAGGGAAATCACCAAGATTGAAGGGGAATCCAAATTTCATTCGTCCTTTGTCCTTGAGTTTTTTTCTACGATCAACATACACCTAACAAATCACCGTGTTCAAATTTGGCACTTTCTCGGGTTCATTTACCATATTTAGGGGATTATGTGCATTTTCTAGGGATTAATGCACATAATTCAAATTTAGACAATCGGTGCATGATAAAATTGCACAAAAACAGTCTGGAAAACCATGCTCGTGGTATTTAGTAAATTTCCATGCCTTTTACAAGGAAGGGCGGAGATTTCAAGGATATGTGTGGCAAGAGTCAACCAGAAACATCTCATTTATTGGTTTTCAACTATAGAATATAAAATACATGCTCGAAAAACATGACGCCTGGCATGGTGCCATGGTAAGGCCTCAACATGACCTGGTAAAAATTTGAGAAGGTTTGGCTTATGTTGTCATGCACACTCTTCATAAATCGAACCATCATCGAGGAAGTTTCATAGTTTCGATAGGGAAATCACCATGATTGAAGGGGCATCCAAATTTCATTCGTCCTTTGTCCTTGAGTTTTTTTATGATCAACATACACCCTACAAATCACCATGTTCAAATTTGGCACTTTTTCTTGCTCATTTACCATATTTAGGCGATTATGTGCATTTTCTAGGCATTAATGCACATAATTGAAATTTAGACAATCGGTGCATGATAAAGTGCACAAAAACGGCCTGGAAAACCATGCTCCTAGTATTTAGCAATTTTTCATGCCTTTTACAAGGAATCGGCCGAGATTTCAAGGATATGTTTGGCAAGAGTCAACTACAAATGTGTCATTTATTGGTTTTCAACTATAGAATATGAAATCCATGCTTGAAAAACATGATGCCTGGCATGGTGCCATGGTATGGCATCACCATGCCCTAGTAAAAATTTGAGAAGGTTTGGCTTATGTCGTCATGCACGCTCTTCATAAATCAAAAAATCATCGAGGAAGTTTCGTCGTTTTGAGAGGGAAATCACCAAGATTGAAGGGGAATCCAAGTTTCATTCGTCCATTATTCATGAGTTTTTTTCTATGATCAACATACACCCTAAAAATCACCGCGTTCAAATTTGGCACTTTTCCGGGCTCATTTACCATATTTAGGCGATTATGTGCATTTTTTAGGCATTAATTCACATAATACAAATTATGACTATCGCTGCAAGAAAAAGTACACAATAAATGGTCTAGAAAACCATGCTCGTATTTAGTATATTTTCGTGCCTTCTACAAGGAATTGGCAAATATTTCAAGGATATGTGGGGCAAGAGTCAACCACAAATGGGTTGTTTATTGGTTTTTCAAATATAAAAAAATGAAAAACATGCTTGAAAAACATGATGCCTGGCTTGGTGCCATGGTATGGCCTCACCATGACCTCGTAAAAATTTGAGAAGGTTTGGCTTATGTCGTGATGCACGCTCTTCATAAATCGAACCATCACCGAGGAAGTTTCGTGGTTTCGAGAGGGAAATCAACAAGATTGAAGGGGAATCCAAATTGCATTCATCCTTTGTCCTTGAGTTTTTTTCTACGATCAACATACACCTTACAAATCATCGTGTTCAAATTTGGCACTTTTCCGGGCTCATTTAGCATATTTAGGCGATCATGTGCATTTTCTAGGCATTAATGCACATAATTCAAATTTAGACGATCGGTGCATGAAAAAAATGCACGAAAACGATCTGGAGAACCATGCTTGTGGTATTTAGTAAATTTCCATGCCTTTTACGAGGAATGGGCAGAGATTTCAAGGATATGTGTGGCAAGAGTCAACCAGTAACGTCTCATTTATTGGTTTTCAACTATAGAATATGAAATACATGCTTGAAAAACATGACGCCTGGGATGGTGCCATGGTAAGGCCTCACCATGACCTTGTAAAAATTTGAGAAGGTTTGGCTTATGTCGTCATGCACGCTTTTCATAAATCGAACCATCATCGAGGAAGTTTCATAGTTTCAATAGGGAAATTACCAAGATTGAAGGGGGATCCAAATTTCATTCATCCTTTGTCCTTGAGTTTTTTTATGATCAACATACACCCTACAAACACCATGTTCATATTTGGCACTTTTTCTTGCTCATTTACCATATTTAGGCCATTATGTGCATTTTCTAGGCATTAATGCACATAATTGAAATTTAGACAATCGGTGCATGATAAAGTGCACAAAAACGGCCTGGAAAACCATGCTCCTAGTATTTAGCAATTTTTCATGCCTTTTACAAGGTATCGGCAGAGATTTCAAGGATATGTTTGGCAAGAGTCAACCACAATTGTGTCATTTATTGGTTTTCAACTATAGAATATGAAATCCATGCTTGAAAAACATGACGCCTGGCATGGTGCCATGGTATGGCCTCACCATGCCCTAGTAAAAATTTGAGAAGGTTTGGCTTATGTCGTCATGCACGCTCTTCATAAATCAAACCATCATCGAGGAAGTTTCGTTGTTTTGAGAGGGAAATCACCAAGATTGAAGGGGAATCCAAATTTCATTCTTCCATTGTTCGTGAGTTTTTTTTCTATGATCAACATCCACCCTAAAAATCACCGCGTTCAAATTTGGCACTTTTTCGGGCTCATTTACCGTATTTAGGCGATTATGTGCATTTTCTAGGCATTAATTCACATAATACAAATTAAGACAATTGTTGTAAGAAAAAGTGCACAAAAAATGGTCTAGAAAACCATGCTCGTATTTAGTATATTTTCATGCCTCCTACAAGGAATTGGCAAATATTTCAAGGATATGTGGGGCAAGAGTCAACCACAAATGGGTTGTTTATTGGTTTTTCAAATAAAGAAAAATGAAAAACATGATGCCTGGCATGGTGCCATGGTATGGCCTCACCATGACCTCGTAAAAATTTGAGAAGGTTTGGCTTATGTCGTGATGCACGCTCTTCATAAATCGAACCATCACCGAGGAAGTTTCATGGTTTCGAGAGGGAAATCACCAAGATTGAAGGGGAATCCAAATTGCATTCGTCCTTTGTCCTTGAGTTTTTTTCTATGATCAACATACACCCTACAAATCACCGTGTTCAAATTTGGCACTTTTCCGGGCTCATTTAGCATATTTAGGCGATCATGTGCATTTTCTAGGCATTAATGCACATAATTCAAATTTAGACGATCGGTGCATGAAAAAAATGCACAAAAACGGTCTGGAGAACCATGCTTGTGGTATTTAGTAAATTTCCATGCCTTTTACAACGAATGGGTGGAGATTTCAAGGATATGTGTGGCAAGAGTCAACCAGAAACGTCTCATTTATTGGTTTTCAACTATAGAATATGAAATACATGCTCAAAAACATGATGCCTGGCATGGTGCCATGGTAAGGCCTCACCATGACCTGGTAAAAATTTGAGAAGGTTTGGCTTATGTCGTCATGCACGCTCTTCATAAATCAAACCATCATCGAGGAAGTTTTATAGTTTCAATAGGGAAATCACCAAGATTGAAGGGGGATCCAAATTTCATTCGTCCTTTGTCCTTGAGTTTTTTTATGATCAACATACACCCTACAAATCACCATGTTCAAATTTGGCACTTTTTCTTGCTCATTAACCATATTTAGGTGATTATGTGCATTTTCTAGGCATTAATGCACATAATTGAAATTTAGACAATCGATGCATGATAAAGGGCACAAAAATGGCCTGGAAAACCATGCTCCTAGTATTTAGCAATTTTTCATGCCTTTTACAAGGAATGGGCAGAGATTTCAAGGATATGTGTGGCAAGAGTCAACCACAAACGTGTCATTTATTGGTTTTTCAATTATAGAAAAAATGAAAAGCATGCTTGACAAACATGACGCCTAGCATGGTGTCATGGTATGGCCTCACCATATCCTGGTACAAATTTGAGAAGGTTTGGCGTATGTCGTCATGCACGCTCTTCATAACAGGAACAGGAATAGCAGCAGTTTGTAGTGATTGTAACAGTAGCAGCAACAAAAGTAACTTAGCGAGAACCAATATGACGAAAGCGTAGGCATTGGATCAGTGATGGATATTTGTGTTGAATGACATTCATCATATAACAGTCACAACTTAGAGTGATACACAATAGCACCAATTCATCAATGTAATGTAGGCATGTATTCCGTATATAGTCATACATGCTTATAATAAGAACTTGCATGACATCTTTTGTCCTACCCTCCTGTGGCAGCGGGGTCCATAAGGAAATCTAAGGGATATTAAGACCTCCTTTTAATAGAGAATTGGAACAAAGCATTAGCACTTAGTGAATACATGAACTCCTCATACTACGGTAATCACCGAAAAGGATCCCAATTGTTGTCACCTTGGGGTATGGGTATCATAACACGTAATAGGTGCATACAACTTGCAAGATAGTATCAAGGACTCAAATATATTCATGAAACATAAACGGTTCAGATCTGAAATGATGGCACTCGAGCCCTAGTGACAAGCATTAAGCATAGCAAAGTCATAGCAACATCAATCTCAGAACATAGTGGATACTAGGGATCAAGCCCTACCAAATTGACTCGGTTGCATGACAAATCTCATCCAACTCCATCACCGTCCAACAAGCTTATGAAGGAATTACCCACTCCCGCTGGTGAGCATCATGGAATTGCTGATGGAGAAGGGTCGATGATGATGACAGCGACAAATTCCACCCTCTGGAGCGCTGAACGGACTCCAGATCAGCCCTCCAGATGAAGAACATGAGGTGGCGGCGGCTCCATATCGTAAAATGCGACGATTCCTTCTCCCTAATTTGTTTCTTTGTGAGATGGTACTTATGGAGTTGGACTTAGGGCAAACTAAGGCTCCAGGGGCCCACAAGCTCACCAGGCACGCCAAGTCAAGATAGGAGGTTTAGGGTTCTTTTGTGCCTTGGTGTGTACTCCAAGTCAAGGTAGGAGGTTCGGCATGTTTATCCTCTTGTTGTAACCGACCATGTGTAACCCTAGTACACCTGGTACCTATATAAACCAGAGGGTTTAGTTCGTCGAGGCTAGAACAAAATCCATCATCCTATTAGTCTAGGGTTTAGTTCATCTGATCTTGTGGTAAATCGACTCTGTAATCGCCATACACACAAGCAATATAATCAAGAGGGACGTAGGGTTTTACCTCTTAGGGAGGGCCCGAACCTGGGTAAACATCGTGTCCCTAGTCCCTTGTTCCCCATTGATCCAAGATCCACCGCTTGGGACCCCCTACCCGAGATCCGCCGGTTTTGACACCGACATTGGTGCTTTCATTGAGAGTTCCGATGTTGGATCGCCGAAAGATCGATGGCTCGCCTGATCCTTCGGAGAGGGCATCTACACCGGGGACATCTTCGTCCCCGGGCAACTTTTAGCATTAGGTAGCATTGTTCTGCACGCCGACTTGACCGGTCATCTTGACCAGGTCGACAGTTTCGCCCCTGAGCACCGGATCAAGTTTGGTAACTTAGAGTACGTCGCCGACGCTTGGGGCGATCTGATCTTCACTAGCTTCTCGACCTCCCCTGGGATGCCTGCGGACTCCAAAGCATTAACTCTGGGGCCTCTCCCCGATCCGATCTCTAGACCGGCCCTTACCTCATGGCCAGCTTCGAGCTCGGACGCAACCACTAAGTCCGAAGACAGGGAATCACCGTCGGCCGGACTCACTCTACTCACCATGGATCTGGCTTCAAGCCTCAATGTCGGATCGGCGTTCGAAGACCGGGAGTCACCCTCGGCCGGGCTCCCCCTCCTTACCGCAAATCCGGCTTCGAGCCTTGGCGTGGATTTGATATCCGAAGACCAGGAGACGGCCCTGGCTGGGCTCACCCCTCGCCTCGCCATCACAACGGAGGTCAGGTCCGAAGAAACCTCATACGCCAATCCGGCCAGCCTCGCCCTGTTAAACGAGGCACTTGATCGGTTCCAGATGATGACTATCTTGGATGGCCCATCCTCGGCTCGCGCACATCAGGGCCTCGAGGGAGGCTACAGGGGATTTTATGTCCCACCCACCACCCACTTAGTAGCCACTATCAAAGACCTAACCGACATGCTGGACTACACCTCCGAGGAGGCCGACGACATGGACGAAGACAGCAAAGCCATGGCCCACACTGACACTGCCCCTCCCGTCACCGGCTGATGGACGGCCACCTCCACCTATGATGTTTACATGGTGGACACCCCAAGGACAATGGCGATGGCGCTAATAATGGGGATGGCACCCTCAGAAGAGATAATAACAAACCTGGCGAGGAGCCTGCCAAACGCCGGAAACAATGTCGACGATCCAAGGGGCATCGAGGCAGGGAAAGCAACACGGGAACCGGAGAAGACAATACTCCAGACAATGCGGAAGACCTCGGCAACCCAGCCCCTGAGCAACAGCCTGATGGCTTAGAGGGGCATGGGGGTCAGTATAACCCCGAGGACCCCAATGATTTCGAGGATAGCAACTATATGCCTCTCTCCGAAGAGGAGGTCAGCATCGGAGATGAAGATTTTATCATTCCAGAAGATCCATTGGACCAAGAGCGGTTCAAGCAGCAGCTCGTAGCCACTGTGTGGAGCTTGAAGAAGAAGAAGCAGCAGCTGAAGGACGAACAAAATAACCACAACGATAGATGGACAAAAGTCCTGGCAGCCGAAGAAGGGTACAACTACCAACAGCAGACTAAAAGCTACCCAAAGCGGCAGCTGCTACAAATTCGATGATGAGGCCCGTGCGCCCAACCAGCCCGACCGCCCCCCTCGAGGAAGGGATAGGCCGGCTGGACATACCGAACTCCCACCCGCTCCCTGATATGTCTCTATCGTATCTACTTTTCCAAACTCTTTTGCTCTTATTTTGGACTCTAATTTGCATGATTTGAATGGAACTAGCCCGGACTAACGTTGTTTTCAGTAGAATTGCCATGGTGTTATTTTTGTGAAGAAATCAAAGTTCTCGGATTGACCTGAAAATTTACGGAGAATTTTTGTTGAATATATAAAAAATACTGGCGCAAGAATTAACTAGAGGGGGGCCACCCAGAGGCCACAAGCCCTGGGGGGGCGCCCACCCCCTGGGGTGCACCGTGCAGGCTTGTGGGCCCCCTTGACCTCCTTCGACCCTAATTCCAACTCTATAAGTACCTATTCAAGGAGAAAAAAATCAGAGAGAAGGATTCATCGCGTTTTACGATACGGAGCTGCCGCCGCCTCCTGTTCTTCATCGGGAGGGCTTTTCTAGAGTCCGTTCGGGGCTCCGGAGAGGGGGATTCGTCGCCATCATCATCATCATCAACCTTCCTACATCACCAATTTCATGATGCTCACCGCCGGGAGTGAGTAATTCCATCGTAGGCTTGCTGGACGGTGATGGGTTGGATAGGATTTATCATGTAACCGAGTTAGTTTTGTTAGGTTTTGATCCCTAGTATCCACTATGTTCTGCGATTGATGTTGCTATGACTTTGCTATGCTTAATGCTTGTCACTAGGGCCCGAGTGCCATGATTTCAGATCTGAACCTATTATGTTTTCATGAATATATGTGAGTTCTTGATCCTATCTCGCAAGTTGTAGACACCTTTTAAGAGTTATGATCCGCATACCCCAAGGTGACAATAATTGGGATTCTTTTTGGTGATTACCATAGTTTGAGGAGTTCATGTATTCACTAAGTGCTAATGCTTTGGTCTGGTTCTCTATTAAAAGGAGGCCTTAATATCCCTTAGTTTCCATTAGGACCCCGCTGCCACGGGAGGGTGGGACAAAAGATGTCATGCAAGTTCTTTTCCATAAGCACGTATGACTATATACAGAATACATGCCTACATTATGTTGATGAATTGGAGCTAGTTCTGTGTCACCCTAGGTTATGACTGCTACATGATGAATATTATCCAACACAATTATCATTGCCTATCCAATGCCTACGAGTTTTTCACATATTGATCTTTACTAAGTTACTTTCGTTGCTACTGCTGTTACAATCACTACAAAACTGCTATTGTTACTTTTGCCACCGTTACCGTTACCTCCATACTACTTTGCTACTAAATACTTTGCTGCAGATATTAAGTCTTTCAGGTGTGGTTGAATTGACAACTCAACTGCTAATACTCGTGAATATTCTTTGGCTCCCCTTGTATCGAATCAATAAATTTGGGTTGAATACTCTACCCTCGAAAACTGTTGCGATCCCCTATACTTGTGGGTTATCACTCCCCCTCACCGTAAAGGCAAGGAGGCAGCATAGCCAGAATACCAATACGATATCCGCCACGACCTTGCCATTAGAGCAGGGCAGACAAGATCCATCTACAGATCTCGAGATTACACCCCGGCTGGAAGGGACAGATACCAAACTTGGCGCGACCGAAACGATAGAGTTCGAGAACAGCACTGGGACGATATGATAGCCGATCTCTGGCGCGACGTAGCCCGGGTCAGGGGCGCCGCCCATCCGATGTGCTTCATGGACGAGGTAATGCGATATCAGTTCCCAGAAGAGTTTAAACCCATAAACATCCAGTCATACGATGGGACTACAGACCCAGCCGTGTGGATCGACGACTTTCTTCTCCACATTCAGTTGGCTCGAGGAGATGACCTCCACGCCGTCAAGGATGTGCCATTAAAGCTCAAAGGACCAGATCGGCTATGGTTGAATAGCCTCCCTGAAGACTCCATAGGGAGCTGGGAGGAGCTCGAGGATGCCCTCCGAGCTAACTTTCAAGGTACCTATGTCCGGCCTCCGGATGCCGATGACCTGAGCCACGTGGTCCAACAGCCTGGTGAGTTAGCCCGACAATTTTGGAATCGGTTTTTGACCAAAAAGAACCAGATCGTCGATTGTCCGGACGCCGAAGCCATAGCCATGTTCAAGCATAGTATCGGGGACGAATGGCTCGCACGCCAGCTCAGCCAAGATGAGCCGAGGACAATGGTGGCACTTACCTCTCTCATGACCCACTTTTGTGCGGGAGAAGATAGCTGGCTGGCTCGAAGAAGCATCAACCCCGAAGACCCTAGGACCTCAAAAGTCCGGGATGAAAATGGGAAACCATGACACAACACAAACAAGCGCCGCCACAACGATAGTGAAGCCGAGGATACGGCAGTAAATGCCGGATTCCGCAATTCCAAATCTGGAACTCAGAAGAAACCCTCTAAAGGGAACCAGGATGGACCCACCAAGTTGGTCCTAGACAGACCCCGCCAGGTCCACGGCACATCTGACAAGCCCGCCAACCACACCAACTATAACTGTTGGGTAATCAAACAGGCCGGCAAGCTCACAACCGAATACGCAGGAAAAAGCCCCTGAAGTGACGATGACGAAGAACCTCGTAGGCCGAACAATGGGGGCTAGAAAAAATTCCCTCCCGAAGTAAAAAACGGTGAATATGATCTACACCACCCATATACCCAATAAGGAGCAGAAACGTGCACTTCGGGATGTCTACACCGTAGAGCCTGTAGTCCTGAAATTTAACCCATGGTTGGCATGCCCAATCATCTTTGACCGTAGGGACCATCCGACCAGTATCCGTCATGGAGGATCGGTGGCCCTGGTCCTTGACCCCATTATTGATGGGTACCACCTCACTAGAGTCCTTATGGACGGGGGAGCAGCCTCAATCTAATCTATGCAGATACGTTGAGGAAAATGGGTATTGACCCATGGAGGATCAAACCCAGCAACACTACCTTCAAAGGGGTAATACCCGGTGTGGAGGCCCGCTGCTCGGGCACCCTGACTTTGGAAGTGGTATTCGGTTCGCCGGACAACTTTCGCATTGAGGACTTGATCTTCGACATTGACCCTTTCCACAGTGGTTATCACGCACTCTTGGGCCGGACAGCGTTCGCTCATTTCAATGATGTCCCCCACTATGCATATTTAAAGCTAAAGATGCCGGGCCCAAGGGTGGCATTATAGTCAATGGCAATACAGAACACTCACTCCGGACTAAAGAGCATACAGCGGCCCTAGCGGCCGAAGTCCAAACCAACATCGAGGGGCCCCAGTATCAGCCCGCCGTCAAGGCACGGGAAGCAAGGAAATGGGACCGAGCTCTATCTCCGTTTGAGGAATACCCCTATACTCCACGTAAATACGGATACGCCCCCCACAGCATGCCCACCCTAGTCGCACACTACGTGCCTTGTCAGCACAACTTCACACTCAAAATACCATGAGTAGCTGTGGGGCCTAATTACACTAAACACCAAGTGTCCAGCTTAATCGAACTATGGTCAGACACATATTTGATGTCCAACAGGTACCATTAGGGACTGATATGGCATTAAGCCAGCAGAGCATGGTGACTACTCAATGCTCCTTGTCAAGGGCCCGTTGGTTGATAACCCACCCCCTCCCCATGGAGTCCTTCCCCCCAACAGAAGCAAAGGCGCAGACGTGCAGCAGGGCACAGTAGGGACATCAACCCACTCTTCAAGGCCACATTCTTCGGAAGCTCGGCGAAGACGCCTGTGGAGCGCCAGACCCGCATCAGCAGGGCGAACCTGTTGCCTCCGAACACACTCTGCAGTAAGTATTTCTTACCATTTGCAATTTGCACGACTTGGCGGAGCTCTTCCCGGACACATTGCGCTTCGGTCCTTGCCTCCTAGAGCTCCTTCTCCGCCTTGGATAGCTAGGAGGATCGCTCCCCCTGTTCCTTCTCAACAACCTCAAGCTTCTTGACGGCATCCTGGAGCTCCACTTGCACCTCGGTTACTCAAGCCTCGTGCTGCTCACAGCAAGCTTGGCCTTCTCGAGCTCAGCCACTGCCTTGTCAGTGGCCGTCTTCTTGGCAGCCGCCTCTGCCTCGGCTTTCTTCAAGGCCTCCCTCAAGCCCTCGACTTTGGTGGCAGCAACTGCAAGATCATCACAATAACAGATCAGCATACAGTCTGGATCGTCAATATCCGGCATCAAGCAATTGTACATCTTATTAAAGGGTTTACCTTGCACCTCGTCAAGCCGTTTGTTGACAAGGTCAAGCTCTTTATCGGAATGCTTGAGATTCCGATCCATCTCCTCTAGTGCCGCAGCATTAGCAGTTGCGGCCAGAGAAGATGCCTGTGACATTAAAAAAATTCACACCATTTTAGATAATGGTCTGTAGAACGAGATCCTCCGCAGGCTTTCTTTGAAAACCTTGCAGAGTCTCGGGGGCTACTACAAATATGGCATACTTAAACCAAGGACTAAATCCAATTTATGAGAAAAGAGCATTACTTGACTTACCTCAAAGCCAGTTAGCAGGCCTCGAACAACGTCGTTCAGTCCGGAATGAATGGACCGAACACCCCATATAACCGCATCCATAAGAGTACGGTGCTCGTCGATGATGACAGAGTTGTTCACCAACTCCGCCAGCGCGTCCGGCCAGCCCTCCGCCCCCCGAGTTGAGGTGTTCGGCGCGGGCGTCATGTCCCCAGCTCCTTCCCTATTGAAAGGAGGAATTGGCTCCCTTGGGGGCTTGGGAGCCGAATATGGTCGGGGTTCGAATGATCCGGATCCCCTCCCTGCGTTAGCCAGGAGGGATGCATCCCCCTGGTCTTCAATGACCGAGGCATCGGCCTCGTCCATGGTGGCATCGACCTCCTCCCCTAAGTTCGGAGGAGGAGGGGTCTTTCACGACAGCACCTCCCCAACCTCTTCGGGGATTAGAGGAGGTGCGGAACATGAGCCACTGTCCGCCAGTTCAGTGGGCAGGGACGTCCCCGAAGAGGTCTCCTCGGCGGGGTGGCCACGCCGAGGGCTGCACCACCAAATAACAATCAATCTATGTTTTACCAGGGGCTACTAAAGAATAAAGCAATTGAAAATGCCGCAATATGTACCTGGTCGCTTGGGGCTTGACCCTGGGTTCCCTCTCCGGAACCTTTTCGGACGCTTCAGACTCCTCGTCGGAGTCCGAGCTGTCGGACAGGACCAGCTTAGGCCGGCACTGTCTCTTCTGGGCCTGAGGAGGTTGAACCTCCTCGACGTCGCTGGCTACCGCCCTCTTTTTAGAGTGCGAGGAGGCGCTTTCCTCCTCGTCCTCGTCCCCCTCCTGTACGGATAGGGCCGCAGTGTCTCCGGACCGGCTGTTCGGACGAGTCCTGCGACGGAGGCCCTCCCTGGCTTCTGGCACCTTCGTCTGCTTGCCCTTCTTGTCAGGCGCCTTGTACGGCACCACGACCAACGGCTTCTCTAGCTGTTTGAATCGGGGCCCTTCTGGCAGCGGTGCCGGGCCACTGATCTTCTCGGCCTTGGCAAGCCAGCCCTGCAAAATCCACATAAAGAGGTTCGGATCAAATCATACGGTGCTGATATTCGAAATCATGTTAAGACTAATGCCACTCACCTTCTTCGGAGGGGTCGCAGCGTCAAGGCCGATGTCCTCCCCCTTGATCGGCCAGTCCTTCTGCGGCTTGAACAGCAGACCCCACACTTTCTTATGGGTCGTCCTGAAAAGATGTTGCACGGTGGCCGGATCTTCGGGATCGTACTCCCACATTGGGTTGGCCGTCTCCTAACAGGGGAGGAGTCGACGATTGGGCATGATCTGGATCACATTAACCAGCTTCGCACCGGTCTCCACAACGCTAACGACGCGCTTCTGCAGCGCCTTCAAGTCGTCAGCGGACCCCCAGTCCGGGCTCTTGGTGGTCCACGAGGCCAGCCTGGTAGGGGGTCTGGATCTAAAAACGGGAGCTGCCGCCCAGGTGGCTTCCCTTGGCTCGGTGATGTAGAACCATTCCTTTTACCACACCTTAATGGTGTCGACGAACTTGCCCTTCGGCCATGGGACCCGCATCAGTTTGTTGATCATGGCCCCGCTGCAGTCCGCATGCTCGCCACCAACCACCTTGGGCTTGATGTTGAACACCTTCAACCATAGGCCGAAGTGTGGTCGGACCCGAAGGAGAGCCTCGCAGAAGATAATAAAGGACGAAATGTGGAGGTGGGAGTTGGCGTCTAGATCATGGAAATCTAGCCCGTAAAAGAACATCAGCCCCCTCACGAAGGGGTGCAGAGGAAATCCAAGCCCCCTAAGGAAATGGGGGAGGAATACGACCCTTTCACCTGGCCTGGGTGTAGGGACGTGTCGTGGGAAGCCACGACCACCTATGGGGCCATGAGCCCCTTTTGGTTCGGCGGGGGGATGGGCACATTGCACAAAGAGCGGAGAAGCGCCGCGCAGCACGGCAGAGATCACACGGGCAGTCTTTACCCAGGTTCGGGCCGCCGTGAGGCGTAAAACCCTACTCCTGCTTTAGTGGATTGATGGTGGATAATGGTGGTGGACGTAGCACACTCGCCCGACAAGGTCGCTCTGGGGCGAGAGTGGCTATGAGCATATGAATATGCAATGGTCCAACCCTTTCTACGGTCGCCATGGGTCTCCTTTTATAGATTAAGGGGTCACCACGGTGGCAAATCTGTCTTTGCGTACTGATTAGATAGCTAACAGTGCTATCATACCTAACTCTACAGGCTGATAGAGCGCATTAAATGCGCCACTCAGTGTCACATCACAGCCCGCCCGGCAGGCCCTGCCGGGTTGTTTTGCCAGCTTCGCGCCTGCTCGTTTGACACGTCTCAGGACGGATGTCATATGGAGGTGTTTGCTGTAGGAAGTGGCTGCCATGTGGCAAAAAGCAGCCACTTAGTCACCTTGGAGCTCGACACCACTTTGATTAATGACTTGTGTCGCTTGTGAGGTGGAGCGGTGGAGTGGCTTGACTCCGCCAGCCCCTGCAGGCCTGCCGGGATGATCTGGGAGCTTGCTTCCGGGGCAAAACCCAACCCTGCCAGGCTCGCCTGCCTGGCAAGGTAGGTCCTTCCCTTAGCGATGCCTTGTTCCTCTGGCTCACCTTGGCCTTCTCGACTTGCACTTGGATCCTTCAAAGGAATTGATCCTCCTTGTTTGGTCTGATCTTGGTCTTGTAATCTTGTCTCTGGCCTGTGCACAGTCCGTGCAATGGACCCAGGGTCTGTTGCACTGACAGGAGCCCCCGGGCCTGGCACGAACGCGCCGCTGGGCGTCGTCAGGGTAGGCCCTAACCAGTGCATACGCAGAAATGTAAGGGTGGCTCCGCCCTTTGAGATCTTCTTTGCTTCTTCATTAACCTGAGCTTGGGTCAGTTTCCGGTTTTCCCGCGCGTCGTGCGAAATGTTTAGGGGAGAAACTGAACCACGATCTGTGGGTAGCCCACGCCCCATGATCACGGGGTAGGAAACTACTATCCCACTTGCCTCCTGCCCCGGGGCGCCTCCACCACGTGTGCCACATGCATTGCATAGGGTAGGTGGTGGACGCGGAGGGCGCGGGAACGAGCGCCATGGCAGAGAGCTAGGTGTCGCCGAGTGGTGTAGAGGGGCGGCTCTGATTCCCCGAGCCGTTGGAGGCACAGGGGAACCGCATTGGAGGAGTAGGGCGGTCGCCAGCTGGACGAGAGGCCAGCCCCCTGCCTCGATCTCCTATAAAAAGGGGGGTAGGAGTAGTGTGTCTGCTCACACACCTTCCTTCTCTCTTTCAAAGCTTCCCTTGCTTGCCATGGTGAGGGGGCGAGGGCGTGGTGGTACTCCGGTGGTGGCGATGAGAACTTCTGCTCGACAGCGTCTCCCCCTCCTCTTGAGGATGTGGGGGCTGAACCCGTTGTGAGAGGAGGCGGAAGGGGGCGCGGCCGAGGTCGTCGCGGTGGGCGCGGCCGAGGAGGCCGGGGCGGCGCCTCAATTGCGCCCGCACCAGGCGCTCCTCCCCCGATGGAAGGCCGTGTCGGGGATCAACCCTTGGAGTTCGTCATCAGGCTGTATAAGCCTCCGCGCGGCCACCCCCGCCTCCCTACTCCATTTGCAAGGGTGATGGAGCTCGAACAGCCGCGTGCACTGAGGTTGCACATGAGGGGCTGTGAGAATGGTGGCATGTGGGTGGATGTTGACTTCCCTGCTCCTCATGTTATGTACTTCTGCCATGGCTGGAAGACCTTTGCTCGAGCCCATAGCTTGTCGGAGGGGCACGTTCTCCAGTTTAAATTAATGGAGAGTGGCCTGCTTTCCATCAAGGTCTTTGGGCGCTCGGGAGCTCGCTTAGGGTGCTGCACGGAGAGCTCGACCGACGACGAAACCTCCTCCTCGAGCGAAAGCGACGAGGAGGACAGTGACGGCGATGACAACGGCAGCGACCGGGAGGGCGATGACTCCGACTCCGGCTGAACGTCGCCCGCACCATCTTCATCAGGCGGCAACACCATCATCTGCACCTGCATTTTCTCCCCGGCAAGGTGGTTTGCCGGGAAGTTGGGTGCAGAGGTGGTGACAGTGCCGCCTGGCTCCTCCAGCAGTCCTCCAGCTGGACCCCGGCAGGCTTCCTCTCGGGCTGCAACTCCGTTAGCCCTGCCGTGTCCTGCTGGCCTTGGTGGTGGTGGTTGACGGGTCGTCTCCGCCGGTCTCTTCACCGTCGCCTTCGTCCACGCCCTCTCGCCCCCGCCGGGCAACCTCTCCTGGAGCCCAACAGGGTCAGGCTGAGCTTCTGCCCAAGCACTCCTTTTGCCCTCTTCGCCTTCTACCGCCGTGCCTAGGAGGAGAGGGACAAGAAAAGGCATTACGGGGCACTTATCTTTTTTTAATCTTAAATCTGTAGGCACTTGCCAAATTTTAGTTCAAATAATGTAATCCCTCGTATCCATGTTTATGTTCTGTGAGATTTGTACTTGTTGATCAGCATATTAATGAAAAAGATAAGCTTTGCCGGGCACATGTGCATGTACAATATCCATGCAGAGGTGAAATGCCTCCATACTTCCATGTAAACAAGTAGATCCCGGTAAGCTACCTTGCCGGCACCCCATAGGACTGCGGCCGTGAGGCTGTGCCTGCTGGGCACATAACCTATTGGGAGAGACCAGCCCCCCGCCAACCCCTTTCAGCCAAAGGACACTACGACCATCCTGACCGAAGCAGCATTCGTGTCAGTAGATGGGAGTACCTTTGTTTCCGAGGCGGCGAGGTTTTCATATGCACAAGTCCTACTCACGGAACATGTATGGATAAGAGACGGAACTTATCTGTTTGGCTTGCCGGAGACCGCAGTGCTGGCTTGTCTTCGCATCCTCTTCCTAGGACTAAGTCCACGGCAGGAGCCTGCAGTTTATGCAAATGAAGATGATGCCAGATGCAATCTATCTACATGATCATGCAACCTATCTACATGAATCATGCGATGCTTATGATATGCTTATGCATGCATGCAACTTGTCGGGGGCCCCCAGTGCTTCATTTATTTCTCTGCTGCTCAGGGTCTGCGCCTGGCTTTGTACAAGGGGTTACATGCAGCTGAGGCAAGGCCTGTACAAAAGGGTGGCTGCCGGGTAGGGCCCGATAGCCGCGCCTTACGGGTAGAACTTGCGGAGATGCTCAATATTCCATCAGTTTTGCAATTGAATGCCATCTCCGGTCTTCAGACGGACTGCGCCAGGTCTGGTGACTCGTACTACCTGGTAAGGGCCTTCCCACAACGGCGACAGCTTGTTTGTACCCTTGGCAGACTGAACGCGCCTAAGGACAAGGTCACCTTCCTCAAAACACGAGACATGAACCCTGCGGCTATGATAGCGGCGCAGGGCTTGCTCATAGAGTGTAGCACGCGTAGCAACCCAGAGACGGTTCTCCTCGAGAAGCATGGCGTCGTCACGCATGTGCTGTTCCTGCGCTACTTCATCGTAGGCAAGCACTCGAGGTGACCCGTAAATGATTTCCGTGGGGATAACTGCCTCTGCCCCATAGACTAGGGAGAAGGGAGTCTGCCAGGTAGCTCTGTTTGGTGTTGTTCTGAGGGACCAAAGAACCACCGGCAGCTCATCGATCCATCGCCTGCCGTGCTTCCGCAGCTTATCAAACGTTCTTGTCTTGAGTCCTCGCAGCACTTCAGCGTTCGCCCTCTCAGCTTGTCCATTGCTTCTGGGATGTGTGACAGAGGCAAATGAGATCTTGCTTCCGAGGGCATGAACATATTGCATGAAGGCGCGGCTCGTGAACTGGGTGCCGTTGCCGGTGATGATCCAGGCAGGGACCCCGAAGCGGCACACCAATCCTTTCAAGAACTTGATAGCTGACTGAGCAGTCACCTTTCTCACGGCATCTACTTCCAGCCACTTTGTAAACTTGTCGATTGCAACGAACAAGAATTCAAAGCCCCTGGCAGCTCGGGGGAAAGGGCCAAGGATATCGAGCCCCCAGACCGAAAACGGCCATGACAAAGGGATTGTCTGGAGTGCTTAGGCAGGCAGATGGATATTTTTGGAATGGAACTGGTAGGCTTCACACTTGGTGACGAGCTCAACCACATCTTGGAGGGCTGTGGGCCAATAGAATCCTTGCCGGAATGCTTTCCCAACCAAAGCCCTTGATCCAATGTGGGAGCCGCACATGCCTTTGTGTATCTCTGCCAGCAGTTCCTTTCCTCCTTCCCGGCAAATGCACTTCAATTTCACACCATTGGGCCTTCTTCTATAAAGTGTGTCATCGACAAACTGATACATACTAGCCCTCTGGGCTACAATTTCAGCTTCTTCTTGCTCTTCGGGAAGTTCTCCGGTTTGGAGGAAATGGACTATGTGCCTTGCCCAAGTTGGAGCCTGAGGCTCGGCAACAAGGACTAGCGGCACCTCCTCATTCGTGGGGGCGCATCCCTCGACCGCGGGGACTAGTGGCCCGGTAGGAGGGTGCAGCCAGGTAATCGAAGGGGAGTTGTTTTTGGCAGGGTCCCTGCCAGGAGCCCCGAAAGGCTCTACCGGGAGAGGCTTACCGGAGTCCAATTTACTCCTCTTTCAGGCCATTGTTGTCGGGGATACAGAGGGCTGAGTAAGATGGAGAACAAAATTTCCTGGTTCCATAGGAAGCTTCTGCGCAGCGCATTTTGACAGGTGATCAGCAATGCTATTTTCCGCACGGGGTACATGCTCTGTTTGCAAGCCGTCAAAGCGCTCCTCCAATCTTCTCACTTCCTCGACATATGCCTCCATCAATGGGCTTTGGTAATCCTTGTTGACTTGTCTCACCACTAGTTGTGAATCTCCTCGAATGATCAGCTTCTTGATTCCCAATTCTGTTGCAATCCTGAGCCCGGCAAGAAGCCCTTCATATTCTGCTGTATTGCTGGTCGCCTCCTCCCGGGGAAAGTGCATCTGGACGACTTACCTCAGGTGCTCTCCAGTGGGAGCCACGAGAATCACGCCAGCCCCTGCACCTTGTAGGGAGAAGGCACCATCGAAATACATGATCCATTCTTGGGGCGCTTCCTTGTCGGGGATAACTGTTTCCAGTACTTCTTCATCAGGGGTTGGCGTCCATTCCGCAATAAAGTCTGTCAACGCCCTACTCTGGATTGTTGATGTGCTTTCAAACTTCAGGCCAAAGCTTGACAACTCCAATGCCCACTCCACTATCCTGCCGGTGGCCTCTAGGTTTTGAAGTATCCTTTGCAACGGGAAGCGGGTGACAACCATGATCTCATGGGCTTGGAAGTAATGGCGCAGTTTCCTTAAGGCCATGACAAGGCCAAAGATCAATTTTTGCATGCCAGAATACCTGGATCTAGCCCCCTGCAACAGGGAGCTGACGACGTATACTGGGCGCTGCACCACCTTCTTTCTTGCCGTGTCCTTGGGGTTGCTTCCGCTGTCGTGCTCCTCTTTGTCCTGAGCCGTATCTGGCCTTGCCGGGCCACTCTCTTTCTCTTCCCCGGGCGGGACACTTGCTGAGGTGGCTGCTTCTTCTACTTCCCCTTGCGCTACTAGGGCCGCACTAACCACTTGATTAGTTGCTGCCAGATATAGCAGCAACGGCTCTTGTGGTTTGGGTGCGACCAAAGTAGGCACAAAAGACAAGTAGGCCTTCAAATCCTGCAGCGCTGCATCTGCTTCCGGGGTCCACTTCATGGGTCCTGCCCTCTTCAAAATTTTGAAGAACGGCAAGGCGCGCTCGGCAGACTTGGAGATGAATCTGCTAAGCGTGGCAACGCATCTTGTCAAACGCCTCACATCCTTAACTGTCTTGGGTGCCTGTATCTGCTCAATGGCCTTGATCTTATCGGGGTTGGCCTCTATCCCACGGTGGGACACAAAGAAACCAAGTAGCTTGCCGGAGGGAACGCCAAACACGCACTTCTCCGGATTCAGTTTCAAGTTGATCTTGCACAGATTAGCAAATGTCGCTTCTAAATCCTGGATGAGGGTTGATCTGTCCTTGGTCTTGACCACAATATCATCCATATAGGCTTCAGTGTTCCTGTGCAACTATGGTTCAAAGCCAATCTGGACTGCTCTTGCAAAAGTGGACCCGTCACTCTTCAACCCAAAAGGCATGCGCACAAAGCAGTATGTGCCGCATGGGGTGATGAATGAGGTCTTTTCTTCATCTTCCTTGGACATAAAAATCTGATGGTATCCAGAGTATGCATCCAGAAAAGAGAGCAACTCACATACTGAAGTAGAATCCATGATCTGGTTGATGTGCGGCAAGGGAAATGGGTCCTTTGGGCATGCCTTGTTCAGATCCGTGAAATCTATGCAAAGCCTCCATTTTCCATTAGCCTTGCGCACAACCACTGGGTTTGCTAACCATGTTGGATGCAGTACTCCTCTGACCAAACCAGCTACTTCAAGTTTCTTGATTTCCTCGGCAATAAACTGCTGCCGCTCCAAGGCCTGCTTCCGAACCTTCTGCTTGACGGGCCGGGCATGTGGGAAGACAGCAAGGTGGTGCTCGATTACCTCCCTGGGAACACCGGGGATATCAGACGGTTGCCAAGCAAACACATCGATATTCGCCCGCAGGAAGGCAATGAGCGCGCTTTCCTATTTGTCATCAAGGGTGGCGCTGATAGTGAAAGTACCATCAGCGCCAGCCAGCCCTGCCGTGACCTTTTTCACTTGGGGTGGAGCAGCCTTGGATCTCTTGCAGTTGGAACTCTCTCGCATGTCATCAACGGGCGCGGCATATTCCAAAGAGGTACGCTTCCCGGATTCCTTGCCAGTGCCTCTGCTATGCTTTTCCTTGGCGAGAACTGTGGCTTCCGCGACCTCTGCCGCGACCGCGTCCCGATACATCTTATCCACACAAATAATTGTGTCTTTCTTGTCCGACGGAACGGAAATGACACCCATCGGCCCTGGCATCTTCAAGGTGTTGTAGGCATAGTGGGATGCTGCCATGAATTTGGCCAGGGCCGGGCGCCCAAGGATCCCGTTGTACGGCAGGGGGAGGTCAACCACATCAAACACAACTTTCTCAGTCCTGTAGTTCAATTCTCCTCCAAATGTCACTGGCAATGTAACCTTTCCCTTAGGACGGCTCCTGCCGGGATTGACTCCTTGAAACGTGCATCTGGCCTTAAGTTCTTCCTCTGCTATCTGGAGTTTGCTGATAACCTTTGGGGAAATCAGATTCAACCCGGCCCCACCGTCAACCAGCATCTTTGTGACCTTGAGGTTGCGAATTGTTGGTGAGACCAACAACGGCAAGCACCCTACCGCAGTAATGCGGTCGGGGTGGTCCTCTTCATCAAAGATGATGGGCCTGCTTGACCACTTGAGCGGCTTCCGAGAATCTGTCGCTGGCTCCACGGTATTGACTTCACGCACCCACTATTTAAGTTGGCGGTGAGAGGAGTGCAAAGATGCACCCTCGTCAATGCACAGGGTGTTAGTGGCCTTCTGGAATTCCTGCTCGCTGGTTTCCTCTTCATTCCCTCCATCACTATCATTACTGTAATCCTCCTTCTCTCGGGCTTTGGCGGGTTTCCCTTGGTTTCGAGGAGCCTTGCCGGGGCGATTTACTTCACCACCCCGGCCCTTCCCGCCAGCGCCATTCTGACCTTTTTCCTTATCGCGCTTCTCATACTCAGCCTTCTGCCTCTTGACGAGCTGCTCAACCTGATGACACTCCTGGAGATCATGGCCCTTGGTCCGATGAATCTTACAGTACGGCCCATCACTTTTCCTAGCTTTCTCGGCAGCCACCGCCTCCCGGCCGTCAGCGCATGCGGTAGCTTCCTTGCCGGGGGCTTCATCCTTGGCCTTCTTGCCGGTACTAGGAGTGCTCGACCCCTCAACAGTCATCATTGTCTTATCCTTGCGCTTCTTGTTCTTCTTCTTCTTACTGACGGTCTCGTCATCATCTTCTGAGTCGATGTCGACGCAATCTTCCTCTCCAGGAAGTTTCCTCCCCTCCTCCACCCGAGCACATTTGTCCACCAAAGTGTAGAGCTCCTTCACAGTCTTGGGCAACTGAACGTTCATCTTGGAACGTATCCTGCGATTGCGCACGTTGGATTGGAAGGCAACTATCACGGCAGCTGGGTGGATATCTGGGATATTTCTGTGGACTTGGCTGAATCTCTGCAAGTACTTCCGTAGAGTTTCTCCCTCTTTCTGCTGGAGAAGCTGCAAGTCGCTGGGCCACCCTAGTTCTTGATGGCTGCCCGTGAAGGCACCAATGAACTCGTGGCACAGGTTAGCCCAGGTCAAAATGGAGTTCTCCGGTAGATACATCAGCAAAGACCTCACATTTGACTTGAGGGCCAAAGGGAAGTAGTTGGCGAACACCTTCTCATCTCTTCCCCCGGCAGCTTGAGCAGCGATGGTGTAGATGCTCAAGAACTCTGCCGGGTTTAGTCTCCCATCATACTTCTCGGGTATCTCTGGCTTGAACGTGCGAGTGGACGGCCAACGGACTTGCCGCAGCTCACAGGTGAAGGCAGGGCACCCAACCTCGAAAGGCAGGCACCCGCCATCTCCAAGCGCGGGCTCGTCAATGTTGGGGCCATCGCACCCATTGGACCGGCGGGGGTTGTCACGGTGCCGCTATTCGATGATGCGCGCGCCTTCCCTTCGCCTGCCCTCCGGGGCACGCTATCGGCCTTGACGCGCTCGAGGGTCTGATGAGGCCATCGAGACATCATTGAGTGATTGGTTTTGCGGCTCCCGGGCGGCTTGCCGTGGTGGGGATTGCACTGTGAGGGTGGCCCCTCCCGCACGACCAGCCGCATGAGCCGTCGTTGCTGCCTGGGAAGGTCGTGGCGGTCCGGCCCGCTGTGATCCTTCCGCCTTGGCAAAACCAATCAGACTTTGGATGGTGGCTCACCACTCATCCATCTGGTCTGCCGCCGGTGGAAATCTCAACAGCAGTTGGGCTCGCGCCATGGCCTCTGAGGCAGTGCTTGGCATAGGTGATGATGATGTAGATCGTAGTGTCGCTCAACTCCTAACGTCGTCGGTGGCGACCGCGCCGCGCCCTTGCTGCTGCGAACCAGCCGTTTGGATGGCATGGTGACACGGCGGAGGCGCCTGAGGGCCAGCGGCTCCGTTGGGCACAGTAGTTGGGTCAGCCCGCCCCGGGGGTGGCGTGTGCCCTGCGGTCGCGCCCGCAGCGGGGGCGGTCAGAGGGTTGCAATTCGCCCCAGAACGAGCATCATCACTGCAGCTCTACCCGTTGGCGAGGAGAAGGGGTTCAGGCGGAATGATCCCTCCATCCGTACCTCGTGGAGCATGGCCGTTGGGATGTTGCTGATGCTGTCCTTCCCCGGTACCTCCCATTCCTACTTCGGCCGTGGGGGAGGTGGTGACGGCGCCGCCTGCGCCGACCACGTCCCCCGCAGCATCCACATCGTCATGAGCCCCCGCATTCCCCGCGACGTCGGCGGTCGCGGGCGGCGGAGCCTTCGAGGTGGACGGGTGATTTGCAGCTCCGGGCTTCCTCTTGGGCGCCATAGTCGATGACGCCGTCGACGACGAAAATGCCGATGAAGATGACGCGCAGCGTACGCTCTCGGTTTCACGCAAGTGATCCCCCTACCTGGCACACCAAAGATGTCGTGGGAAACCACGGCCACCTATGGGGCCATGAGCCCCTTTTGGTTCGGCGAGGGGATGGGCGCGTTGCACAAAGAGCAGAGAAGCGTCGCGCAGCACGGCAGAGATCACACAGGCAGTCTTTACCCAGGTTCGGGCCACCGTGAGGCAGAAAACCCTACTCCTGCTTTGGTGGATTGATGGTGGATAATGGTGGTGGATGTAGCACACTTTCCCGGTAAGGTCGCTCTGGGGGCGAGAGTGGCTATGAGCGTATGAATATGCGAGGGTCCAAGCCTTTCTACGGTCGCCATGGGCCTCCTTTTATAGATTAAGGGGTCACCACAGTGGCAAATCAGTCTTTGCGTACTGATTAGATAGCTAGCAGTGCTATCATACCTAACTCTGCAGGCTGACAGAGCGCATTAAATGCGCCGCTCAGTATCACATCACAGCCCGCCCGGCAGGCCCTGCCGGGCTATTTTGCCAGCTTCACGCCTGCTCGTTTGACACGTCCCAGGACGGGTGTCATATGGAGGTGTTTGCTGTAGGAAGTGGCTGCCATGTGGCAAAAAGCAGCCACTTAGTCACCTTGGAGCTCGCACCGCTTTGATTAATGACTTGCGTCGCTTGTGAGGTGGAGCGGTGGAGTGGCTTGCCTCCGCCAGCCCCGGCAGGCCTGCCGGGATGATCTGGGAGCTTGCTTCCGGGGCAAAACCCAACCCTGCCGGGCTCGCCTGCCCGGCAAGGTAGGTCCTTCCCTTAGTGATGCCTTGTTCCTCTGGCTCACCTTGGCCTTCTTGACTTGCACTTGGATCCTTCAAAGGAATTGATCCTCCTTTTTTGGTCTGATCTTGGTCTTGTAATCTTGTCTCTGGCCTGTGCACAGTCTGTGCAATGGACCCAGGGTCTGTTGCACCGACATGACGATTTGGCCTGCTTTAGGGGCCCGATGGGCGACGTCGGCCGACAAGTAGCCGGCCTGCTTTAGCTTCAGGATGTCACTGTCGGTGACGATGGAGACGTCCCACTTCCCATTGGCACCGTATCCGGCCATGGCTGAAGGAGATGGAGTGGGATTTGCTGCGGAAGCAGAGAAAAGGGGCGCTGGAGCTCTGAAGATCTTCGTGAGCGGGAGGTGGAAGAAGGCATGGGATGCTGACTGTTGTAGCTCCCCCTTTATAGGCTGTTGATAAACAAAGAGTTCCTTTTTTCATGTCGTTGGCTTATCCACTTCCCGATACGCTCGCAACATTATGTGCGGGGTGGGGAATCGAAATCATTGATCATATCCCCTGAAAGGCGGGGCATGATCTCCACCTAGAGGAGACGTGCCAAACGTGGCATCAGCCTCGAGCCACGCTTCGAGAAATACTAACCGCTCGGCGTTATGGCCAGATGCGACTCTTCGAGAAAAAGTTGTCAGATGAAGGCACTGTTTACACTTGAACGATTTGGCCTTCGTGGCTAAGTAAAGCGGTCGTTTCGGATTCCGGACATCACTTGACTCCGAACATGAACGAAGCACATTGGAGAACTTGCCTCACAAGCCGAATACTGTTGACTGAGCGGATGCCGGACCCAAGCCTTGGCATTGGAGGCAAGTTCGGGGGCTACTGAGGGATTTATGGACTAAGGGGTCCTCGGGGCGCCGGCCCATTGAATATGGGCCGGACTAGTGAAGCCGTATAGCATCAGAAGATCTATGAAGCCGTGGTGTGTCCTCCAAGTCAAGGATAGGCGGAATCTCTTTACTCCTTATTGTAATCTATCTCCGGTAACCCTAACCCTACCAGTGTCTATATAAACAAAGGGTTGTAGTCTTTAGGGTTAGAGCTATATTCATCACCTCATCACCTTAGGGTTTAGCTCATGCTGATCTCGAGGTAGATCTACTCTGTAACCATACTATACATCCAATAAAATCAAGCAGGACGTAGGTATTACCTCTTCGAGAGGGCCCAAACCTGGGTAAATACCGTGTTCATCGTCCCCTGTTTCCCATCGATTCTAGATCCACAGCTTGGGACCCCCTACCCCGAGGTCTGCTAGTTTTGACACCGACAGACTGCATCCTTGAGCTCTTGTTGCACTTCGGCCACTCTGGCCTCTTGCTTCTCACTCACGGTTTTCACCGTCTTGAGTTCGGCGGCCGCTCGATCGGTCGCCGCCTTCTGCTCGGCCGTCGCCTCTTTGGCCTTCTTCAGTTCAGCCCTAAGGCCCTCGACCTCCGCGGCGGCAGCTGCAAACATAATTAAGCACCTTTTGCTTAGGGCTAATCCCGAACACTTTGATGAATAAAAGAAACGTAAAGTCTCGACTGGACTAACCTTGCGCCTCGTCAAACCGCTTGTTGATGAGGTCGAGCTCCTCATTTAAGCTCTTGAGCTTCTGATTCATCTCATCCAGTGCCACAGCATTATCAGCCGCCGCAAGAGATGAGGCCTGCAATAACAAAACACTCACACAATTTAGACTCCCAATTTCATGATTTTTCGATCCTCTGCCAGGTTTTTCAACCCTGACAAAGTCTCGGGGTCTGCTATATACAAGGAATGTGTAACTTTGTTCTAAAAATCCGCTTTATGAAAAGAATATTACATGGCTTACCTTGAAGCCCATGAGGAGGTCGCTGAAGGCTTCCTTCAGTCCGCTGTTAACGGACTAAATACTTCGTAAAACCACGCCCATCACGGCGCGGTGTTCTGCAACGATGGAGGAGTTGTTCACCACCTCCTCCATCACGTCCAGCCTCCCTGCCGCACCCCGATCGTCGGTGATCGGCGCTGGCAGCAGGGCCCCAGCTCCCCCTTGTTGTAGGGTGGAATTGGCGCCTCCGAGGGTCTCGGGGGCTCCGGAATGGTCTTTTGGGAGGGCTCAGGCTGGCCGAGCTCCCCCTCTTTGTTCACCAAGAGGTATCCATCCTCCTGGCCTTCAGCGACCGAGGTCTTAGCCTCCGCCATGGTCTCGTCACCACCGCCTCCCGTGTCCGGCCGAGGAGGGGTCCTTTGGGACAACACCTCCCCAGTCTCCCTGATGACCAGGGGAGCTGTAGAGCGCGAGGCAGACCCACCCTCCGCCAGTTCAACCGGCGGAGAGTCCCCATCCGAGGTTTGGTTAGCTGGGTGGGCGCGTGGTGGGCTATAATATGAGATACACATGTGATGTCAATAAAAGGTTGAAGAATCAAACACCCAAAGAATATCAGAGTTCGTACCTCTCGGCGGGGGGCTTGACCCTGGGGTTCCTCTCCGAAACCTCTTCGGACTCTACGGATTCCTCATCGGAATCTGAGCTATCATCAGGCAGGACTAGCTTGGGCCTGCGCTGTCTCTTAGGGGCATGAGGAGGCTCCTCCTCCTCGGCGTCGTCAGACGCCTCCCTCTTCTTGGAACGGGAGGAGTTACTCTCCTTCTTGTCCTCTTCCTGCTCCCCCTCTTGAGCGGAGGGAGCGTGGGTGTCTCCGGACTTGTTGTCCGGATGGGACGAAGGCCTTCCCTGGCCTCCGACGCCTATTTCTTCTTCTTCGTTTCCTTCTTCTCTGGCACCTTGTACGGCGCCATGGTTAGCATCTCCTCCAGCAGGGCCAACTGGGGGTCTTCGGGCAGCGGGGCCGGGCTACTAAGCTTCTTGGCCTTCTCGAGCCAACCCTATGGAAGGAAAGGAACGGAGGATAAGTCTCCTGGAATGCGAAAATCCAAACTTAGAGCGGATGAGCGTTTTTTTTACCTCCTTTGGGGGGTGCACGACATCGAGGCCGATGTCTTCCTCCTCGGCTGGCCACGCCTTTTGAGGCTTAGACAACACCTTCCACAGCTTGTCGTGGGTGGTACCATAGAAGTATTGTACGGTGGTTAGATCCTCAAGCTTGTAAGACCACATTGGGGTGGTCCTTTGTTGGCAGGGGAGGAGGCGGCGGCAGAGCATCACCTGAACCACATTGGTCAGCTTGGCGCCCGCCTTTATCATGTTGGAGACGTGCTTCTGCAGCACCTCCACCTCGTGATGAGCCCCCAGTCAAGACCCTTTTTGGTCCATGAGGTTAGCCTCGTCGGGGGTCCGGAACTGAATTCGGGAGTCGTCGTCCAGGCCGCATCCTGTGGTTCCGTTATATAGAACCATTCCTTCTGCCAAACCTTGACAGTATCTATGAAGGTGCCCTCCGGCCACTCGACCCGGTCAAGCTTGCTAATCATCACCCCGTCGCAGTCCGCCTGTTGACCATCTACTATCTTCGGCTTGATGTTGAAAACCTTTAGCCACAAGGCAAAGTGTGGCCGGACTCGCAAGAAGGCCTCACAGATGACGATGAAGGACGAGATATGGAGGAAGGAATTCGGGGCCAGATCATGGAAATCAAGCCCGTAGAAAAACATTAGCCCCCTGACGAAGGGGTGGAGCGGGAAACCGAATCCCCGAATGAAGTGGGGGATGAACACCACCCTCTCGCCTGGTCGAGGCGTGGGAACGGCCTGGCCATCCTCTGGGTCCCGGTGAGCGATTCTGGCCGGGAGGTAGCCGGCGCGCTTCAAGTCCTCAATGTTGTCGTTGGTGACGGTGGAGACCTCCCACTTGCCTCCTGCGCCGGATCCGGCCATGGCTGGGTGCAGGAACGGCTGGGGAGGAGTGCTTGAGGAGAGAAGATTTGGGGGCACTAGAGCTCTGCTGATGGGGAGAGCGATGGCAAGAGGAAGGAGAAGGTGCACCCAAATAAGCGGTGACTGCTCCTCTTTTATAAACTACCATGAATGCCAACAGTCCTTTAACTGCGCCATGGGCCTCGCCACTTCCTGATATTATCGTGGCGTTATGCGTGAATGGGGGAATTAAAATCATTGATCATATCCCTTAAAAAATGGGCACGATCTCCACCTCGATGGGACATGCCAATGGAGGCGCTGCCTTGAACCGCGAATCAAGCTTTTACAACGATTCGATGTATATGATCGGGTGTGACCCTTCGCCGAAAAGTTGTCAGGCAAAGGTACTATTCACACTCGGGCGGTTGGCCTTTGAGGCTAAGTAATATCTGTAGTTCGGATTCTGAACACTACACTACAAAAAATACACTTCCGTGATGATACGTGTTTGTCACATTAGGTCACGTTTTCTGTCATGCATGTACATCTATGAAGATTTTATGACAGAATCAAGATAGTCATACCTATGATGTCATAGAAGTGTTCCATGACAATACCAAAATTATCATCACGGAAGTGTCCACTTCCATGACAATAAATGGCACGTCATAGAAGTATTTTCGTCAAGGGTAACCGACATGTGGCATCCACCGTAACGGGTAGCCGTTAAGCTATCGGGTTCCGGTTTGGATCCGATAACCCGTTAACAGCCTGGACCAATGGGGATTTTCCACGTGTAAAATTCTCATTCGTCGGAGGATCCACGTGTCAGCTCAGCGTTGGGACATATGTCATCCACTCATTGTACGGGAGCCGCCTATGATAAGTTGACACGTGGCAAGGCCCAACAGTGGCCCATTTAGGAGAAAGAGGCCGGCGCAGTCAAAATTAGAAGGCCGGCCCATAGAGGGCCTACTTGTGTCTGGTCCATTTAGGCCCACGGCCCATACTAGATGTGCCAATTTGGCCCATTAACTATTTGACACCATTACAGCCCATCATCAGTTCGAGCCCGTTAACAGCCCACTATATATTTGGGCTCAATATCGGCCCGACGTAGTTTTGGCCTGTTAGCAGCCCATTCAAGGGATGAGCCAATTTTCAGGATGTATGTCTTTCGGCCTTTTAGCAAACCATTTAAGTGTTGGGCCAATTTCTAGCCCGGTATGTCTTTCAGCCTGTTAAAAGCCCATAAAGGAGTTGGGCCATTTGTAGTCCGACCTGAGTTTTGGCCTCTTAATGGCCCATGCTCTTAATGGTCCAATATCAGCCCGATTTCTATTTCGGCCTGCTAAAGGCCGCAACCAGTTGGGCCATATACAGTCTGACCTGACTTTTGGCCTCTTAGCGGCCCATGCTCTTTATGGTCCAATACGAGCCCGCTGTCTCTTTTGGCCTGCTAAAGGGCCACAATACAGTTGGTCCATATATAGCCCGATCTTAGTATCGACCTGTTAACGGCCCGTGAAATTGAATGGGCCCACTTATTGCTCGCTTCGATTTCGGCCTGTTAACTACCCGAGAGGTAACTGGGCCAAGCATTAACTGTTTCCTCATTTCAATTATAGTGGCCCAATAGAGCTTTCGGCCTGGTTACGGCCCATCAACTTATTAGGCCCGCTAATGTTCGAACATGTCTGTAGGCCCAATTAGACAAAGTCGAGCATTTATGGACAGCACCAAAACCGATCAAACAAAGGCCTAAAAGAATTTTGGCACCTGCGAGCCCATTAGGGGGGCCCATTAAGGGCAGTGGGCCGCTACCCTTCATATATGGCCCACGATGGTTTGTGCTAGCTATTAATTTCACTGCATTTTTGGCTTCCTAGCGACCAGTTAGCTGGAATGTGAGGCACGCTAAGCAAATGTACGTCATACAAGGAAAAATGTAACACATCCAACACATATTACAGGAAATTACATCCACTGGGCAATCAAAGATTGATCCCAGCACAAATAAATGAACAGAACTTAATGATCTACAACCTCACAATCTGCAACCTCAGCACGGATGACGCCCATAAGCATGTGAGCAAGTTCTTCCATCTTTGCTACACTGTCTCTGAAAACATTGATCAGTTGTTGTTGCGCAAGAATGTGCACCTCTGATTCCTCCACGATTTCCATCATTGCTTCAACAAGTAATTGGTTCACAAACATATATTTTTTATGTTGGATTCGAGACAAAGGAAACTGAACAGATTCAGATGGAGATTTTTGCAGGCTTGCATTATTGATAGTGGAGAGTGTCTCGACCACTGCATCATAACATAAATTAGGAGGGGAACCGAACAAATTAATCAAGAGTTATTGCCATATTACCTGCCCTAGAATTATTGGAAAGAAACAATGGGGCTGCCTTGCTGTTTTCAGAGTTTGTCTTCTTATTTTTAGCAGCCTGCACCAAATTAACACACTAGCATTGCTATCATTGGGCAGGTCATAATAGGAAAGCTGTTGGTGCAATGATAGGCCCCTTATGTTTTGGAGTTTGTTGACATAAACAGTTTGAGACTTATGTGTTTGCTAGTGCACATAGAGTAACAGGTCCCTGGAGCAATCGAGGAGTTTGATGAAAACGACGAAGATAATCTCCCTGCGCAGCAGCGAAGATTATCACTGAAGATAAAGCTAGCAAGAGTGACCCCTAAAAATTGCTGAAGTCTAAGCAATTGGTTCGGTGATTGTTCAAAGCAAATGACTGCGCTGGAGGAAGAATGAAGATGAAGTGAAGATGTAGCATTTATTTCGTTGTTCTTCTTCTTTCATTGAGTCATAGGACCACCGTACTATTAAGAGGGGTATAGTGTTTCGAAGCTTTGATTCTCTTATGCTAAACCCAACCCTATAAAAGTTGTGAGTGAAATCTCTTTGAGTTCCGAGTAAATACTTGCCAGCAAGAGACTGTGATCTTCTTCACTGCAAGAGATTTGCCTCGGACTAAGGAGTTAGCATTACTTGTTCCTCAAGTAATGTTACCGTTGCTCCAAAATCCGACCGTTGTGAATATGTCGGTTGGCCATTAGCTGGACCCCGTGTCCAAAATGGTCATTTCCCATCTGGGAAGGCTGCGGCTATAAATAGCCACCCCGCACCGGCTTTGTCTGGTGGCTGCTCTGTTTGATTCTGAGAAGTTTGTTGAGCAACCCCCTCTCTGAGCGATTTGCGTTTAAAATCCACTGAGAGAAAAACCCTAGAGCCGAAGAATTAGATAGTGGTTCAGCATCACTAGAATCCAAGTTTAGTACGCTCCACCTATTACTCTTGAGAGCTGCAAACTCTCTAGATGGTTAGGTGTCAATTTTTTTAGAGACCAAGAGTGATTGTGGTCCTCGAAGAAGAAGTCTATAAAGGTTTGGAGATCGCCTTCAAGTATCTACCATGAGTGATCGACATGGGTTGACGAATCGATTGTCAAGGAGAATAGGGTGAAGAGAGTTTATCTTCTGTGTTAAGTCACAACCCCTCCAACCAGACGTAGTCCTTGTGCAGAAGGACGAATTGGTCGAACAAATACCTTGTTGCCATCGAGCATCTTCGGTCACCTCTGTTACTCAAGTTTACCTTCAATGCATTCTATTCATGTATTTTACTTTGATGCATGCTTTAGTTTCCCTTCGGTTATCTGTTGTAGTTCATCCTAGTATGTTTATTGTTTATTCCGTTGCTGGGTTATGAGAGATTTAAGTTTTCCGAAGAAAATTTAAAAATCCCATTCACCCCCCCCCTCTGGTAGACATACTTCGTTCCTACAAAAGCAACATTGACACAATGAAAGTTTGGGCAACCAGACCACACCAGCCTACACCAAATTAACACAACACGGCAGAGCTGTCATCAGCCAGGTAAGGTAATAGGAAAACAACATTGAGAAAATGAATGATTGGGCAACCAGACCACAACACTACAATTTAGTAATGTGCATGATATGAGATAGTACACTCATGCAACTCAGTATGCAAAATTACCAGGTAGTTTTCCTTACTAAAATCAACATTGTTGCCTTTAATTATACATTTTGCTACAAGTAAATTTAGATCAGATAAATGTTGGATTCATGCCGATTAACAAAATACAAGCTGATGTAAAAATATAGTGATATACAACAGGTACTTACATCAGCATTGGAGCGCAGAGAATTCCCGCAAGATACTTTCCTCGGACACGATCCCAGTTTTGAAAGTCTTCTATCCTTTAAGCTTATTTTCTAAAGAGAGACGGGTAAGAAACATGGAGAAATTATGATCTGAATGCTATAAAATTTCATGATGCAAGGGTACGCACACGCTTCTTAGAAAGGAATTGACATATTTTTGCTGGACTGGAGTGGACTAGTTCTTTGGCCACTGGAACTGTTTATTATCAAGAGTAGTTGGGTTTCTCTGTGCTGGAGCAGTATCTATGAACACTGGAGTTCGTTTACTATCTCCTGGCATTTGGATCTTTTGCAAAGACCTTGTTTGTAGCCCTTCAGAACTGCCTTTAACTATTCCATCATATTGGGTATCATTGACATCAAGTTTGTTGGCCATTACATTGCTCCGCGAGGTTCTTGTGGATATATGAGTGTGTGCAATTATATCTGGCATGCATGGAAGACAACTAGTAGTTAGATTATGTAATGAGTGCCTGTAGGAGATGACATAAATAGTAGGACTGGACTTAACTAGTAGCAACAGGTCTCAAAAACTAAAGGGAGAACATAGATGAAAGCTATAGAATATGTATTGTTTGTACTCGAGATTAACTAGATGGCACACAAAAGTATTAAAGAACAACAACATAGGTAATACTAGAAGTGGTATAATCACCAGCCTATGGGATAGCATTGGCTGATGGATGATAACTATGAAACAACGTTAACTCCTGAACAAGTCTCTTATCTAAACTATTTAACAACGTTAACTCCTGAACAAGACTCTTAAGAGATCAGCATGAATATCCAGTGACATGTGATAATCTATTTTCCATGCTTATATGAATAACCAAGCCATAAATGTTGCACACAACTAAGATGAGGGTACAACCTATCTGGCCGCCATCCATAGGAGTGAGCATCATCTACTGACTTGTCGATGGCCCTACGGTTGTTGTGGCTGTCCATGTCTGGCACACATATTCGAGACAGGGAACTGTTGAGTGGGGACTATAGCTCCCTTCTGGTGTATGCTTCCCTTGTTGGAGCAGTTGTGGTGAGAAGGAAGGCAGTGTGGCTGAAGATAAAGAAAACACATAATGTTAAGAACGACACATATATGTGATATGAAGAAATACACTAAGAGATCAACACTAAGGAACGAGACTGGTCACATGTCTGTTGACAGAAAACTAAATTGGGGTCACACAAATTTATTTTATTTTGGTACTGTCCGATCGACGCCGGATGGCTAGATGGCCATCTTGTGCCTCCCCACTGACACTGTTCAGAATCTTCCCCGAAGAGCCAGCGACCACCGGCAGAGCAGCATGCCTCCACTGTCCCTGGCCGCGAGAGCTCCGACCAAAACCCCGCTCCCCGCCCCACCGCACTGCCATGGTTGCGCCACCCCTGGCCAAACCACAAAGACTTGCCATCATCCAGATCCGGCGGCGGCAGTACCTTCAACCCACGCAACTCTAAGATAGCCACCTAAGCGCTGCTTCCACGGTGAACTTGTGCCCCCGCACCCTTACGATAGACACCAGTCAACCGGCAGCCTAGGAGCTCCGCCGCCTCGAGGGGTGCTGCTTCCCATTCGGAATTGACTGGCCAAGAATAAAAATTTAGGCGACTGATGCCTAAATAAAGTGATTTAAGATGAGTGTACGACCTATCTTGCGGCCCGGTGAAGTAGGCAGCTCCAGCTGTCGAGTCGGTGAGGCCGGCGTAGTTGCGGTGGCTCCCGGCCGCAGGAAAGCAGATGTGTCGTGACGGTCAACGACTACGGGGAAGCAGCGCCGGGGCCCTGGACGCGTCCGAAGTTGGAGCCGCTCCGGCGCCATGCACAACGGCGCGGGTGAATCGGCTCCGGTACGGTTCACGCGGTCGTCGTCGAGGCAGCTCCGGCAGCACGGAGTAAGAGGCACACGGCTCAGTGCATGACGGCAAACGGACAGCGGCTCTGGCATCGGGGAGGAGGGCGGTGGTGAATTTGGTGCGGTGGGGGCGCCATGGAGGAGGGGCTAAGGTTTCGCGGCTGGGGAGGAGGTGATTTGGCGCCCACGCTATATGAATGGGGAATTGGGAGGGGGAACCATGTCTGATGGATGCATTTGTATGAAATGTGGGGGTGAAGTTACAGTTCTACCCCTGCCTGGGCTTGGGTCTGTGTCTTGAGGGTCGGGGATAGTAGGGTAACTTTGCTTCTCCCAAATAGTGGGCGTGAGCGATTTCGGGTGAGGAGGGCGTGTTTTGAAATAGTGGGCGCGAGCGATTTCATCCGAGGAGGGTGTGTTTTGAAATAGTGGGCGCGAGCGATTTCGGCCGAGGAGAGTGTGTGTTGCCACCCATGGTTTATGAATTATTCGGCGCCTGCCATTTCGGCCGAGGAGAGGGTGTTTTGCTGCCCATGGTTTATGAATAATTCGGCACCTGTCATTTCGGCCGAGGAGAAGGCGCGCTTGGATGAAGTTACGAACCTACGCTCGATGTATAATGGGCCAATTGATGCGTGTCCCACATAGGCTGATAATTCCACGTCTCCCCTTTATTTGATCGGGCGAATTCCACCGAGCAGAGGGTGTTTAGCGGTTCGTTCAAATTTTGGGAGAACGAGCATCCACGTCTACCTTACCAAGTCGATTCGAATCAAATTTTGAAATATTAGCTTGCCACTTCTTTTTTAGATGGTGAGATGATGCTCGGGACTAATGTGTTTTTACATGCTCGTTGCTAACGATTTACTATATGACAAATAGTTGACCCACTCAAAAACAGGAATCAAACCCAAAATGAAATATCTCGATTCAATGAAATAGCTCATTCACCTGGTCAAAATAGTGAACTAAATCCAAAATTGAACACCTCAATTGAGTAGCATGTTGTATTATAGTACTCCATGAATATGCTGAAAGTCAAATTAATGAACTTGTTTGATACGCATATCTCCGTTCATGTGTGGATTGCAGACACCATGTTCTCCAATTCAAATATTTGAATGCAAATTTATATTGAAACATGGTTTATACCAGTCTTTGATGCATAAACGCCACCTCCCCCTCTCTCGGACTCCTCTTCTCTCTCTAGCCGACAATCTTCATTTCTATCGCACGCATCCAAACACAAACCTTGTCGGTCCCTCTCCGTCTCTCTCTCTCTCTCTCTCTCTCTCTCGGTCTTTCTAGTTCGCATGCACACTCCATGTATAGGTCTGTCTGGCACACAATGTATGATTATCTAGTCCAAGCTAGATATCTAGGGTGCACTCATCGTACGCACACAAATTCCCTAGCTCGTTGTCCGTAACTCTCTCACGCACCACTCTGCCGTCTAGGAGTTCTTCCCTCTCTCTCTCTCAAACTCTCCATCTCCCTGGGTCACACATACACATACATATCTCACTCGCACTAGATAGACCCATCTAAAACTCTCTCTCTCTCCCTCATTCTCTCTCCATCTCTCTCACACACACACACAATCTCACGCCTAGCTAAGTATGACTGTCTCTCAATCCATTGTAGGCACACGCAGTCCCCCTATGTATATGACTATTTCTCAGTCTCCATCACAAACATATGCATTGTCTCTTTCCCTCACTTGGTCTATCTCGATTTCTCTCGGGGCATCTTTCTATCGCACACACACCTCGTCCCTCCATCTCGCACCCATATAGTCTCCTCACGATCTCGAGGGGATCTCTCTATCACAAACACACCCTCTCTCCCTCCCCATGCGTCCATCTTCTCCATGCGTCCCTCTCGACCTCTGTCCCTTGTTGGCCAGACCTCTATTGGACATGTGCTATAGGGGGGGTCTCTCTCCGTTGCAAACAACCACGCACTAGCTATCTTCGTGCATCTCCTCACCTCGCTTTTCTATCTCGGAGATGCATGCGTGATATGTTTGCATAAGAAACGAACACACACTCTCTCTCTATTTTATCATTTGTTGTCCCTTTCTCTTTCAAACACAATTTTTTTTGCACACTCACTCTTTCTCCTTCACACGCACTTGGTCTCTCTCAACTTAGGTACTCTCTTCGGTCCATAGCATATAGATTTATTGAAAAGTCAAACTTCACAATGTTTGACCAGGTACGTGGAGAAAAACATTTACATCTAGAACGGCAAACATATATCATTAGATTCATCATGAGATGTAGTTTCATATGATGTATCTTTGGTATTGTAGATGTAAATAATATTTGTGTAAACCTGGTCAAAGTTTCCAAAGTTTGACTTCTAAAATTTTTATATGCACTGCATTATCGAACGGATGGAGTATCTCTTCCCCCCTTTCAGCTATCTGACGCACCACTCAGCCGTATCGGGGCTCCTCTATCTCTCTCAAACTTTATATCTCCCTGGTTCACACATATACATATCTCGCTCGCGCTACATAGACCCATCTAACACTCTTCTCCCTTGCTCTCTCTCTCTCTCTATGTGACACGTACCCCCCCTAAGTACCATAATCTCTCACTCCATCATAGGCACACACACTCCCCCCTAAGTATGACTATCTCTCACTATCCATCAGGAACACACGTATTTTCTCCTTCCATCCCTATGTCTATATCGATATCTCTCGGGGTATCTTCTATCGCGCACACACCTTGTCACTCGATCTCCCACCATGTAGTCCCATCACGATCTCCAGGGGATCTCTCTATCACAAACACACACTCTCTCCTCCCCATGCCTGCATTTTCTCCATATGTCTCTCTTGACCTCTCTCCCTTGTTTGTCAAACCTCTCTCGACCACGTGCTAGGGGTCTTTCTCTCTCGTTGCAAACAACCACACACTATCTCCTCACCTCACTTCCGCTGTCGAAGATGCATGTGTGATATGTTTGCATAAGACACACACGCTTTTTCTCTACTTTATTGTGTGTTGTCCATGTCTCTTTCACACACGCACACACACTTTTTTCACTCACTCTTTCTATTTCACACACACACACTCTCTCTCTCTCTCTCTCTAGTTAGGTACTCTCTCACATCCATAACATATGGATGTTTTGAAAAGTCAAACCTCAGAAAAATTTGACCAGGTATATGTGGAGAAAAACATTTACATCTGGAATGATCAATAGATTCATCACAACATGTACTTAGTTCATACTATCATTTATCTTTGGTATTGTAGATATAAGTAATTTCTTTATAAACTTGGTCAAAGTTTCAAAAGTTTGACTTCAAAAAAAATATAGGCACTACATTATCGAACGAAGGGAGTAGCTCTTTCTCTCCCTCTACTATCTCTCACGAGCCTCCCCTCTCACTCGATCTCTCTTTACCGAGGGATTATACGGTCACTGTGTCAGTGTATAGCTCCATATATTGTTTAGTTGACCGGTCAACCAGTCCACATGCTGCCTTGTCAGCTCGTGTTCTCTATCTTCGTGTGCTGGCCCATGTGGCAGTGGGTGAAAATAAGTAAACTAGATGCCCATCTCACACGCGGTAAAGTAAACAAAGTTGAAACCACTCGCGGTAGCACCCCGCACGCTAGTAAATTAAGGGCACACTTCTTCCGCATGAAGGACGCACTCGCACACACTACACCACTGCGCGGCGGCATGCACACAAGGATGCACTCGCGCACACCCAGCACACAATACACACCAGCACACGTGTACATCGGCATCGCTGTCGGCTGAAATGGACGGCGAGGCAGCCAACAAGCGGAGGCGGCTTGAGCCAAAACCGCATCCGGTGAGCCTGGACTTCATCAGCAGCCTTCCCGACGACATGCTGCTCGTCATCATCACCCTCCTCCCCACCAAATCTACCGTGCGGACCACCCTGCTCTCCTGGCGGTGGCGCCCCCTATGGCGCCGCGTCCCCCTCAACCTCATCGTCGATAGATGCCTCTGCAACAGGGATTGCAAACGCATGGCCGCAGTCTCCAAGATCCTTGCATCGCACCCTGGGCCAGCCAGACGCCTTGACATCCACATGTTCAGTACCAACTGCAAGGTCCAAGCCAAGTTCGATGAGTGGTTCTTATCCCCCGCCCTAGACCAGCTCAAGGAGCACAGGTTCGAAGGTGGACGATGTTGCTCTCTGCTGCCATCCACACTCTGCCTCACGCCAACGCTGTGCCGCGCTAGCTTCAGCTCCTGCTATTTCCCCAGATTAATGCCGCGCCCGCCCTTCTTATCCCTCAAATCAAGCAGCTCGACCTCTTCGACATTGGCATCTCGAAGAAGGCTATGGAGCACCTGCTCCGCGGCTGTACTGTGCTCGAGTAACTTCATCTTCGGCAGATCCACGGGTTCATTAGCCTCCACATCGCCTCGACGAATCTCCAATGGATTTATGTGTCTTGCTGGCCCCACAACAAGACATCAATTGGGAAGACATCACTTGAGCTGTTCCACGTTATGAGAATGCACCTTTCCTTGAGAGATTGCTTGTATCTGATCAAGAAGGTCCAACAAAAATCAGGGTCATGGGCGCGCCGAAATTGACAGCGTTGGTCTACTTGTCTGCCAAATTCTCCAAACTTGTTATTGGATCCATAATCGTTCAGGAACAACACTATTCTTCTTCCCCGTCTTCTTGAAATTCAAAATTTTAAATTTCTTCTTGATGTATTTACCACTGTCATCTAGAAAATGATTCCCACAAGCTTGACCCAGTCTGTCCGCACATTGAAGATCTTGGCAATAAAATCTATTGGCCCCAATCTGGATCAAGTTGTTGGATTCCTTAGATGCTTTCCGTGCACGGAGAAGCTACTGATCGAGGTGAAACTTCTTTCCTATTAAATGGTAATCACAACGGAGCTCAAGTTTTTCGTAATTTCCCAAATTACGATGACAAGTGTAGTGTTCAAAATTGCATCTACGCACTGCACCGAAAGAAATGTTTTTAGTATTTTTTTCTCACGTGATCACCTACATCTTTTTTTGTTGTACTAGTAGCCTAGGCTAGTCATAGTGGCAAGTAACTTAGACTAGTAACTCTATGGTTAGCCTAAGAGCAAGTACTAACTCTTCGTATTTTGTAGTATCAAATTTTGACCATAGATTTAACTGACAAAATGTTAATGCATGTCACTAAAAAATATATCGTTGGATTCGTATTTGAACATAATTTCAAATGGTATCATTTTTGGTAACATACATTGGCATTTTCTTAGGTAAATCTTTGGTCAAAATTTTTACACTAAATATGAGGTAGTACAAAAGTGGGATATAACGGCCCTCCACTATGTAGGCCAAAACATGTGCCAAATTCAGTTTTGATGCATTTGGCATCGATGCCCTCCATTGCTCACCTGGTGCCCCAAAAGAAGTTCAGGGCATCGGAGCACCTACTTGCTCCGGTGCCAAATTAACTCACGCAATGAAAAAACACTTGCGTGGGAGAGGGAGAGGATTGAAGCAATAAAAAACACTTGTTTGGGAGAGGGAGATGCTGGTGTAGTTGGTTTGATTGATTTGTTTATACATGTGGGTCTGTGTGCACGGTGGTGCCAACTCTCTCATATTGCTAGAGTGGTGCCAAAATCTTTTGATTTGACATCAATGCGTATTATGTGGCATACTTTTCAGAAGTATGGCATCGGCCACATAGTGGAAGGCAACAAATGCCTAAGCTTATCACGTGCTCCTAGGTAAATGAGGAAAGAGAAAGAGAGAGAGAGAGTGAAAAATTATCACTAGCCTTAGAGCTAGCCCTATAGCCAACCCTATCGTATGAGTGAATGATATTGGTAGCTTCTGATGACACGGCAATCTTATACAGCCAGCTGCTCTAATATGTTCTCTTCTTTTGTAGATAAAAAAAGACCCGAAAGTCAAAAATATGCTGCAATATAACAATCTCATCGAATGCCTTGATCTCCATTCGACAGAAATTGATTTCATCGACTACCGAGGCTCCACATCTGAGATTAAATTGGCCAGGTTATTTGTTCTGGAGGCAAGTGCGCTCAAGGTAATGAGGTTTGTTGTTCTCTGGTGCAACGATGAATGGCGTGCTGATCACTGCAAGCGTCTAAGCCTAAATGACAAAGGCTCTGCAGAAGGTGAATTTGTTTTTGAAACATCAAGTCACAAGAGACTGAAAAATTTATTTGCCCACTAGTGACTTGTCATGGCGGCGGATTTTAGTTTGTAGATAATGCTGCATGCACCTAAATTAACGAAAGTTCTTACATAAACCTCCTAATAATTCCCTCTTCGTAGGTGCAGCATTACTCCTAGCATTTGTAATATCAGTTTGAAACTTGTAATATTATGACTATCTAGCACGAGGTACTATGTTACGATAAATGTTCGTGCGCATAGGTGCGGCAAGGATATACCTATTACTCGAGTACAATATTTACTATTACTCGTGGCAACGCATGGGAAATTATGTCAAAAATGGCTAGTTGTAAGCAGTCTAGCTCTACAGCCATGATGATAGTGACTGTGCACGGTGAGGCTGACTTTGGTATGCCGAACACGCTGCCTACACTCAGGTGTCATCCGCGGTGCAGGGCCTTGTCACTTCACTGTGAGGAGCAGCACATAATAATTTGACCAACGGGTCACAATACTACTACATTGGTAGTACTACTAGTACTACCATCGTCTGGATTTACTAGTACTACCACCTCCTTCTGGATTTAGTATTTGGCTAGCAATATCTAGTAATGCATGTCACAAAAAATATACTACTCCCTCCGTAAATAAATACATGGAGTATTGTTTTATTCGGTTTTGTATGTCGTTTCTGATGATATTATACACTCTCCCTTCCGGTAGATGGCTCAAATCTGAAATCTCATCAAGCAGACTACTATTGTACTCCCTCCGTACTGGTGCATTAGTCACGTTACGAAAACCAAATAATTCCAAAACTTTTAGGCGCAGTGCATTAACTACCCACCTCGTTCCCTGTTTTTTGCCACACAAAAAGAAATCAGCCAATAGGAGATGTGGGGTGCGTATGCATTCAATGACTTGAAACTACTTAGCACATGTACTAGTAGGGCTCAATTCTCTGCATGCAATGACATTAATTACAAAATAAACATCAAGTTCTCATGTTTTCACCCAACTTGGTCTCATTGAGATGACTATGCTTCACCCGTACGAAGGGGGTAAGGGCCGAGGAGTAGATGGCCAACACACACGTGAATGCAACACATTAACATATGGCCCATCAAACACTGTGGCCAAATTTCCTGCAGTCTGTGCTAGGCTAAAAAGTGTTCTTTGAGAGGGTGGATGGCTGGTCTCATGTTTAAAACTTGTCGTATTATGTATACGTAGACGTAGAGATAGTGCAGCAGTTTTGAAAGTTTGAATCCAAACATCATAATGCAATTTCTACTGTTGATTGGACTCATCCGACGACCAAGGATGATGGGATTCGCAGCTATACATTACAAACACCCGCCCGCCGCGTGAAGCATGTGAAGCTAACTAGTAGTACTATTGTTGATTGGACTCATCCGATAACCTGTTGCAATGCACGTACAATTATGTATTCGGGAAAAACAATTGCCGCGTTGTAGCACCCACTCTGAGAAGCAACTCGAAAGCCATTCATAAATAAATTTAGTAAGTTTGTCACATGCATATCATTTAGTATTACATACAATAAATCATCAACGTACAACGACAATGATGATACATTATACTAAAGTTTTTATCACACAACAAATAACAAAGCGATGAAATAAACTTGAGGTCAACCAATCCTTGGCATTGGAAATGCTTGCTTTGAACCATAAGTGATTCTTTGGGCAGGGCCAGCTATTGTCAATATCGAGACCAACGCAAGACTCGTCATCCAGGCTGAAGCGGCCTATATCAGAATGCATATTGTGATAGCTAGGGTAGGGAACCATAGTAATGTCTGAGGTATAGATACAGTTGCTTCTCATAAATGGTAGTAACGTTGTGCCAACAGCAGCTGGATCGCCTTTCACCATCATTGGATAGTTTAGTCCAAGGAAGAGCGAGTTTTCTCCAAGACTATCAATATTGAACTAGGCAGAAGCTACTGGCGCTAGCACACTAGTATCCATCCTAAATACCTTGCAACAGATGTTGGAATAGGTCCGGAGAGTGTGACCATAGGAGACAACAGCTGCTTCCTCTATAACATCAGCAGTGCCCTGTATACAGACAAGAAGAGGTGATCCATCGGAATTAGTTGCTAGGCGCCACTGAGTATGTAGGTCCTGCTCGTCTTCATGATCATGACCATCACCATCGTCATCTCCCCCTTGGTTATAAAATTTTCCAAGTACTGGTGGAGGAATGTTGACAGGACCTTGGAAAACACAAATAGGTTAATTAGTGTATGGGGATACTAAACTCACATGCATGGTGAATGAAACAATTATAATTACAGTGGAAGACAAACGTACTGAAACAATAAGGATCCCATGCGAAAACAATGCCACGAGTGGTGGAAACAAACACAAGACCCTCGTAGTGAATTGCATCACAGTACACATCCGTGTACAGAAATTAACTTTTGAGCAATATCCATCGAGTTGAAGGACTAAGGATGGTAACAAGCTTGTCGAAGATAGCGACAACACAAGCGTTCCTATAATCCCAAGAGCGATTGGGAACTCAACCAATTGCTATCTTCTGTAGACGACAGTCACCAGGATCGTATTTGAATGTACGTAGATCATCTGTGTGCTCAACCTCAGGGCAGTCTGAGATTTTTGGAAGTGGAACCCGGTGACGAGTGTATACATTCACAAGTTCCCACTCGCAGTTGTACCCAATATAAACAACCCAATCTCCATTTGTGCCTGCTTAGGCCTTACCCGTAAGCGATGGCATCTTAACATCACACATATCATTATCAAGCGGCATCAACTTGCACAAGGCGAGGCTTTCGTCGTCCCCGCACCAGCGAGCAGGGTCATGGCGAAGAAGATAGGGGAGATCAAACTGCTCCTGAACCCTTGGGTTCTTTGTAATGATGTTATTTATTGAGTCGAGAATGGCCTTGAACGAACTTGCCATGCTAGCCAAGGTGATGACGTCACACCGATCAATGAGTTCCTCCACCACGTCATCTTTCAGATCGGGGCAAGAATAACGGGGTCGTTTCCTGTCTGTTCCCTCCATCAAGAAGACAAACAATGGTAGAAGGAAAAGTGAAGGCAAATGGAGGGAGGAACAACGTGCGACAGCAGTTCCAAATCGAGAGGGAAAGGCGAAGAGGCGGTGGACGGTTGCCACAGTACAGGAAGAGGATTGTGGGGAGCGGCGGTCACCACGGTATAGAAAGAGGCACCCCGGCCTACATAGACATCCGTTCGGAAATTATACAAAAGGACTCACCATCGTATCACTTACATGTTGGAACGGGACCACATGTCAACGAAACATGGTGTGTCATTTCTCGCAAAATGCGATCTGGCCACGTTGGCCTGAGGTGCCGCATTATTTCTCGACTTTATTTTTTTAATGGCGTGCCATTCATTTTTGAAGCACAACTGATTGGTACTGTATGCAGAGAAAATATAAACTACTCTACCTCTAGTACTAGTATCAAAAAAGATATATAGACTGGAGCTTCAGCGCTTGCTTGCTAAGGGTTGCCCACTTGCTTCTCACACTATCACCCTCTCTCCAGATCTAAAAAATACAGTGGTGGCCCCTCTCTCTCTCCCTCCTCATCGGTGGTCACAGATCCGCCAGGATCCTATCCGTCGGGGAAGAAAAGGACGTGCAGCGTTGACGCTAAGGATGGCAATTTTACCCATGGGTACGGGTACCGTACCCGCATGGGCAGGGTATGGGCACACTTTTATACCCATGGGTAGTACCCATACCCTACCCGTTAAGTCATGGGTAGGGTACGGGTATAGCCTTGTACCCGAGGGTATACCCATACCCTGCCTGTTTGTGAACTAATGTTAAGTTGTCGTCAATTAGTCATTAATTTGTCATGTGACTCATCTACTCCTATTGGATTAAGAGTACGTTGTGATTTCTAAATTTTGATATATGTCGTTTACTCATCTGCCTGTTATTGAGCTGAGATAATTGATTTTTTTGTCAAATGTGCTATCAGTGAGCATAAAATTGTGAACAACTTGTGTACTAATTGTTCTACCCGCTGGGTACCAATGGGTATGGGTACCCGTCGGGTATGGGTATGGGTAAAGTTTCATACCCATGGGTACGCGTATGGGTAGAATTTTGTACCCACTGACTATACGGGTATGGGTATAGTATTGCTCTACCCTGCCCATACCGTACCCATTGCCATCCTTAGTTGACGCACTCATCGTCGGTGAGCGAGGTCACACACTGACGACAAGGCCGTCCTCTCAGACCTAGCACCAACGCGGGATGGACTCCGTCCCCAAGCTCGCTGCGGCAGTGTGTGCGGAGGACGACGACCACGAGTGAAGCCACTTCCCACCGACCCTCAGGTATGCTACCTCTTTTCTAACCATACCCTTGTTCTATTGCCCCATCTGCCATGTTGTTGGATGTGGATCTTTTTCCACTCCACAATCTCCCCAATTTAATATCCTCTGCTCTGCTGGTCACGCAGACAAAAACCTTAATTTGCACTATTAAAGAAAACCCTACTTCATTCAGACTAATCCATGTCTGGGTTGAATAAGGAAAGAAAGGGAGAAAGTACTGTCGAAGAGACTAGGTATTGAACCCGCATCTAGGTTGAAAAGGGGAAAATCAGTAGCTAAGGAACGAGTATCGTGTCTCTTGGTTGAAAAAGGGTAGAAAGGCATGACAATGCAATAGAGAATGACCAGGTCGATCGGTTTGTTGTCCTCACATAGGAAAAAGGTGGCTGAAGAGAACAAAAATGGGACGTAATCCACATATGCTGCCTGGATATTTGTCACTCTGGGCAACCATCCCTCCCTCACCACTCTATGCATCCGTGGAGGTAGATCGTACTGGGGCGCCCATTGTCCGAATGGGCCTCCCCATGCTCTTATTGCCACTTTTTTGCTGTTGGTATAACTCCATCGGTAAAGTCAAGCAATGCTACTGCTAAAGTGATGCCACATTTAACTAATGCCACACTCAGTCTAATGCCACCGATAAATTTAAGCAATGGCATTTAATGTCACTGGATTATTTCAGGGTTAGCTGTTGATTGTGGATGTATTAAAGATTTTTGAGCTAAGGCATTCTAATGCTGTTGCACAGCCAGTATACCAACAATGAAACTTGTTACTACCTTCAGATTTTTGCACTGTTAATGCTTATAGATTACATACCTGACTTCATGAGATAAGTCAATTTTTTTGTACAGTGTCACCAAAATGCCAAGGCGGTGACATCATTTCATTTCAGTTAAACCGCACAAAAAATTATGAAGAGTAGAGGAAAGGTCAAGAGTGGGCACCTCCTCCTCCAGCTGTTTTCTTGATTCGTTTGATCAAGTTTTTATGTTTGATCGATTATCAAGATTGGGATAGCAATTTTTTAGGTCCCCTCGAGTTCGAAATGATATTTACCTTGAAGGTACATGGTTTGGAAAAATTTTATACTGTCATTAGTTAATAATGCTAGTTACCCTCAGACTTTTGTATTTGGTTTAATGCTATTGCACATCCAGTATACCAGTGCTGAAACTTGTTACCTTTACATTTTGTATAGTTAATACTTATAGAAATCTCCCAGTACTAGCTTATGGAAATCTATTCAGCAAAACGGTTGTACTGTACCCCATAATAAAACAACTACCCTACTGTTGCACTAGCCACTGGATTAGTGTTTATTTGTACTATTCAAATGGTGTTGCATTAGCGTATGGACATATGTAAGGTGTGGCAAGCTTTCCCAGATATATGCTCAAGAAAACTACTACATGTTTTTCTAAATACTAGACGTTTGGCTACTTAAAATTGAACTGCGAAAACGTCTTATATTAAGGAACAGAGGGTGTAGAGTTCATTCAAATTATGCCGATAAAGCTAGTCACACCTTTGTTAAAATTAATGTTCATTATGTTATCGGAGGAGGTCTGCATGTTTGTCTCTAATGCCTGTCGATTACATACCTGACATCATGATGTAATGGTATGTCATTTCTTTTTGTACAGTGTCACCGAATTGTCAAGGCGGTGATGGCATTTCATTTTAGTTGAACTGCACAAAAAATGCTTAAAAGAAGAGGAAAGGTCAGGAATGGTTCAATCTTTCAGAAAATACTATGTATGCCTTCCTGACATTAGCCGTTGTTGCCTTATTTATTCCTTCAAATAGGTGGTTAGAAACAGTCCGGCTACCTTTTCCCATTAAGAAATTGGAATACTTATATTTGTGAGTCTATGCTTCAACTAGTGCCACTTTTATAGTAATGACACTTTCAATATCTGTGCAAACAGGGATGCTCGATTTTTGTGGAATTGCACAAAAAATCCAAATGGTTCAACATTATGAGCATGTTTTCGTCCAAACCGTTATATCCAATTGGTGGCACTATGAGCTGTTCATTATGAAGGTACATGGTTTGCTACTATCTTGCTACTCTTTTTGTATTGTCATTAGATAGTAATATTAGTGGTTTGCATGTGAATTTATTGGCAGGGTGGACCTACATTGGGGGTGAAGGACATGATTCAATGATTGGATGCCCATTTTCGGTTGTATCGATTTCACCTCTTCCATCACAGCAAAAATGGATATCTTTGGTCTGATGAAGAATAGGCGCTATATTTCTACTCTGTACCAGCAAATCAATTTATTACCAAATTGTCCGGGGCAAAACATGACAGTATCAAATTGTCCAGTGCAAAACATGACAGATGCTAAGCGGAAACGACTAGCAGAGACATGTTTAAACCGAAAATACAAGGTGGGGTATATGTTAACTAGCTGCTTGATATTTGTGCAAACAGATTTCTGCCCGTTCCTATTTGGCAAACAAACAAAGTGACCTCAATTTTGGTGGAACTACACAAGAGAATAGTATAGTCACTGCATGTAGTGCCATTTGAAAATAGACACAGAAAGATTGGATAGTCACTTCATGGACTGCACAAAAGTAGTACTGTACTATTTATTGGCCAACACTAGGTCCTTCATTGCTTTGGTCTGATTATACAATGGGCATCATTTTGCCTAAGTTAAAGTTGTATTCCGAAAATAGTCTCACCGTGTGATCGACAAAAGACCAATTCATATTGCAGTGGATGTTCCTCCATCATGTGTGGTTCATTCTCATGGTTCTGGCTGTTGGTGAAACCACTTACGTTTGCAAGAGGAAATGTAGACTTCACAAACAAATTGGTCTTTCACTCTGTACTGAATGTTGGTCCAGAGAAGCTTCCATGTTAGTAGCAAGAACAGATGTTTTTTCTTGATCTTTGCTTTAGGAGCTACATATTGTATATGATCTATGAATCATTGAGATGCATTAACATGTTGATCTTATGTATGGGAATCGTACTAGTTGGTTGTGAATTTGGCCTACTAATGTGAACATATTACAATGCCGGGCCTGTGAGTCTCGTGTGAACATTTCGAAGGGATCGACTCTTACTAATGTGCACAGCATGATCCTTATTTCTGTGTGCTCAGTGTTTACAAGTTACTAGCAGTTCCTTATTTCTCTTCGCTCAGTGTTTACAAGTTACTGATCGATCACTGGCTAGCCTACTAATACACTCCTGGCAGTTTTAGTTGTGATGCAAGATTCAAAGGTGGCAGTTTTTTGAATAAAAATGCCTACCTCTGAAGAAATTGACATGCTGTTCTGAAGAAAATGACATGTGAATCTGAAGAAACTGCCAGCCAAAACGTTCGCAAATGCTTTATCTCCCAGCGAACGTTCATCAGCTATTGCGATCCTACGCGAATAACTAGAGGATCACAAACGTACCTCATGTGGATGAATCAAGTGCACTCGTTTGACTGTCATGCTGATGTGCGACCCAACACGGACGGGAGACACCACTGACGGGACGGGACGGCATAGTTATAGTTTCAGTTTTTCTAGTTTTCCACGACAAGCTGGCGCGCTAAGCCATGTCTGCTTATGCATTCATTTCCGATGACCGCCGCATTTCCCGTGACACGCTGGTTCACCTACCTTCCGCCTATAATTACTGGTTCCAGGTGTTCTCCAAAGGCACCATCACCCAACTCGCCCTATCCTCACAAGCCCCCACCGGCCCGATGTCGCTCACCACTTGCCCTCACTCTCGCCACGTCCGTCATGCCCCCGCTCGTCCGCAATAGGCGATGCCGTAGGCGCTCACCGCCGAAGCCAGTGTTCGGTTTTTCACCGGAAGCCAGACGGAGGGAGGAGGCATTCTATCGGTCTTTAGATGGCAATGCAGAGTATGAGGACTTGTTGGAGCGCGACTGCCTGGCGGAGGAGGAGCGTATCGCCAATTTGCGCCGCTAGCAGGGCATGGAGCAGCAGCGCACCACCCCTCTGAGTCGCGAGTAGGGCGCCCGCAACTCGGCTGACTACATGGAGGCCGGCGCCCGGCAAATAGCCCTAGAGGCTGTCGGGCACGCACTCGTGCGCGGCACTGAATTTTACTACTAGCTCATCAAGTGGGTTTCCCGCTTAGAAGCCGAAGCTTCGGTGGACCATGCCGGCATTGAAAGGGCCAACGCGGGTGAGAAACACGCCCTATCGCACCTCTGGCAAGTCCGAGGTGAGGAGGAGGACGTCGGTGCCGGCGTTTAGCGTGTACCGCAGATGGCGGCCGGCATCGTCTTGTTAGCTAAGAGTAAGTTATTACTTGTACACTAGAGTATTAGTGGGAGTTGATAGTAAAGTTGGCTATGATGGTTGTCAACGTGGAAGTTCAGCACTCTATCTCTGGATCAGACCTATTACTTTGCTCTGAATGTTGAACTTTCCGTGTGAACGTATGGAATGGGCTATTATTTTTTTAAGTGGGCTGCATTTGTCCGCCACAGATTTAGAGGCTGACTTATGGGCCTACTAGGTTGACGTGTACTCAATCAGGAGATGATTGTATGTGGAGAGGATGACAGCAGGGGCCCACCAGGGTCATGGTAGTACGCAAGCAAGTGCCTCCTTATTTCAAGCCAAAAAAATGGTTCCACCTAATGGATTCCTGATATCTGGGTCCCATGCCATTGTCAACATAGTCAATAAACGAGACAATTGCACAACGAGCGGCTGACACCAAGGACCCAGCAGCTCGCCCAGTTCTTTTAGTTTTTGAGACGAAAGCAGGGTATCAACTGGGTCGTGTGGGGCACTCTTGCCAGTCTAGCCAGCCTTTTATTTTATGTTTACCACAAGACTAGCCCAGTTTTTTTTTCTTTCTGAAAATGGCTAGCCCAGTTTCTTATTTTTTTGCAGAATACCCAACCGAGGCCTACTTGCTTTTGTCAAACCTGCTAGGCTGCAAGGGATGCATTTGGCTTGCCCAGAAAATGGGCTATATAAGAAATGGGCCCCTAAAAAAGTAATGAGAAATGGGCTGTAGATTTTTAAGACACATCAACCCGGCAATTAGTTTCAAATTTCTTTTTTTTTTTGCATTTTGATATTTTAAATTTCATTGATTTTATGCGGGGGAAATTATTTGGATTTTAATTTGATATAAATTTATTTTTCAAATTAGTTTGAATGTGACTCAAAATTTCGGGATTAAAAATAGTTCGGACCGTACCGAAATATGCAAAATTTCGTTGAGTTTTTTAACCTTGGCCACAATATGGGCTGTAATGCTAACAAAAAGAATATGGGCTCCAAAAAAATCCTTAAGAATTAGCAAATGGGCTGTAAATTATTAGAAATAATGGCAACTAGGATGAATGATGTTTTCCATAGATTTGAGGTTGAGTTATGGGCCTACTAGGTTGACGCGTACACTTTCCTAAAAAAGGTTGACGTGTATGCAAGGATGTGTCAACTTAGTCAACACATGAGAGCAGTGACTGTTTGATGTCCATCCAATGGCCGTCGTGCTTCTTCAATGTCTGATCTTCCTGCTCCAGCCGCCCAAACCAGCGTCGGTGGGACAGCCTGCTCCTTCCTCCCGTGGCCGGCTGTGTTGCCGCGCAGGCCTCACCGGCCCACCCTACTCCCACCGCTGGCCAGGGCATCCCTCTACCCACCCGCACCTCCTGTTATTTTCCGGCGAAGCCAGGGTCACCCTGCAGCCGAACCAGTAACAGCCCTCCTACTCCCCTCAGTGTGGGTATCCACTACTGTGGCTTCGCCGGCTCTGGGTCGTTCCCTTCCTGGGCCTCGCCGTCGTCCACCGCGTTGATACTCTCGGCGTGGCATGGTCAATGTGGTCAACAAACGACAGCCATCGGAAGAGGGACGTAAGTGGAGAGGCTGACAGTAGGGACCCGCATGGTCCATGGCCGCAGTCAAGCAAGTGCCTCCTTATTGCGCGAACAATAATGATTGCTCCTGCTGATAGCTGGGACCCACTAGCTACATCTTCGCACACAAGAAAGTGCCTCCTTATTACATGGGAAAAAAAGTTTCCTCCACCTGACAGCTGAGACCCACCAGCTGCATCTTCGCACGCAAGGAAGTGCCTCCTTATTCCGTGCAAGAAAAATGATTCCTCCCGCTGCTAGGTGGGACCCACCAGATTTGGTGGCTGACTTGTGGGCCTACTAAGTTGACGTGTACGCAGGGTTTTGTCAACCTAGTCAACAAACGATTCTAGCAGCAATGACAGTTGGATGTTAATCAAACGGCCATGCTGCATCTTCAATCTCTGATCTTCGTGCTCCAGCCGCCCAAACCAGCGCCGGCAGGACCGCCTACTCCTGCCTCCCGTGGCCAGCCGTGCTGCCACCGGTGGCCATGCCATCCCTCTACTCACCCACACCTCTTGTTATTCTTCGGTGACAGCAGCCTCACACCGCAGGCGAAGCAGTCAACCCTCGTAATCCCCTTTGCGTGGGCATCCACTGCCGCGTCTTCCCCGGCTCCGCGTTGTTCCCTTCCTAGGCCTCGCCATCGTCCACCACCTTGGTGCTCTCGGTGCGGCGTGGTCACAATGGTCAACAAAAGACAGCCATCAGAAGATGACTGTATGCGGTGATGCTGACAGCTGGACCCACCGGCTACATCTTTGGATGCAAGGAAGTGCTTCCATATTAGGCGTAGAAAAAATGATCCCTTCCCCTGACAGTTGGGACTCACCAGCTATATCTTTGCACGCAAGGAAGTGCCTCCTTATCCTCCCTAGCAGCTGGGACCCACCCGGTTGAAGCATACCTAGCGTTGTCTATCTGGTCGCGAATGTGTACATACATACTGGTCGATCGGTCTCTCTGCAACGATGAACCATGGACGAGCAAGCAGCGGCACATGTCGTAGTAAAGCCTCGACGTAGCAGTTCAGGCAGTCCCGTCTAAACCGTGTACACGTACGTACAGCCACAGGGCTAAAAATACGGTCACGTACGTACATACGGGCGGGGGTCCTGAACACAGACTCGCGCATACGTACGGCCAGGGCTCGTGTACATGGAGAGGCAACGAACGGCAACAACGGCATCCTGTTCATCGGCAACCAACCGACTGGGTCAGAATGGAGAAACTGCGTCATGTTCATCGGGAGACAACGGAATGCGTCGTGTTCATCGAGAGCCAACCAGCTTGGACAGAACAACCGAAACGGGGCCTGGCATACCGCAGAACGGAGGAAATGGCCTTCTGTTCGACCGCCTACGGTCGAAATGGGGACCTATTCATAGGGAAGGGTGTGGCGTACCGCAAAACAGAGGAAACCGACTTCTGTTGGAGCGCCTACGATCGAAACGGGGTCCTGTTCATCGGGAGGGGTGTGGCGTACCGCAAAATGGGACTCCACGGGGCTACTGTTCATCCACAGTCAACTTCCTCCAGCCTCCACCTGCTACTGTTCATCCACCGTCGACCTCCTCCAGCCTCCATCGGCTACTGTTCATCCTGCCTCCATGGGGTCCTGTTCATCCACCCCCAACCGGCTGGGGTGTGGCGGTAATGTTCATCCAGCAGCAACGGCCTACTACCACGGGGTCCTGTTCATCCAACCCCCACCGGGAACTGTTCATCCACAGCCACCCAACCGGCTCGACTCACCATGTCTCGACTCATTCTACATACCACGCGCACGGTACAACGGCCACTGTTCATCGAGAGGCAACCCAAGATCGGCTGGCTACGTCTCGCACGGGGGCTCAATCGGCTTCAGTAAGCAGCAGCAGTGATTGATCGCTCGGGTTCAGTTAGCAGCGAATGACGTAGCTAGTGCGATCGCTCGGGTTCAGTTAGCTAACGCCTCGCACACACGCGCGTACACGAGAGAAACGCGCAAACCACAGTGCATCGCTCGGCCCCGACCACCCACCGTAACCGGGAGCTCCCCGATTTTTTCCTCGCCCTTGCTTCTACCATGATTTTTTCCGTCATGGACGGCCCAAAGAATGTCATGCAGGTGCGTCCCCGGCCCGCCCAAGACAAAATTCCCATTTTCTATCATGATTTTTTGTCATAGAAGTAGGAGGCCACCACATCTCTGATGATACGTGTTTTTGTCACAATGATTGTCATAGAAGTGTCATAACCATGACAGAAAAAAATTCGTTCTGGCCAAAATGTCACGGATGTGTCTTATTTTGTAGTGTTACCTGGTTAGCATGTGGCCGAATTCTAGCTTAACAACTCTGGGAACCTGGTTAAAGAAGGTGGTGCCGAACATGGATAAGGAGAGGAACTCATCCCGCAAGCCAGAGGCACCAGGTATATCAAGATCTCAAGACACGATGAAGCACCGGCATTGGAGGCAAGTTCGGGGGCTACTGAGGGAGTCCTGGACTGGGGGGGGGGGGTCCTCGGGCTGCCGGCCTATCTCTCATGGGCCAGACAGTCGGGCCGCACTATAGCTGCTAGAAGGCCGGACTATTGGACAGCGTCGTATCCGGACAGGAGATCTTTTGTGCCTTGGTGTGTACTCCAAGTCAAGATAGGAGGTTTGGCATGTTTATCCTCTTGTTGTAACCGACCATGTGTAACCCTAGTACCCCTGGTGCCTATATAAATCAGAGGGTTTAGTCCGTAGAGGCTAGAACAACAACCATCATCCTACTAGTCTAGGGTTTAGTTCATCTAATCTCGTGCTAGATCGACTCTGTAATCCCCATATACATAACCAATATAATCAAGCAGGACGTAGGGTTTTACCTCTTAGAGAGGGCCCGAACCTGGGTAAACATCGTGTCCCTAGTCCCTTGTTCCCCATTGATCAAAGATCCACCGCTCGGGACCCCCTACCCGAGATCTGCTGGTTTTGACACCGACACGTATCAACTCCCCCAAGCTTAACTCATTGCTTGTCCACAAGCAATTCAGATGACAAACTGAAAGTGATAAAGAAAAACTTTTACAAACTCTTTTTGTTCTTGTTGTTGTATATATGCTTAACTAATGTTCAAGTTTTTAGCAAAGATTATGAACTAACCATGTGCATGATAACACTTAGGTCTCACATTTACTCATACCAATAACATAACCAACTAGCGAGCAATAATAAGATATCTCGGATGCCAACAATTTGTCAAAACAATCATGATATAATATGATCATATGGTATCTTGCTAGCCCTTTCTGAGACTGCAAAGCATAAATGCAGAGCACCTCTAAAGTTCAAGCAATGAATAAACATTGTAATTCATGGTAGAAGAGATCCAGTCATGTCACACTCAACAATAACTATACTCAATGCATAAGAATGACAATAGTGCTCTCTGAATTGGTGCTTGAATGAGAAGGTGATGACTCAACAATAAAAGTAAATAACATAAAAGTAAATAGATAGGCCCTTCACAGAGGGAAGCATGAATTTGCAGCGGTGCCAGAGCTCAAAGCTTAAAACAGAGATGAATATACTTTGAGAGGTATGCTTTTCCTGTCAATGTTACGACCGGGGATTTTTAATATCTTCCATGATAAACACATTATCGGCGGTTCCCAAGCGGAAATGTAAACTTTACTCCCCCTCAACCAACAATCACAAGCCAGGGCTAGCCGAATTCATGGGCACCCTCCATACCAACAACTTTCTAGGGGAGTTTGTTTTATTATATTTTTTTTTTCATTTTGATTACAGGACTGGGCATCCCAAATACTAGCCGCTCTCATGCAATGACAAGTGAGTAAACACTCATCATGAGAATAACCCGCTTAGCATGGAAGATACTGACCGCCCCCTGTTGCTCCTTGAGCGGTATGGTCAGACAAAACATATGGTTATTTGAATGATTAGAGGTGGCACATGCAAATTTACTTAGAATGGCAGAGTAATACCACATATAGGTAGATTTGGTGGACTAATCTGGAACAACTTTGGGTTTAAGGATTTGGATGCACAAGCAGTATTCCCGCTTAGTACAGGCGAAGGCTAGCAACTAGAGAGCAAAAACGATCATAATCATGCATTGAGAATAATTAACATTGAATATGAGCATGAGTAGGATATAAACACCATGAACATAAATATTGTGGAGGCTTTGTTGGTTTTGATTCAACCACATGCATGAACATGTGCCAAGTCAAGCCACTCGAATCATTCAGAGGAGGATACCATACTATCATACAACATCATAACCATTTTAATGCATGTTGACACTCGAGATAAATCATTATCCACTCCTAGTTGTTTAAGCGTGGCATGAGCAGCTATAATCTCTAATTGTCATCACAAACATGTTTACTCATAATATGCTAAATCAGGTATGGCTGAGCTAAACATATTTACAAAAATGAAAACAAGAAGAGTTCATACCAACTTTCCTTCACCGCAATCACTTCATCATATCATCATCATTATTGCCTTTCACTTGCATGGCCGAATGATGTGAAAATAATAATAGTGCAAGTGTGCTGTTGACTAAGCTGGAATCTGCAAACATTTTATTCAAAGGAGAAGACAAGGTAATATTGGCTCTTTGTCAGATCAACAATAGTGCACATGAGAGTGACTCAACATTTTCATTGTGGTCTTCTCCGTATGACGACTCAAAGAAAAGAAAATAATTTTAGAGAAACACGCTGAAATATTTTTGAAGTTTTTGGTTTTTCTGAAGAAAGCAAATTAACGAAGGAAAATCAAAAATGATAAAAATTATTTACACAGGAAAGCCCCCAACAAACAAAAGAAGAAACGAGAAATCTTTTGGGTTTTCTTTTAATACAGCGAAGTAACTAAACAAGAAAGAAAAACCAAAAAGAAGTGAGAAATATTTTTGGATTTTTGAAGTTTTTCGAACACACAAGAAGAAAGCGAAAAATAAAATTAATATGGATATACAATGAAAAAGGATGAACACCGACAATCTAGAATGAATGCGTGGTACATGAATGTAATGTCGGTGAAAAATACATACTCCCCCAAGCTTAGGCTTTTGGCCTAAGTTGGTCTATGGCCATGGGTAAAGGTGGCCACCCCCTGGGTAATACTGGTGCTCCTGAGGGTCCCACTGATAGACAGGATCCTGAGGCTCCCACTGGTAAACAAGCTCTGTGTGGGCTCTGGCTCACGTGCTGGAGGCTGTGTCAGGCCCCAGTAAGCATAAATGTCCTCGGGCATGATAGTGTATTTGCCCCTGAAAAGATCAAACAAGGCAGGTGCAGGCGAAGAAATAATCTCACGGGTGTCCTGACTAAACACCAAGCTATAGGAAATCGCCTAGGGCCACTGTCCATAAAATTGTGTTCAACCATACTAGCATAATAAAGATATCTGACGGGAAAAGCTTCTCTTCCGCCTCGTCATGCCTAATAGGACTCACAAAATGTTTAGCGAGGTGGGAAGCGTAAATACCACAGTAAATAATGCCCTCAAACAGTTCGTGTGCAACCGTCAGGCAATCATAGCACCCAAACTGAAAGTTCTCGAGTAAGTTGTGGACGCACGTTGAGGACGAAGGGAACGCGCTTCTGTCCTTCTGTCATTGGACTGATCATTTCTTTTGGTATCACCATAAAGAGCATGGTGCAAAATAGTAAGGTCAGGAGAGTTGGGTGTTCCACTCTCCCACCGACCAGTCAAACATCTTCCGGCAAATAATGAGTAATAGAGAAAAATGGCAAAATGTAAACTAGGAACTCTAGCCTCGGAAACTCCTATCAACTCCCCTAAAGTTACCTCGGATATAAAATCCACAACGTCCCTAGGACATGGCTCAAGGGGTATGCCTCCATTAGGAATCATGCAAACTTCACAAAATTCCTCAAATGTCATCTCTCTAAGAATATCATATAAATGGAATTACACGGTAGGTATGTCTCGCCTAGCATGAAAATAGAACTTTTGCATGAAACTATTAGTGAGGAGGAGGTATTGGTCACACTTATCTTCCAGGAAGGGAATGATGCCGGCATTGTTCGCCAAATAATAGAAATCCTCAAAAATTCTCGTATCCTTCAAGAACTTGTCGCACGACCACTCGCACGGTCACACCTCGGTAGCACGAGGAAGATTGTACTTGGGATTCAGGGGTTCCTTAGGACCCCGGCTCGAAGAACCTCTCAACCTCCACTTGAGAATTTTCTTTTTCTCTGAAAATTTCTGAAATTTTTAGTGCCTAAAACTAAAAGTAAATAGAACTTAACAAAATTGATAGCAACTACTCTCACAAGTGTCTGGGGGGCATATCATGCTTCAAAACTACTTTGGACCATACACATTCAACAAGCAAGCTCAAATACATGGTCACCACAACAACAAATGTTTTGAAATATATAAAGCACTAGAAGAAAAATTAATTGAACCATTGGAGGAGTCACATAACAAGAAGTAATCCCCCATAACAGTTTCAGAAATGGAGCTCCGAGCAAGGAGATTGAAAGTCATAGGAGGATGAGCAAGAACACGAGTTTAAAAGCAATGGTGATTTTTTCTGGAGGAAGGAGAAGGCTGTGGGCTGGTCCACTAAGTGAGGGGGCCCTGTGGGACCCACAAGCCCACTAGGCACGCCTAGGGGGTGGCCTCATCGTGTGAGCTTGTGGCTCATAGGTGCACCCCCTGGGGTGTGTCCACTGCCAAAAATTCTTATTTATTATAGAAAAAATCATACTAAATTCAGGTCATTCCAAGAACTTTTATTTTTGGGATATTTTTTTATTGCACGGATAATTCAGAAAACAGGATAATCATTGCATTTCTACTTTATTAACTTTAAATAACAAAAAGTAAATAGTGGGTACAGTAGGTTGTGCTTACTAAATTTTATTGGAAATATGCCCTAGAGGCAATAATAAAATGGTTATTATCATATTTCCCGTTCATGATAAATGTTTATTATTCATGTTAGAATTGTATTGATGAGAAACTTAAATACATGTGTGAATACATAAACTAAACTGTGTCCCTAGTGAGTCTCTACTAGACTAGCTCGTTGATCAAAGATGGTTAAAGTTTCCTAACCATAGGCATGAGTTGTCATTTGATAATGGATCAAATCATTAGGAGAATGATGTGATGGACAGGACCCAACCATAAGCTTAGCAACAGATCATATCGCTTAGTTATTTGCTACAACTTTCTTCATGTTAAGTATCTATTCCTTAGACCATGAGATCATGTCACTCCCAGACACCAGAGGAATACCTTGTGTGCTGTCAAATGTCACTTCGTAGATGGGTGATCATAAAGGTGCTCTACAGGTATCTCCGAAGGTGTTTGTTGGGTTGCATGGATCCAGGCTGGGATTTGTCGCTACGTGTGACAGAGAGATGTCTCTGGGCCCTCTCGGTAATACAACATGATAAGAAGCTTCATGTGAATAATGTGTTTAGTCACAGGATCTTGTATTACGGAACGAGTAAAAAGACTTGCCAGTAACGAGATTGAAGTGGTATGGAGATACTGACGATCGAATCTCGCGCAAGTAACATATCGCCGGATAAAGGGAATTGTATATGGGATTAACTGAATCCTTGACATCGTGGTTCAACCGATGAAGATATTAGCAGAATATGTAGGAACCAATATGGGCATCCAGGTTCTGCTGTTGCTTATTGACCGAAGAGGAGTCTCGGTCATGTCTGCATAGTTCTCGAACCCATAGGGTTGCACGCTTAACATTCGTTGAGGCTAGAGTAGTATTGGATAATTGCATTGGTGACCAAAGGTTGTTCGAGTCCCGGATGAGATCCCGAACACCATGAGGAGTCCCAGAATGGTTTGGAGGTAAAGATTTATATATGGGAAAGTTTTGTTCGGGTTTCGAAAAGGTTCTGGAGGTCCACAGGAGGGACCAACCAGCCCCAGAGGGCCACATGGACCCTTAGTGGGTGCCCTAGGCCTGCATGGGCCACTAGGCCCATGTGGCCAGGGGGAGCATTTGCCCCCTGGCTTGAAGGTCAGGGGGGCATCCGTCCCCTGACTTGGAAAGGGGGGTGGGGCTGGCATGGAGGAGGGGCATTTGCCCCGTGGCTTAAAGGGGGGAATCCACCCCCACACCCCTATATAAAGAGGGGAGGGGCGCAGGGGGGGGGGGGCAGACACATCAAACCCTTCCCTTGGCGCAGCAGTTCACCGTGTCTCCCACCACCTTGTCCCGTCTTGGCTTGGTGAAGCCCTGCCGACATACCACCACCACCATCACCACCACGCCATCGTGCTTGTCATGATCCCATCTACTTCTCCCACTTCGCTTGCTGGATCAAGGAGGAGGAGACGTCACCGAGCCGCATGTGTGCTAAACTCAGAGGTGTCATCCGTTCGGCGCTAGGTCAGTTTGGATCATGATTGGATCGTGAAGAGTACGACTACATCAACCGCGTTATATATGCTTCCGCTTTCGGTCTACAAGGGTATGTAGACACACTCCCCTCTCATAAATATACATGTCCTTGATTGGATCTTGGGTGTTTCATAGGAATTTTTTGATTTTCATGCTTCGTTCCCCATCAAATTCATCAAACACATGCCCCTAAAAAAGAATCCATTAATAAGGTTAATCAAGTCTAATTAACAAACTATTTTTGAGTAACATGAAACCGATGAATTTTCATATAACACTAGGTTTCCTCAATGGGGATATGCATCTCCCCAACAATAAGAGTTTCATATTTATTTTTGACTGAAGTAAGAGGAAACTTAAAACCTCTAATAGTGATTGTGGTAATCATTTCAATACTGTTGATACTTAATACATCTCCAACGTATCTATAATTTATGAAGTATTCATGCCATGTTTACAATAATTTTTTATGGTTTTGGTGCACTTTTATGTCACTTTTATATGGTTTTCATGGACTAACATATTGACCTAGTGCCCTGTGCCAGTTGTTGTTTTGTGCTTGTTTTTCGTTTTCCAGAAAATCCATATCAAATGAAGTCCAAATGCAGCAAAACTTTTTGATGATTTTTTCTAGATGTAAAGGACCCAGGAAGCTTCGGGGGAGTATTAGAAGACCCACAGGGGCCCCACAAGCACTAGGGCGCGCCTTGGGTGTTGGGGATACACATAATAGGTAGGCCCACGAAGGGTCAAAATATCGTAAAGCATGGGTTCCACACATCATGTGGGTCCAGATAAATCTCATGTAGACGAACTATCCACTCGGACATATCAACATACCGTCCACTCGGAAGACAGTCAACCACTCGGTCTTATGGCTCACTCGGATATGCGAAGACCAACAGTCGACAAGGCGGTCAAAGCATCATCTGACGTTACGGCATCAATGCCTCACTTTGTAACATAGGAGGTGAGGGGGTGGCGCACTCTATATAAGCCACCCCCCCACCACCACTAGACTAGGGGGGTTCATTCTTCTCTCATTTCTTACCCTCGCTGTCATCTCTCTCACCACTAGTCTCAGGACATAGTTTAGACATGGAGATCCGTTCTCCCCGCTCTCTCAAATACACCATGTAAATCCGTGTTCATGACAGATAAAGGAAAGCCTCTCCGGAGCACGAGACGTAGGGTTGTTATCTCCATCGTGAGAGGCCCGAACTCGCTAAAACCACTGTGTCACCCATTTGCATCTCGATAGATCATGCTCCTTTATCTTACCCCTCTCTCATTGTCGGAATCATTCCCACGACATTGGGGGCGCCCTAGTGCCTTGTGTGCCCCTTGTGGCACCTCTTTGCGTGATTCCAATGCTGAAAATTCATATAAATTCAGTAACCCCTAAAAGTTAATCTAGGACTTCTGCTCCGCCCCCGCAAGACTCTACACCAATGTGATCTCATCGCGAAGCCATCTCTGCCACCCTGCCCGAGGGAGAAATCATCATCGGAGGCCATCTTCATCATCCCGGCGGCCACCATGACGAGGAGGGAGTAGTTCACCTAGGGACTGAGGGTATGTACCAGTAGCTATGTGTTTGATCTCTCTCTCTCTCTCTCTCTCTCTCTCATGTTCTTGATTTGGCACAATCTTGATATACCGTGAGCTTTGTTAATATATTTGGATCATATGGTGTTTTCCCCTCTCCATCTTGTTATGATGAATTGAGTCTTTCCCTTTGAGGTTTCACTATTATCGGATTGAATATTTTGTATTTGAGAACACTTAATGTATGTCTTGCATGTGGATACCCGTGGTGAAAATGGGGTGTTCTATTGATTCACTTGATATTTCTTTAGGAAATCAACTTGCGGATTCCCGCGGCACATGGGTTGATGCATGTTTTCGTCCTACTTTCTTCGGTAGAAACTTTGGGGTACTCTTTGAAGTTCTTCGTGTTGGATTGAATATTATAAATTTGAAGTTGTTTGATGCATATCGAATAATCAACTCACGGATACTTGTGGTGATATTGGAGTATCTAGGTGACATTAGAGTTGGTTGATGTGTATCATATGATGTTACTTAGTATGAACTATAGGGCTGTTTGTGACACTTATAGGAATATCTCAATAGATTGATCGGAAAGGATAAATTTTAGGTGGTTTGCTACCTACAAAATTTTCTTCTTATGTTCTCCGCTTGATAAGAACTTTGGAGTAATTCTTGGTCGCACGTTGAGGGATTGTTATATGATTCAGTTATGCTAGCACTGTTGAGAGATTGCACTAGTGAAAGTATGAACCCTAGGCATTGTTTTCAAGCATTGCCATACCATTTTATCACTTGTTACCTTGCTGTTTTTTATTTTCGGATTAAAAAAATCTATATCTACTATCCATACTACACTTGTATCACCATCTCTTCGCCGAACTAGTGCACCTATACAATTTTCCATTGTATTGGGTGTGTTGGGGACACAAGAGATTTCTTGTATTTGGTTGCAGTGTTGTTTGAGAGAGACCATCTTCATCCTATGCCTCCCATGAATTGATACACCTTAGGTCATCCACTTGAGGGAAAATTGCTACTGTCCTACAAAACTCTGCGCTTGAAGGTCCAACACGAGTCTACAAGAATAAGTTGTGTAGTAGACATCAAGCTCTTTTCTGGCACCGTCGCCGGGGAGGTAAGTGCTTGAAGGTATATCTTTAGATCTTGCAATTGAATCTTTTAGTTTCTTGTTTATTCACTAGTTTGGTTTCATAAAATAAAAATACAAAAAAATGGAAATGAGGGTGCCTCAATATCTTCATCTTTATAATGTCTTTCTTGAAAATGATGGATCGGAAAATTGTGCCAAAGTGTTAGAAGAAGAATTCAATAAAATGTTTGCCATAATTTTTTTGAATGATAAGCATGATTGCAATGATATTAGTATGAATTATTTGAATATGCATGATGCTAATGATATGCAAAGCCATAAGCTTGGGGATGCTATGTTTGATGAAGATGATATTTTTAGTCCCCCAAGTTTTGATGTGCAAATTTGTTATGATGATTGCATGCCTCGTATTTATGATGATTGCAATATTTATGAAAGTGGGTTTGGAAGAGTGTTAACTTTAGATAATAATTATCCCACTATTTTGGAGGGTGTTGGATCTTATTAGATTGATAAAAGTGGATTAGGAGAGGTCATGACTTTATTTAGTAATGATTCCACTATTCCGAAAGAGGTTTCAATTGATTATTATGAGAACAACGCTGCTATCTATGATGGTTATTGTGACGGCATGTATTCTATAAATAATAATGATAACCATGAAATTTGTCATCTTGATTTTTAGTGCTCAAATTGATTATGTAAATCAAGTATTATGTGATAGTTATTTTGTTGAGTTTGCTCCCACTATTATGAATGAGAAGAAATTTGCTTATGTGGAGAGTAATAAAAATTCTATGCTTGTGGATCATGAAAAGAATACTTTGTGTGATAGCTATATTGTAGAATTCATTCATGATGCTACTGAAAATTACTATGAGAGAGGAACATATGCTTGTAGGTATTGCAATAATATCAAGTTTCCTCTCTATGTGTTGAAAATCTTGAAGTTTTCCTTGTTTTGCCTTCCTATGCTAGTTGATTCTTGTTCCCATGAATTGTTTGCTCACAAAATCCCTATGCATAGGAAGTTTGTTAGGCTTAAATGTGCTTGCCATGTGATTCATGATGCTCTCTTTGTGTTTCAATTCTTTATTTCCATGTTACCATCATTGAAATCATCATGCCTAGCTAAAAGGCATTAAAGAAAATTACTTGTTGGGAGACAACCCAATACCTGTACCTACTGTTTTTGTGTGTTCTCATGATTAATCTACTGTAGCAATCATGCTTTATAGCCTTTGTTTCAATAAAGTGCCAATTAAAGCCTTTGGGGTAGTGTGGATGATAGTTGACTTGATTTTGTGCAAAAACAAAAATTTTGCGCCCAGTTCTAGAATTACCATAATTCACTGGTATGCGGTAAAATTCTGAAATCTTTACACACGATTTATATATAAATTGCCTACGTTGTCCTAATTTTTCAGAAGTTTTGGAGTTACAGAACTACGGTCCTTGTTTAGATCATTACAGACTGTTCTGTTTTTGACAAATTCTGTTTTCAATGCATATATGTTGGTCAATATAATTTGTGGAAATGATAGAGTACAGTAGGAATTATGTGATAACAATTATGAATCTTGTCTCGATAGTACCAAAGTGAATGATTTGCTCTTTATCATACTAACCCATCTCACGAAGTTCTGTTAAGTTTTGTGTGATTGAAGTTTTTAAGTTTTGGGTGAGATATCGATATAAGGAGAATAAGGAGTGGCAATACCCTAAGATTGGGGATTCCTAAGGCACCCCAAGGTAAAATCTAAGGAATACCCAAGCGTCCAAGCTAGGGGATGCCCCGGAAGGCATCCCCTCTTTCGTCTTCAACATTATCGGTAACCTCACTTGGAGCTATATTTTTATTTGTCTGGAGCGTTATTTTATTTTATTAGGATTAGCTTGCTGTTATTTAAAATAATGTTTTGTATCTTTTATTTCAATAAAAATTACAAGTATAGCATTTACCATGCTCAGTTCGCAAGTATATGAGTTGCTGTTTGAAAACAGAAAGTTTTCTATTATTGTCTGAATTCTTCAGAAGAGTCAGAACGTGATAAAATCTTGAAAATTTGCACAGTAAGTTCTAACAAATTATCCATAGTGTGGCAATTTTTCAGAATTTTTGGAGTTAAATAAGTATGGATCATTCTTCATCCTTTAGAGACTATTCTATTTAGACAGATTGTTGTTATGTTTGCATATGTTTGCTTGTTTAATGATTCTATTTGAGGATAGGGGTATTAAATATGCAGAGGCATTTAGTATGTAATGTTAAATATTAATTTTATTGATTTGTTACAGTAGAGAATGATAAGGTTTTGCATTGATTTATACTAACTTATCTCACGAGTTCTTGTTGAGTTTTGTGTGGATGAAGTTTTTGAGATTTAGGGAAACCGTGATATGAGAGGAATGAAGGAGACGCAAAAGCTCAAGCTTGGGAATGCCAAGGCATCCCAAGATAATATCTAAGAAGTATCAAGCATCTAAGCTTGGGGATTTCCCGGTAGGCATCCTACCTTTCTTCATCAACAACTATCGGTTAGCCTCGGTTGAGCCTAAGTTTTTGCTTCTTCGCATGAGATGTGCTATTCTTGGAACGTCATTTTATTTTTTTTGTTTGCTGTTTGAATAAAATATTTAGATCTGAAAATTTTGAAATGAGAGAGAGTCCTCACATAGCTACTTAATTATTTAACTACTCATTTGATCTTCACTTATATCTTTTTGGAGTAGTTTGTCATTTACTGTCGTTCTTCCCTTATATCCTAAGAGTAAATTGTTGAAACAATTGAATATCATACAATTGAAATTATATGGGCTTCATATGCTTGTATCATGCCTAGTAGTAGTTTGACATTGGGTTTAGAAAATAAAATATATTGAAGCTTGACAATCACAATATTGGTCATACAAGCAATTTATGAATGATTAGTATAAGGAAGAGAACTTTCACATATAAATATATTATCTTGGACATCTTTTATGATTGTGAATACCCATTAATTATTTTCAAACTTGAGCAAATTAGTTAAAGTTGGACAAGGAAGACAATGCAATGAGTTATGTTTGGGTATATTTGCATAGAAGTTATATTGTTATGGATCCACCAACATGTGGTGCTTGCTTGGGATCTTTTGCTAGCCAAAAATTTGTACTAAGTAGAGATATTACTTGTGTATCCAGCAACCCTTAAACCCAGTTTCTTGCCATGAGTGTCCACCATATCTACCTATGGATTGAATAAGATACTTCAAGTAAGTTGTCATCGCTGCAAAAAGCAATAAAAAATGCTCCTAAAATATGTATGATCTTTTATTGCAAGGGAAAATAGGCATTGTACGAACTTGTGATGGTAAAGAAATAAAAGCGATGGACTGCATAATAAAGGTTGATATCACACGGGGCAATATAACATGACGTTCCTTTGCATTAAGGGCTTGCACATCAAAATAATTCAAAAGAGCATGACAACCTCTGCTTCCCTCTACGAAGGGCCTATCTTTTAATTTCCAGCCTTTACTTTTATGCAAGACTCAATAAGTGTTCATTCTCATTTCAACATCAATTATTCTTTAGTTGGCAAGGATCATGTTGTGGGGAAAGATCCAGGCACATATGGCCATTCAAATATATTTGATCATGAATTATTGTTGTTGAGAATTATCTCTATGATAAATGAGTTGGGAGGCGAAACATCAACCCCTACATTTCTCTGTGTTCGATGGATGCTATTTGTTCTAAAAATATGCTTTGAGTATTAGCAATCATAGAAGACTATATGATAATTGAGTATGTGGAGCTCTTACTTAGAATTTGTTTATAATGAGATGCATTGCAATTGTTTGGTGACTAAGAACATAGGTTGTTAAGTTTCAAGAGAATGCATTGTGGAACCATAACATGTGAATCAATTGCTACTTTATCATGATGAGTTTTATGAGAATGAATAGTTGTTATGATGCTAGGAAAAGTGATTGAAATTATCATTGATCACACTTATGCACTATGCTAGCATTCACACTTCATAAGTTATTTCTTTTATCATTTACCTACTCGAGGACGAGTAGGAATTAAGCTTGGGGATGCTAATACGTCTACAATGTATCTATAATTTATGAAGTATTCATGCCATGTTTACATAATTTTGTATGGTTTTGGTGCACTTTTATATGACTTTTATATGGTTTCATGGACTAACATAATAACCTAGTGCCCAGTGCCAGTTGTTGTTTTCTGCTTGTTTTTGGTTCTGTAAGAAATCCATATCAAATGAAGTCCAAATGCAGCGAAACTTTTTGATGATTTTTTCTTGAAGGAAAGGGACACAGGAAGCTTGGGGGGAGTAGCAGAAGACCCACAGGGGCCCACAAGGCACTAGGGCGCACCCTGGGGGCGCCCTAGTGCCTTGTGGCCCCCCTATGGCACCTCTTTGCGTGATTCCAACGCTGAAAATTTATATAAATTCAAAAACCCCCGAAAGTTATCGTAGAACTTCTGCTCCGCCGTCGCAAGCCTTTGTACCAAAGCAATCTCATCTGGAAGCCTTCTCTGGCACCCTGTCGGAGGGGGAAATCATCACTGGAGGCCATCTTCATCATCCCGGCGGCCACCATGATAGTAGTTCACCCTCGGGTCTGAGGGTATGTATCAGTAGCTATGTGTTTGATCTCTCTCTCTCTCTTGTGTTCTTCATTTGGCACGATCTTGATGTACCGTGTGCTTTGTTAATATAGTTGGATCAAATGGTGTTTTCCCCCTCTATATCTTGTTGTGATGAATTGAGTCTTCCCCTTTGAGGTTTCACTATTATCAGATTGAATATTATGGATTTGAGAACACTTGATGTATGTCTTGCATGTGGATACTTGTGGGGACAATGGGGTGTTCTATTGATTCACTGGATATATGTTTTGGCAATCAACTTGCGGATTCCCACGGTGACATTGGGGTAATCTAGGAACATGGGTTGATGCACGTTTTCGTCCTACTTTCTCCGGTAGAAACTTTGCGGTACTCTTTGAAGTTGTTTGTGTTGGATTGAATATTATGAATCTGAAGTTGTTTGATACATATCGAATAATCAACTCACAGATACTTGTGGTGACACCGTAGTATCTAGGTGACATTAGAGTTGGTTGATGCGTATCGTATGGTGTTATTTTAGTACAAACTCTAGGGCTGTTTGTGACACTTATAGGAATAGCTCAATCGATTGATTGAAAATGATAACTTTGAGGTAGTTTGCTACCTACAACAATTTTTTCTTATGTTCTCCGCTTGATAAGAACTTTCGAATGATTCTTTGTCACACGTTGAGGGATTGTTATATGATTCAATTATGTTAGCACTGTTGAGAGATTGCACTAGTGAAAGTATGAACCCTAGGCCTTGTTGTCAAACATTGCAATACCGTTTGTGCTCCATTTTATCACTTATTACCTTGCTGTTATTTTATTTTCAGATTACAAAAACCAATATCTACTATCCATACTACACTTGTATCACCATCTCTTCGCCAAACTAGTTCACCTATACAATTTGTCATTGTATTGGGTGTGTTGGGGACACAAGAGATTTCTTGTATTTGGTTGCAGGGTTGTTTGGGAGAGAACATCTTCATCCTATGCCTCGCATGGATTGATAAAACTTAGGTCATCCAATTGAGGGAAAATTGCTACTGTCCTACAAAACTTTGCGCTTGGAGGCCCAACACGAGTCTACAAGAATAAGGTGTGTAGTAGACATCAATACTCTTCACTGAACTTTGTTTCTTCGGAAAATAAACCTTATGCTCATTACCATTGACATGAAAAGTAACCTTGCATTTGTAGCAATCAATAACAGCCCCTGCAGTATTCAAAAAGGGTCTACCAAGGATGATCGGCACAGCATCGTCCTCGGGCATATCAAGTATAACAAAGTATGTTAAGATAATAACATTTGCAACTACAACAGGCACATCCTTAGAAATTCCAATAGGTATAGCAGTTGATTTATCAGCCATTTGCAAAGATATTTTAGTAGATGTGCGCTTATTCCAATCAAGTCTTCTATATAGAGAGAAAGGCATAACACTAACACCGTCTCCTAAGTCACATAACATAGTTTTGACATAACTTCTTTTAATGGAGCATGGTCTAGTGGGTATTCCAGGATCTCCTAACTTCTTAGGTACTCCACCCTTAAAAGAATAATTTGCAAGCATGGTGGAAATTTCAGCTTCAGATATCTTTCTTTTATTAGTGACAATATCTTTCATGTATTTAGAATATGGAGGCATTTTCAAAATATCAGTCAAGCGTGTGCGCAAAAAGACATGTCTAAGCATTTCAACAAAGCGCTCAAAATCCTACTCATCCTTATTTTTAAGAGGCTTAGTGGGAAAAGGCATGGGTTTCTGAACCCATGGTTCTCTTTCCTTACCATGTTTTCTAGCAATGAAATCTCTTTTATCATATCTTTTATTCTTAGTTGGTGGGTTATCAAGATCAACAACATGTTCTATTTCTACATCATTATCAGGTTCTTTATCATTATCTGGTTGAGCATCAACATGAAAATCATCATTATCTTTATCACTATGTGGATGTTCATTACCAGATTGTGTCTCATCATCAGAAATAGAAACATCATTACTATTCTCGGAAGGTTTTTCTATCACAGGTTCACTAGAAGCATTTAAATTTCTATCATTTTTCTTTTTCTTCTTAGATGAACTAGGTGTATCAATATTAATTCTCTGAGAATCTTGCTCAATTCTTTTAGGATGACCTTCAGGACATAGTGGCTCCTGAGTCATTCTACCTCCTCTAGTCATTACTCTAATAGCATGATCATTCATTTTATTATTCATTTCATTAAGCAAATCATTTTGTGACTTAGTAACTTGTTCTAACTAGGTATGAACCATGGTGCATGTTTACCCAGACCCTTCACATCATTAGCAATTCTAAACATCAAGTCACTCAACCGATCAATCATGATAGCATTATGTTTCAACTGCTTCTTAACATACAAGTTGAAGTGTTCTTGCTTAACAATATAGTTATCAAATTCATCCAGGCATTGCCTAGCAGATTTATTATAAGGAATATCACCTTCATAGCATCCATAAAGAGAATTTACCTTTACTACCTATGTAGGGATATCGAGTCCATGTATTTCTTTAATAGGTGGGTCCATGTATTTCTTCAATAGGTGGTAAATTCTTAACGTCTTCAGCTTTAATCCCTTTCCTTTCATAGATTTCTTTGCCTCTTGCATATCTTCTAGACTGAGGAATAGAATATCTCTTTTTTCGGGGTTGGTTTAGGTGGTGGTTCAGGAAGTGTCCAATCATTTTCATTTCTCAATATATTATTCAGTAATTCTTCAGCCTTTTCAACAGCTCGTTCCCTGAAAACACAACCATCACAACTATCTAGTTAGTCCCTAGAAGCATCGGTTAGTCCATTATAAAAGATAGCAAGTATTTCATTTTTCTTAAGATGATGATCAGGCAAAGCATTAAGTAACTGGAGAAGCCTCCCCCAAGTTTGAGGGAGATTCTCTTCTTTAAATTGCACAAAGTTAAATATTTCCTGTAAGGCAGCTTGTTTATTATGAGCAGGAAAATATTTTTCAGAGAAGTAATAGATCATATCCTGGGGACTACGCACACAACCAGGAGCAAGAGTATTAAACCATGTTTTAGCATCACCCTTCAATCAGAAAGGAAACAACTTAAGAATATAGTAGTAGCGGATTTTTTCCTCATGCACAAATAGGGTGGCTATATCATTTAATTTGGTAAGGTGTGCCACAACAGTTTCAGTTTCATGACCATGAAAAGGATCAGATTCAACCAAAGTAACTAACTCAAGATCGACAGAGAATTCATAATTCTTACCAGTAACAAAAAATAGGAGAGGTAGCAAACTTAGGATCATATTTCATTCTCTCCATCATAGATTTTTCTTTCAGCTTAGTAATTTATTAACATCATCTCTATCATTACAAGCAAGAAACTCTCTAGCTATCTGCCCATCCATAACATAGCCCTCAGGTACCTTAGGCATTTCAATTCTAGGAGAGCTAGGCCTAATAGGTGAATCATAATTTTCATCAGTTTCAACATTTTCAAGTTCTTTAGCTTTAGCAAGTTGTGCATCAAGAAATTCACCTAGTGGCACCGTTTCATTAAGCATATTACTAGGATCATTCATAGCAGGAGTATCATCATCAATTAGTTGCGACATATCAGATTGAATAGCAGGTGGTGGTGTCGCAAGCCTTCTTAAACCAGAAGGTGAATCAAGTGGAGAGCTAGATGGCAGTTCATTACCTCCCCTCGTCTTAGGGGGTACAATCTTGGTTCTAATATCTTTCAGAATCTTCGTAGTGTAAAATCCCAAGTGAACCCAATTAATAGAGCTATGTTCCCTTGCAACGAAGCCACAAAAAGGTCTTGATAACCCACAAGTATGGGGGATCGCGACAGTCTACGAGGGTATTATTTGACCCAAATTTATTGATTTGACACAAGGGGAGCCAAAGAATATTTATGAGCCTTAGCAGTTGAGTTGTAAAGTTAACCACACGTAGAAAATTGTATTTCTGCAGCAAAGTGTTCAGTAGCATAGTAATAATAGTTACAGGAATAGGAAAAATAGCAGTTTGTAGTGATTGTAATAGTAGCAGCAACAATAGTAACTTAACGAGAACCAATATGAGTAAAGCGTAGGCATTGGATCAGTGATGGATATTTGTGTTGGATGACATTCATCATATAATAGTCACAATCTAGAGCAATACACAATATCTCCAATTCATCAATGTAATTTAGGCATGTATTCCGTATATAGTCATACGTGCTTATTATAAGAACTTGCATGACATCTTTTGTCCTACCCTCCCGTGGCAGCGAGGTCCATCAGGAAACCTAAGGGATATTAAGGCCTCCTTTTAATAGAGAACGGGAATGAAGCATTAGCACTTAGTGAATACATGAACTCCTCATCCTATGGTAATCACCGGAAGGAAGCCCAATTAGTGTTACCTAGGGGTATGTGGATCATAACACGTAATAGGTGCATACAACTTGCAAGATAGGATCAAGAACTCAAATATATTCATGAAAACATAAAGGGTTTAGATGTGTAATCATGGCACTCGGGCCCTAGTGACAAGCATATTAAGCATATCAAAGTCATAACAACATCAATATCAGGACATAGTGGATACTAGGGATCAAGACCTAATGACTTGATTACATGACAAATCTCATCCAATTCCTTCGCCATCCAGCAAGCCTACTAAGGAATTACTCACTCGTGGTGGTGACCGTCATGGAATTATTGATGGAGAAGGGTTGATGATGATGACTGCGATGAATTCCAGCCCCGAACGGGTTCCAGATCGGCCATCCCCATGAAGAACAGGAGGTGGCGACGGATCTGTATCGTAAAACTTGACGATTCCTTCTCCCTGATTATTTCTCTGCGAGACGGTACTTATGGAGTTGTACTTAGGGCAACGGAGGCTCTAGAGGCCCACAAGCTCACCAAGCGCGCCCGAGGGGGGGGGGGGGGGTCGGCGCGCCCACTGAGCTTGTGGCTCCTAGGTGGCCCCCTCCAGTAGTTCTCTTTGCCAATTTTTTTATATATTCTAGAAATATTCTCCATAATTTTTCATCCCAATCTGAGAACTTTTATTTCTGCACAAAAATAACACCATGTCAATTCTGCTGAAAACAGCGTCAGTCCGGGTTAGTTCCATTCAAATCATGCAAATTAGAGTCCAAAACAAGAGAATAAGTGTTTGGAAAAGTAGATACGTTTGGGACATATCAACAATTAGAGATTATAGTTGCTCATGGCATGCTTAAACAGCTAGGAGTGGATAATGATTTATCTTGAGTGCCAACATGCATTAAACTGGTTGTGATGTAGTATGATAGTATGCTATCCTCCTATGAATGATTCCTACTTGTGAGCTACATTGTGATTTCCCCGAGGAGGAGGCAATGATGCAGTACAGTAGAGATAAGTATTTTCCTCAGTTAAAAACCAAGGTTATCAATCCAGTAGGAGAATCATGCAACACCTCATTAGCAGTACCTGCACACAAAATAACAAATACTTGCACCCAATGCGAACAAGGGCTTGTCAATCCCTTGACGATTACTTGGAAGATTAAATTTTGTAGTGATAGATAGATAGATAAAATACTAAATAAAATAAATAAAGAAAATTGTAGTAAGGTATTTGTGGATTTTAATATATGATAAAAGTAGACCCGGGGGCCATAGTTTTAACTAGAGGCTTCTCTCTTGAAAATAGCATACAGTGGGTAAACAAATTACTATTAGGCAATTGATAGAAAAGAAAATAATCATGACGATAACCAAGGCAATGATCATGTATATAGGCATCACGTCCGAGACAAGTAGACCGACTCCTGCCTACATCTACTACAATTGTTGGGGAACGTTGCATGGAGAACAAAAAATATTTCTACGCACACACAAGATCTATCCATGGGGATGTATAGCTACGAGAGGGGGAGAGCTTCTACATACCCTTGTAGATCACTAAGAGGAAGCGTTTATCAACGCGGTTGATGTAGTCATACACCTTCACGATCCGTCCCGATCAAGTACCGAACGTACAGCACCTCCGCATTCAGCACACGTTCAGCTCGATGACATCCTCACCTTCTCGATCCAGCAAGAGAGGCAAAGTAGTAGATGAGTTTCGGCGGCACGACGGCGTGGTGACGGTGGTGGTGAAACTATTTCCGCAGGGTTTCGCCAAGCACAACAGATTTAGGAGGGAGGACGAACTAGAGGGACAGGGTGCGCCAGCACACGGCTTGGTGAATCGTGGTGTCCCCTAGGGGCTAGCCCTGCTCCTCTATTTATATGTTGAGCCCTGGGGTCGTTTCTTGGAATAAGAGTCTCCTCAAAGTCGGTTTGGAACGCAAGGAAGAGTCCTTCTCGGTTTCTAGTACCAGACGCCACGGTCCTCGGTGTCTGGCCCAAACGCCATGGGCCTCGGCGTCTGGTCCCTGACCTCCGCAAAACATCCTTTTGCACCGACCTAAAGCCCTGTGGGCCTTACCCCTTGGCCCAACCATATCATCATATATATCAATCTTTACCTCCGGACCATTCCGGAGCTCCTCGTCATCTCCATGATCTCATTCGGGACTCCGAAAAACATTCTGTCACCAACATACAAAACTCATATAATACTATATCGTCAAAGAACGTTAAGTGTGCGGACCCTACGGGTTCGAGAATGATGTAGACATGACCGAGACGCTTCTCTGGTCAATAACCAATAGCGGGACCTGGGTGCCCGTATTGGTTCCTACATATTCTACGAAGATCTTTATCGGTCGAACCTTTATGACAAATACGTAGTTCCCTTTGTCCGTTGGTATGTTACTTGGCCGAGAGTCGATCGTCTGTATCTTCATACCTAGTTCAATCTCGTTACCGGTAAGTCTATTTACTCGTTCGGTAATACATCATCTTGTAACTAACTCCTTAGTCACTTTGCTTGCAAGCTTCTTGTGATGTTGTATTACCGAGAGGGCCCAGAGATACCTCTCCGTCATCTAGAGTGACAAATCCCAATCTCGATTCACGCCAACTCAACAGACACCTTCAAAGATACCTGTAGAGCATCTTTATATCACTCAGTTACGTTGTGACGTTGGATAGCACACAAGGTATTACTCCGATATCCGAGAGTTGCATGATCTCATGGTCGAAGGAATATGTATTTGACATTTAAGAAAGCAGTAGCAATAAACTAAACGATCTTATGCTAAGCTAATGGATGGGTCTTGTCCATCACATCATTCTCCTAATGATGTGATCCCATTATCAAATGACAACTCATGTCTATGGTCAGGAAACCTTAACCATCTTTTGATCAACGAGCTAGTCTAGTAGAGGCATACTAGGGACTTAGTATTTGCTTATGTATTCACACATGTATTTAAGTTTCCAATCAATACAATTCTAGCATGAATAATAAACCTTTATCATGATTAAGGAAATATAATAATAACCACTTTATTATTGCCTCTAGGGCATATTTCCAACAGTTTCCCACTTGCACTAGAGTCAATAATCTAGATTACATTGTAATGAATCTAACACCCATGGAGTCTTGGTGCTGATCATGTTTTGCCCGCAGAAGAGGTTTAGTCAACGGGTGTGCCACATTCAGATCTGTATGTACTTTGAAAAAATTTATGTCTGCATCCTTGACCTTTTCACGAATAGATTTGAAGCGTCTCTTTATGTGTTTGGTTCTCTTGTGAAACCTGGATTCCTTCGCTAAGGCAATTGCTCCAGTGTTGTCACAAAAGATTGTCATTGGACCCGATGCACTGGGTATTACACCCAAATCGGATATGAACACCTTCATCCAGACTCCTTCATGCGCTGCTTCTGAAGCAGCTATGTACTCCGCTCCACATGTAGATCCTGCCACGACGCTTTGCTTAGAACTCCACCAACTGACAGCTCCACCATTCAATATAAATACGTATCCGGTTTGTGACTCAGAGTCATCCGGATATGTGTCGAAGCTAGCATCGATGTAACCCTTTACGACAAGCTCTTCATCACCTCCATAAATGAGAAACATATCCTTGGTCCTTTTCAGGTACTTCAGGATATTCTTGACCATTATCGAGTGATCCACTCCTGGATTACTTTGGTACCTCCCTGCCAAACTTATGGCAAGGCACACATCAGGTCTGGTACATAGCTTGGCATACATTACAGAACCTGGTGGCTGAGGCATAGGGAATGACTTTCATTCTCTCTCTATCTTCTGTCGTGCTCTGGCTTTGAGTCTGACTCAATTTCACACCTTGCAACATAGGCAAGAACCCTTTCTTTGACTGGTCCATTTTGAACTTTTTCAGAACTTTGTCAAGCTATGTGCTTTGTGAAAGTCCTATTAAGCGTCTCGATCTATCCCTATAGATATTGATGCCCAATATGTAAGCAGCTTCACTGAGGTCTTTCTTGAAAAATATTATTCAAATATCCTTTTATGCTATCCAGAAATTCTATATCATTTCCAATCAACAATATGTCATCCACATATAATATGATAAATGCCACATAGCTCTCACTCACTTTCTTGTAAATACAGGCTTCACCATAACTCTGTATAAAACCATATGCTTTGATCACCTCATCAAAGCATATATTCCAACTCTGAGATGCTTGCACCAGTCCATAGATGGATCGCTGGAGCTTGCACACTTTGTTAGCACCCTTAGGATTGACAAAACCTTCTGGTTGCATCATATATAACTCTTCTTTAAGAAACCCATTAAGGAATGCAGCTTTCACGTCCATTTGCCAGATTTCATAATCATAAAATGCGGCAATTGCTAACATCATTCTAACAAACTTAAGCATCGCTACGGGTGAGAAAGTCTCATCGTAGTCAACCCCTTGAACTTGTCGGAAACCTTTCATGACAAGTCGAGCTTTGTAGACAGTGATATTACCATCAGCGTCTGTCTTCCTCTTGAAGATCCATTTATTCTCAATGTTGCCGATCATCAGGCAAGTCCACCAAAGTCCACAATTTGTTCTCATACATGGATCCTATCTCAGATTTCATGGCCTCTAGCCATTTGTCGGAATCTGGGCTCATCATAGCTTCTTCATAGTTTGTAGGTTCGCCGTTGTCTAACAACATGACTTCCAGGATAGGATTACCGTACCACTCTAGTGCGGTACGTTCTCTGGTCGACCTACGAGGTTCAGTAGTAACTTCATCCGAAGTTTCATGATCATTATCATTAGCTTCCTCTTCGGTTGGTGTAGGCATCACGGGAACCTTTTTCTCTGATGTGCTATTTTCCAATTCGAGAGAAGGTACAACTACCTCATCAAGTTCTACTTTCCTCCCACTCACTTCTTTTGATAGAAACTCCTTCTCTAGAAAGGACCCATTCTTGGCAACAAAGATCTTGCCTTCGGATCTGTGGTAGAAGGTATACCCAATAGTTTCTTTAGGGTATCCTATGAAGACGCACTTCTTTGCTTTGGGTTCGAGCTTATCAGGCTGAAGCCTTTTGACATAAGCGTCACATCCCCAAACTTAAAGAAATGACAGCTTAGGTTTATTACCAAACCATAGTTCATACGGTGTCGTCTAAACGGATTTAGACGGTGCCCTATTTAATGTGAATGCGGCTGTCTCTAATGCATAACCCCAAAATGATAAAGGCAAATCGGTAAGAGACATCATAGAACGCACCATATCTAATAAAGTACGGTTACAACGTTCGGACACACCATTATGTTGTGGTGTTCCAGGTGGCGTGAGTTGTGAAACAATTCCACATTGTCTTAAATGAAGGCCAAACTCGTAACTCAAATATTCGCCTCCACGATCAGATCGTAGAAACTTTATTTTCTTATTATGATGATTCTCCACTTCACTCTGAAATTCTTTGAACTTTTCAAATGTTTCAGACTTGTGTTTCATCAAGTAGATATACCCATACCTACTCAAATCATCTGTGAAGGTTAGAAAATAACGATACCCACCGCGTGCCTCAACACTCATTGGACCGCATACATCGTTATGTATTATTTCCAATAAGTCATTAGCTCGCTCCATTGTTCCGAAGAACGGAGTTTTAGTCATCTTACCCATGAGGCATGGTTCGCAATTATCAAATGATTCATAATCAAGTGATTCCAAAAGTCCATCCGCATGGAGTTTCTTCATGCGCTTTACACCAATATGACCTAAACGGCAGTGCCACAAGTATGTTGCACTATCATTATCAACTTTGCATCTTTTGGCATCAATATTATGAATATGTGTATCACTACGATCGAGATTCAACAAGAATAGACCATTCATCAAAGGTGCATCACCATAAAAGATATTACTCATAAAAATAGAACAACCATTATTCTCTGACTTAAATGAATAACCGTCTCGCAATAAACAAGATCCAGATATAATGTTCATGCTCAACGCTGGAAATAACAATTATTGAGGTCTAAAACTAATCCCGAAGGTAGATGTAGAGGTAGCGTGCTGACGGCAATCACATCAACCTTGGAACCATTCCTGACGTGCATCATCACCTCGTCCTTAGCCAGTCTTCGTTTATTCCGCAACTCCTAATTCGAGTTAACAATATGAGCAACTGAACCAGTATTAAATACCCAGGCGCTACTACGAGCATTAGTAAGGAACACATCAATAACATGTATATCAAATATACCTTTGTTCACTTTGCCATCCTTCTTATCTGCCAAGTACTTGGGGCAGTTCCGCTTCTAGTGACCATTTCCTTTGCAGTAGAAGCACTCAGTTTCAGGCTTGGGTCCAGCTTTGGGCTTCTTCAAAGGAGCGGCAACTTGGTAGCCATTCATCTTGAAGTTCCCTTTCTTTCCCTTGCCCTTTTTCTAGAAACCAGTGGTCTTGTTAACCATCAACACTTGATGCTCCTTCTTGATTTCTACCTCCGCCGATTTCAGCATCACGAAGAACTCAGGAATCATTTTTGTCATCTCTTGCATATTATAGTTCATCACAAAGCCTTTGTAGCTTGGTGGTAGTGACTAAAGAACTCTATCAATAACACTCTCAACTGGAAGATCAATTCCCAGCTGAGTCAAGTGGTTATGATACCTAGACATTTTGAGTATGTGTTCACTGACAGAATAGTTCTCCTCCATCTTACAGCTATAGACCTTGTTGGAGACTTCATATCTCTCAACCCGGGCATTAGCTTGAAATATCAACTTCAGCTCTTGGAACATCTCATATGCTCCGTGGCGTTTAAAACATTTTTGAAGTCCCGGTTCTAAGCCGTAAAGCATGGCACACTGAACTATCGAGTAGTCATCAGATCAAGCCTGCCAGGCATTCATAACATCTGCATCAGCTCCTACAGCAGGTCTGTCACCTAGCGGTGCATCAAGGACATAATTCTTCTATGCAGCAATGAGGATAATCCTCAAGTTACAGACCCAGTCCGTGTAGTTGCTACCATCATCTTTCAACTTAGCTTTCTCTAGGAACGCATTAAAATTCAAGGGAACGGAAGCACGGGTCATTGATCTACAACATAGATATGCAAAAACTATTAATACTAAGTTCATGATAAATTTTAGTTCAAATAATCAAATTACTAATGAACTCCCACTTAAATCAACATCCCTCAAGTTGTCTAAGTGGTACATGATCCAAATCAACTAACCCATGTCTGATCATCACGTGAGATGGGGTAGTCTTCAATGGTGGACATCTCTATGTTGATCATATCTACTATATGACTCACGTTCGACCTTTCAGTCTCCAGTGTTCCGGGACCATGTCTGTACATGCTAGGCTCGTCAAGTTTAACCCAAGTATTCTGCATGTGCAAAACTGGCTTACACCCGTTGTATTTGAACGTAGAGTCTATCACACCTGGTCATCACGAGGTGCTTCGAAAGGACGAACTTTAGCAACGGTGCATACTCGGGGAGAACACTTTTATCTTGAAATTGAGTGAAGGGATAATCTTATAATGCTACTGTCATTCTAAGCAAAATAAGATGCATAAAGGATAAACATCACATGCAATCAAAATATGTGACATGATATGGCCATCATCATCTTGTGGTTTTGATCTCCATCTCCAAAGCATCGGCATGATCTCCGTCGTCACTGGCATGACACCTTGATCTCCATCATTGTGTCGGGGTCGTCTCGCCAATTATTGCTTCTACAACTATTGCTAACGCATAGCGATAAAGTAAAACAATTACATGGCGCTTAGTGATTGACACACAGGTCATACAATAATTAAAGACAACCCTAAGGCTCCTGCCGGTTGTCGTACTCATCGACATGCAAATCATGAACTTCTTACAAAACATGATCATCTCATACATCAACATATATCACATCACATCTTGACCATATCACATCACAATATGCCCTGCAAAAACAAGTTAGACATCCTCTACTTTGTTGTTGCAAGTTTTATGTGGCTGCTACGGGCAACTAGCAAGAACCGTTCTTACCTACGCAGAACCACAACGGTGATTATCAAGTTGCTATTTAACCTTCTGAAAGGACCGCCGTAGTCAAATCCAATTCAACTAAAGTAGGAGAAACAAACACCCACCAGCCACCTTTATGCAAAACAAGTTGCATGTCAGTCGGTGGAACCGGTCTCATGTGCATGGACATGTAAGGTTGGTCCGGGCCGCTTCATCCCACAATGCCGCTGAATCAAAATAAGACATTGGTGGGAAGCAATATGAACCTCACCGCCCACAACTCCTTTGTGTTCTACTCATGCTTATCATCTACGCATAGACCTGGCTCATGATGCCACTGTTGGGGAACGTTGCATGGAAAACAAAAAAAATTCTACGCACTCGCAAGATCTATCCATGGAGATGTATAGCTACGAGAGGGGGAGAGCATCTACAAACCCTTGTAGATCGCTAAGCGAAAGCGTTTATCAACGCAGTTGACGTAGTCGTACACCTTCACGATCCGTCCCGATCACGTACCGAACGTACGGCACCTCCGCGTTCAGCACACGTTCAGCTCGATGACGTCCTCGCCTTCTCGATCTAGCAAGAGAGGCAAAGTAGTAGATGAGTTCCGATGGCACGACGGCGTGGTGACGGTGGTGGTGAAACTATTTCCGCAATGATTCGCCAAGCACAACGGATTTAGGACAAAGGACGAACTAGAGGGAGAGGGGCGCTGGCAGACGGCTTGGTGAATCATGGTGACCCCCAGGGGCTAGCCCTGCTCCTCTATTTATATGTTGAGCCCTGGGGTCGTTTCTTGGAGAAAGAGCCTCCTCAAAGTCAGTTTGGAACGCAAGGAAGAGTCCTTCTTGGTCTCCAGTACCAGACGCCAGGGTCCCTGGCGTCTGGTCCCTGACCTCCGCAAAACTTCCTTTTGCACCGACCTAAAGCCCTGTGGGCCTTACCCCTTGGCCCAACCATATCATCCTATATATTGATGTCTACTACACAACTTGTTCTTGTAGACTTGTGTTGGGCCACCAAGTGCAGAGTTTTGTAGGACAGTAGCAATTTTCCCTCAAGTGGATGACCTAAGGTTTATCAATCCGTGGGAGGCGTAGGATGAAGATGGTCTCTCTCAAACAACCCTGCAACAAAATAATAAAATGTCTCTTGTGTCCCCAAGACACCAAATATAATGATAATTTGTATAGGTGCACTAGTTCGGCGAAGAGATGGTGATACAAGCGTTGTAATGATAGTAGATATTGATTTTTGTAATAGGAACAATAAAAAACAGCAAGGTAGCAATTGATAAAATGGAGCACAAACAGTATTGCAATGCTTGAAAATGAGGCCTAGGGTCCGTACTTTCGGTAGTGCAATCTCTCAACAATGCTAATATAATTGGATCATATAACCATCCCTCAACGTGAGATGAAGAATCACTCCAAAGTTCCTATCTAGCGGAGAACATAAGAAGAAATTGTTTGTAGGGTACGAAACCACCTCAAAGCTATACTTTCCGATAAATCTATCCTAGAGTTTGTACTAAAATAACACCAAGCTATTCTTTTTGATCGATCTAACCAAGAGTTCGTACTAAAATAACACCATATGATACATATCAACCAACTCTAATGTCACCTAGATACTCCAATGTCACCACGAGTATCCGTGAATTGATTATACGATATGCATCAAACAATTTCAGATTCATAATACTCAATCCAACACAAATAACTTCAAAGAGTGCCCCAAGATTTCTACCAGAGAAACAAGGACAAAAACATGCATCAACCCCTATGCATAGATTACCCCAATGTCAACTCGAGAATCTGCGAGTTGAGTGCCAAGACATAGATCAAGTGCTCTCAAATCCATAAAAGTATTCAATCCGATAAAACGAAATCTCAAAGAGAAAACTCAATTCACAACAAGATAGAGAGGGGAAAACACCATATGATCCAACTATATTAACAAAGCCCGGGATACATTAAGATCATGACATCTCAAGAACACGAGAGAGAGAGAGAGAGAGATTAAACATATAGCTACTGGTACAAACCCTCAGCCCCGAGGGTGGACCACTCCCTCCTCATCATGGTGGCCACCGGGATGATGAAGATGGCCACCGGTGATGATTTCCCCCTCCGGCAGGGTGCCAGAACGGGTTCGAGATTGGTTTTTTGTGGCTATAGAGGCTTGCGTCGGCGGAACTTCTGATCTAGGGTTATTTCTGATGGTTTCTCTATTTATAGGATTTTTCAGCGTTGGAATCACGTGAAGATGGGCCTCGAGGTGAGCACAGCCCACCTGGGCTCGCCTGGGCCTCCTGGCGCGCCTAGGTGTCTTGTGCTCACCTCCTTCACCTTCTGGTCCTCCCACAAAGCTTCTAGTGCCTCTTTTGTTTCAAAAAAAATTGTTAAAAAGTATCGTTGCATTTGGAGAACTTTTATTTCTGCACAAAAAACAACACCACGGTAGTTCTGCTGAAAACAGCGTCAGTCCGGGTTAGTTCCATCCAAATCATACCAAACCATATAAAATTGTTGTAAACATGGCATGAATACTTCATAAATTATAGATGCGTTGGAGACATATCAGCATCCCCAAGCTTAATTCCTACTCGTCCTCGAGTAGGTAAATGATAAAAGAAATAATTTATGAAGTGTGAATGCTAGCAAAGTGCATAAGTTTGATCAATGATAATTTCAATGACTTTTCCTAGCATCATAACAACAATTCTTTCTCATAAAACTTCTCATGTTAAAGTAGCAACCAATTCACATGTTAAGGTTCAAACGATGAATTCTCTTGAAACTTAGCAACATATGTTCTCAGTCACCAAGCAATTGCAATTCAACTTATTCAACAAAGTCTAATTAAGAGCTCCACATACTCAAGCATCATATAGTCTTCTATGATTGCTAGTACTCAAAGCATATTCTTAAAACAAATGGCATCCATCAAACACAGAGAAAGATAGGGGCTTAATGTTTCGCCTCCCAACTCATTATCATAGAGATAATTGTCAACAATAATAAATCATGATCAAATATATTTGACTGGCCATATGTGCCTAGATATTTCCCCACCACATGATGCTTGCCAACTAGAGAATAATTGAGGTTGAAATGAGAATGCATACTATTGACTCTTGCATAAAAGTAAATACTAAAAAGTAAAAGATAGGCCCTTCGCAGAGGGAAGTAGAGGTTGTCATGCGCTTTTTATTTTTGGAATCCCAAGCTCTTAATGCAAAGGAACGTCACGTTATATTGCCCCTTATTATAGCAACCTTTATTATGCAGTCCATCACTTTTATTACTTTGCCATCACTGGTTCGTACAATGCTCAATTTTCCCTTACAATAAAAGATCAAACATATTTAGGAGCAATTTTTATTGTTTTATGCACCGATGACAACTTACTTGAAGGATCTTATTCAATCCATAGGTAGGTATGGTGGACACTCATGGCAAGAAATTGGGTTTAAGGGTTTTTGGATGCACAAGTAGTATCTCTACTTAGTACGAATGTTTAGCTAGCAAAAGATCCTAGGAAAACACCACATGTTGGAGGATCCATAACAATATAACTTCTATGCAAATATACATGACCATAACTCATTACGTTGTCTTCCTTGTCCAACTTCAAATAATTTGCTCAAGTTTGAAAATAATTAATGGGTATTCACAATCATAGAAGATGTCCAAGATAATATATTTGTATCTGAAAGTTCTCTTCCTTATACTAATCATTCATGAATTGCTTGTATGACCAATATTGTGATTGTCAAGCTTCAAAGAATTTCACTTTCTAAACCCAATGTGAAGCTACCACAAGGCATGATATAATTTCAACTTAATGATATTCAATTCATTCAACAATTTACTCACAGGATATAAGTGAAGCACAAAAGTAAATGACAAGCTACTCCAAAAAGATATAAGTGAAGATCAAGCGAGTAGTTATGTAAATAGGTAGCTATGTGAGGACTCTTTCTTATTTAAAAACTTTCAGATATAAGTATTTTATTAAAAAATCAAACAAAACAAAAACTAAATGACATTCCAAGAATAGCACAGCTCATGTGAAGAAGCAAAAACTTAGGCTCAACCGATACTAACCGATAGTTGTTGATGAAGAAAGGTGGGATGCCTACCGGGGCATCCCCAAGATTAGATGTTTGAGACTTCTTGGAATATTAACTTGGGATGCCTTGGGCATCCCCAAGCTTGAGCTTTTGTGTCTCCTTAATTTAGTTTATATCCCGGTTTCCCTAATTCTTAAAAACTTCATCCACACAAAACTCAACAAGAACGCGTGAGATAAGTTAGTATAAATCAATGCAATAAACTTATCATTATCTACTGTAGCAAATCACTAAAATTATTATTCAACATTGCATACTAAATGCCTCTGCATATTTAATACTCCTATCCTCAAATAAAATCATTAAACAAGCAAACATATGCAAACATAACAGCAATCTGTCTAAACAGGACAATTGTAAAGAGTGCAATTTTACTCACACTTCCCTAACTCCCAAAATTCTTAAAATTTACCAAACTGTAGAAAATTTATCATAGCTTATTGTTAAAAAAAATCGACATTTTATCACATTCTGACATTTCTCAAGAGTTCACGCACTTGCGTGCAACTTTCTGTTTTCAAACAGCCACATATAGACTTGCAAAATAAGCATAGCAAAGGTTATACCTGACGTTTTTATTGAAGTAAAAGATGAAAAACATTATTCTAAATAACATCAAGCAAATCCTAATAAAATAAAATGACTCTCCAAGCAAAACTCATATCATGTGACGAATGAAAATATAGCTCCAAGTGAGGTTACCGATAATGTTGAAAACGAAAGAGGGGATGCCTTCGGGGGCATCCCCAAGCATAGTTGCTTGGATATTCCTTGAATATTACCTTGGGGTGCCTTGGGAATCCCCAAGATTAGGGTCTTGTCACTACTTATTCTCCTCATATCGATATCTCACCCAAAACTTGAGAACTTCAATCACACAAAACTTAACGGAACTTCGTGAGATGGGTTAGTATGATAAAGACAAATCATTCACTTTGGTACTGTCAAGATAAGATTCATAATTGTTCTCACATAATTCCTACTGTACTCTACAATTTTCACAATTTATATTAAGCAATATAAGCCATAGAAACCAAAAAACAAGCAAACTATGCATTGAAAACAGAATCTGTCAAAAACAGAACAGTATGTAAAGATCTGAATTAAGGTCATATTTCTGTAACTGAAAATATTCTGAAAAATTTGGAAAACGTAGAAAAATTGTATAATCATCAACTGTAAAAAAAATCAGAACTTTTCGACATTCCAGTAAAAGATAGGAATTTCTGTACTGGACGCAGAAGTTTCTGTTTTTGCACAGAATCAAGTCAACTATCATCCACACTATCCCAAAGGCTTTACTCGGTACTTTACTGAAACAAAAGCTATAAAACATGATTACCACAGTAGCTTAATCATGTGAACACACAAAAATAGTAGGGGTAAATGTTGGGTTGTCTCCCAACAAGCACTTTTCTTTAATGCCTTTTTAGCTAGGCATGATGATTTCAATGATGCTCACATAAAAGATAAGAATTGAAACATAAAGGGAGCATCATGAAGCATATTACTAGCACATTTAAGCCTAACCCACTTCCTATGCATAGGGATTTTGTGAGCAAACAATTTATGGGAACAAGAATCAACTAGCATAGGAAGGCAAAACAAGTGCAACTTCAAAACTTTCAACATAAAGAGAGGAAACTTGATATTATTGAAATATGTAGAAGCATATATTCCTCTCTCATAATAATTTTCAGTAGCATCATGAATGAATTCAATAATATAACTATCACATAAATCATTCTTTTCATGATCCACAAGCATAGAAATTTCCTTACTCTCCACATAAGCAAATTTATTCTCATGGATAGTGGTGGGAGCAAACTCAACAAAATAACTATCATGTGATTGGAAATTAAAATCATGATGACAAGTTTCATGGTTATCATTATTCAATACAGCATACATGTCATCACAATAATCATCATAGATAGCAACTTTGTTATTACAGTCAATTGAAACCTCTTCCAAAATAGTGGATTCGTCACTAAATAAAGTCATGACCTCTCCAAATCCACTTTCATCAATATAATAATCATAAATAGGAGGCAAGCTTTCATCATAGTAAATATTCTCATCAAAACTTGGGGGACTAAAAATATAATCTTCATCAAACATAGAATCCCTAAGCTTGTAGCTTTGCATATCATTAACATCATGGATATCCAAAGAATTCATACTAACAACATTGCAATCATGCTCATCATTCAAAGATATTATGCCAAACATTTTATTGAATTCTTCTTCTATCAATTGAGCACAATTTTCCTTTCCATCATTTTCAAGAAAGACATGATAAAGACGAATACACCTCAATTCCATTTTTTTGTAGTATTCTTTTTATAAACCAAACTAGTGATAAAACAAGAAACTAAAAGAATCAATTGCAAGATCTAAAGATATAACTTCAAGCACTCACCTCCCCGGCAAGGGCGCCAAAAAAGAGCTTGATGTCTACTACACAACTTGTTCTTGTAGAGTTGTGTTGGGCCTCCAAGCACAGAGTTTTGTAGGATAGTAGCAGTTTTCCCTCAAGTGGATGACCTAAGATTTATCAATCCGTGGGAGGCGTAGGATGAAGATGGTCTCTCTCAAACAACCCTGCAACCAAATAATAAAATGTCTCTTGTGTCCCCAACACAACAAATACAATGGTAATTTGTATAGGTGCACTAGTTCGGTAAAGAGATGGTGATACAAGCATAGTAATGATAGTAGATATTGATTTTTGTAATAGGAACAATAAGAAATAGCAAGGTAGCAATTGATAAAATGGAGCACAAACGGTATTGCAATGCTTGAAAATGAGGCTTAGGGTCCGTACTTTCGGTAGTGCAATCTCTCAACAATGCTAATATAATTGGATCATATAACCATCCCTCAACGTGTGATGAAGAATCACTCCAAAGTTCCTATCTAGCGGAGAACATAAGAAGAAATTGTTTGTAGGGTACGAAACCACCTCAAAGCTATTCTTTCCGATTAATCTATCCTAGAGTTCGTACTAAAAAACACCAAGCTATTCTTTCCGATCGATCTAACCAAGAGTTCGTACTAAAATAACACCATATGATACACATCAACCAACTCTAATGTCGCATAGATACTCCAATGTCACCACGAGTATCCGTGAGTTGATTATACGATATGCATCAAACAATTTCAGATTCATAATACTCAGTCCAACACAAAGAACTTCAAAGAGTGCCCCAAGATTTCTACCAGAGAAACAAGGACGAAAACGTGCATCAACCCCTATGCATAGATTACCCCAATGTCACCTCGGGAATCCGCGAGTTGAGTGCCAAGACATAGATCAAGTGCTCTCAAATCCATAAAAGTATTCAATCCGATAAAACAAAATCTCAAAGGGAAAACTCAATTCACAACAAGATAGAGAGGGGAAAACACCATATGATCCAACTATATTAACAAAGCCCGCGATGCATCAAGATCGTGACATCTCAAGAACACAAGAGAGAGACATTAAACACATAGCTACTGGTACAAACCCTCAGCCTCGAGGGTGGACTACTCCTTCCTCATCATGGTGGTTGCCAGGATGATGAAGATGGCCACCGCTGATGATTTCCCCCTCCGGCAGGGTGCGGAACGGGGTGTAGATTGGTTTTTCGCGGCTACAGAGGCTTGCGGCGGCGGAACTTCTGATCTAGGGTTATTTATGATGGTTTCTCTATTTATAGGATTTTTCAGCGTTGGAATCACGCTAGGATGGGCCTTGAGATGGGCACAGCCCACCTGGGCTCGCCTGGACCTCCTGGCATGCCCAGGTGTCTTGTGCTCACCTCATTCACCTTCTGGTCCTCCCACGAAGCTTCTAGTGCCTCTTTTGTTCCAAAGAAATCGTTAAAAAGTTTCGTTGCCTTCGGAGAACTTTTATTTCTGCACGAAAAATAACACCACGGTAGTTCTGCTGAAAACAGCGTCAGTCCGGGTTAGTTCCATCCAAATCATACCAAAAGCATATAAAATTGTTGTAAACATGGCATGAATACTTCATAAATTATAGATACGATGGAGACGTATCATATATCAATCTTTACCTCCGGACCATTCCGGAGCTCCTCATCATGTCCGTGATCTCATCCGGGACTCCGAACAACATTCAGTCACCACCATACATAACTCATATAATACTATATCGTCAATGAATGTTAAGCGTGCGGACCCTATGGGTTCAAGAATGATGTATACATGACCGAGACGCTTCTCCGGTCAATAACCAATAGCGGGACCTGGATGCCCATATTGGTTCCTACATATTCTACGAAGATCTTTATCGGTCGAACCTTTATGACAAATACATAGTTCCCTTTGTCTGTCGGTATGTTACTTGCCCGAGATTCGATCGTCAGTATCTTCATACCTAGCTCAATTTCGTTACCGGTAAGTCTCTTTACTCGTTCCATAATACATCATCTTGTAACTAACTCCTTAGTCACTTTGCTTGCAAGCTTCTTGTGATGTTGTATTACCGAGAGGGCCCAGAGATACCTCTTTGTCATACGGAGTGACAAATCCCAATCTCGATTCACGCCAACTCAACAGACTCCTTCGGAGATACCTGTAGAGCATCTTTATGATCACCCAGTTATGTTGTGACGTTTGATAGCACACAAGGTATTCCTACGATATCCGGGAGTTGCATGATCTCATGGTCGAAGGAATATGTATTTGACATTTAAGAAAGCAGTAGCAGTGAACTGAACGATCATATGCTAAGCTAACGGATGGGTCTTTTCCATCACATCATTCTCCTAATGATGTGATCCCATTATCAAATGACAACTCATGTCTATGGTCAGGAAACCTTAACCATCTTTTGATCAACGAGCTAGTCTAGTAGAGGCATACTAGGGACTTGGTATTTGCTTATGTATTCACACATGTATTTAAGTTTCCAATCAATACAATTCTAGCATGAATAATAAACCTTTATCATGATTAAGGAAATATAATAATAACCACTTTATTATTGCCTCTAGGGCATATTTCCAACAACAATTACTCCACACATTGACCGCTATCCAGCATGCATCTAGAGTATTAAGTTCATAAACAATGGAGTAACGCCTTAAGCAAGATGACATGATGTAGGCAAAGTAAACTCAGGCATGAATAAACCCCATATTTTTATCCTTAATGGCAATGATACAAATACGTGTCATGTCCCATTCTATCACTCGGATTGAGCACCGCAAGATCGAACCCATCACAAAGCACCTCTCCCATTGCAAGAAAAATCAATCTAGTTGGCCACACCAAATCAATAGATCGGAGAGAAATACAAAGCTATAATAATCATGCATAAAAGAGTTCAGAGAAGACTCATATAATATTCATGGATAATCGGATCATAAACTCACATTCATCCGATCCCAACAAACACACCGCAAAAAGTGATTACATCGAATAGAACTCCAAGAACATCGAGGAGAACATTGTATTGAAGATGAATGAGAGAGAAGAAGCCATCTAGCTACTAACTATGGACCCGTAGGTCTGTGGTAAACTACTAACCCATCATCAGAAGGGCAACAAGGTTGATGTAGAGCCCATCCGTGATTGATTCCCCCTCTGGTAGAGTGCCGGAAAAGGCCTCCAGATGGGATCTCTCGAGAACAGGAACTTGCAGCGGCGGAAAAAGTATTTCAGTTGGCTCTTTGTTGGTTTCCCGATTTTAGAGACCTAATAGAGGCGGAATTAGGTCAAACAAAGCAAAGGCGGGCCCACAAGGCACCAGGGCGTGCACTGGTGGCTCGTGGCCACCTCCTTCATCTTCTGGCCCTCTCCCAAAGCTTCTAGTGTGTCTTTTGTCCAAAAAAAATCTCCAAAAAGTTTTGTGGCATTTGGACTTCGTTTGGTACTGATATTCTGAAAGGCTAAAAACAGGCCAAAAACAGCAACTGGCACTGGGCACTAAGTTAATATGTTAGTCCCAAAAATAATATATAGTTGCTTGTAATTGCATATAAAACATCGAAGATTGATACTATAATTGCATGGTACAATAAAAAATTATAGGTACGTTGGAGACGTATCAATGTTTCGAGTGGCTGGATTTGGCACATGTTCACACATGTGGTTGATTCAAAACCAACAAAGCCTCCACGATATTTATGTTCATGGTGTTTATATCCTACTCATGCTCGTATTCAATGTTAATTATTCCCAATGCATGATTATGAACGTTTTCGCTCTCTAGTTGGTCGCTTTTCAATCTATTTGCTAGCCTTCGCCTGTACTAAGCGGGAATACTACTTGTGCATCCAAATTCTTAAACCCAAAGTTGTTCCAGATGAGTCCACCATATCTACCTATATCCGGCATTACTCTGCCATTCCAAGTAAATGTGCATGTGCCACCTCTAATCATTCAAATAAGCATCTATTTTGTGTGCCCGTACTACTCATGGAGTGACAAGGGGCGGTTAGTATCTTCCATGTTAAGCGGGTTATTCTCACGATGGGTGTTTATTCACTTGTCAGTGCACGAGAGAGGCTGTTAATTGGGATGCCCAGCCCCTTAATAAAAATAAAGAAAATATAATGAAACAAACTCCCCCGAAAAGTTGATTTTATGGAGGGCACCTGAGGATTCGGCTAGCCATGGCTTGTGATTGTATGGTAGAGGGGGAGTAAACTTTACCTTTCCTCTTGGGAACCGTCGATAATGTGTTTAGCATGGAAGATATTGAAAATCCGCGGTCGTAATGTTGACAGGAAAAGCACACCTCTCAAAATGTATTCATCTCTGTTTTAAAGTTCGAGCTCTGGCACCTCTGCAAATCTCTGCTTCCCTCTGTGAAGGGCACATCTATTTACTTTTATGTTATTTACTTTTATTGTTGAGTCATCACCCTCTTATTCAAGCACCAATTTGGAGAGCACTATTGTCATTCTTATGCATTGAGTATAGTTAATGTTGGGTGTGACATGACTGGATCTCTTCTACCATGAATTACAATGTTTAGTCGTTACTTGAACTTTAGAGGTGCTCTGCATTTATGTTTTGCGGTCTCAGAAAGGGCTAGCGAGATACCATGTTATCATATTATATCATGATTGTTTTGACAAATTGGTAGCATCTGAGATATCTTATTATTGCTCGCTAGTTGGTTATGTTATTGTCATGAGTAAATGTCAGACATAATTGTTATCATTCACATGGTTAGTTCATAATATTAGCTGAAAACTTGAATACTAGTTAAGTATATATCAAGCAACCAGAACAGAAGACTTCATAAAAGGTTTTCTTTATCACATTCAGATTGTCAACTGAATTGCTTGAGGACAAGCAATGAGTTAAGCTTTGGGGGAGTTGATATGTCCCAAACGTATCTACTTTTCCCAACACTTTTGCTCTTGTTTTGGACTCTAATTGCATGATTTGAATGGAACTAACCCGAACTGATGTTGTTTTCAGCAGAATTTCCATGGTGTTATTTTTGTGCAGAAATAAAAGTTCCTGGATTGAGCTGGAAATATACGAAGAATATTTCCAGAATATAAAAAAATATTGGTGAATAGAACTATTGGAGAGGGGGCCGTCCAGGAGCCACAAGCTCAGGGGCCCGCCCACCCCCTAGGGTGCGCGTCGTGAGCTTATGGGTCCAACGAGCCTCCCTTTGCCCTAAGTCTATCTCTATAACTATCGTATCATGGAGAGAAAAATCAGAGAGAAGGAATCATCATGTTTTATGATACGGAGCCGCCGCCACCTCCTATTCTTCTTTGGGATGGATGATCTAGAGTCCGTTCGGTGCTCCGGAAGGTGGAATTTGTCGCCGTCGTCATCATCAACCATTCTCCATCAACAATTCCATGATGCTCACCACTCGGAGAGAGTAATTCCTTCGTAGGCTTGCTGGGCGGTGATGGAGTTGGATCAGATTTGTCATGTAATCGAGTCAATTTGTTTGGGCTTGATCCCTCGTATCCACTATGTCAACAGGAGGGTAGGACAGAAGATGTCATGCAAGTTCTTATTATAAGCATGTATGAGTATATACGGAATACATGCCTACATTACATTGATCAATTGGAGCTATTGTGTATCGCTCTAGGTTGTAACTGTTATATGATGAATATCATCCAACACAAATATCCATCACTGATCCAATGCCTACGCTTTTCTCATATTGGTCTTTGCTAAGTTACTTTCGTTGCTACTACTGTTACAATCATCACAAACTGCTACTATTACTGTTCCTGTTACCATTGCTACTATTGCTACTGCTATCAAAACTATCATACTACTGTGCTACTAAACACTTTGTTATAGAAATATAACTTCCCATGCGTGGTTGAATTGACAACTCAACTGCTAAGGCTCATAAATATTCTTTGGCTCCCCTTGTGTTGAATCAATAAATTTGGGTGAAATACTACCCTCGCAGACTGTCGCGATCCCCTATACTTGTGGGTTATCACCGATTTAAGTTGTAAAAGTTCGAGATACAACACCAAGTCTTCCTATTACCGTGGACACGGCTATTCGAATAGATTACTTCCCTGCAGGGGCGCACCACATTACCCGATACACTCGATTACCTCTGGTCGGATACACTTTTCTCGGTATGCCTGGCCTCGGATAATTGACACGCCATAGTCCGACCTAGACTCTGTAGAGAGGTCCCCGCCGGTCTACATCCTAAGCGCAAAGGGGTAGTTCGCCGCTCACCCCTAAGCACTCCTACACGTCACGAGCAGGGTTCCAGCTTCATGTCATACAGAGGATATCTGCTGGTCTATCGTGCCGCCTCTCTGAACTGGACATCTAACAGAACTTTTGGGAGAATCATACAATGTCGAGGGCCCCATAAACCATTATCCTGCATGACGGTTAGTGCATATATGCCAGTGGCAATCTTAGATCAAATACACAAAACTCATTTTGTCATGTTATTCCACCACAAAATTTGGTCTATTTTGTGACGTCTCACTTGTGTCACGTATAACCATTTTTCGTCATGGAAAATACACCCGTGACATTTTTTGGCCATCACCCCCACTATCACCGAAGCATCGTCATAGAAAATAAAATTTTGACGGTACCACTTTTTCGTCGATCAAGTTCGCATGTTAGGTGACACACCAAAAAATGTCACCGGTGGTCGTGTTAGGTGATGGCCCAAAATGTCACCTATGATGGCCCAATCTATCGCCTGAGATCTTTTTGGCAACGATAATCCCGTTACCGAAGATCGGTCCGCGGGTTTGATCGGTCAAAGATTCTGACAAGTGGTGCCAACAGTTGCTGACGTGGCTTCTTCCATGTGGGTCCACCGTGGGTTTTATCGCTGACGGTCCCGTCAGTAATAAATTGGCACCAGTTTTGACAGGTCACCATTGTTGAGATATGGGCCTAGAAGATTCTGATATAGCTGCTTATAAGTGGCACCAGGCATCATTTTTTCGTTGATGATGTGTCATCTGACTAGTCAACAGTTGTGACATGTGGGCCCATTTTTGTGCTGATGTGGATGCTGGCAGGCGGATCCATACGTGGGTCTCGCGGTTTCTTACATGTGGGACCATATGCCGATGACGGCGTCCATAACCGTCATAGTTTGTATGCACAGTCAATTTGTTTTATATTGCTAAAATTGGCGGGCATATTTGATAATTTTGATATGAATTTGTGAAAAATTTGACTTTGAATGCAAATTGAGATGTCACTACTTTTATTGAACCGCAAACTTGACAATTGTCAAACAGACTATCTCAGACATTACAATAACCAGCCATGGTAAAAACCGCAGTATAAAATTAGACACATGGCTCCGTTTCATGGCATCCTGGCACCGCAACAGCGATGATGTACCTAACCAGGGCATCAAGTTCATCAAGTCTCTTTTTGATAGCCATAGTTTTCGCTTCGTTCGCATTCATGACGGCTGCAAGGTTTCCTACTGCTCTTGGAGGCCATTGTTGATAGATCAAATATGGTAGACTGATCAAACACCACCAATTTCAAGTCCTCAATGTCATCCTCTTGCTATGGCAAGGCATTTTTACATTTTCAAGTACTTTTTGCTGCTCAAGAAGGGTATTGTTGATAGATTCAAGTTGACGCTGTGCATCTGACAGGAGATGCTTCACAGCTTGACGTTCTTGTTGCTGCTCTGCCAGGGCCTTCTTGACAGCTTCATCTTCTAGCTGATGCCATGCTAGGGCCTTCTTCATAGCTTCTAATTCATCATACTGGTTTGTCACACCGTGCTCGACTGCTACTGGTTCTTCCTGCTGCACTGCCAGTGGACTAATGTCTGGTTCAGATTGTTGTTTCTCAAGCAAATGACCTGTAATAAGGCCATCATTTGAGCATCCTAACTTTCCCTACAGAAAAATACATGCGGGTTACATCATACGGGAGAATTCCAGAAGCTATATATAGATGCATCTGCCTCAATATATAGTTACATGGGTGAACAAAGGTCAAAAGTAAGGAATTGTTTGCACAACAGAGTTCGCCTGCTCACCAGGTGAACCTGATGTCTCTTTGATTCACTTGAGCTGGGTAATACATATGCATTCGGAGACATGAGCTGTTTGAACTCTTGAAGCAGCACATGTACTTAAACACATTAGATTGTAGTGCACAATTTACATGTCGTGACACATGACATAGAAAGTAGACATATTCTAAGCATAGATGAAGACTTTCCTATAACACAAACATGTACATCTTTAGTACTGACCGGATGTGCGTCTTTTTGTTCACTATAACTGCTGCGTTCATTTAGTTCTTCATGGTGTGTACATTTAAGTGAAGGACCACGCGCTCATAGACCTGATAAAGATGGGTAATCTGTCATACGACGGCAATACCAAGATGGTAACTCAAGAAGCTTATCCTGTCGATACAGGTTCTTCTTCTTCATCCGGTCCTTATGGTTGACCCACTCTGTTCTTGACATGTCAACATCTGCTACGTAACGATGATCAGTAGTTGACAATAGGTGCGAAATGAGGCGATGATAATTTCAAATATCGGTGCCAAAATGAGTAAGCACATGCTTAATTACTCTTAGATCAAGGTAATAAAGTAGCAATAAGAACCCTAGCTGGATTTATCAGCAGTCTTAACCAGACTATGAACACTCAATTTCATATATTGTAAACATAGCAACAACATTCATATTGGAAACTAACTAGATTTGGTAACGTGAACACACATGAAAATTTGGTGGGTTACCAGGGGAATAAATGAGAGATACGAGCGGATATCCTGTTTCTTGAAGGTGACATGACTATTGAATAAATAAGTGGTGTTATTTGGTGATTTTCAGCATGTACATGTTCTACGATCCAGGAAATGAACTAGCAATCAGCATATTGTCAACATGTATTAGTTGAGACCAAAAGCATCTTGAGAAAACATACCGACTTAATCAGAAGAAGATATACTCAGAGATTACATCAACAATTTGCTAATCAATGAATCATAGATAGAATGACATGTAGTGTTTACCCAGGGCGCAATAAAAACCCTAATCATAAACCCGAATAAGACCCCAAAGTTTGTAATCCATCCGGCCCATCCATACTACTTGTCACTCCAACGGATGTATCTGGACGTATTTTAGCAGTAGATCATCCATTTGAGTGAGAAGTAATATGCATCTAAGGGAGTAGTTTAAACTCAAGAACACAAAGAGAACTCATCAATTAGAATGAGATCTTGGGGTACTTTTGCCATCATAGCAAATGGGCCGCAGCAAAACGCTTTCCGTTGGGAGCACCTCCCTGACCAAACGATTTGTGGCCATAGCTAGCGAGAACCACCGACGGGGAGGGAGATGGATCTGGAGGTGAAGAGGGAGAGAGAGAGATAGAGTGAGAGAGAGAGAGGTAAAGGAGGAGACATCTTATTTTATGGAAGGGGATGTGATTGGTGTGGAAATAAGAGGCGGTATTTGGGGAGGGTTGGGACTAGGTGGGCGTGCGGGCAGTTCAAAAATGAGTGGAAGGAAAGGAAAATATGAGGGAATGTTTAGAATGGGAGGCAAGGATAAAACTGAGCTTTGTTCAGTTCATATTTTTTTCCTTCATATTATGTGAGAACAACTTTCTGTAAACTTGCAGCACCTTCACAAATAGTCGTGACAACTTTCATATGAAAAAATAAACCACAGTTCATGTGACGCCATGTTCCTCTCATAAATGTTGGTTCTACTTTGCTTATTAATGTGTTCATCTAGTACCGTGTTCATCGCTAATTTATTTAGGTTTGCAACGCACAGTCATTTTGTTCATGCATGTCACTTGAAGAAAGCACATTCCTCATGTGAGTGTGTCATGGCTGTTTACAAATTCAAGCTCGCGGTGCCGGTTTTCAAATCACAATTTCAGATTATAATTTGCACACGGCAAGATGCCACTGTCAGAATGATTTGAGAGAGCATGAATCAAAAAACGCTACATACATTGCAATCATGATTCAAACCACTTAGTGATGTGAATTTTTTTTAAAGTACTATTCATTGTTTACATCACATTACGGACTTTTGGCGTGCAGACAAGCTTAGGTTATGCATGGTATCATATATCAACCTTAGTTCATTGGTTATAAAACTATCTGTACTTGGCATTCTGTTTGCTTCTATAAATCTGATCATGGCAATATGTGTTCATGTGGTACCATGTTCCTCTCATATTCAAGGTGAACCCAAGAGGTTTGAAATGCAAAATCATTTTGTTTGTTTTGTTGGGGTCTATGGTAGGGTGCATCGACTACAAATTAAAATTTTCCTATACGCAGATCATCCAAGAACATGCTACGGGAGATGGATCATAGATCGTTATCACTAGATGCGCAGTGCCATGCAGCGGAAGTAGAGTTGGGGCAGCGTGTTTCCGGAGTCGTCTCCTCCTCGTCCGATCTCCCTCGAACAGCCAATCATCGGATCCCACGTACAAGTTCTCTAGAGCGGTGCAAGCACACCGCCTCTTACGGTATCTGCGCGTGCAGGAGGAACACCGTGCGGCGGACTGCTAGGTCCGATCACATAGTCGGCTGCGAGTGGAGGTGGCTATTCGCAACACATGCAAAACCTAACAACAACACCGAAGCGATCAACCGGATGAGTGTGCCGCACCCCCACTATATATAGGCGTCCATCGCGGGCTCAACACTTTGGCCTCGCACGGACCCTAAAGCCCAAAATTTGTTCGGCCTGGATCCGAGTCCGAGTAGGATCACATCTGACTCGTGGAGTCCGATCCGGCCTCGCAGGTTCCTTCCCTTGAGCGCGCGACCCCTTAGGTTCAAGTCGGCTTGGTTGCAGGTCAGATCACCTCGGACCTGCTTAGTTGGTAGCAGCCTCTAGCAAGGTGTGCCAGCCACCAAGTAGACAATGAAGCTAGTTGGCGGACCTGTATAACATGTCACACTTCTGTTCCCTTTGATACACGATATATGTTGTCGGGCTCAAGGCGAGTCTATCATCCTTGTGCTAGCCCGACCCTCTTTCTTGTTCCAGTGACGCCGACCACAAACCACATTATCTCATAATACTTGTCGCATGGCCATGCTTATCTTGGCCGGATCACACGAGGGGCCCAGAGTATATCTATCCTGATTGGAGGGGCAAATCCCATCTTGCTCGACCATGTCTCGTAGCATGGGTCTGGACAAGCCCAAAACCTACCTTTGTAACTACCTAGTTACGGAGTAGCATTTGGTCGGCCCAAAGCAGGTCTGTCACCATCCCGAGTACATGCGCCAGCTCAGGTCTTAGGACATAGAACATATGTTGTATTAGAGACTCACAAATGACCTATCGCTGCGTCTCATAGTTGGCTCTGTCTGACTCGGACCTTATCTCAACTCCGATCCGACTATGTCGAATCTGACAAGATCCTTCTGAGTCCATATTATCTGGTTAGCATCCAATGCTCCATGGCTAGTGAGACCGAGCCATCCACCATGTCATACGCTAGTCTAGTCGGCTGCACGTCCACAAAACCCTTTCAACTAGGGACCTTTTAGGACAGTCATCATACAATGTATAATCCCACAAATAAGTGACATACTTGCTGATACACATCATTGATAACATCCAAGGACTATCTTTATTCATAAACACATGGGAAATATCATCATACATGATTGCCTCTAGGGCATATCTCCAACACGTTTATCATTTGAAGTGTACTTTTTACACATTGTAGTGTGTATGGCCGGTTGTCACGTCATACTCTAAGCTTCTACCATGAGCATGCAGAAAGGTGCCTCCATAGGTGAATGTTCACAAAAGTATGTGCATTTGACATTTTATTTTTGCTTATCTACTATTGATGGGTAAATGTTCATGTGTTGGGATGTTCATTGCATATGTAAGGTGGTCCCAATTGGTTTGCAATGCACATACATTTCGTTTGTGCGGGTATCTTGAATAAAGCAAGTTCATCGTGTCAAGTGTCACGTCCGATTAGAAATTAAAGTCTGCAGTGCCAATTGTCATAGCATAATTTGATATATCCTTTAAAACAAAACATGTGGAGCGTGCCATATCAAGACCACGAACAACGCAGGATGTCGAGCATGCAATGTCGGCGCGGTACAAAATATATTGCTCGAAGCCACCTAAAAAATTGCTTCAACTAAAAAACATAAAAACTAGCTCGAACAGACGCCTGATTCCTGTGCGTCCTGGAACCGCCTGGCGGCGTTGAAACTCCTCTGGTCGGTTGCCTTTTTTTGCACGAGAAATTAACGATCACATTCCTTTTACCACATCGATTTGCATCTTCTTCCTCGGTCGTTTCTTTTCTTTTACAACCCCCCCACCGCCTCCCTACAACCATGGACGACAAGAAACTAAGAACGGAGACCCACCACATCACTGCCCATGGCACAAATGTGTTGGAGGTGGTGTACACCAACGAGCCTAGGACTAAGGAGCAAGTCATTGCCATGTACGAGTAATGGCTTCAGGAGGAGAAAAACAAGTTCGTTGGACAAGACATCAAGTACACCTATTCGAGCAGGTACAGACGACAAGGGATTGCTATCGTGAAACACGCAATGCATGAGCATGTCCTTGTGTACCACTACTGCAGGTCTGCGTGGTACCAGGCATTGGATCAATTCCTTCAATGCAAATCGATAACTTCTGCTAGCATGGACACGAGGGGCGACTAGATCATGATTGCCCGTGTATGGATAACGATTCCAGAGGAACACCATGTCCACATCCAAGAGCATTTTCGTATCAAAGGTGGTGGAGAAAGGGGCTCCATGGGTGACCTTGCAATAGCCATCATCGCCCCATCGTACAAGAACATGAAGAAATCATTCCCAAGGGAGTGGAAGCTGCTTTCCCCACTGCACCTCGAGTACGTATCAAAAGACGAGTATGTTAGCTATGAGTTGTACCGTAGGATCCTAATAATTAAGGACGGGCTATGCCACCTTCTCCAACCACCATTGAGGGAACGACTCCGCCCCTGTAGGAATAAAGACGAGGGATCTTTGAGCGGCTGGAAGTGTCGGAAGGGAAACAATGGTGGTGAATTGCAAGAACTTGGGTGTGTGCATTCAACTAGTAGTATGTTCAATTAGATTGAGCGAACATATGTTCTAACTATGATTGTAGTAGGTCAAAGATGTCGTTTGTTATTGCAAGAACTTGGGTGTCTACATTCAACTAGTAGTATGTTAATTTAGGTATGAGCGATCATATGTTCTAACTATGATTGTACTAGGTCAAAGATGTCGTGCGTTATTGTATTATACTTATTTACATAGAATAAGTGGTGTGGTGATGTACAAATGCTTGGTGCTTATGTAAAAACATGTGATTGTATCTTTGTTAATTTTCTCGAAATGTTTTTTCGTGAGTAGTGTAAGCACTTTCAGAAATATTTGCAAGGGCTTTAAAAACAAGCATGACTAGCTTTCGGAGACAATATGAGCACTTCCACAATACACCGAGAGCACTTTCATAGTCTTTGCGTGTTGAAAAGAAAGCAATGCACTGTCACGGCTTTTCTATGTAGAAAAAAAGCAATGGACGGTCAAGTGTTCCTGTGCCTCCTCATCTACCTCATATGAACGAGGCACCGTCAGATCGTGGCTACACAGCGCACGCTTGGTATGGCCGTCGTTAAACTGCTTCGGCGGCCTCCTCGTCTCCCACCACAATTTTAGCGGTTGCCAACTCACATTTCCATCGCCTTCCAAATTCCACTCCCAATCTCTCCCCGCATCTTTCTATCACTAGCACCATGTCTCACGCTGGATCTTTCGGCGCCCACGGCGGCGACAGGACAGTGATGTTGGGATTACTATCCCCGTTCACTCGGAACGCCATGTTGACCTCCATGGCGACCACACCATCTGCATCGTCTACACCAATGAGATCAGCGTCGTGGACACGTGGATACAAGAGAGCGAGGTGTACATGCGAGCATATGAACTGGTCTTCATTAGCATAGACCTCGAGTACGCTCCCTCACAGGACAAGGCAGTAGTCATCCAGCTTTGCGACGGCTCTAGTTGTCTCATTTACCAGGTATGCCCGTCGCCAAGGGTGAGCCTATCCCTATGGAAGTTCCTCCTCAAGGAACAGTATACATTCGTAGGTTTTTCCATCAGTCATGACAAAGAACTATTGGAGCTCTTGGGCATAAGGGTCACAAAGTGCTTAGACATCCAGGCCGAATGGGCTATTTCAGATGACACAAATAAGCCTTTGAATTTGCTTGGGGAAGTAGCTGGATTGATCATTGATGAATTCTACGACGAGATGAAGAATCTATTCGATAAGGAGTATCACCAATGCTGGGCTATGGAGATCCCTGATGTACAAATCGCGTATGCATGCATGGACGCGTACGCATGCTTAGCTGTATGGAGACGAATCTACCTCATCGAGCAGGTTTGGCTAGAAGCAAAAGAAAGGCAAGTGATGCAGGCCATCCATGAAAACATCAAGAAGATGGAGAGGATGCAACACAAAATGGAGAAGGCGCAACATGGGAGATATTCGTTTTGAATAGATTAGTATTATTATGATTTATGTAATTTAAATTCTGCAGAACTTGGCCGATTTATGCTGAAGTTGTGTGTTCCAATGTTCTGAAGATTTGTGGTATCATCTTATTAAGTCAATTAATGTACCTGTCGGCCCTTAAAAGTGGTACCTTCGCACACTATATTGTCAAATCTTTTTGTTTTCCGTTCACCATGATGCCCCGAGCGAAACCCTAGCCGTCAAGGGGTAAAAGATGTCTGCGTACAAAGGCAAGAAGGAGGGTCGCTGGGTTGTAGGATTGACGGGGGCGGCAAGCAATCCTCATCCCGTCGTCGGTAGCGGTGACAACATCATAGGCTGTAACGCCCAATATGCGGTCCTATCCCCGAGGAACTTGGAAGTCCCACCAAGGATAGAAGTGCATATTAGAGTCACTTCGCAATGTAGATACCATTACAACATATCATGTATTCAATAGATGAGAATACCAGATAAAGGCTTACACTCGCCACAAGCTACAACATGAATATACCAATACATCAATACATAGAAACCATCATACAGAAGAGTAGGATCAGACTACAGATGAAATCAAATGAAAAGAAGAACGATATCCACCCTGCTAATCCTAGGCTACCAACTGGGACCCATCCTATGATCGACGAAGACAAAGAAGAAATCCAAAATCGAACAGGCATCGCTCTCATGTCAAAGCATCGCTTTACCTATACCTGCACCTATTGTTGTAGTAATCTTGAGCCACGAGGACTCAACAATCCGATTACCATGGGTATCCAAACTAGCAAAGCTTAATGGTTGAGGAATGGTTAAGTAGTGAGGTCACAGCAAGCACTAAGCATTTGTATGTGGCTAACTTACGAGTACAAGAATAAGGAGAGTAAACTACGGATAAACGGACATGAACTAGTAATGATCAAGAAGTGGTCCTGAACTCCTACTTAAGAGTCATACATAACCCCACCATGTTCTCTTCCTGAACCCCCTCAAAAGGAGACGGTCACTGTTATGCATGCGGTTGGTGTATTTTAATTTAGATTTAGGGTCAAGTTCTCTACAACCGGATATTATAAATTTCCAAGTCGCCACATAACTGCGGGCACAGTTTTTCAAAAGATTTAACCCCGCCGGGGTGTCCCAACTTATTCCATCACAAATTCTCATGATCAACGTTGGAAAGACCTCAACCTCAAGATAGCAAAAAGTATCCTCGAAATACCGGTGCACAAGACATTTCGACAATGGTAAAACAAAACCAACAAGACCTCCCGACGTGTCGACGATCCCGATAGGAGCCGCATATCTCATTCTCAGGAAATAGTGGATGGGACAAGCTACGAGTAAAACTAGGCCTCAAGTTTCCCCGCGGTGCCCCGCAGGCCACCCGTTTCGGACGAACACCATCAGCACTTGCCCACCTGCACTATGTTGAATTAATCCGTGGGTAGCGCCAACTCCCTATGCGTTAATAAATTATCAGTATTATTATGTTGGCAAATTTTAAAACCAAAGTTGGGTCATGTTGGAAGAGTTTTATTCAAAGCGAACTGTCAAGGGGAGAACATAAACCCTAATCGTGTTAGGAACGCTAATCAAAGAACATAACACTGGTATGATAGAAACTAGGGAGGCACGAGTGGAACAAAATACCAGGCAAAAGGTCGAGCCTTCCACACACAACCAAGTATATAGATGCATGAATTAAAAATACGAGATACTGTCATATCCCATGATATCCATGTCCCAACATGGAACAACCTACAACTGCACCTACAACTAGCAACACTACAAAAGGCATTTAGCAAAGCGGTAACATAGCCAATCAACGGTTTGCTAGGATAGGCGAGCTTAGAGGCTTATCATGGCAATTGGGAGGCTGACAGACAAGTGGTGGGTAGCGAGACATAGCGATACCATTGAGACAACTAGCAAGCAAAGATAGTAGTGATATCCAAGGTAATGATCATCTTTCCTAGAATCCTGCTAGGAAGAAGACCGAATCCATGAAGTGGATGAACAGGCGTAGCCGAACGAATCCTCATACTTCGAAACATGTAACCAGAACTATCGAGAAGAAGCACAACCGGGAAGAAGCAAAAAACATGGTAAACAAACATCACATATACATGGCATGATGCACAACCAAGTATGATGCATGTCCGGTTTAAATAGGCATGGCATGGCAAAGTGCAACAATCAAATACTACACATTAAGTGAAGCTCAATATGCAACGGGTTGCATATTGACGAAACTCCACTGTCGAATTATTTAGTTCACTCTCGTTTATGTACTCATCAATATTAACTATTTGTTAACATGGCAAGAGATGAAGCATTAGTAAACCACCTATTTAGGCAAGTTTAAATGTGGCCGGAAACAACAAATAATAATTCCGGAAAATCCCCATATGTAATTTTCAAATTTTCTACTGCTCTTCCTAAAACACAATATTATTGTTGTTAAACCTAAAAGTAAGGGCACCATTTTAATCTACACATTTTTCTACCCCATTTACATATAAAGTTTATTTAATTCGGAGCTATGGTTATTTAGTTATGAAATAAGCCATTTTAGCATGACATTTATGCAAATTTAACCAAACACCAATTTTAAACATTTTTAACATGGATGAAAGTTGGATATTATTAAACTACATGAAATTCCATCCAAGTTTCATATATGACATGTTTTATTATGATGCATGGATATTTAGTTGTTAGCCTTTTAATACGATGGCATTTTTCTGTAATTAAGCATGCACTGGAAAATAGACAAATCGTCGGAACAGGAAAAAAATAGGGTCGGGTCAAAACTGGAACAAGGTGTGCGCTGGATAGCTATGTGGTGCACAGTGCAAGGGTTAGGCGGGGCGGCTCACCATGGGCTTGGCCCAGACGGTGAAGCAGGCCGGCTGGGCGGCTGGCAGTGGCGCAGTTGGGTCTCGCGAGAAAGAGGCGGCCCAAGTGTGGCACCCCGGCTCAGAGTAAACCAGAACGCCCCGTATTCCAGCCCAAGAACGAGTCTTCTGGAATACGGCACTGTTGGCATAGAACAAATCAGCTCTTTATTGCAATAGATATGGTTACAACGGTACAAGGATTACATCGGCACGGCAACACTATGCCTGCCCGGGGTAGCTCTATGCTAATAGCGGAGTAACTCTCTCTCGGCAGCGGAACAACGATGACGATGATGGACTCCACTCCGCAGGGACTCTGGCTAGAACGCGTCTCCTAGGTCGCAAACTCAGGATCCTCGACAAGCAAGCAATCATGGCATGACCTGCAAACTGGCATGACACGCCAGGTGAGTACTTTGAATGTACTCGCAAGCTCACAACAAACATCAGCATTAAAGCAAGACAACATCATAGCAATCCAAAATTAACCAGCATGGTTATCTAGCAAGGTAGCTACTGAAATGACTGCAGTAAGGTAAAGCGTATTAAATCCATACTTCAAATAATCTCAGGCTCCAATCCGAACCTGTACCAAGTCCAATCCCCAAGCATGTGGTCATCCGACCACTCATCTCACAGCCATCCCATGGCTAACATATCAAATACCTGATTCCATCTGCACGACAAGTCTGACAAACTTACTCTCCTCCGGGTTGTCTCACAACCCTCAGAATACTCATGAACCACCGAGTACTTCTGATCATACGACGAGTTCTTCCATCATTATCATCACTACCATGGTTGACCACCTAGTGAGGTCTGGACGGACTGTCCAATACCGTGGACACGGCTATTCGAATAGATTTTACACTCTGCAGAGGTTGCGCACTTTACCCACACTATGAAGCACTGACCTCGTGATCCCATTCGGGTGGATCAGCGTTGCTCCAACGAAACCTGCCTAACCCGTGACTCTCCCATCGTACCACCGGCAATCGCACTCCCTCGGAGTCAAGCCTTGGGTGGCCCCTTGTCACCTCGTGACACCTGCCACCATCGTGTCCAAACTATATTGTCCCAAACGGGGACACCGGCACAAAACTCAACTGGGCTCACAAGGTTATCGCCGCCTACCGGGCCAGGGTAGCGCGCACGCATAACCTTCCCTGTCGGGCGGCACCGGTGAAAGAGCACGCGATCAGTCCAAGTCAAGGCCGTCCCATACCGGCAAATGTGGTTGCACGGATAAGTCCGGACAGGTGACTCAAGGTCAACCATGAAATATCTAATCCTCGAACAATCTCTGTCATGGCTGACACTCCGATATCATAGCAATCCAATAACCAATATGCTTAAGCCACTGCTACTAATTCATCTCTACGAACTGCCGGATGAACTCCAAAATAATCATAGACAGTGATCTCAACATCACAATATCCACAAGTGGGTAAGCTACTAGTCACTAATAATCCAGTACTCAACATGGTAGTCACCTATCCGAGAATTAACTCGAATATTGCATAATCCAATCCATTTCACAGCTACTCAAACTTGCCGATAAAGTAAATAGTCAAACTAAGACATTGCAATGCGATGATGCAGATGAGAGTTGTGGCTTGCCTGGGGATGAAGGAATCATCGGGAAGGAGTGCGGAATGGTCGCGGAGGAAGTTGCCGGAAACAGTTCTCTCTCGGAGGGGCTGTTTATGGGCAAGGGCAAAATGGTCATTTCCACTATGGGACCACATAGTGAAATTGATACCAGCACGACGGGCTCGATGATACGAAGACGTGGGCGTTGGATTCACCTCGATCGGAGCTACGGATAAAAAGTTATAGCCGTTTGAAGTCTAGGGACCAATCTGTAAAAACTTAATTCGCAGACAGGTCCTTGGCTGTTAAAACAGAAAGCGTACTGAGGGAAATACGTTTTCTGCAAGGGGAAACGTACTTTTAGCCGCAATAGATTGAAAACACGTTTTCCAATCGGGAAAACGTACTCACCCAAGTACGCTTCCACTTACAGCAAATGGGCCCGGGGCTGGAGCCACTTCCAGGTGGGGCCCAGAGGCAGGGAAAGGGGCACGAGCCCTAGTCTCCTTCCTCCCGCTCGCCCTGTTCTCCCATGAGACAGAGGAGGAGCAAGGGAGGGGAGGCGGCGAGGGGCCGGCCGGCTCCGGCCGTCTCCGGCCACGGCGCGGGCACCGGCGGGCGCGGGAGGACCAGCCGCACCCGTTCAGAGGTGAAGTGGGCGCCAGGGAGGAGTGGGGAGACGGGGACGGGCGGCGCCAGGGAGGGTACAGAGAACGGGCGGTGGTGGAGGAACTCAGTGGTGCGACGAACTCCGGTGAGGGGAGATGGGGTGGGGCGGCTCGCCGGAAGGAGGGGAACATGGTGGAGGGCTCGGGAGGAGGAGAGGAGCGCGGGCCTGCCCGAATTTAGGCGGCGACCGTTGGCGACCGAGGCGGCAATGGCGAGTAGGAAGGGCCCCTGGAGCTCGGGCGAGTGGCTAGGGAGGGGCAGTGAGGTGAGGTGGAGCTGCTGGTGTGCTCGGGAGGGCTCGGAGTGGTCTATATATAGGCGAGCGGCGAGGAGACCAGGCACTGCCGTGGTGACACGTACGCCGGCGTCCCGAAGCTTCGGGAGCTCGCCTGGAGGGGAGAGGCACCCACGAGCTTCGCCAAGGATCCGAGAGGGCTCAGGCGAGCTCGGGAAGGCTCGGGAGAGCTCGGGAGGGCGCTGTGACTGGACGAGAGAGGGGCAGAGAAGACAGGGCAAGGGCGTGGCGGCTACACCGCGATGGAGGGGACGGGAGAGGGGGAGATTTATCCAGGGAGGAAGGCGACGACGAGGGGAGGCTGTTGGACATGATGAGTCGCGCGGAAACGACGAGCAGAGGAGGGCCCCGAGTTGACAAACGTGCAGCTCGCGTCCACGACGTGCCAGTGCGGCGGTCACCATGTGGACACGGCGATTCCACGTGTTCTGGTCAACCCCACCGTGTCAACTCGATCAGTCATTCAACATATGAGGTCAAGGAGGAAAGAAACGAGCATAGTGGCACTCGAGGTGACCACAGCTAGTAGGTTCTATCCAGAACAGCAAGGTGTTTGTTACTTGGTGAGGAAGACTCGTCTAGTGATTGGCTCTGATATTTGGCATAGTGTTATCACCTGCTAAGATGAGTCTTGTGGCCAAGTTTCAGCCCAGATGGATGAGTGTACATAACACTTGCTGTTCAAAGGGCCTCACTGACCAGATTTGCCAATCTTGAAGTAGCACTCACATATCACATGGGATTGGGATGAAATTTGGAGGAGATGAATAATTTGATCATATGAGGATACTGTATAAATTTCATACCATTTGGATAAACCAAAGTGGTACTTCCTTCACACAGCACCCCACTGGAGAGAATCTTAGGGAAATTCTAGGGAATTATTGGTGAAATGGAATGAGCCCAAATTTTGTGGAGAAGTGAGATATGGGTATAAGCATGTTCTAGAAATTATTCATGAATTATGGAGCAATAAAAATTATAGTTGCTTCACAACCCATAATAATTACCAGAAACAAAGATTTGATGCTGTGATCACATAGATGATTTAATGATGCTAAAATTTGGTGGAGAGTCAGGATTTGAGCATATTAAGATGCTTGCAAAATTTCAACTCATTTGGATACTCTTAGCTAGCACTTGCTTCACAAAGATTCCGGTTGCCCAGAAACTTTGGAAATTAGCCAGGAGAGATTTATTATCCAAATAAAGTTGAACTTTGGCATGTGGCAATGATATGGGTTGGAAAGAGTGCACAAAAAGTTTGAGAGCAAGCAATCAAATATAAAGGGTACTTGCTTCTCAATCTGACAGATAGGGCAGAATCGGGAAAGGAATATTTGTGAAATATTTTTGGGTATGGAAAGGAATATTTTGACATATCTGTATAAGATATGTCCCAAAGGATTTATGGGAATTTTGGGAATGATAGAAATATGAGTTGCTTCACAACTCAGGGCAAACAGAGTTATTCCTTTAATAGAAAAAGGAATATTCCCAAGAAAAAGAATATTGGGAGTTGGTCCAAGATGGAAATGACATGGTCTTGGGATGGTTTTGAGGTTGGCAAGCCACTCGGGAAGAAGAATGAATAGTGATCCATCCAGGTTTCAAGACCACTAAGTCACAGAAAAGTAAATCCGGACCAAATCAAAAGAAAAAGAAAATGGGCAAATCCAGGGTGTTACAAACCTACCCCCCTTAAAGAAATATCGTCCTCGAGATTTGGTTGCTCAGGGATCAAACAAGAACATTTCCTCTTGAGGAAACCGTTTCCAACTCGGGTTTCCTTTTACCTTTGTATAATGTTCCTGCTGAATTTCATATGACTGACTGCCTTGCTTCGGGGTGGTTTGCTTTACTGGACCCTTTTCTGGCAAATCTTAACTCATAGGTTACTCTGACCCCAATCCTTTTATGTCTGCTATCTTGTCTGAGGCAATAAATTATCCTGACCAAACAATGTGCCTTGCTCGTAAATCCGAGGGTGATTCCTCATGGACGTGTCGTGACGAGGTCCAATACGAACGACCGTTCATCGTGAACAGTTTTTCTTGGTGGACACAAAATCTTTTACTCATTGCATTGAGTGGCTTCAAATGGCTGTGTGTCCACCAGGCTCAAAACAGTACTGTGAATTGTACCGTTCTCCTGGCGGAATCTGACTTCTCGCACGATTTGCTGCGTCATCTTGGGTATCTCCATTGTCTCGGGTATAAAGCACCTGCCAAATGTTTGACTGTCACCTGTCGTGACCAGCATAAAGGTGTACGGTGATATTATCCATAGACTTGACTGACAGTGGTCCTGGCAGCAGAATCTTGTTCACGGCAGGTTAGTCCTTAACTGATTCCCATCTGTGGGGACACATGCTTCGAGACTGTTGTTCATCCTTCTGACTACTCAGTCTGCCAGCATCTCCATATGGATGGTAGGCCGTGTAATGCTTTAATATGGTTGCTGAATTTGAACTGCTGAGTTATTCTTTCGGCTAACCTGACCAGCTTGGTTGCCCTTCTTCTGACAATTCTAAGCATTTCTGGTTGGCTGGGCGAGTTGTCTTGATATGGGGTCCTTGCAAATGGAATAGACCCCGTGGGTGTGTACCCATGGTGGTCCGTATCTAACCCGATTACTCTGAGTATCTGTACCATGTTGATCTTGCAACCATTATCATACCTTTATGGACAAATCTTTGCTCCTTCATTATGGTTCTCTTTGCCTGGATCCTTTATCAAAGGAGCTTGCCTTATGTGTTCTTTGATTCTCCGTGTGACCATGGGTGTTGTCAGGTGCAATATTCCGGCAGGCATATTACTTTACAAGTTGTAGCTGTAGGTAACGATCGTCTGAACCCTTGGATAAAACCGGCAAATAAACCAGTAGCCACCAGAACGGTCTTTACAACTCAGATCTGGGACTTTTACTGGAATAACTCAACCCCGACTCAAGACGGCTGAAAAGAAGCTCAGAGCATGAGACGGTGTCGATAAGAAGAAAGTAGCAACTCCCTAAGACGGCCGAAAAAACAGCTTAGAGCATAGGGTCATTGCTACGAAGAGAAATTCAACAGCTGCCCGAGACGGCCGAAAAGCAGCTCAGAACACAGACAGTTGTTGACAAGAGAAATAAAAATCGGCATCCACCCCGGACGGCTGGAAATAGCTCAGAACACAGGCGTGGTGCCGTCACCAAAGAAAGACAGACAAGGGTTCATCCGTGTCCCATACAGCTCACTATTATGTATATACCTTACCGTTTCTGTTGTCGGTTACTTGTTGTATGCAACAGGGTATTCGGCTATCCTTCTTGCTGAACACTAAGTTCATAGCTCATGCTGGCTTGCTTCCAAGACATAGCAGGGTTCAAATTGTACTCGTAGCAGACTCAAACCTTGTATATATATGAATCATACCTTTGGCACGGAATGCACTGTGGATCATATACACAATTTGCCTTCTTGCTGATGCGATCATGACTGTTGTGAAGGTTGCGCTGATGTATACTTGGTGCTGATAACCAATCCAGTCAGGATATCATTTATATTCAGGCTCGATATTCCTGATATAGCACAGTCGGCTGAAAATTTCATATTGCTGAGCTGAGCTTCCACATGACTGTCTCTTCACTGATTTCTTTGGGTTCAGGGTCGGTGAGCAACTTCCATAAGGGGAAAATAAGGTAACACCAAGGGCCCAAATAAAGAAACAAAAGAAACGACTAAACAAAAGCACACAAAGCAGCAAGATCACACACACAAGCAATATCACATTCTAAAGCTATTCACGGCAATAATATGCATTCCTAGTTAAGCACACAAATCTCGCAAGAACTCCGGTATTACGGTCTAACATGCTGTGGCGATGTGCACGAAAGTGAATCAATGTGTGGAAGGAAGTTGGTGTAAACAAGGCTACACCAAACACGGGCTTAACACGGATGGAACCGGTGGCGAGGACGAACTTGGTGGTCGGGGGTCGGAACACAGAAGTTACGACCACATCATCATCAAGTGTACGGAAGAAAACCGTACACGTCCAAAGGATAGGTGGCGGAATGAGTTAATAGTGGAGACAAAGGCTTGCAGGCATTGACCTTTTCTGATAACAAGATCAGTAAGGGTTGCCACAGCGGTGAATGGGATGGCAAGATCCGGAATAGAACTTGTCTATCACCGAAATGATAGGGTGACTGAAGAGAATATATTGGTGTGGTACCGGTGCATCAATCTTGCTAGTGATCGACACCACCAAGCACCTTGGCATCACTCCGCTGGGACGAAGATGACACCACACCAAGGAACAAAGATGCAAACTGGAGAGCGCAGGTAGGGAAACAAAACCGATGCCACCTACACTCACCAGATCCATCGTTAGGGATAAGATATCTAGTCTATATGCATGCTATGCACAAACAAATGCAACAAACAAGTGCAGCAAACCAACCGGGTCCTAAACTACCGGGTACTAACGCTCGCACCTAGACCGCGCGTCCTATAGCCAGACCTGCTCTGATACCAACTTGTGTGGCACCCCGGCTCAGAGTAAACCGGAATGCCCCGTATTCCAGCCCAAGAACGAGTCTTCTGGAATACGGCACTGTTGGCATAGAACAAATCAGCTCTTTATTGCAATAGATATGGTTACAATGGTACAAGGATTACATCGGCACGGCAACACTATGCCTGCCCGGGGTAGCTCTATGCTAACAGCGGAGTAACTCTCTCTCGGCAGCGGAACAGCGATGACGATGATGGACTCCACTCTGCAGGGACTCTGGCTAGAACGCGTCTCCTAGGTCGCAAACTCAGGATCCTCGACAAGCAAGCAATCATGGCATGACCTGCAAACTGGCATGACACGCCAGGTGAGTACTTTGAATGTACTCGCAAGCTCACAACAAACATCAGCATTAAAGCAAGACAACATCATAGCAATCCAAAATTAACCAGCATGGTTATCTAGCAAGGTAGCTACTGAAATGACTGCGGTAAGGTAAAGCGTATTAAATCCATACTTCAAATAATCTCAGGCTCCAATCCGAACCTGTACCAAGTCCAATCCCCAAGCATGTGGTCATCCGACCACTCAACTCACAGCCATCCCATGGCTAACATATCAAATACCTGATTCCATCTGCACGACAAGTCTGACAAACTTACTCTCCTCCGGGTTGTCTCACAACCCTCAGAATACTCATGAACCACCGAGTACTTCTGATCATACGACGAGTTCTTCCATCATTATCATCACTACCATGGTTGACCACCTAGTGAGGTCTGGACGGACTGTCCAATACCGTGGACACGGCTATTCGAATAGATTTTACACTCTGCAGAGGTTGCGCACTTTACCCACACTATGAAGCACTGACCTCGTGATCCCATTCGGGTGGATCAGCGTTGCTCCAACGAAACCTGCCTGACCCGTGACTCTCCCATCGTACCACCGGCAATCGCACACCCTCGGAGTCAAGCCTTGGGTGGCCCCTTGTCACCTCGTGACACCTGCCACCATCGTGGCCAAACTATATTGTCCCAAACGGGGACGCCGGCACAAAACTCAACTGGGCTCACAAGGTTATCGCCGCCTACCGGGCCAGGGTAGCGCGCACGCATAACCTTCCCTGTCGGGCGGTACCGGTGAAAGAGCACGCGATCAGTCCAAGTCAAGGCCGTCCCATACCGGCAAATGTGGTTGCACGGATAAGTCCGGACAGGTGACTCAAGGTCAACCATGAAATATCTAATCCTCGAACAATCTCTGTCATGGCTGACACTCCGATATCATAGCAATCCAATAACCAATATGCTTAAGCCACTGCTACTAATTCATCTCTACGAACTGCCGGATGAACTCCAAAATAGTCATAGACAGTGATCTCAACATCACAATATCCACAAGTGGGTAAGCTACTAGTCACTAATAATCCAGTACTCAACATGGTAGTCACCTATCCGAGAATTAACTCGAATATTGCATAATCCAATCCATTTCACAGCTACTCATACTTGCCGATAAAGTAAATAGTCAAACTATGACATTGCAATGCGATGATGCAGATGAGAGTTGTGGCTTGCCTGGGGATGAAGGAATCATCGGGAAGGAGTGCGGAATGGTCGCGGAGGAAGTTGCCGGAAACAGTTCTCTCTCGGAGGGGCTGTTTATGGGCAAGGGAAAAATGGTCATTTCCACTATGGGACCACATAGTGAAATTGATACCAGCACGACGTGCTCGATGATACGAATATGTGGGCGTTGGATTCACCTCGATCGAAGCTACGGATAAAAAGTTATAGCCGTTTGAAGTCCAGGGACCAATCTGTAAAAAATTAATTCGCAGACAGGTCCTTGGCTGTTAAAACAGAAAGCGTACTGAGGGAAATACGTTTTCTGCAAGGGGAAATGTACTTTTAGCCGCAATAGATTGAAAACACATTTTCCAATCGGGAAAACGTACTCACCCGAGTACGCTTCCACTTACAGCAAATGGGCCCGGGGCTGGAGCCACTTCCAGGTGGGGCCCAGAGGCAGGGAAAGGGGCACGGGCCCTCGTCTCCTTCCTCCCGCTCGTCCTGTTCTCCCATGAGACAGAGGAGGAGCAGGGGAGGGGAGGCGGCGAGGGGCCGGCCGGCTCCGGCCGTCTTCGGCCACGGCGCGGGCACCGGCGAGCGCGGGAGGACCAGCCGCACCCGTTTAGAGGCGAAGTGGGCGCCAGGGAGGAGTGGGGAGACGGGGACGGGCGGCGCTAGGGAGGGTACAGAGAACGGGCGGTGGTGGAGGAACTCAGTGGTGCGACCAACTCCGGCGAGGGGAGATGGGGTGGGGCGGCTCGCCGGAAGGAGGGGAACATGGTGGAGGGCTCGGGAGGAGGAGAGGAGCGCGGGCCTGCCCGAATTTAGGCGGCGACCGTCGCCGACCGAGGCGGCAATGGCGAGTAGGAAGGGCCCCTGGAGCTCGGGCGAGTGGCTAGGGAGGGGCAGTGAGGTGAGGTGGAGCTACTGGTGTGCTCGGGAGGGCTCGGAGTGGTCTATATATAGGCGAGCGGCGAGGAGACCAGGCACTGCCGTGGTGACACGTACGCCGGCGTCCCGGAGCTTCGGGAGCTCGCCTGGAGGGGAGAGGCACCCACGAGCTTCGCCAAGGATCGGAGAGGGCTCAGGCGAGCTCGGGAAGGCTCGGGAGAGCTCGGGAGGGCGCTGTGACTGGACGAGAGAGGGGCAGAGAAGACAGGGCAAGGGCGTGGCGGCTACACCGCGATGGAGGGGACGGGAGAGGGGGAGATTTATCCAGGGAGGAAGGCGACGACGAGGGGAGGCTGTTGGACATGACGAGTCGCGCGGAAACAACGAGCAGAGGAGGGCCCCGAGTTGACAAACGTGCAGCTCGCGTCCACGACGTGCCAGTGCGGCGGTCACCATGTGGACGCGGCGATTCCACGTGTTCTGGTCAACCCCATCGTGTCAACTCGATCAGTCATTCAACATATGAGGTCAAGGAGGAAAGAAACGAGCATAGTGGCACTCGAGGTGACCACAGCTAGCAGGTTCTATCCAGAACAGCAAGGTGTTTGTTACTTGGTGAGGAAGACTCGTCTAGTGATTGGCTCTGATATTTGGCATAGTGTTATCACCTGCTAAGATGAGTCTTGTGGCCAAGTTTCAGCCCAGATGGATGAGTGTACATAACACTTGCTGTTCAAAGGGCCTCACTGACCAGATTTGCCAATCTTGAAGTAGCACTCACATATCACATGGGATTGGGATGAAATTTGGAGGAGATGAATAATTTGATCATATGAGGATACTGTATAAATTTCATACCATTTGGATAAACCAAAGTGGTACTTCCTTCACACAGCACCCCACTGGACAGAATCTTAGGGAAATTCTAGGGAATTATTGGTGAAATGGAATGAGCCCAAATTTTGTGGAGAAGTGAGATATGGGTATAAGCATGTTCTGGAAATTATTCATGAATTATGGAGCAATAAAAATTATAGTTGCTTCACAACCCATAATAATTACCAGAAACAAAGATTTGATGCTGTGATCACATAGATGATTTAATGATGCTAAAATTTGGTGGAGAGTCAGGATTTGAGCATATTAAGATGCTTGCAAAATTTCAACTCATTTGGATACTCTTAGCTAGCACTTGCTTCACAAAGATTCTGGTTGCCTAGAAACTTTGGAAATTAGCCAGGAGAGATTTATTATCCAAATAAAGTTGAACTTTGGCATGTGGCAATGATATGGGTTGGAAAGAGTGCACAAAAAGTTTGAGAGCAAGCAATCAAATATAAAGGGTACTTGCTTCTCAATCTGACAGATAGGGCAGAATCGGAAAAGGAATATTTGTGAAATATTTTTGGGTATGGAAAGGAATATTTTGACATATCTGTATAAGATATGTCCCAAAGGATTTATGGGAATTATTTGGGAATTTTGGGAATGATAGAAATATGAGTTGCTTCACAACTCAGGGCAAACAGAGTTATTCCTTTAATAGAAAAAGGAATATTCCCAAGAAAAAGAATATTGGGAGTTGGTCCAAGATGGAAATGACATGGTCTTGGGATGGTTTTGAGGTTGGCAAGCCACTCGGGAAGAAGAATGAATAGTGATCCATCCAGGTTTCAAGACCACTAAGTCACAGAAAAGCAAATCCGGACCAAATCAAAAGAAAAAGAAAATGGGCAAATCCAGGGTGTTACACCAAGCACTGGCGCTGGTAGCCCGCGATATTGACGCTGCTGGTCGGCGAGGATGGATGAAGTGAGCGAGGAGGCAAGGGCTCGGCGCAGAGCAAAGTGCGACGGTGGCTGATGGATGGATGGGACAAGCTAGGGGCTAGGGTTTGCACTGGTTGGTATGTGGGTGGTCTATATATGGGGGAATAAAAGTAGGTTTGGGCCCTCCGATTATATCGAATGGTCAAGAATAGATAGGCTAGGTGAGTCCAATTTAGAAACCGAAGATGTTTGGGGTTGATCTGGACCCACCGGTCATGACTACCCGGTTCGGGTTCAGGCAAGGTTTCAGACTATGTTACGAGTGGGTCTGTGCGCTGATGTGGTTGTCACGTGCAAGTGTGGTTGGTCTCACAATGGTCAACGAAGGCAACAGGGAGAAGCAGCGACTATGATAGATGCAAGTTTTGATAAAAATGACGGCAACAGAGTGTTGATGCAATGCAAATGGTGCGATGATGAATGCAACGAACAAATACATAACGCGGCTATCATGCAAAACATGGAAGGCATCTGGAGCGTCGGTCTTAGGCTGTTACAACTCTCCCCCACTTACAAGAGATCTCACCCCGAGATCTAGTAACGAGAAGAGGAAAGGAAGAGGAATAGGTAAAACAAAGTTGCTTCTTTGACAAATGAGTGAAACCAACGAACCTTGGAGTGTGCAAAGGAATAGCAGATGGTATAAGAATGAGAAAGAATTTGAAACCACACCGGTTAAAATGAGATAGACAAGGAATAAGTATGAAAGAATTTAGAACCACTCTAGTTGCAACGAGAAATGTAGAATTGAACATGAACTGGACAAGACGGGATGATGGTTCAAAGAGAGCAACATCACAATGCCTCCGGAACAAAAGAATAGAAGCTAGATCATTGGAAAAAAAGAATGGAGAGGAAAATGACAACTTCTACCACAATTGAATTTGAAAAGCATCCTTACACAGAAGGATTGAATGGAGTTGTTGGAAAATCAACAACGAAAAAATAAGCTTGTTGTGGGCTTATGGAAAACATCTCAAAATTTTAGGTGAAATTCTGCCACTATTAAATGATTGATTAGTTGAGAGGAATGAAGAGATGCAAAACTACACTTCAAAAGATAAGGGAGAATGAATTGCACTTCGAAAAGCAAGAAAAAGAATACTTGAGCTGTTCCAACAAGAATCTTGACGAATACTCCGTGAATGAGTTAAATCCTCAACGAACCACCATGAAGGATCTCTTGGTAGATTCCGGATATAGAAGGATGATAGAAACAAATGGAAAGTTGAAAAGAACAAGAAGAAGCCTTACAATGATTTAGCTGGAGCTTCATGACGAGATAACCAAGAAAAACTTGGAACACCAGAAAGGAAAGAAGAAGCCTCTCAAACCAAGAATATGATATGATGAACAAACTTCAGAAAAGAGAAGATGAAGACACTTGGAATTGTGAATTCATCCCTCATGAATGAATTCCAAAAGAAAGAATTGAATCATCTTGACAAAACAAGAATAATAATAATTATATGTCTATCCTTCATCAAATTAAATTGATGACAGGCAATTGATTCGGCATACTACTTATTCTCGTTGAAAAGGATTAAAGAGAGATATAGCATGAGCTTGGAGAAGTCTTGAACAAAACACCGGTAGGATTTTTGGAAAGAACGAATGAATTGATACGAAAACAAATGAAGTGGAATCTTGAATGCACCACCGTAAGAATTGAAACGAACAAAGAAAAGAGAATGAATCATCGAGAAGAATTAGAAAATGAGCGAAGATATTTGAGGGGATTTAGATACAAGATAACGAAGAGATCATAAGCTGATTAGAGAATACTTGAACGATCCACCGGTAAGAATTGGAGAACAAGAGGTGAACATTGAGAATGAAGAATTCTGAAATGATGGCCTCTGGAAAATCAAAATGAAAGGACTCCTAAAATGCTTTAGATGGATATGAAAAGAATTTCTCACAATTGGAAACAATTTGAGAGGATGGCATTAAGCTTGAACTATGAATCTTGAAGAGAACAGACAAAGACGACGAGTAACACCACCAAAATTGCTGAGACACTCTGGAATAATGACAAGAGTAAGATTGGGGTCAAAATGAATTGAAGGAAAACCATTGTTGAGGAAATCTGTCGTGACCCAACACATAGCAATACACATCATACGAACGCAAAACATGCAAGTATGTGTTTGTACAACATGGCATCACAACATAACTCTATGACTCAAAGTATTTATTAAAGAGGCCTCGAAGAGCCATACGTAGAATGATATTACAAACATGGGTCTCATAACCCAACATACAGAGTCATACAAGCAACAAGCAGTAGCATAAACTTGTCTGAGTACAGACAACTGAAAAGAAAGAAGGCTAGAAAGCCTTTCTATCTACAAGACCCTCCATAGGAGCCAGACCTTTGTCTGGAATTCCCAAGCTAATCATCGAAGCCCATGTGGAACTACTAGTGAGACTGAAGTCTCCTCTGCAAAAACATAAATTAAGCAAACATGAGTACAAATGTACTCAGGAAGACTTACGAACTATCTACATATGCATCAGTATCAACAAGGGGTGGTGGAGTTTTACTGCAGCAAGCCAGCTTTGACTTAGTGGCTATCCTGTACTACGACTACCAGTATTTTCTTTGAGGTGAGAGATCGCACACGATTCCACATATTCACCATATCAATACACCACTATCGATCCGCTCCCGTCTCCCTACGAGAAGGCCATCCATAGCACTCACACTTATCTTGTGCATTTTAGAGTATCAATTTCAACTTGTGTACGAACAATGTAAGCTTTCCATGTAGCCCATATCCTAGGACATGGCTATCTGAATAGATCATTAACCCTGTAGGGGTGTACATCTTCACACACGCTCTCACCACTTACCACCATGTACACGTTATGTATCTCGGCAACCTTCAAGAGGAAGCTTGGGGAGAGTGTGGGCCACGACCTGACTAACCACACAAGACTCTAGTATAGGTTTATTGCCTATTTGAGGTTGTATCCGCGAAGGAAATCCGACCGAGGTTTCACTCACGACCCCAAACAATGAGAGCAGGGTTCCCAAGAGCACCGTCGGGTATCATCCTGGTACACCGTGCCTCGGTGTCTCTACCACATCATAGCCCACCCATAGGGTCAGCGCTACACACGGCCCCAAAACACATATCCTACAAACACCAGAAACTAGTTGCAACTCCTAGATAGAGATCAAGGCTATTAATAAGTCGAGAGGGGTCGATTTACCAGAGCCCAATGTGTGGTAGTAACTGTCTTGGATCACGAACACAAAACTCAGTTCCTAAGGACGGTTCCAATGAGACAACCCACCATGTACTCCTACATGGCCTCTCATCGCTACCTATACCAAATTGTGTTCACACACTTAGCTCTCAATAGTAGGACATGTTCACCACCATTCCAATCCGTCCCAGATGAATCAGACCTGACACAACTCTAAGCATAGCAGGCATAACAAGCTAGCATGAATGAGTAGGCACATCATGGCTCAAACAACTCCTACTCATGCTAGAAGGTTTTAACTATTTACTGTGGCAAAGACAGGTCATGCAGAGGAATGGGTTCAACTACCGCAACATGCAACAATTGAATTGTAGTTGTCCTGCCGCAACATGCAACGATTGAATTTCTATGATTTTTAGAAGTTTAAGCAATTTTCTGGAATTCCCTTTCTGTTTTGATTTAAAATAAATCTAGAAGAGGGTTTACTGCATCAGCTAGCATGAGTGTGACGTCAGAGGTCAACTGGGTCACCCAGGGTCAAATCTGATGGCTGGGACCCACATGTTAGCTGCATAGTGACTTAACAGATTTTATTTAACCGAACTATTTAGTTAGCCGAGTTAATTAAGCAACAGGGCCCACTTGTCAGTTACCTAGTGAGTTAATTAGGTAGGGCAATTAGTCCCTCATGAGGTGCCACATCAGCAGCCGTCGGGGTTAGTCGCTGGCGACCTCAAGTCACGGCGGAGGTGCACCGGATGGCCACGGGAGCGGCAGGGAAGGGTACCAAAAGGTAGCCCGCGCTCTCGTGCATCCAGGGCAGGCAGTGGCTGGTCGCGAGGCATACCGTAGCAGCGGTGGCGTCGATCTGGGCGGCCGCCGGAGCACGGCTATGCACGGGCGCGGTGCTGCGGCTCAAGGGTGAGCGAACGGAGGTGCTAGGAAGCACCTACGGGGCAGCAGGAGCACGCCGGAGCAACTAGTTTGAGCGGAGGGGCTCGAGCGCTCGGAGCTCGCCGGCCATGGCGGACGACGGCTAGCGCATAAATTAGAGCACGGGGAGAGATGGGAAGAGGGCAGGGCTCATGACGGGGACGATGAGCAGGTCTGTGAGCTCGGGGGAGGCCAGACGACGATGAATCGACGGCGAAGATCAGCGAGCAGTGGTGGCGGTGATGAGCTTGAAGGCAAAGTTGTGGTGCTGGAGGCCTTTTGCTCGTCGGTGAGAAGATGCAACCGAGGACAGTGGAGCTGCTGGATAGCTCGATGAGGTGAGGGGATGGCAGTGGGCGTGAGGGTTCATGGCGGTGCGCTTGGTTCCTCTCGGGTCCGGAGTGGAGAGCGACGAGAAGGAGGGGAGAGAGGGTGAGAGTGAGCGGGTTGGGTTCTGGGACGTGTGTGGCGACGACCAGGGGGTCGACGCACAAGCATGCAGGGTGGAGGTGGCTGGGCACATGTGCACGTGCGTCAACCATGGGCTCTGCCTACTGGCCCGAGGAGGAAGACGATAAAGGGGGATGCGGTGGTGGGCTAGGCCGGCCAGAGGAGTTGGGCCAGGTAATGGGCTGCCAGGTTTGCTTTCTCTCTCTCTCTGTTATTTCTATTATTGTTCAGTTTTCCTTTTATTTATATCGTTTGCCACTGTTTCAAATTTAAAACAATTTCAAAACAGTGCCAGTTATCCTGTGAATAATTTTATGTTGCAAAATGGACTTTTCCAAATGCACATAAAATGTTTCAGAGATATTTGAAATTATATTCTAATTATATGAATATAACTCAAATTCAAATAGGTATTGTTTTAAATTCAAAGTCCCAAAAATAAATCCTTAAAAATGTTCCTAAATTTTGGTTTGATATATAGCTCTTGACAAAATTCTCAAACATTACATAAGGACATCTTGGAAACAAAGAATGAAATTTCCAGGGTTCTTTGCTCTTCTTTTATTTTTGATTTTGAGGCTTCAAAATTACTCAATTCAGATTTCTTGAATTTAAATATGATGCATGATGCCCAAAGATGCAACTAATTACAACAAATATTCTAGGGCTGTGACAAAATCGTTAATTGGTAGTTGCTCGGTTGGCTGGCAATTAGGGGATTAATAGGCTAATCGGCTAGTTAAAAAGTCAATTAAATAATTAATCAGATGATTTATCAATTTATCGGCTACTTGGAGACCTAACGAGTAGGGATTAATTAACAAGTTAACTGGTTAATCGGATGAATTCGTGAGCCTGGAGGAAAACTCGGAGAAGACAATTGACTAATGATAATTCATTCTTACGTCAACTTGAAAAGAATTAGAGAATCACCTCAGGAAAGATTTAGAAAAGCCAGGTAAGATTCTAGGACAAGACCTCTAGGTTATGGGCCCACTGAAAATGAAACACCATTGAAATGATTGCTTGAAAGAGAGATTACACTGGTTGATTTAAATGGCTTGAATGAGGTAATAACAACGAAATAGAACGGACAAGATCTTGAACGTAAACATGATCTTCTGAGATATTTTCAGCACTCCTGGTCAAATAAAAAAGAGAGGTGAATGATTAAGAGAGGCTTAGATAATAATTTCCGACATGGAAAAGGATTTGAACAAAGGAAAAGGGATATGATCAACACCGAAAGATTGAATTTAGTCCACCGGAGAAGAAAACTAGAACAAAGAATGATGAACTTGTAGCTCCTGAGCATCTCCACGAGAAATCACCGAATAAGAACATTGAAGGAAAATAATGGAGAGACTTCTCATGAATAAAATGGTTACTTGATTTGAGATATTTAATTTCTTGAAGAAAAAGCGTGGGTCGGTGGGAAAAGAAAAACACATTGGGACAAGTGAAACGAACGTCATTGAGAAAACTGAGAAATGATCTTGCAAATGCTGAAAGGATTGAATTATCTTGAAGAGAAGCATGCTGATTGACAAAGAATTTACATGACAATCTTGATGATCAAGAAGGATTAACACTCCCACAGAAATATGAGAACACCGCTTAGGAAAAGGTATGGAATCAACACTTGACTTCGAAGCAACTCGAATACCACAACTCATTGAATCAACACTCCCATTGAAGCTAAGGATTGGGCTTGCAAAATAAGCCGGAAACAAATACATAACCGCTCATGTATTTGATGGAAGAATAGTTCTAGGTAACTACTTGAATTCCCACCCAAGAACTCCCGAAACTTCTTGGTTATGCAATCTTGTCCCACGACTACACGGAGCAAAAATTCACACAATTCCTAATAGGATATTCTACAACTCTGCCTATGTTGTCTCAACATAGCCGGTCCCATGCCCGGGTAAAGGAGGAGGGTTGTGATAGGCTTGGTGAGCCAACGTAAAAACTCAGCCACTCTTATGGAGATGAAACCCAAAAGATTTTTGTTGGGGCGTAACCCTCTCAGCGACGCGCCACATCGAAACTCGGGTGTGGTGGAAAATGGGCAAGGGCCGGGCCGTCACCCCCCCCCCCGGTGGCGCGCCATATCTTGATTCGGATACGGTGGCAAGTGAACGAGGATCGGGTCGTCACATCCTTAGTGGCGCGCTACATCGGCGCCCGGATGTAGTGGAAAATGAGCAAGGGTCTTCGCATTTGACTCGACAAGTGTGAAGGGTAAGGAAGCTAGCCAAGCCTAGGAGGATTCGCTTAGGTAGCTGGAATGTAGGGTCTCTGACAGGGAAGCTTCGGGAGCTAGTTGATGCAGTGGTGAGGAGAGGTGTTGATATCCTTTGCGTCCAAGAAACCAAATGGAGGGGACAGAAGGCGAAGGAGGTGGAGGATACCGGCTTCAAGCTGTGGTACACGGGGATGGCTGCAAACAGAAATGGTGTAGGCATCTTGATCAACAAGAGCCTCAAGTATGGAGTGGTAGACGTCAAGATACGTGGGGACCGGATTATCCTGGTCAAGCTGGTAGTTGGGGACTTAGTTCTCAATGTTATCAGCGCGTATGCCACGCAAGTAGGCCACAATGAGAACACCAAGAGGGAGTTTTGGGAAGGCCTAGAAGACATGGTTAGGAGTGTACCGATTGGCGAGAAGCTCTTCATAGGAGGAGACATCAATGGCCATGTGGGTACATCTAACACAGGTTTTGAAGGGGCGCATGGGGGCTTTGGCTATGTCATCAAGAATCAAGAAGGAGAAGATGTCTTAAGCTTTGCTCTAGCCTACGACATGATTGTGGCTAACACCCTCTTTAGAAAGAGAGAATCACATCTGGTGACTTTTAGTAGTGGCCAACACTTTAGCCGGATTGATTTCATCCTCTCGAGAAGAGAAGATAGGCGTGCGTGCCTCAACTGTAAGGTGATACCTGGAGAGTGTGTTGTACCTCAGCATAGGCTGGTGGTTGCTGACTTTTGCTTTCGGATTCATTTCTAGCGGGATAAGCGTGCCAAAGTCGCTAGAACGAAGTGGTGGAAGCTCAAGGGGGAGGTAGCTCAGGCGTTCAAGGAGAGCGTCATTAAGGAGGGCCCTTGGGAGGAAGGAGGGGATGCGGACAATGTGTGGATGAAGATGGCCACTTGCATTCGTAAGGTGGCCTCGGAGGAGTTTGGAGTGTCCAGGGGAAGGAGAAGCGAAGATAAGGATACCTGGTGGTGGAATGATGATGTCCAGAAGGCGATTAAAGAGAAGAAAGATTGCTTCAGACGCCTATACCTGGATAGAAGTGCAGACAACATAGAGAAGTACAAGATGGCGAAGAAGGCCGCAAAGCGAGCTGTCAGTGAAGCAAGGGGTCGGGCATATGAGGACCTCTACCAACGGTTAGGCACGAAGGAAGGCGAAAGGGACATCTATAAGATGGCCAAGATTCGAGAGAGGAAGACGAGGGACATTGGCCAAGTCAAATGCATCAAGGACGGAGAAGGCCAACTCTTGGTGAAGGACGAGGAGATTAAGCATAGATGGTGGGAGTACTTCGACAAGCTGTTCAATGGGGAGATTGAGAGTTCTACCATTGAACTGGATGACTCCTTTGATGAGACCAACATGCGTTTTGTGCGGCGAATCCAGGAGTCTGAGGTCAAGGAGGCTTTAAGAAGGATGAAAGGAGGCAAGGCAATGGGCCCTGATTGTATCCCTATTGAGGTGTGGAAAGGCCTTGGGGACATAGCGATAGTATGGCTAACCAAGCTTTTCAACCTCATTTTTCGGGCAAACAAGATGCCACTAGAATGGAGACAGAGTATATTAGGACCAATCTTCAAGAACAAGGGGGATGTTCAAAGTTGTACTAATTACCGTGGAATTAAGCTGATGAACCATACAATGAAGCTATGGGAGAGAGTCGTTGAGCACCGCTTAAGAAGAATGACAAGCGTGACAAAAAATCAGTTTGGTTTCATGCCTGGGAGGTCGACCATGGAAGCCATTTTCTTGGTATGACAACTTATGGAGAGATACAGGGAGCAAAAGGAGGACTTGCATATGGTGTTCATTTACTTGGAGAAGGCCTATGATAAGATACCGCGGAATGTCATGTGGTGGGCCTTGGAGAAACACAAAGTCCCAGCAAAGTACATTACCCTCATCAAGGACATGTACGATAATGTTGTGACAAGTGTTCGAACAAGTGATGTCGACACGGATGACTTCCCGATTAAGATAGGACTGCATCAGGGGTCAGCTTTGAGCCCTTATCTTTTTGCCTTGGTGATGGATGAGGTCACAAGGGATATACAGGGAGATATCCCATGGTGTATGCTCTTTGCGGATGATGTGGTGCTAGTTGACGATAGTCGGACGGGGGTAAATAGGAAGTTAGAGTTATGGAGACAAACCTTGGAATCGAAAGGGTTTAGGCTTAGTAGAACTAAAACCGAATACATGATGTGCGGTTTCAGTACTACTAGGTGTGAGGAGGAGGAGGTTAGCCTTGATGGGCAGGTGGTACCTCAGAAGGACACCTTTCAATATTTGGGGTCAATGCTGCAGGAGGATGGGGGTATTGATAAAGATGTGAACCACCGAATCAAAGCCGGGCGGATGAAGTGGCGCCAAGCTTCTGGCATTCTCTGTGACAAGAGAGTGCCATAAAAGCTAAAAGGCAAGTTCTACAGGATGGTGGTTCGACCTGCAATGTTGTATGGCGCTGAGTGTTGGCCGACTAAAAGGCGACATGTTCAACAGTTAGGTGTGGCGGAGATGCATATGTTGAGATGGATGTGTGGCCACACGAGGAAGGATCGAGTTCGGAATGATGATATACGAGATAGAGTTGGGGTAGCACCAATTGAAGAGAAGCTTGTCCAACATCGTCTGAGATGGTTTGGGCATATTCAGCGCAGGCCTCCAGAAGCTCCAGTGCATAGCGGATGGCTAAAGCGTGCGGAGAATGTCAAGGGAGGTCGGGGTAGACTGAATTTGACATGGGAAGAGTCCGTTAAGAGAGACCTGAAGGATTGGAGTATCACCAAAAGAACTAGCTATGGACAGGGGTGCATGGAAGCTTGCTATCCATGTGCCAGAGCCATGAGTTGGCCGTGAGATCTTATGGGTTTCACCTCTAGCCTACCCCAACTTGTTTGGGACTAAAGGCTTTGTTGTTGTTGTTGTTGTTGTTGTTGTTGTTGTTGTTGTTCCTAATAGGATATTCTACGCTCCAATGTTCCTACTACATTCAACACATAACCATGAAACCTTGGAAATTCATATACCTCAGACCTTCAAAAAACACAATGATACTAGTCATGGCAGATCATCTGTGCTATCTCCTCCAGTACTGGGGATAAGTTAATGCATTATTTGCCACCACAAAAAGTATATAAGCATTTTGATGTCGGCGTCCTCTGGTATTTAGGAACTGAAACGATAGCAAATGTGACAAGAACCCCTCAAAGCTCAACTCCACGGAATAAAGTCAAGGCAGATAGGAGGCACCAAGACAGAATTATGTCACACCGATATCGCAACGATTTCAACAAGACCCGCGTGATCCTAAAAAAATGAGTGAGAAGAGTAGTAGAATCAAAACACCTACATCACAATTCCTCACCAGAGTGACGATGGGGATGAGGAGTAAACAGAATTCCTACTCTCCGATATATAACTAGACTCAAAATAGTTTTTTTTAGACTCAACAACGGCCAAGTTCGATCAATCAAGGGGGCTCCTGTGGTCGGTAGAGGCTCTGATACCAATTTGTAACGCCCAATATGCAGTCCTATCCTCGAGGAACTTGGAAGTCCCGCCAAGGATACAAGCGCATATCAGAGTCACTTTGCAAGGTGGATATCATTACAACATACCATGTACTGAATAGATGAGAATACCAAAAAAAAGGCTTACACTCGGCACAAGCTACAACATGAATATATATATACATCAATACATAGAAACCATCATACAAATGAGCAGGATCTGACTATGGATGAAATCAAACGAAAAGAAGAATGACATCAACCCTGCTAATCCCAGCCTCCCAACCGGGAACCCATCCTATGATTGTACTGCTCATGGAGCGATATGGGGTGGTCAACATCTTCCATGCTAAACGGGTTATTCTCACGATGGGTGTTTATTCACTTGTCCATGCATGAGGGAGGCTGGTAATTGGGATGCCCAGCCCCGTAATCAAAATAAAGAAAAATATAATGAAACAAACTCCCCAGGAAAGTTGATTGTATGGAGGGCACCCGATGATTCGGCTAGCCATGGCTTGGGATTGTATGGTAGAGGGGGAGTAATCTTTACCTTTCCGCTTGGGAACCGCCGATAATGTGTTTAGCATGAAGATATTGAAAATCCTCGGTCATAATGTTGAAAAGCACACCTCTCAAAATGTATTCATCTCTGTTTTAAAGTTCGAGCTCTGGCACCTATGCAAATCCCTACTTCCCTCTGCGAAGGGCCTATCTATTTACTTTTATGTTATTTACTATTATTGTTGAGTCATCACTCTCTTATTCAAGCACCAATTTGGAGAGCACTATTGTCATTCTTATGCATTGAGTATAGTTAATGTTGGGTGTGACATGACTGGATCTCTTCTACCATGAATTACAATGTTTAGTCATTACTTGAACTTTAGAGGTGCTCTGAATTATGTTTTGCGGTCTTAGAAAGGGCTAGCGAGATACCATGCTATCATATTGTATCATGATTGTTTTGACAAATTGTTGGCATTTGAGATATCTTATTATTGCTCGCTAGTTGGTTATGTTATTGTCATGAGTAACTGTGAGACCTAAGTGTTGTCATTCACATGGTTAGTTCATAATCTTTGCTGAAAACTTGAATACTAGTTAAGTATATATTCAGCAAAGAGAACAGAAGAGTTCGTAAAAGTTTTTCTTTATCACTTTCAGTTTGTCAACTGAATTGCTTGAAGACAAGCAATGAGTTAAGCTTGGGGGAGTTGATATGTCCCAAACGTATCTACTTTTCCAAACACGTTGTTGTTGTTTTGGACTATAATTGCATGATTTGAATGGAACTAACCCGGAGTGATGTTGTTTTTAGCAGAATTGCCATGGTGTTATTTTTGTGCAGAAATGAAAGTTCTAGATTGAGCTGGAAATTTACGGAGAATATTTCCAGAATATATAAAAATATTGGCAAAGAGAACTACTGGAGGAGGGCCAGCCATGAGGCACAAGCTCAGGGGGCACACCCACCCCCAGGGCGCGCCCTATGAGCTTGTGGGTCCAACGAGCCTCTGTTTGCCCTAAGTCCAACTCTATAACTACCGTCTCATGGACAACAAAATTAGAGTGAAGGAATAATCATGTTTTATGATACAGAGCCATCGGCACCTCTTGTTCTTCATTGGGAGGGATGATCTAGAGTCCATTCGGGGCTCCGGAGGGAGGAATTCTTCGCCGTCGTCATCATCAATCGTTGTCCATCATGATGCTCACCACCCGGAGTGAGTAATTCCTTCGTAGGCTTGCTGGACGGTGATGGAGTTGGATGAGATTTTTCATGTAATTGAGTCAATTTGTTAGGGCTTGATCCCTCGTATCCACTATGTTCTGAGATTGACGTTGCTATGACTTCGCTATCCCTCGTATCCACTATGATTTGAACCCTCTATGTTTTCATTAATATATTTGAGTTTTTGGTGCTCTCTGCTAGTTATACGCACTTGTTATTGTTCTGGTCCGTAGACCCCAAAGTGACATAATTGGGATAGTCTCCGGGGATGACTGTAATTCGAGGAGTTCATGTATTCACCATATGTTAATGCTTTGCTCTGGTTTTGTATTAAAAGGAGGCCTTAATATCCCTTAGTTTCCTTATGTACCCCTCTACCATGGGAGGGTAGGACAAAAGATGTCATGCAAGTTCTTATTATAAGCATGTATGACTATATACAGAATAGATGAATACATGACATTGATGAATTGGAGGTATTGTGTATCGCTCTAGGTTGTGAATGTTATATGATGAATATCATCCAACACAAATATCCATCGCTGGTCCAATACCTATGCTTTTCTCATACTAGTCTTTGCTAAGTTCCTTTCGTTGCTACTACTATTACAATCATCACAAACTGCTACTGTTACTGTTCCAGTTACAATTGTTACTTTTGCTACTACTATCAAAACTATTATACTACTATGCTATTAAACACTTTGTTGCAGAAATATAACTTCCCAGGTTTGGTTGAATTGACATCTCAACTGCTAAGGCTCGTAAATATTCTTTGGCTCCCCATGTGTCGAATCGATAAATTTGGGTGAAATACTACCCTCGAAGACTGTCGCGATCCCCTATACTTGTGGGTCATCACCGATTTAATCTATAAAAGCTCGGGATACAACACCAAGTCGTCCTGTTACTATGGACACGGCTATTCGAATAGATTACTTCCCTGCAGGGGTGCACCACATTACCCGATACAGTCGATTACCTCTACCCGGACACACTTTTCTGGGTAATTCCTGGCCTCAGATGATCGACACACCGTAGTCCTACCAAGACTCTCTAGAGAGGTCCCCGTCGGTCTACATCCTAAGCGTGAAGGGGTAGTTCGCCGCTCACCCCTAAGCACTCCTGCATATCGCGAGCAGGGTTCCAGCTTCACGTCATACGGAGGATATCTTCTGGCCTATCGTGCCGCCTCTCTAAACTGAACATCTGACAGAGCTTTTGGTAGAATCGTTCAATGTTGAGGGCACCATAAACCATTATCTTGCGTGGCGGTTAGTGCGTATATGCCAGTGACAATCTCAGATCAGATACCCAAAACTCATTTAGCCGTGTTATTTCACTACAAAATTTGGTCTATTTTGTGACGTCTCACTTGTGTCACGTATAACCATTTTTCATCATGGAAAATACACCCGTGATGTTTTTCGGCCGTCACCCCCACCATCACCAAAGCATCGTCATAGAAAATAAAATTTTGACGGTACCACTTTTTTCGTCGCGCAAGTTCGCATGTTAGGTGATAGACCAAAAATTGTCACCGGTGGTCGTGTTCGGTGACGGCCCAAAATGTCACCTATGATGGCCCAATCTATCGCCTAAGATCTTTCTGGCAACGATAATCCCGTTACCGGAGATCGGTCCGCGGGTTTGACCGGTCAAAGATTCTGACAATTGGGGCCTACAGTTGCTGATGTGGCTTCTTCCATGTGGGTCTGCCGTGGGTTTTATCGCCAATGGTCCCATCAGTAATAAATTGGCACCAGTTTTGACCGGTCCCCATTGCTGAGATATGGGCCCAGAAGATTCTGACGTAGCTGCTTACAAGTGGCACCAGGCATCATTTTTCCGGTGACGATGTGTCATCTGGCCGGTCAATGGTTCTGACATGTGGGCCCATTTTTGTGGTGACATGGATGCTGGCAGGCGGGTCCATACGTGGGTGACGTGGTTTCTTACATGTGGGACCATACGCTGGTGATGGCGTCCATAACCGTCACAATTTGTATGCACGGTCAATTTGTTCTATATTGCAAAAATTGGCGGGCATATTTGACAATTTTGATATGAATTTGTTCAAAATTTGACTTTTAATGCAAATTGAGATGTCCCTACTTTTATTAAACCACAAAATTGACAATTGTCAAACAGATTATCTTAGACATTACAATAACCAGCCATGGTAAAAAAACCGCAGTAGAAAATTAGACACATGACTCAGTTTCACGGCATCTTGGCACCACAACAGCGACGATGTACCTAACCAGGGCATCAAGTTCATCAAGTCTCTTTTTGTTGTTCGTAGTTTTCTCTCTGTTCGCATTCTTGACAACTGCAAGTTTTTCCTGCTGCTCTTGGAGGCCATTGTTGATAGATTGAATACGGTTGTATTAATGAAACACCCCTAATTTCATGTCCTCAATGTCATCCTCTTGCTATGGCAGGGCATTATTGACATTTTCAAGTACTTTTTGCTGCTCAAGAAGGGTATTGTTGACAGATTCAAGTTGATGTTGCGCATCTGGCAGGAGACGCTTGTTCACACATGAACACGTCACCGTGTACCCTCGACGCCGGGGGTGACGCACCGCAGCTCATGTCGAAGGAGACCCACTAGAAGCGCGGTACGCAAGACAATTCGGCGGGCGGCTTTGGAGACCCAAAACCCCACGCGTCCGGGAGGGACCCTGTCAGGGCGCGCGGTGGCTATGGGCTGCCCTAGGTCAGCCTAACCGCCCCTAGGGCCTCGAGGTTCGCCGCCCTGCAACAAGAAGAACGAACGAAGAACGAGGAAGAAGAAGAACAAGGGAGAGAGATAAAGGTAAAAGTGGTAGATAGATTTGTTCGATTGTGTGTTGTTCACTCGGCCATCACCACTTAGGTATATAAGAGGCGGATGGACTTCACATACAAGAAAAGGACTCCAAATTACGTCCAAATCACGTCCAAATCTTTCCAAAATTAACCGAACTCGGATTTAGGGAAGTCAGAAACATCAGTTCGGTTTTTAGGTCCAACAGGCCATAAACGACCTCGGATGAAGATGAGCCCAAAAGCAAATTTGACCGTTTCGACGAGGCGAACAACTTTCGTGTTGAATGTTTTTTGATTCGATGCCACCTTTAGGGCCAAATAGCTCGCGCAAAACAGGTAATTATTCACGCAACTCATCAGACATAGTCACATGTGTGTCTGGTCCCGGGCGTCATATTTTGCTCACTACAGGGTCATGCTGTGCGGGCTCTAACTTTTGCATATGACCTTGGATCGGGACGATCTTTATATCAAAATCGATCATTTCAACGAGGCGAAGACAATCCATGTATAAGCTTTTCTCATATGAGGTTGTCTTTGAGGCTTAATTGGCCGAACAATACTCTGAACACAAAATCTTAGTACTTCGAGCATAGTTTCGGCCCTTGAAATAAGATCGGATGGCGATGGCCTAAACTTCAAAGATGTTCATATCGACAATACGGAACTCTTTCATGTAGATCACTTCTCCATTTGAGGCCATCTTAAATAACTTCTTGACCGTGCCAAAATCTGGTGTCAACACATGCCCCCCTATTTTCTGGCAGAGCTTGCGTGCTAGAAAAATACTTTGCCTAGGGTAATTATTAAGCACGATGTCAACACTCCATCGGCTATGCATGCTGAGCATGATAATTTTTATCATCCATATGCTCAGGCTTGTTGCTGCTTGGGTAGAGCCTCTTGGATAATAGTCGTCTGAGAACAACCATTGGATGTCACAAAGGCCTCCATGTAAGTTTCTTATGTCAATCCCAACCTTGCTTTGTCCAGGCACTCCCTGGGAATATTAGAACCTTTCGGCGATAAGCCGGTTGCTGAACGATTATGACCATGCACCTCAAAGGAATATCGTCAACTGTTCGGCGACTCAACTCATTATTAATCAAAGTACACCATCAATCCTCCGCCGAACAACGTCTATCTCCTGACTTGGATCCTGCAAATAACTAACACCAGGAGTCGGAGCTTTTTTATTCACTAGACCCTTGATTAGTGGCTGACTCAATAATTAACTCGGCCTTTCCAGTATTGCCAAACACTTAGCATGGCTATAGGAGTAGGAGATCAACCATGGTGAACACCGTTAGCCAGATGCCGGCTTTGCCAACACAATGAACTCTGAGGGTGATATGCAAATATCGGCCATGCGTTCTCATCTCAAAGGAGCTCGGGAGTCCGTCCACCAAAGTGTGAATAGCCAAAATAAGTCAGATGTTTCGGCTGAGGATAAATTCCATAGCGTTGATTTTGATGGTACGATTAAAGAGTGTGGATGACACACCTCCTGGAGTCTCCTATAGTGAGATGAAAATTGTCGTCCTCGCCTACAGGTTTTACGCTTGTACTCCCTTACTTCTTCTTGTTTCGCAACAGGAGCTGGTACACCATTCTCGCCTCGACGGCTTCCCTTGGGGTCCCATGACATGTTCCTCTTCTCTAACTCTTTGGCCCTGAGCCACTTCAGTTTTCTTTCTTGCCAATGTGATAAGCCGAGTGAGCATCCCGGCTGTGATTTTGTTCTGTGCACTAGCAATTTCTTTCTATCTTTGGGCATATCCGGCTTGGCCTGTCCAAACTCGGCGATTGAATCCTTGAAAGTTACTTGCTTCACTTTCTTGTCCTTAGTAGCCAACATAGACTCGGCTGGCTTTTTGTCATCTAGAGTCAGATCTGAAATAGCACACTTGCGGCCATCCTTTTTCACTCGGTACACTTGCTTGATCACGCCCATCTTCTTTGCCGAGCTCCGGACCAATTCTTTTTGGTTGAGCCGATCTTTAACATGTGGTTGTTGAACAAATGATGATCCTCTTGGAGCTGCATAATTTTGGTGAGGTGGTTTAGAATATGATGGATGGTGTGCCCTTGATTTATACTTGTTCCATGATTTATATGAATAAGAGTCACCATGGGGAGGTATCCATGACATCGGCATTGGTGGCCCAAAAGGAGGATACGGAGTCTGCTTGCTCAACTTCTTCCTTCGCCAATCCCGGTCTTCAAATTTATGCCTTGGGGGTGACTTCGATGCTTTTATTTCACTTGGCCGATAAGCACTCTTTGCCTCACTTATCTTCTGATATTTTTCTAATAACTGCGTGAAAGTGACTTTCAGCTTTTTACCTTTGTGCTTACCATGGCTTTTGCTTTCTTTAGTTGTGCGTGCATCGGTCTTTGAATTTTCTCGTTGCCCCCCAGTGCTAGATGTCGCCATTGTAGCTTTGATGGAATTCCCGTCTTCAAGATTGTTGTTGATGCACTTTTTAACAATATCCTTGCTCGAAGACTTGACCCTGTCATCATTGGTGTGTACCTGTCGACCTTTAGATGAATCGGCTTGAGATAGCTGAGTCAACATTTGATCGCCATCAAGACCAATCTGATCTGACTGGCAATATGCTCGTGCTTGAACAAACTTCAATCATCTTGTGTTGGCTAATTGTGCATCTTTATGAATCACATTGCAGTCTTTAACATTTTGCTCGAACGAACATTGCATTCGCTCTTGTCTTGATGGCTCGACATCATGATCAATAATAATAATAGGATTAGTTAGTGATGCACCGACAATGTGATCACACATACCTAGACTGAAGGTACATTGATCATCTACTAACCGATTGTGTGATATCGGCTTTGCAACTGAACAACCGAGTGGTGTCGGTTTAACATCATCCGACCCGGCTATGCATCGATTTTCATCCTCCTTTTCCAATGCTCTTGAATCGGCTATCCTAAAGGACTTTGAACCTGGCTTTATATTCCTGCAACCAAAATAATTACAGAATATGTGTCTCATCTGAGACCAAATGTTAGCCAGGCATGAAACAAACAAAGCTGTCCATATGAATATAAAGTTTAGTCGGCATGACGGGAACAACTTTGATTGCGATGAGTTGTCACTATTAGCCTCTATGAATGGTGCCATGTGTTGATGAGCGTGATTAGTGACAAGATAATTCGAAACAAACAGATTACTCATCTCGATTGGTCTTTCAAAATTAATTAGAATCTTACTAACGGGTGCATCAACAATATGATTTTGACCGAATCGAAAATTGAGTAAACTGTCGGCTAGGTGTACCTTTGTGAAGTCGTTGGAAGGAGAAGACGGTTGCACCACTGGAACAATACCTTGCTACACTTTTGAATAATCCTCCAACGCCTCTTCCTCTTTTTCTAGATCTCGTGCCTCATCACTCGGATTTCCCGAGTAGATTTCACTTGGATTTCTCAAGTGGATTTCACTCGGATTACCCGAATGGATTCCACTCGGCCGCTCAGCTAAACTTCATTCAGCTGCACGCTCTGGTTCTTGATCTTCATCACTAGCCAAACTTTGTTTGGCCATATAACTTTGCTCTTGATGCTCATCAATTTCTTTGGCACGAAACTCATAGGGCAGCATGTAAGCTCCCTCACATCCAGAAAAATCTAGCATGGCTAATTTGTTGCGTTTACCGTTCCTTTGCTCGGTGAAGCTTGCATCTTCTATTTTGGTACACGCTACAATAATTTGCTTTATGCACTCGGCTTTAGCCGGTGATGCACTCGTCTGGAACAATGCACTCGGCTGGCATGATGTACTCGGCTGGCACGATGCACTCGGCTGGCTCGATGCAACGCACTCGGCCTTAAACATCTCAGTGCTCAATCCGGTTTCAATTGAATCCACCATTGTCTTGTCACTAAAGGAACCGTTCAACTCGGTTGTAGACGACTTGGTCATATTTGACTCGGTTTCAACCGAATCAACCGTATTAGCTGAGTGAACCCTTTCTTGCTGATTTGCTTGCAAATCTTCTTTCTTGGCTTGCCTCAACATCATAGAGGAGCCATCATGATTGCTTAATGGAAGAAGGGACTTGACATATTCTTGCAAATATTCCTCTCCACGCCTCTTCTTGAGTGCTTCATAAGCTTGTCGATATTCTGCTGGCAATTCCTCAAGAGTTGGCGTAGTAAAGCCATTGACGCTATTCCCTGTGAGAGTTGGCTTGACTCCGTCCATTCGGGTGACATATTTTTTTTAGACTCGGCCCTACTTGGATCCGCTTGCCCCCCAATGCTCTTAGGATCTTTCGGCAATGAATTGATGTTGCCGAAATTTTGCAATTGTATAGGGGGTGTATAACATGCTGCAATGATAGGTGAAGACGTATGTGTCGGGGCACGACACCTATGGGATCCTAAGGGACCCCTTTACGATTCGGCGGGGGGAGAGGTATGCGCAAAGAGCAGAACCAACGATCAACGCGGGAAGATTTTACCCAGGTTCGGGCCGCTGATCAGCTTAAAACCCTACTCCTGCCTTATGTTCTTATTAGTGTTCTTGAGCCCAGCCTCCAGGAGCGCTCGCAGTGAACAATGCGTTCAAAGAGCAGCTACGCATGCAGAATGGGCTAGAAGTTCTCTCCCCCTGTAGCAGTTGCCATGGGCCTCCTTTTATATCACCAAGGGGTCACCACAGTGGCAAAATGTACATACATTGAGGTGTAAAGTAGCTATAGGATTACCATACCTAACCCCTGACGGACTAGGACGAACGCATTTAATGCACCGTGAGGTGTCCGTTTAGGTGTCCTTACTTTCTTGGGGATGGAAAAAGGGGCCGTCCCATCAGCACCGCTTAAGCTCTCCTCCACTGGCGCATCGCCACGCATCCAAAGAAGGACCCAAAATGTCGGGTTTGTCGCTGTGCTAGAGCGGTGGCACAGCAACAAAACCTTGCCGGGCGCCGATCCTTGCCGGGCTCCGCAGACCACCCCGGCAAGATCTTGCCGGGGAAGCTGGCCTTCGGATTCCAGCTCTTCTTATCTGCTTATCCTCAGATCTCTGACTTGATGATTTCTTTGATGGCTTGAATCAACCTCGAACTGTTCCCCGGCAAGCCTTGCCGCGAGGATGGCTACAACTGCCCGTGCACAAGTACGGGGTACTAATGGCCCAATACTTAGTACACCGACAGGAGCCCCCGGGCCTAGGCCATACACGAGTGCGAGGCGTTGTTGGGCTAGGCCCAAACAGTGCACGGGCACACGCGGCAGAGGATTAACTGCTCATAAATATCTCGTTTACTGTGCCCCCCACTACACGCGCCGAACGCGCGACGTGGGAAGCGTGCCTCAAAAGCTGCGACTGCAACACGCCTGTAGAGGCGCATTAACATTGGGGAGTAAAAGATGCGGCCCCGCTCCTTCCCCATAAAAAGGAGAAGCCGCAGAGGCACAAGCCTATTTACCCCCCTCTTCTTCTCAATCTGGCCGTCGCCATCGCCTTCCTCCTCTCGAGCTCAGAGCGCAGCTTTCCCTCTTCCGCCCGCCGCTACCACGCTCGCTTCACCCCCGGCTTCCGCCCTCACAGCCGCCATGCCGCCCAAGGCCAGCAAAGGCAAGGGCAAGGAAGCGAAAGCTGACGTCCCGGAGAGCGAACTGGTGAAGATGTGGAAGAAGTATGACGTCTTCGCCTCGTCGCTCGACGCAGAAGCTCTGAAAAGGCGGTACCAATGCATGTGGGCGAAGGAGACACAAGCTCACCCCGCCACACGCGTGATTCCAGGTTCTTGTTCCAAAAGTGGGTCGGACAGATATCCCTTCTTCGCTGCGTATTTCTATTGCGGGCTCTGCCCCCCATTTTCCGACTTCTTCAATGATATCATGTACACATACGGCTTTCATCTTCTCGATTTTACGCCGAATGCAGTACTATGCATGTCCATCTTTGCCCATCTTTGTGAAAACTTTGCCGGAGGGATTCCCAACACTACCCTTTTCCGCCATTACTTCTTCCCCCGCATCCAAAAAGGAGAGGCCCTCTCTGGTTCTATCGCCTGGATTCCAAGGGCTTGGAATAAGGAAATATACCCAGAAGGAGTTTACCGCGAAAAATGGGATGAATGGCGGACTGAGTGGTGCTGGATCAAGGAAGCAGACCCCCATCCGTTTTGTCTGCCCCGGAAACAGAAGGCGGTCCACGGCAGTGGCTGGAGCAGTCTTGCCGCTGACGACGAAAAGCTCACAATCGCCACCACCAGGATTCTCAGCCTGAAAGCTGTCGGACTGACAATGGAGATGATTAGCTTCGACTTTCTCCGCCGCCGCATCGCCCCCATGCAGAACAGGGGAAGGCTAGCTTGGGAATACCGAAACGCGGCGGATATTATGAGATTGCGCCCCGGGTTGAATAATAATCTGACTACTATGCAGCTTGGCGCTCTCCGTCAAAAGCTGTTCCAACGCGATGACAAGCATCGGCTGCCGACAAGGATTGTCCCTTTGTTCAACAATTCTGCTCTGGGGTCAATCATCGCCTTCATGCCGATGTTCAACGCCCACGGTCTTGACGCGACTTGGGCCGAGCCAACCGAGGAGGAAGCACAGAAGTTTTTTGATAACTTGACGAGAGGCCCGTCCGGGAAGAGGCAGATTTCATCCGAGCCACCACCGACCAAGAAGTAGCATACATCGCCACTAGGGTGGAGGAGGCAAATCTTGCAACGGAGGCCGGCAGCGTTGGCTTCACAGAATGGGAAACCAGCGACGCAGAGGTAGTAGTGGAGGTAAAACCTGCCGGGAAGGACAAAGCTGCCGGGGAACAGAGCAGCACAGCCGCTGAGAGCTCGTCCGATGAGGACACGGCCAAAGAAGAACCGCAAGAAGAGCTCCCAGCCCTGAAGAAGATGAAGCGTGTTCTTCGGAAGGCTGCATCTGGCATCCCGGTAAGCCAGCCTTCTTCGAGCGGCGAAGCTCCCGGCAAGAAAGTGGCCGATAAGACTGCACCACGCCAAGGGGTTCGTCAGCAACCTGCGCGACGCGCGAGACCCACACCAGCGGCCACTGCTGGAGCGGGAGGGGTGTCTCGCACTACAGCACCGGAAGCTGCCCCGGCGCCTGCCATAGCCAAGCGACCTAGGACCCCTCCTCTGCCTTCCCACTCAGATATCGCAATGGAGGCCGATTTCGACATCTCCGGCTTTAGTCCGGAGCGAGAAGAAGAAGAGTGAGTGCTTTTCCACAGCCTTCATCTTTCAATCTTGGATCAACCTCGCTGACTTGCTTATATTGTCTCTGCAGTGATGCAGAAACCTTGCTGGAGAGGATGACGAAGAGCGCAAAGACTTCCACAGGCGACGAGCCCCCGGCAGGCTCCACGAGTGTACCAGAAACTGTCATCGTCAGCCCGGAGCTCAGCCCTCAACGCAGCCCCCAGCGCAGCCCCCAGCGTAAGTTCATTGTTCTTTTTCCGCTGGCGGGCTCTGAGGTTTCTATTCTTGCCGCTGATATCTTTGGGCTCGCAGGAGAAGAACAGCAACAAGGAGAGTTGTCGGAAGACGTCTTCGTCGTGCCACCTCCATCGACCACGCCGCCCACAAGCACGTCCCCGGCAAGGGATCTTACCGACGAGCCCATCTTAACTGAGGAGGAGCCGGCAAGCACGGACACCGGCAGCCCTCCCCCGGCAACCGAAGTTGCCGGGAGGGGCGAGGCTACCTCTCAACAGCTCGACGCAGGTAATCGATTGCCTCAGAATGCTTGTTACTCTTTCCCTTATCTCTCTGTCTTTGGTCCCTTCGAACTTCAATCTTGATCTTATTCTGTTTCCCTCCTTCGTCCTCCAGAGTTCCCTGTGATGGAACACATGGACGTCGATGTTGTCATCGAGGAGACCGCCAGGGATGCCGCTGCCGAAGCAGACAGGATCGCTGCCAGCAAGGCCGCCAAGGATGCCACTATCGAGGCCGGTGGTGCTCTTGGCGAGGAAGCCGCCAAGACTGCACAGGAGGAACCCGTCAAAGAATCTACTGAAGGGGGCGGCGGGGAGGCTGGTGACCGTACTGACGGCATTCCTGCCGCAGGAGCGCCAGGCGCTGCACCGGCCACGGAGCCCCTGCCACTGGTGAGGCGGTTGCTGAAGACCAACCATCAACATCTGAAGGCCCCTCATCTAGCAAATATCTCAAGGTTGGCGAGAACCTGTTTGTCAACTTGCCGGGGACGGCAAGCATTGGGGCACCAGCCGAAGGAGAAGTCTTTGACGAAGAAATCATCACTGCTGCCGGGCTCGAGGTTGTTGACGACCCCAGTGCTAGCAGCGGCAAATCTGAAGAGGATCAGCTCCTTCAGGCCATGGGCGAGAATTTCCGCAAGCTCCAGGCTCTCCACCACGCCCGAAAAGATAGAGCGGATTCCAGAATGGCAGTTGTCGAGGCGGCCGAAGCAGATTTCCAGAGGCGCGTCGAACAAATGCAAGTCAGGTACGCCGAGCCAACAGTGGACAGAAATCCTCCTGAAGCAATCTGATATGGAGAAGGCGCAGGATGAAGCTACGCAAAGAATTGCTGCCGAAGATGCCCTCCTGACGGGGCGCCGCGTTGCTCTTGATGCTCACGAGGAAGATCTCACCGCACATGAGCAGGCGCTCGCCGCCAAGCTTCACAGCAAATATGAAGATATCGAGAAGCTTGTCGCACGGCGGACCCAGGAGCTGGAGCAAAAACTTAAAGAGGTGCTCGAAGCTCTGACTACAAGTCACGCCGGCAAGCTCAAGGAGGCCGTCGATGCTGCCGAAGCTGCAGAGGCCGCCAAGAACGAGCTGAGCGACAAGGTAAAGAAGCTGGAAGTAGATCTCGAAGAGCACGGCAAGGAGCTCTCGACGCTCAAAGGTGAGAGGGAAAAAACCCTCCACTCCTTGGCGGAGATGCAAGTTGCCCTATCCAACAAAACCAAGCAGCTCTCCTCTGTGGCTGATGCTATTGCAGTTCTGGAATTGAAGCTGACCACGTTGCAGAAGTCTCTTGAGGCCGGCAAGGCCCGTGAGAAGGCTCTACTCAAGGATCTCCAGGGAGAGAGGAACCTGCTCAAGAGCGCTGCCGCCGCCCAAATCGATTACGAGAAGGGGGTGGAGATCTGGACTGGAGGTCTCATCGCCGCTGCGGAGAAGCTCACGGCGGAACTATCAACCATGGGCCTGCCAAACTTCAGGTATTCTTCTGAGGAAAGGATATCTTCAAGTGCCAGGTTGACGATGTTCTTCGAAAGCATCATCGACGCCTTGAGGTTGCTCCAGTCTAGCCGGGCGACCCAATTGGCCAACGAGACTCGCCGGCTTTGCCGGGCCATCCTTCGCAAGGTGCTTATCAAGGTGGTGCACAGCAACCCCGGCATCGACCTTTCCAACGCGCTCGGCCATCTGCCAAAGGACGCAAATGTCGAGGCGCTTGAAGAATGTATCACGCCTATCCTTGAGAAGGTGGACTCCATCAAAAGGATCGAAGGCCAGCGCAGGGATTAAGTGCTCCCCCTTTTCTTGCCGTCGTCATTCCATGTCAAAGACAATTAAGTCTCAAGTTAGAATTGCGGCAACTCATTAATGTAATATAACTCGCCTATGTTTAGGTACATGCTTGCTATTTTCCTTGTCAGATTCTTTTATGTATGGAGTTCACCCTACGCTTACTGAAAAACTTGCCGGTGCGCAACCTGCCATGAGTGCTGGGTGCGGGACTTCAGCAGCCTGCTGGAGGCGCAGCGGCCGGCAAGACTCCTTGGCGTTCTCAGTGCAGCCACTCAAATCGTTGAGCGGACTCGAAACAAAATAAGGGCGCAACTGATTACAACAAGGGTTCCTTCGCGTGCAGATTTTCCATACAAGAGTCGGAATCGTCCAAGAAAATAACTTTGCAATAAAAGAAACTTGTTCTAAGCTTTTAGAACTTAGCTTTCTGTCGCTATCCTTCCTCCGGCAAGCGTCGATTCCGAACATCGCCAACTGGTACTCTTATCTCCCTTCCCCCCCCCCCCCCGGCCAATGTGCACGCGAGGAATCCTTCTGTCTTTTAAGAAAAAGAAAGAAGAAAAAATAAAGATATGAAACCTTGGCGGTTCGTTAGAACTTACCGGGAGTAGGTGTCATACAACATCTTAGACAAACATGCATATATAAATATGAACATGGGAATCAATAAGGGAATGTACAACACTTAAATTTATTTATCTGTGCTTAGGGCCTGTGCCTGGCTTTGTACAAAGGATCATATGCCTCGCCGGCAAGACTTGTACAAAAGGGTGGTTGCCGGGAGCTCCCGGCAACCGCGCCTTATGGGTAGAACTTGCAAAGATGTTCGATATTCCAGGAATTGCTCACTGGAATGCCATCTTCGGTCTCCAAGCGGACAGCGCCGGGCCTGGTGACTCGTACTACCCGATAAGGGCCTTCCCACTTTGGCATCAACTTGTTTGAATTCTTGGCGGACTGAATCCGCCGAAGAACAAGGTCGCCTTCCTCAAGGCTTCGGGCGTGAACTTTGCGGCTATGGTAGCGGTGCAAAGCTTGCTGGTAGCGTGCAGCTCGCACAACAGCCTAAAGACGATTCTCCTCAAGGAGCACAGCGTCATCTTGCCGTAGTTGCTCTTGCTCAAGCTCATCATAAGCGAGCACTCGAGGTGATCTGTACGTGAGTTCCGTGGGGAGAATTGCTTCCGCTCCGTAGACCAGAGCGAAGGGCGTCTGGCCGGTGGCTCGATTTGGTGTCGTTCTGATTGACCAAAGAACCGCCGGCAACTCATCAATCCAGCGTCTTTCGCACTTTTTCAGCCTGTCAAAGGTTCTGGTCCTGAGACCGCGCAGCACTTTAGCATTGGCCCTCTCTGCTTGGCCGTTGCTTCTCGGGTGAGCAACAGAGGCAAAACAAATTTTGCCGCCAAGGTCTTGGACGTACTGCATGAAGGTGCGACTTGTGAACTGCGTGCCATTGTCGGTGATGATCCTGTTGGGTACACCGAAACGGCAAACTATCCCTTTAAAGAACTTGACAGCTGATTGTGCTGTCACCTTCCTCACTGCTTCCACCTCCGGCCACTTTGTGAACTTGTCGATAGCAACGTACAAGTACTCAAAGCCCCCGATAGCACGGGGGAAAGGGCCCAGTATGTCGAGCCCCCAGACCAAAAATGGCCAGGAGAGAGGGATTGTCTGAAGAGCTTGAGCTGGTTGATGCGATTTCTTCGAATGAAACTGGCACGCTTCACACTTGGTGACTAGTGCAGTTGCATCCTGGAGAGCAGTAGGCCAAAAGAAACCTTGCCGGAATGCTTTCCCGGCAAGTGCTCTTGATCCTATGTGAGAACCACATACGCCTCCATGTATCTGTGCCAACAGCTCTAGTCCATCCTCCCGAGGAATGCACTTCAATTTCACACCGTTTGGTCTCTTTCTGTACAGAACGTCATTGATGAACTTGTACATAACAGACCGACGGGCTACTCTTTCCGCTTCTTCTTGTTCCTCCAGGAGTTCTCGTGTCTGAAGGAAATGGACAATGTGCTGCGCCCATGCTGGAGCCTGAGGCTCAACAGCTAGGACTAAAGGCATCTCCTCCGCCGGGGGAACGTTTGTCTCGACAGCAAGGGCCTGAGGCCCTGCTGGAGCCTGTTGTTCCCCGGCAGGCATGTCGATCCCGGCAACTTCCTTGCCGGCGGCTCCCGGGAGCTCTACCGGGAAGTACTGACCAGAGTTCAACTTTCTTCTCTTTTCTTGCCGCATTGATGGCGCCACAGATGGTTGAGTCAATTGGAGCACAAAAGTTTCTGGTTCCACAGGCAACTTGAGGGCGGCACGCTTTGACAGGTCGTCAGCAACACTATTCTCGGTGCGAGGAACGTGCTCCATTTGCAGACCGTCAAAGTGCTCTTCCATTTTTCTCACTTCATCCACGTAGGCTTGCCTCAATGGACTTTGATAACTCTTGTTAACTTGCCTGACGACAAGCTGTGAATCGCCTTTGATGATGAGCTTTTTGATACCAAGGTCTGCCGCGATCCTAAGACCGGCAAGCAAACCCTCGTATTCTGCTGTGTTGTTGGTCGAACTCTCCCGGGGAAAATGCATTTGGACTACGTACTTGAGGTGCTCTCCGGTGGGTGCGACAAGCAGCACGCCAGCACCGGCGCCTTGCAGCGAGAAAGCCCCGTCAAAGTACATAACCCATTGCTGATCGGTTTCCTTGCCGGGGAGAGTTGTTTCTTGAACTTCTTCGTCCGGCGTTGGGGTCCATTCCGCAATGAACTCCACCAAGGCACTGCTCTGAATTGTCGAAGTGCTTTCAAACTTGAGGCCAAAGCTCGACAACTCCAACGCCCACTCCACGATCCTGCCAGTTGCTTCTGGATTTTGCAAAATCCGTTGCAGCGGAAAGCGAGTGACGACGGTGATTTCATGTGCTTGAAAATAATGGCGCAGCTTCCACGAGGCCATAAGAAGGCCGAAAAGCAACTTCTGCACACCAGAATATCTTGACCTAGCTCCTTGTAAAAGAGAGCTAACAAAATAAACTGGGTGCTGCACCACCTTTTTCTTCTGCGATGGTTCTTCTGACTGCACAGATCCTGTCTTGCCGGGATCAATCCTTGCCAGGGAAGATCCTACCGCGTCATCTGATGGTCCCGCCGCTGGTGTCGCTTCCCCATCGGCCTCTCCCTGCGCCACTAGCGCAGCACTAACCACTTGATTTGTCGCTGCTAGATACAGCAGTAACGGCTCTTGTGGTTTAGGCGCTACTAGCATCGGCGGAGAGGAAAGGTATTTCTTCAAATCTTGCAGCGCAACCTCCGCCTTCGGAGTCCATTTCATTGGACCTGCCTTCTTCAAAATTTTGAAAAAGGGCAGGGCGCGCTCAGCAGATTTGGAAATAAACCTGCTTAGGGCAGCAACACAGCCGGCAAGACGACGCACATCCTTGACGCACCTTGGCGCTTCAATTTGCTCAATAGCTTTGATCTTGTCGGGGTTCACTTCGATTCCCCGGCAAGATACAAAGAATCCGAGGAGCTTGCCGGAAGGAACACCGAACACGCACTTCTCAGGATTGAGCTTTAAGTTGATCTTGCGCAGATTTGCAAATGTTTCTTCTAAATCTTGAATGAGTGTCGCTTTGTCTTTGGTTTTGACCACTATATCATCCATATACGCCTCCATATTTCTATGGAGTTGAGGCTCAAAACCAATTTCGATTGCTCTTGCAAATGTCGAACCAGCACTTTTCAACCCGAAAGGCATTCGTATAAAACAATACGTACCACATGGGGTGATAAATGCGGTCTTCTTTTCATCTTCTTTCGCCATGAAAATCTGATGATACCCTGAATAGGCATCAAGGAAGGACAGGAGATCACAACCAGCGGTGGAATCCACAATCTGGTCGATGCGCGGCAAGGGAAAGGGATCTTTTGGACAGGCTTTATTGATATCTGTATAATCGATACAAAGCTTCCATTTCCCATTCGCTTTTCGCACTACAACCGGATTGGCCAACCAGGTTGGATGAAGCACTCCTTTGACCAATCCTGCCGCCTCCAGCTTTCTGATTTCTTCGGCAATGAATTCTTGCCGCTCCAAGGCTTGCTTCCTGACCCTCTGCTTGACGGGCCGCGCATGAGGACAGACAGCAAGGTGGTGCTCAATTACCTTCCTGGGAACACCGGGGATGTCAGACGGTTGCCATGCAAACACGTCGACATTCGCCCGCAAGAAGGCAACGAGCGCGCTTTCCTATTTGTCATCTAGGGTGGAACTTATGGTGAAAGTTCCCCCCGTTCCGTCCTCCCTGACGGGCACCTTCTTGGTCTCCGGCGGAGCAGCCTTGGATTTCTTG